>JAUNZO010001356.1:0-1200000 GCA_031894775.1 Chloris gayana
AAGCGGCCGTCGGCCTTCTGCCCACCGGCCCTCTTTTGACCTATAGTCGCTGACAATGGGTCCCTTGGTCAAAAACCGGCGTCAACAATTTCCGGAGCCATAGACAAATGATAATAATTAAGGGACATGGTATGAACGGAAAATTTCAGATTGCAACCATAGGAGAAAAAAATTTATGAGGAGCTGAAAAATGACTTGATAAAAATGTAGGTTTATTAAACACAAACTTAGTTTTTCATATACTTTGATTGTAACACATTTGTACACAAACGCGTGGAGTATTGACACTTTCTAACGCGCAGGTTACACGTTTCTGATTTTTACGAGCTAGCTATTTATCCATACCTCCTATGCTGCCATTTTTACAAAATACAGCGACCATGACGTTCTTACGTATGTACAAGCCACTAGGTTCAGTTCTAGTACCCTACACTTAATTTACAAGTCCTTCCCTAGAGCTATCCATAAGCCTAGGCATCGCTATCGGTATCCGAATTCACATCAGGATTGTTGACGTCGGAAGCATCGCTAGCGGCGTCATTCCCGTTGTTTTCTTGTGGTGGGGTTGCAACAAGTTCCAATGGGCTGCCAGCAACACTTTGTGCTGCTGCTGTAACTGTGACAACTAGTGCTGGAGATTGCCTATCTCTGTGAACAGCTGATTTATGTTGGCTTGTGCAGTCTCGAGCTGTCCATGGAGGAACTGCATGGTAGCCTGTTGCGAGCGAATGGTCTCATCCTCCTGGGTGGTAGCCTTTTGACCTGCATGCAACTCATTCAGGGCCTCAATCCGTTCCTCATCACAGAAAGTGACCATCTGCTCATGCTCCACTTTCTCCTATTCAGCTCGGTCCTTTGCCCGGTCCGCGACAACATGCAAGTTGTCGCTGAAGAGGAGATCATCCTGCACTTCCTTGAGACGTGCAGTGAGAGCAGTGTTCTCCTTCTCCAACTCAGCAATGTGGGCGGTCAGCTGCTTGTTCTCATCCTTGACCAGGTAGTAGTCGTCGGAGACGTCGGTAAGCCGATCAGTGAGGTCCTCCACTTCCGACCTCAACTGGTTCCTTTCGGCCATGAGCTGTCTCACATCCACCTATAGGCCATGATTAGAAACACATTAAACAACATGTCTATTAACAATGAAGTGCTAAACGAGCTAACATAATGTATTTTAGTAGAATGGTGCGAGAATGAGAGGAACTAGACTTTCCAACCGAAACCGGTGCTCAAAAACTGCCTCTAGATCTAGCAATTTTCGCCTCTGTATGAACAGTAAAAATTACCAAAAACCTTAACCATAAGCTCGAGAATTTCCTAAGATGTCCAACGCATCCTAAAACACGTAAAAAGCTTAAGCGGATCAAAAGTTACGACGATTTCCGGCTCTACCGGGTTCTGCCGGGGTTTTGGAAATTCTGGCGACTTTAACTTTGCTCTCTGTTTTCGCCTGTTTGATCACCTTAATGTTTTTTTTCCTGACCAACTTGATACTAGAGGAAATGCGGGGAATAACACGAGCTTTCCAGAATGGGGTAGATCACTTAATTTGGATAAATAACGCAAATGTTACGGCGATTTTGGTGAGGCACCCGAAATCTGCCAATCCGCCAACTCGGGCAAAAACTAGCAACCTTGCCGGGGTTTCGGGTAGGGAAATTTTTGCTTATTTAAACTCTATTTTCATCCTAGTTTTGTTTACAAGGTGATAGCACATGTCATAAGCTTTCCGAATTGGGTTTGATCGTTCGTTTGGATCAACGATTTAAAAGTTACAACTGTTTTCGTGAATTTAGCAATCGGGTGGTATTTTTAATGCCGACAGGGAGTTTTTACGGCCCGATTTCACGTTTGCTTGCATGCGTTGTTTCGAAAATCTTGTGAGTTGTTTATTGTCAACATTTTTATGTTTTGACCAAGTGTAATATGCAAATGTTATGCATGGCATGAATGATGACATGAAATGTCATTTGACCTACGTCCTTTCCAAAATAAAAGTGTGACCGGTATATATAACCCACCACCGGTTTTTGTGGCAACACACACACGATCTCCACACGAAAACTACATGACCTATGGGGGCTTGATTAGCGTACCTGCAGAAGCTCATTTCAGAAACATTACAGAAAATTCAAAAGAAACTATAAAATGAATCACAGTTCTACCAAATTTCACATAGTAACTCGTCCATCGAAAGAACCACCCCGTGGATTGCCACAAGCCAACATTGTCCCGTATTATTACTTTCGCAGGCACGGAGCGCTAATTTGAATTGCAAACATACCCGAGCTGAGCCGTAGTTGGAAAATTTAACAAGCATAACTCGGGGTTAGTTTGTCCTCGCTACTTCAATTATAGACCATAATTGGGCTTTCTATGTCGTTCCTCACTCGAATAAACGTGTTGGTGATTTTTAGAACGATCATTAACGTACGGCATATCCCAACATCGCTCTTATACCAGCTGTGACACCTCTAACTTGTGAAGCAAGAGGGATTGTCGTATAGGATCATGTCGGGAGACATTCTCGTCACACCCCTATCCCGAAAGATAGTTAAGTGTGGTACGGATCGCCTTGGGAGATGATTGACGAAGCAACCATACATAGCATCACATTAACAAACATACACGATTTGCAAGGTTACATAATTAAGTCTTGATTACAACATAGAGTTCGAATAAAAGATACATTAGGTTCGAAATTAAGTCTTACATAGCCATGATCTTTGTTCGAAATTAAGTGCGGAAGCGAAGTACAACTCGACGATACATAGATAACTTAAATGAACCATGCCGGCCTAGGCCATGGCTCACTCATCATGGGTCGGAGAGCTAGGAACCCATTCAATGGTCCACTCTTTGGGCTCTTCTCCGTCCCAAACCACCTTACCACAACAATCACAAAAACCGGCTTGCGGGAAACCCGTAAATCAACAAGTAGTGGCAAAGCCCGAGTATCTAACATACTCCGCAAGTCTTACCCGTCAAATTGGCCATCTAAGACCGACTCCTAGATGCATGGGGCTTGACCGGTTTAACTTGGCATTTTTGCATAAATAGCACCTATGCTAATTAGGTTGACAAATTTTATTACTTAGCCAAATTAATAGGGTTGTTGCATAAAAGAAACTTTAGTGAGCATACTAGCAATACAAGAGTTTGCAATACAATTTAATATCAATATAAAAAAAACAGCAAGCTATTCAATCTCTTTCCATTACTACACATTGCGGACTGCTCGAATCAAGTGGTACTCAGTAACCGAGAGGAAACGGCGATAATTATCGAATTATTAATCCTGCAGGAAAGAACCCAAATGCACGACATACGCATCATTTAAGAACACGTATGGCCACCGTTCGCGAGTTCATCATAAAGTAAAACACGGGGCCACCGACCCCGAGGACACGTCCCCTTGCGACCGTTCAACAACGCGCCCAAGGCTTAACCCATGTACTCTCCAACGGTCCTCAACCCGTGCAACCACCGTGCCAAACACATCACCTCCGGGTCGGTGAGATATCCGGCTCACTTTACAACTTACAAGCTACATAGGTTTACCAATCCCCATAAGAAAGGTATGTAAGTGGTACACAACTCAAACTTGTTCGCGGAGCCACAATGGGGTGTTCTCAATTTTTAACCAAATCCATCATGTTCAAGTTTAATCATAAACCATAGGTGAGATTTCCCATTCTGTCGTTGACTCCATAAACCGAGCATAGCATTTCTATCGGAGGTATGACTCATACTCTACATAGGACATATAGGGATTTATGCACGTGGATTTCCAAGCAATTCCTAGAACTTAAATGCACATTCATCATCCTTAATATAGTGATAAAAGAAAGACATTTCAAAATAATAGGAATGCACCGGGGCTTGCCTTGAGAGTGATCGAAGTTAGCACTAGCCTCACAAGCGTTGAGCGTGGCAATAGCTTCTTCCGGCGGAGTCAATTCGGCGTCGTCACCTAAGGAATGAAATGCAATGCATAAGTCATATGAGCACAAGGTCGATGATGAGAGTAATGCATGGGTGCTGTTTTGTAAAGATTCATATGAGTATGTAATTCAAAAGTTGGTTTGTTCGAACCCTAATAAGCATGACATGTCTCTTGTCTTCTTTTACGGGACCCAATTATATGAACAAGCATAACTATACTAATATAAATTGAGTAATGACTTGATGCATAGACATGAGTGCTGTGGTTAGTGTAGGTTTAGCACTAATATCTTAGCAAGTTTTTATAGTACAATACGAAGAAATCTAGGCCTATGCATTTTGACATCACATGCGATGACGATTCCCTTTTAGAATAGAAATTTGATTTCAAAATTCATACATTGGTGAAATACATAAAACCTTTTGACTAAACCTGCCATGGGGTGCTAAAGGACATAATGAACAGTAGACATTACATAAACATGCATGAACAGGATTTTTAATGACATAAAACCATTTATGTATGTACTGAAAATGGCCTTTTAGAAATTTAGATCTAGGGTTTGCTAAAATCATTACTTAACATGCTCAAAATTTATCATGGGATTTTCTACATGTGTACAGTACCAAAAGGAAATTAATGGCCAAGTTTCATGCAAAAATAATTTATACAGATTTAATTAAAAATTAAATACAGAGAATACAAGAAATGCAATAACTTGAAAAATATGAAATGAAATGCAGATATTCCAGTGCTCCGGCCTTTAGGGGAAATGGTGCGTGTGCGACGGGGAACACGATGGTGGGGTCCACGGGGCCCGCGGTGGCCGGAGCACCGGTGACCACGACGCGGCGGCGGGCGGCACTTCGGCACCGTCGTGCGCGGCGCACGGAGGACGAGAGGAGTGGAGTTTGGGCGCAAAAGCTCCGCCTTACCTTGGAGAAGGGCGGCGCGGGCTTGGACGGTGACGAGGAGGGCTCGAGGTGGGGGCTCGACGCGGAGGTGGCGCAACCGGCGGCGGCGGCGGTCCGCTTTCTCCAAAATTCCGGTAGCCGGCTGCAGGGAAAGGGGAGCTGGTCAGGGGGGAGAAGGGAAGGCTCTTGCGTGCAACTTGGCGGAAGAACTAGGGGCGCGCGTCCTGCCTAGCTTGCGCGCGACGCGGCGGCGTCGAAGGCGGCCGAACGGAGGCGGCGACGGCTTTTCTCCTCGTGTGCGAGCTGCGAGTGGGGAGGAAGCAGAGCGGCGGTGCAGCGAGGTGTGAAGGGTGTTGGGCGAGCGCTTTGTGGCGAAGGAGGGGCGAGGAGGCCTGGCGTCCGTGCCAATTATCGGAGAGAGACGGCGGCCGGGGTAGCGAGGCGGGCGGGGCGCGGCTTCACTCGCGGTGCTCCCTGTTGGCCGGCGGGTACGCCCGGTGGTTGGGGAGCTGGCCAGAGGGCGCTGCGGATGGGACGGGTCCGGGCGCGTGCCCGGGGCAGGCGGCGGACCGGCGGGCACGGCGCCATTGCCCGTCGGTCACCGTAGCTCGAGTTCAAATTTGGATTTGAATCTACAGTTTGGTAATTCGCCTAAAATTCATACTTCCGATGCTCCAAAAATAAAACCAAAAATATGAGGAGGTTCAGGATGATTCACTTTAATTTTCATCTTTTAGTTTGAAGTTCTAAACTTGCTTCCAAAAATTCATAAAAATTCACAAGTAGCAGTGTTTCAGATTTGAATTTGAATTTTTGGGCTTTCAAAACTTTGTTCAAAAATTTTGTAAAAATATTGTAAATTCATCTTTTTACATGAGCAATCCAGTGGTGCAAAAATATGTGGGTAGTGTTTTTATAATTTTTGCATTTTTGGTTAGGCTAGGGTTTAGGAGTAGGTTTTTTTCCTTTTTCCTTTTTACTTTTCTTCTTTTCCTTTGGGTAATTAGTATTAGTACTTCATTAGTGAAGTGATTAGGGTACTAACTACGGGATTAGCCTTGATCGTGATATGGGATGTCACAGCCCTCCCCCTTAAAGAAATTCTCGTCCCGAGAATCGCTACGAAATAAGGAGAGGGAGTGCGAAATTTACCGATTTGTGTGACGCGAGGAACTCGGGAAAATTCTTCTCTAGAAAATCCTCTTGTTCCCAAGTTGCTTGTTCTTCGGTGTGGTTACTCCATTGCACTTTGTAGAAGGTGATGGTGCGATTGCGAGTTACTCGGTCGCTTTGATCGATAATCCGGACGGGGTATTCGGGGTAGGAGAGATCTTCTTCTAGTTGATCGGTGTCGGAAATGACCACATCTATCGGAGGCTTCAAACATTTCTTGAGTTGAGATACGTGGAACACATTGTGCACTCGAGCAAGACTTTCCGGTAGTTGCAACCGGTAAGCAACCGCGCTATGCTTTTCCACAATCGGATAGGGTCCGATATAGCGGGGTGCTAATTTTCCTTTAATCCCAAACCGGGATACGCCCTTATTCGGAGAGACACGAAGATAAACGTGATCTCCCTTCTCGAATTCCAAGGGGCGTCTCCTCTTGTTAGCGTAGCTCACTTGACGAGATTGTGCGGCTTTCATGTTGGCTTGAATTTGTCGAACCTTCTCTTCGGCTTGGGTGACAAGATCGGGACCAAAAGTAGTTCTCTCTCCCGCTTCCGACCAATTTAATGGTGTACGACAAGAGTGACCATACAACGCTTCAAACGGTGACATTCCCGAACTCTCTTGATAGCTATTGTTGTACGAGAATTCGGCGAATGGAAGACAATCATCCCAATTTCCTCTATTTTCCATAGCACATGCTCTCAAGATATCCTCCAAATATTGATTCAATCTTTCGGTTTGTCCATCCGTTTGAGGGTGATATGCGGAGCTTCTAATGAGGGTGGTACCAAGACAAGAATGCAATTGTTCCCAAAAGCGAGATACAAATTGCGGACCTCGATCGGAAACAATGGTTTTAGGTACTCCATGCAAACACAACACTCTTGAGATGTATAGCTCGGCATATTTCTTGGTATTGTAGGTAGTATGGACGGGGATGAAATGTGCGGACTTAGTTAACCTATCCACAATAACCCAAATTGAATCATGCTTCTTTGATGTGAGAGGCAATCCAACGATAAAATCCATAGCAATGTCCTCCCACTTCCAAACGGGAATCTTCAATGGGTTCAATAATCCGGCTTTTCTCAAGTGGTCGGCTTTCACTCGTTGACAAGTATCACACTCGGCCACATACCGTGCAATCTCACGCTTCATGCGTGTCCACCAAAACTTTTCTCTTAGGCCGCGATACATTTTATTGCTACCGGGGTGTATGGAATATTTAGACAAATGTGCCTCATCCATTATTTTTTTCCGTAATTCCATATCCTTTGGAACAACGAGACGTTGGTTGAACCATAATACACCATTGTCATCTTGTCGGAAACATGTAGCTTCATCTTTCTCAATCTTCTGCCGAATAAATTCCATACCTTCGTCCTTCTTTTGCGCCTCAATAATTTCCTCACGAAGGGTAGGAATGAGAGCTAGATTATATAGCGAACCATAGGGAATGACTCGGAGACTCGGTTCACTAGAATCTGAAATTTCCGAGTTTTCCATAGAACAACCGGTAATATGATTGCATTGATCCTTGCGACTCAAAGCGTCGGCAACCACGTTAGCTTTACCCGGATGATAATGGATTTCCAACTCATAATCCTTGATTAATTCCAACCATCTTCGTTGCCTCATATTCAACTCTTGTTGGGTGAAGATATATTTGAGACTCTTATGATCGGTGTAAAGATTGACAAGATTTCCAAGTAGATAATGCCTCCAAGTTTTCAAAGCAAGGACAACCGAGGCTAGCTCCAAATCATGAGTGGGGTAATGTTGTTCATGCTTGCGAAGTTGACGAGAAGCATAAGCAATGACACGACCTTCTTGCATTAACACACATCCTAGACCAGTGCCGGACGCATCACAATACACGTCAAACGGCTTGGTGATGTCGGCTTGTGCTAACACCGGAGCGGATGTCAAATGCTTCTTGAGAGTTTGGAAAGCCTCTTCACATTCACGGCTCCGTTTAAACTTAGCATCTTTCTCCAACAATTTTGTCATAGGCTTGGCTATGCTTGAAAAATTGGGAATGAATTTCCGATAGTAGCCGGCAAGACCTAGAAAACTCCGGATTTGTCTCACCGACCTTGGGGATTTCCAAACAAGCACGTCTTCCACTTTACTTGGGTCAACGGCGACACCTTCCGCGGAAATAATGTGACCCAAGAAAGGCACTTGCTTCAACCAAAATTCACATTTGCTAAACTTGGCATACAATTGATGATCACGAAGCCGTTGGAGAACAATGCGAAGGCTGTTCGGCATGCTCTTCTTCGGACTTCGAATAAATAAGAATGTCATCAATGAAGACCACGACAAACTTATCCAACTCGGGCATAAATACCGAATTCATCAAGTACATAAAATGAGCCGGGGCATTTGTGAGCCCAAAAGACATGACGAGATACTCAAAGAGACCATACCGCGTAGAGAATGCGGTTTTTGGAATATCTTCGGCCCGGATCTTGATTTGATGGTAACCGGATCGGAGATCAATCTTAGAGAAAACCTTGGCACCAACTAATTGATCAAAGAGAATATCAATTCGAGGGAGTGGGTATTTATTCTTAATAGTTACCGCATTGAGAGGGCGATAATCCACACATAGACGTAGCGTCTTGTCTTTCTTCTTCACAAAGAGAGCGGGACATCCCCACGGAGACGAACTAGGGAGAATATATCCTTTATCCATAAGCTCACTCAATTGCTCTTTTAAGATTGCTAGCTCATTGGGAGCCATCTTGTACGGTCTACGGGAAATTGGTGCCGTATCGGGTTGGAGCTCAATTTTAAACTCGACCTCCCGATCGGGTGGCATGCCCGGCAAGTCATCCGGGAACACATCGGGAAACTCACATACCACGGGAATATCCTCAATCCGTTTTCCCTCAAGATGGTAGATTGTTGAAGTGGAGAATTTTGGATGGGGCAATCGGAGAATAGATGAACCATGGAGTGGGGAGTTTAGGTGAACTTCACGAGAGTCGATATGTAAAACGGCTCTATGGAGTTTCATCCACCTCATACCTAGAATTATATCTATTCCTTGCCCACACAAAACTATGAGAGAAGAGGGGTATATTTTTCTTTCTAGGTGTAGTGGGACTTGCCTCAATTCTAGGTTTGTTTTTATCTTTCCACCGGGTGATGTGATGATATAGGGAATATCCAAAACGGTGGGAGTGAGTTGTAAGGTTTTTGCACATGCTTGACTAATGAAATCATGAGTTGCACCCGAATCAAAAAGAACCAAAGTGGAGTGGTTGTTGACCGAAAACATACCCGAAAGTACCGGTTCTCCCGCTTGAATCTCTTCGGCCGTGGTATAGTTGACTCGGCCATTCTTAGCATTTGGAGTGGAGGATTGATTGCGATTCCCATTTCCATTATTCCCATTGCGGTTTTGATTGTTGTTGCCGCTTCCGGAACCATTGTTGTTGTTGTTGTTGCCCGGGTTGCGTGTCGGAATACGACAATCCTTTGCGAAATGACCCGGACGTCCACAATTAAAGCACGGACCTTGCAGACCGGGCCTAGCACCTTGGTATTGCTGCTGTGGAGGGCGGAACGAGGTAGTATGCTGCTGATTTCCACCGTGGGAGTGGTGGTGTTGCTGCGGCACAAACCGACGTGAGCCCCCGTCGGCGGCAATGCGGCCCGAAACTTCCGTCCGGTCGGGGAAGTGATAGCTAGCTTGTACTTGGGCGGAGCGGAGCCGGATGGATTTCCTACGGCACGCTTCCTCTTCTTGTCCTCTTGGTGAGCACGGATAGCATCTTCTTGCACAATTGCGGCACTCATCAGGTCATTGAACGTGCCGGTAGTGACTTGAGCCAAGCGATCTTGTAACTTCGGGCTTAGCCCCGAACGAAAGCAATCCTTCTTCTTGTCATCCGTGTCGGCATGATATAGGATGCATATTGAGCCAAGTAGTTGAACTTCCGTGCATACTCTTGCACGGTTCCGGCACCTTGCTTCAAACTAAGGAACTCTTGCAACTTGCGCTTCATGAGACCGGCGGGAATGTGATGCGCGCGAAATGCGGTGCAAAAGTCCGTCCAGTTCACTTGAGTACCGGCGGGAAGTGCGGCGGTGAAACTTGCCCACCATGCACTAGCGGAGCCACGAAGTTGTTGAGCTGCAAAGAGAACCTTTTGCTCCGATGTGCAATTGAGGAGAGCAAACTTCGACTCAATGATGCGGAGGAAATTATCCGCCTCCAACGGATCGGTAGTAGCTTCACCAAACTTGGGCGGCTGAGTGGCCCAAAAGTCGGCATAGGTGGAATTCCTCGGCCCTTGGGGTGGCGGTCCTTGGCCTTGTCCTTGGTTGGTTTGACTTGCAAAGAACAAGCGGAACATCTCGTTTTGGTTGGACACGAGTTGTTCCAACGGCGTGAGAGGTGGAGGGTTAGGGAGTTGCTCTTCCCTCGCACCATGCCCACTTCCGGAAGCTTCACCACGGCGGGTATTCACCATCTGTCATGCATGAAAAATTTTCTCACGTTAGCTCATTAGACCAAGAGCTAAAATAGCAAGAAAACATGACATTTGGCATAAGAGACCAAAAATTTCAGATTGCATGTACGAAGAAAATATTTATGAAATAAGCATAAGGCATTGGCAACACACATATTCCATAGATTCCAACATAGTAGCAACATGATAGAAATTTTTGATACACGGGAAACCACGAATCCGATACAACACGGTCTTAGGTTACATCACATGTGACCCACAAACAAACATAAATCTCGGAGAGCTTAATTAACAACACGCGGATCGTTTTCCAACACGGTTACATGCCTCACGAGATTACAAATCCTACACACATAGAGCTACGACCACCGGTCGTGACAACTACTCGTCGTCATCGCCGTAGTAGTCGGCGTCCTCCCTCATGGGAGAGGGCGGTGCTCCGTCCTCGACGTCGGAAACATCCTCGCCATCACTCATCTCCACATCCTCCTCGGGTGGGATGATCTCAAGTGGCTCGGGAGGTCCGCCATTAAGGATGGCGTGCAGGGCGTTGTTGGCGGCTTGGAGATGCTCAATGGTAGCGTTGTTATGCGCTATGGTCGCCCGGGCGTTCCGGAGGTCTCCCTCCAAGGCATCCCTGGCGCCCTGAGTCTCCAAGAGAGTAACCTCCAACTCATCCTTCTCCTCGAGAAGGGCATCCACCTGGCCGGAGAGGACGTAGTTCTCCTCATTCGCGGCGGCGAGCTGGGCATCACGCTCATCAAGCGTGGCCTGCAGAGCGGCGGCTCCATTGCCCTCAAGGGCAAGGTGGGCGTCGTGGAGCTGCTCGAAGAAGTTCCAGCGCTCCGTCTCGCTATACTCGAGCTGCGTACGGAGGGTATCCACCTCGGTAGTGCGCTCGGCTAGCTCGGCGGTGCGGGCAGCAAGCTCGGCGTCGCGAGCGGTGAGCTCGGCGTCGCGGGTGGTAAGCTCGGCGTCGCGGGTGGCGAGGGTGGCCTGCAGGGCAGCACGCTCCTGCTCCAACTCGAGCACCCGCCTCGCGAGGTTCTCACGGTCCAACATGAGCTTGCCGGGGCCATCTGTCGGAGAATTTTGAAACACAAGTCAAAACTCAAGATCCAACAACAAAACATGCTAAATAAGTAAAGCATGAATGATGGAATGGCAGCAACTTAGCAAAAGAATGCAACAAAACCTTTCGTGCAATCCTAACACGGTTCCATTTTTCTGGACAGATTTGACACGTTACGGAAACTCGACAATTACCCCTGTTTCTGGGCTGAATCAAGCTTTTATTTTGTTACGAAAGTTTTAGACAATTTCTTAAGCTTTCCAACGCATCCTAGAACAGCTCAATCCGACTTGCCGTTTGAAAGTTATGCACGATCTACGACAGGGACAGAACCGGAGCATATTCTGAAAAATTCCAGAACAGCTCTCTGTAATGGGCAATTCTAGCTACGTTCCAGATTTTTACAAGACCTGAGACTAGGAGATTGTTGTAGTGCATAATACAAGCTTTCCAGAAAGTCCTTATTTGCCTTATTTGGATAAGTAACTTGGAAGTTATGCTCATTTTTGTGAAAGTCAAGAAATCTGCCACGGTTTGCCATGTTTTAGTGTTTCGGTTTTCACCTTTTGTGAGACTTAAGCTAGGTGATCAAATTTTTGGTGATTGTTCCATTTATATGAGTTCACATGCATATATTCGACATGATGAGATGATATGCAATTATGATGGATGCTCAATATGTCGTCTCGTACGTCCTCACCAAACATTAAAAGACCGCGCCCGCCGATACGAATATCGGACAAGCGCATCGGTGGCACACACACACCTCTCACACGATACTACACGAGCTAAACGTTGTTATGTACCTGCAAGAGATGGATTCCAGAAACATTACATCAAATTCAAAAGAAACAAGCCAAAAATAAATCCATGTCACCTCGCCTCACATGGAGAGCTCTCGAATAAGAGTGTATTCGAGTCACACCAATAATATCATACGAAAATTGACAACACTCAATCACATACCTTTGCTCAAGCCGTAGTTGCAAAATATTTAAACAATTATAACACGGGGTTAGTTTTGCCACCATTCTATATAGTCCTTATATTGGCATTTCTATCTAGACTCGTGCCTCACCGTGACTCAAAAACGGGTTTTAAGATTTTTAGAATGAGTGTTAACGTGACGCAAATCCCAAGTCGGCTCGATACCACGTGTCACACCCCTATCCCGAAAGATAGTTAAGTGTGGTACGGATCGCCTTGGGAGATGATTGACGAAGCAACCATACATAGCATCACATTAACAAACATACACGATTTGCAAGGTTACATAATTAAGTCTTGATTACAACATAGAGTTCGAATAAAAGATACATTAGGTTCGAAATTAAGTCTTACATAGCCATGATCTTTGTTCGAAATTAAGTGCGGAAGCGAAGTACAACTCGACGATACATAGATAACTTAAATGAACCATGCCGGCCTAGGCCATGGCTCACTCATCATGGGTCGGAGAGCTAGGAACCCATTCAATGGTCCACTCTTTGGGCTCTTCTCCGTCCCAAACCACCTTACCACAACAATCACAAAAACCGGCTTGCGGGAAACCTGTAAATCAACAAGTAGTGGCAAAGCCTGAGTATCTAACATACTCCGCAAGTCTTACCCGTCAAATTGGCCATCTAAGACCGACTCCTAGATGCATGGGGCTTGACCGGTTTAACTTGGCATTTTTGCATAAATAGCACCTATGCTAATTAGGTTGACAAATTTTATTACTTAGCCAAATTAATAGGGTTGTTGCATAAAAGAAACTTTAGTGAGCATACTAGCAATACAAGAGTTTGCAATACAATTTAATATCAATATAAAAAAAACAGCAAGCTATTCAATCTCTTTCCATTACTACACATTGCGGACTGCTCGAATCAAGTGGTACTCAGTAACCGAGAGGAAACGGCGATAATTATCGAATTATTAATCCTGCAGGAAAGAACCCAAATGCACGACATACGCATCATTTAAGAACACGTATGGCCACCGTTCGCGAGTTCATCATAAAGTAAAACACGGGGCCACCGACCCCGAGGACACGTCCCCTTGCGACCGTTCAACAACGCGCCCAAGGCTTAACCCATGTACTCTCCAACGGTCCTCAACCCGTGCAACCACCGTGCCAAACACATCACCTCTCGGGTCGGTGAGATATCCGGCTCACTTTACAACTTACAAGCTACATAGGTTTACCAATCCCCATAAGAAAGGTATGCAAGTGGTACACAACTCAAACTTGTTCGCGGAGCCACAATGGGGTGTTCTCAATTTTTAACCAAATCCATCATGTTCAAGTTTAATCATAAACCATAGGTGAGATTTCCCATTCTGTCGTTGACTCCATAAACCGAGCATAGCATTTCTATCGGAGGTATGACTCATACTCTACATAGGACATATAGGGATTTATGCACGTGGATTTCCAAGCAATTCCTAGAACTTAAATGCACATTCATCATCCTTAATATAGTGATAAAAGAAAGACATTTCAAAATAATAGGAATGCACCGGGGCTTGCCTTGAGAGTGATCGAAGTTAGCACTAGCCTCACAAGCGTTGAGCGTGGCAATAGCTTCTTCCGGCGGAGTCAATTCGGCGTCGTCACCTAAGGAATGAAATGCAATGCATAAGTCATATGAGCACAAGGTCGATGATGAGAGTAATGCATGGGTGCTGTTTTGTAAAGATTCATATGAGTATGTAATTCAAAAGTTGGTTTGTTCGAACCCTAATAAGCATGACATGTCTCTTGTCTTCTTTTACGGGACCCAATTATATGAACAAGCATAACTATACTAATATAAATTGAGTAATGACTTGATGCATAGACATGAGTGCTGTGGTTAGTGTAGGTTTAGCACTAATATCTTAGCAAGTTTTTATAGTACAATACGAAGAAATCTAGGCCTATGCATTTTGACATCACATGCGATGACGATTCCCTTTTAGAATAGAAATTTGATTTCAAAATTCATACATAGGTGAAATACATAAAACCTTTTGACTAAACCTGCCATGGGGTGCTAAAGGACATAATGAACAGTAGACATTACATAAACATGCATGAACAGGATTTTTAATGACATAAAACCATTTATGTATGTACTGAAAATGGCCTTTTAGAAATTTAGATCTAGGGTTTGCTAAAATCATTACTTAACATGCTCAAAATTTATCATGGGATTTTCTACATGTGTACAGTACCAAAAGGAAATTAATGGCCAAGTTTCATGCAAAAATAATTTATACAGATTTAATTAAAAATTAAATACAGAGAATACAAGAAATGCAATAACTTGAAAAATATGAAATGAAATGCAGATATTCCAGTGCTCCGGCCTTTAGGGGAAATGGTGCGTGTGCGACGGGGAACACGATGGTGGGGTCCACGGGGGCCCGCGGTGGCCGGAGCACCGGTGACCACGACGCGGCGGCGGGCGGCACTTCGGCACCGTCGTGCACGGCGCACGGAGGACGAGAGGGGTGGAGTTTGGGCGCAAAGCTCCGCCTTACCTTGGAGAAGGGCGGCGCGGGCTTGGACGGTGACGAGGAGGGCTCGAGGTGGGGGCTCGACGCGGAGGTGGCGCAACCGGCGGCGGCGGCGGTCTGCTTTCTCCAAAAATTCCGGTGGCCGGCTGCAGGGAAAGGGGAGCTGGTCGGGGGGAGAAGGGAAGGCTCTTGCGTGCAACTTGGCGGAAGAACTAGGGGCGCGCGTCCTGCCTAGCTTGCGCGCGACGCGGCGGCGTCGAAGGCGGCCGAACGGAGGCGGCGACGGCTTTTCTCCTCGTGTGCGAGCTGCGAGTGGGGAGGAAGCAGAGCGGCGGTGCAGCGAGGTGTGAAGGGTGTTGGGCGAGCGCTTTGTGGCGAAGGAGGGGCGAGGAGGCCTGGCGTCCGTGCCAGTCATCGGAGAGAGACGGCGGCCGGGGGTAGCAGGCGGGCAGGGGCGCGGCTTCAATTCGCGGTGCTCCCTGTTGGCCGGCGGGTACGCCCGGTGGTTGGGGAGCTGGCCAGAGGGCGCTGCGGATGGGACGGGTCCGGGCGCGTGCCCGGGCAGGCGCGGGAGGCGGCGGACCGGCGGGCACGGCGCCATTGCCCGTCGGTCACCGTAGCTCGAGTTCAAATTTGGATTTGAATCTACAGTTTGGTAATTCGCCTAAAATTCATAATTCCGTTGCTCCAAAAATAAAACCAAAAATATGAGGAGGTTCAGGATGATTCACTTTAATTTTCATCTTTTAGTTTGAAGTTCTAAACTTGCTTCCAAAAATTCATATAAAATTCACAAGTAGCAGTGTTTCAGATTTGAATTTGAATTTTTGGGCTTTCAAAACTTTGTTCAAAAATTTTGTAAAAATATTGTAAATTCATCTTTTTACATGAGCAATCCAGTGGTGCAAAAATATGTGGGTAGTGTTTTTATAATTTTTGCATTTTTGGTTAGGCTAGGGTTTAGGAGTAGGTTTTTTCCTTTTTCCTTTTTATTTTTCTTCTTTTCCTTTGGGTAATTAGTATTAGTACTTCATTAGTGAAGTGATTAGGGTACTAACTACGGGATTAGCCTTGATCGTGACATGGGATGTCACACATTCGACGAAGCAAACGTACATTGCACATACATCAATGATACATTCACAATTTACATAGCATAATTAAGTGCATAGGTAGCAAATTTTACATATGATATTCAAGTTATTACAAACCATAAACTTCGAATTCAGATTACAATACCATTTGAAGTTCAAATTCAGATTCACATTACTTAATATACAAGTGCGGAAGCGTAACATCTCGACGATAAATATATACAACTTATTTAGGAGACCACATCAGCCCATACGACGTGGCCTCACTCTTGGATCGGTGAAGAGGGAACCCACTCCACTGTCCATTCATGGGGCTCCTCACCTTGCCACACAAACTTCCCGCCGCAGTCACAGTAATCAGGTTGCGGGATTCCTGAAATTAATTTAAACGCAAACCCTAAGTATCTAATATACTCCGCAAGGCTTACCCGTCAAAAATGGTTATAAGAACCGACCCTAATATGCAGGGGGCTTGACCTGGCTTGCTGAAATTAGCCAAAAACAGCACCAATATATTCTGAACTTTCCATGTTTTAGCCGATTTAAAAGGGTGGAGACAGGAATATAAATTTAGTGAGCAATTCTAACAAACATGGTTGCAATATATAAAGTAATTCTTCCAAATCAGCAAGCTTAATCATCATATTCTCTTTGTTACTACGATGCAATCTGCTCGAGACAAGTGGTACTCATCACCGCGAGGGACGGCGATATATATCGATTTACACCCTGCAGGAGAAACCCAAATGCACGACGTATGCATCATTTAAGAACACGTATGGCCACCTTTTGGAAGATCACCATAGCTATGAGTCGGGTCCTCCCTTCGAGTGTGCATTCCATATGCAACCACAGTAGCGTCGGGTCCAAGGGTAATAACATACCATCCATCTACTCATAAACTCGTTCATCCACCGTGATCAACACTTTGCACAAAGGGTGGAGTGACTGTCCAACACTACGACTCTCAAGTGACATCGGTTTACCAACTCCCATACGAAGGTATGCATTTGGTACACAACTCAATACTTGTTCACGGAGTCACAACAAACGATCCTCAATCGACACGCACGGGGCTATGGCGCACAAGGGCCAACCTTGTCACCGCATTACTACACATGCACGTCCCCGTACGCTCTCCAATTTAATTGTGTGGAATCGACGCAAAGTAGCGACCTTCGACGCGTGGGAGCTGCACAGGGTGAGAGGACGGCGGCGAGCTGCCGCTGGCCGATGGCCCTGGTCACCGTGCGAGTGCTGTTCAACAAGGTTCCTCTTATTTACACTTTTGCCACTGAGTACTCGTTTCTATTTTGCTTCAGTTAAACATCTTTTGCTTGGTATTTATGTAGGTTAAGCGTGTTATGAGAAACAACTTTTGTTATAGGAAAAGGTTCTGATTTGGCTTGTAAAAATTTATAAAAATTACAGAATAGTCTGTTCATTTTAGACTTTTGTTGATTTTAATAGGATAATTTGCCAACCGAAAAATTTGCGAAAAATGTCCTAAATTCATGGTTTGATGTGTACTACCAGAATATGCAAAAATATGGGGGTATGGAAAAACATCAAGATCTTGAGAGCTAGGGTTTGAGCCATGAAAACCCTAATTAAACCCTAATTGTCATTTTATGTGGAGACAAACCATAATAAGGTTTTGCACATGCAAATCTTTAATTAGCACAAGTGTAATCGCCAATTTGTGACACCGGGTGTCACAAGTTCTAGGTGTGTTTTTGTAAAATGGCCATGGTTTCTATTAAGGAAGGATATTTCTGGAAATTTTTGGAAAGTGGTGGGGTTGAAATGCAAAAATGCATTTCTTAACTAATTTTGGAAAAGACTAGGGGGTTATTTGTAAAGTGTAGGTTTAATGGGTTTTCGGGATTATTTTCCAATGGAAAAATCTTGTGGAATTGGTCCACGGACCGTGTGGACCATGTCTGGGACGGGGCGCGGCTCCCGCTGCCGGAATTGGCAATTCCTGCGGCCAAAGGGGGACTCGGGGGCACATCCGTGACCACCGGGTCACGATGGAGTTGGAGAACGGGGCTGCGGCGAGAGGCGGTGCTCGGCGTGGACGAGCCGGCCGGTCGGAGGTGGACTCGGTGGCAACGTGTGGTGAAGGCGCACCGGGAGGGGTGAACCTAGACATGAGAGGGGTCGGGGAGCTGCCCGGGCGCACGACGCGAGCCGGGTGGTGTCGTGGCTCATGCGAGAGGAGGATAGAGGCGATGTTACGGCTAAAGGGGAAGGAAGCAGGGGCGGTGGCCATTGGCCGGGCGGAAGGGAGAGGCGAGGAGGGGAAAAGAGGGCGGCGCTCTAGACGGGGGTGAGGCGAGTAAGCGGCAAGGAGGTGGGAGGGGGTTTATAATGGCTACGGCGGAGATGGCTACGGTGACGCACGGCGTCCTCTTGGCGGTTGGCCGGGAGCAGCAACGACGGGGGGCTAGCCCGCGGTATCGGAGGTGGGGCACGGGGCAGCCGGCGTATTGATGGGTTACGCGCAGCATGCGGCGCGTCGCGCGCGAGGAGCACGATGGGAGGTGGCGCCCGGGGCGCTGGGCTGGGCCGATAGGGGGAGGAAGCGGGCCGGGGAGAGCGATTCGGTCCGGGAGGCCTGGTAAGGGGTTTTATTCCTTTTCTATTTCTCCTTTACTCCATAAAATCTAAATAAAACCAAATAAACTCCAAATTAATCCAAATAAATTAATACAAGGCAAAATAAAATAAAAGCATAGCAATTAAAATAAAACAACCAACTTTCAAAGTTAGTATTTTATTTAAAATATTCTAGGTGTTTTCTAGCTATAGGTTTAAATTAAATTTTAATTCCTATTTAGTTTTCGAAATTATTTTTCCTGAATAAAAGAAATGATATATTAGGTTTATTTTTAAATGGTCAAAAATCGGGGTGTTACACCTCCCCACGGCCGGAACCGGCGAGGAAGGAATCATATCTGGCTCCTCCACACATGGGCTCCTGCCCACGGCCGGATCCGGCGTGGAGGCAACCGGAACCAGCTCCACGCAGCGGCCCGGTGCGAGGTCTAGGCTCCGTGCCTGGCGACGGGCCTGGTCTAGGCTCGGCCCGGTGCCGTGTGTCGTTTTTTATTTATTTATTTCTGGATCACTGTAATAACAGGCGGTTTGCCCGATATTGAAAACATGCAGCTTGTAATAACGTTTACGCAGAAATGATCAGCAGCAGCCTAGATGATAGAGGATGATGACAGAACTGTAGATTGAGTCAAAGGAAAAAAGACATAACGACGGTTCATGGGACCGGTCCTTGTAGCTCGGGAAATTGGGATGGGCCAATAAGACCTGTCCCCATTGCTCCGGAGATAGGCACAAGCTAGAAGGAACTGTGACCATCGACACAAACTACAGGGACGGGTGAACAAAACCTTCCCTATATCTCAAATACACAGTGACGGCCTGACGGGTGCTCCGAAGGCATCCTTATATCTTGCACTCGTCATTATATCTTGGCTTTATAGGGATGGTGTCATGGAAACAAATACTATAAGTTGAACCCGGTCACTATATACCAAATATTTAGCGATGGGTTCCTAGAACCTTCCATATATGTTTTGCATTAGACGGTTTCAGGAAACGGTCGCTACTACTGTGCTCGTAGTGATTAGTAGTGACAGTATTCTATTTCATTGTCACCACTCCGTTCTTATTGACGATGTCTTTTCACTCGTCGCTAAATCTGTGTTAGTAAATGTGACAGACCGCCTCACGAAGAGACGTTCCCGTCATCAGGATCATCATGGGTGGCATCACGCGCTATGATGCCCGATATTACAACATACAAACATAACCATGATGCAATGAATATAAGTACAAGTCTCTTACATTCATCCCAAGAACAGTAGTACATCAGAGTCTCATAAGCACCAGAAGCAAATCACTTTGGAATATAACTAAACAGCGGAAGCAACAAGATACAATCGCTCTCTCCGTGATACATCCATGGGACATCTGACAAGAGACAGGTGTTTCTGCCCTAAAACACCTTGCCGGCACATCAACGTCACTACTTCTCCGGACCGCACCACTCCCGGGTGTAGTGGCATCCGGCCGAGGACTGATCCTGGTAGACTTCATCTCCAGCTACTACCTTATGCTCGGCGGGGTCCTCTAAAAACCACATAGAGCAAAGCTCGAGCAACTAGAGCTCAGCAAGACCGACAGGTCAAGGTGGCCATCTACAGCCGACTCCTAGACATGAAAAGGTCGGGGGTAGGATAATTAAGCACTAAGCTGGCCTACAAGTGAATCCTTACTTTCAACTTTTAACAGTTTAATTAAGTTGCATGAAAGAGTAAATTTAATTTACACTATGCTACTACATTATATGTTTCCAAACAAGTAATTAGGCAATACAGCAAATTAATCAGTATCATCATCATCAATCTTTCTCTTATTACTACATTCCAGTCGATGGGACAAGTGGTACTCGTTACGGTGAGGGGCAACAATTCGAATCGATTTACATCCTGCAGGAGAAACCTGACTGCACGTCACATACGCGCTTCCCGGAAGCCGCATGAGACAACATTTCCCAGCCGGCACTCGTAGTGTTAGTCAGGCCTAGCTCCTCCGAGAAGGGTCCCTCACGTGATGCCGTCCCGGACGTCATCCGTGAGTAGAGTGTTCCCTCCTCTCCTCCCAAATTCCTACCAAGTAACCAAGGGAGTAGGGTACCTCTCTCACATATAGCAAGCATCGGTACATCCGTTTACTAGGCCCATTAACACCAGCATGCAAACGAGTACGTTCAAACTTATCCACATGGGCCGGAGACGACGCGGTCCTTGTGTGCACGAGACGGGACTACCATCTTGAAGACTCTTTTAGTCGTTCACTTTCAACCTAAGTTGCCCGTCCGGCCTCCAATTTCCAATCTCATACTCAAATCTTGGCGGCGTATCCAAAAGCGATTATCCTATCTACGAGTGGTCTCCGTACCACTCGACGGATCATCACCCTAATTAAGCAAGCATCTATGTAGGGCTATCAAATCAGGCTGAACAGGATCCTAATGCATGCTAGGGTTTTTATCACAACTCCTATAAACCTAATGCACATTACGGGCCTACAACCACGGTGATGAAAATAAAAGACTTTATTAAAGGTTGTGCACCGGAGCTTGCCTTGAGCTTGACCCTGAGCAGTTGGGTTAACAACAGCAGCAGCTTCGGCTCCTCTTTGCCGGATACCGCGTTCACCACCGGAGCTACATGATGCAAAGGTGATGTCCGAATTTTAATAAAAACTAGATTTGAATATTTTATGGAATACGGGCAAATTTTATAAACAACATGTAACTACCGAGTATAAAATAAATTAGTTTCCAGCCAGGTGAAATGATTTAATTACAAGTAACAATTTAATTTACTTCGTCAATTCCCATGAAGCATTTAAATCATTATCACTTGTGCAAGAAAATAATTCATTAATCCTAGCGAAAGCTAGGTAAAATAGCAATTAAATCGCCTCTGGTCCTTAAGCACATGCTATGGATAATAATTAAATTGAGCTTCATAGTTAGGGGCAATTTAATGATTAATTCAGACATTTAACTTAAATCTCCTAAAAAATTAACCTAAATAAATTGCCTCTGATCCTGCCAAACTAAATGTACTATAAAATAGTACATGTCTCAAGGAGTATAACAAAATTTACTTTGCAATTTTTCGAAGTCTAGAACTCTAGATATGAATTTTCTAAATTTAATGGGAATTATGCCCTATTTACAAAAATGCCATTGGGATTTTAAAAATAATCCCGCGCGCTCCGTGCCACATGTGGGACCACAGAGTCCCGGATCTAAGTGCGGCTGTGGCCACACGAGATACCACCCGTGTGGCCCGCCCCGTGGCTCCCGGCAGGTGCCACGTCGGAGACGGGCGGCTCGACCACCGGAGAGGCGCCGGACGGCGGCACGCGGCTCGACCGAGGCTGCAGGCGCGATGCGCAGATCACGGCGGGTCCGATGGGGTGGCTGGGTAGGTGGGGGCCTCACCGGAGAGCTACCGACGGCGAGAAAGGCGGACGGTGGAGCTCCGGTGTAGTGGCTCGTCCAAGCGGAGCGGCGGCAAGGGGTGCGGCTTGGCCCGGAAGCTTCCCTAGAGCACGGGCGACGCTGGGATTTTTGCTATTTTGGCCACGTAACCGGTGGGCTTCGCCGGAATGACCACACAACTTTGAGCTTCGCCGAATGATCACGAAACCGTTGTCATCTATCGTAAAATGACCATACCTGCTATAATAGATATTTTTGTATCCTCTTTGATGATTTAGGAACAGGAAAAGACGACTATACCCCTGTCCCTATCCAAAGCTCTCACAGGCTTTATTTTGTTGCTTCCAATGTGGCGCCTAGTGTTCTAAAAAAACCTTGCTGCACCTTGCCCGAGAGGTCCCGCGTAGGCACTAGAAACTTATTGGCGCTAGGCACTTATTTTTTAGAACATAAGGCGCCACAATGGAAGCAACAAAATAAAGCCTAGGAGAGCTTTTGATAGGGGTAGGGGTATAGTCGTCTTTTTCTGTTCCTAAATCATCAAAGAATACAAAAATGTCTATTATAGTAGGTATGGTCATTTTACAGTAGATGGTAACGGTTTCGTGGTCATTCCGGCGAAGCTCAAAGTTGCGTGTTCATTCTGGCGAAGCTCACCGCCACGTGGCCAAAATAACAAAAATCTCGGCGACGCCGGCGTGGTATCCAACCTGGATGGGCTTGCCCCGAGGATGGCGCTCAACGGAGAGGCGGGAATGGCGGGCAGCGGTGGAGTGGAAAGAAGGGTGCCGGCTTCACCTCGCGGGAAAATCAAAAGGGGAAAGCTTGTCGGTGAGGTTCGGGAGGAAGTCCCACACGCACGCAAAGACGAATGGGGTGAAGAAGCTCATTGGAATTTCACGGTAAGGTCCCGACGGCCGATAAGGGGAGAAACTCTCGATTCTTCACCCACGTTCCACTATTTTCCGTGCGGTCGGCGCGTGGAGTGAGAGAGGGTAGGGGTAGAGCTCCGGGTGAAGGGGCTCGGGCTGGCACGGCTCAAGGCGGTGGTGTGGCGAGCTTGAGCTCCGGCTCCAATGGCGGACGGTTGGGGAAACGGGGAGAGGAAGGGGAAAACGGGGGAGAGGAGTGGAGAGGGTTCGACCTTGCATTGGGGCTCTCCCCATTCTCACCCGACCAGGTGGACCGCGGCCGGGGGACGGACGCCACGCGGCACCGGCGTACGGATACGGCTGGTGCGCGGCGCGCGCTCGAGCCTCGCCCCGTGCGGGCGATGAGCGGGCCCCACGGAATATACCGAGAGGATATTTTCTTTTTCTCCCATTTTCAAACTGTGGTCGAACCCGAATTTAAAAATTCAAATTCGACGCCTTCCCAAACTTGAAAATTAAAATGGGAAATTTTTCCGGATAGTATAAATCTGGAAAATAATATGCACGCTGCGTTTGCTCAAAAACTCCTAGATTAATTCTGGAAATCCAGGGAAAATGCTTAAAAACTAAGTTTCTTTGATTTAAGTGGGGTACCAAACCTTGATAAAAATCCGTGTCCCTTCGGCTAGGATTTTATTTTTCCATGTACTACAACATATATTTTTTGGGGGTCCAACTTCTGTTGTAAAAATTTAAGTTCTAGTTCAATTCAAAGTGTATTTGAATTTACTCACAGCCCAAATCGTATTGCATGTCAATGAAAGTTTTTGGAGGGGTTCTACTAGACCTGAGGTTAGTTTTAAAATTGCTAACTATGCATAATCGTGGCACAAGGTGTCACAGTAAAGCCTGTTTGTGAGGTTGTGAAACAAGAATACTTGGAGTAAAGTGTATTGGGGTGTGTTTGGTTCATTACCAAACTTTGCCACACCAAATATTTGGCATGCCACAGTTTTTTCGGCTAGTGTTTGGTTGTCTACCACAACTATGGCTTGCCACATGAATACTCTACATGTCATAGACTCATATTCTTGCCAAAGTTTGCCAAAAGTTTGGTGAACAAGGGCTTGTTTGGTTGATAGCAAAATGTTGCCACAAATGTTTGCCAAAGTTTGCCAAAAGTATGGTGAGTAATTTGTTCACAAAACTTTTGGCAAACTTTGGCAAGAATATGAATCTATGACATGTAGGGTATTCATGTGGCAAACCATAGTTGTGGTAGCTAGGCAACCAAACACTAGCCGAAAAACTGTGGCATACCAGATATAAAGAGAAACAATAACATACCAGAAATAAAGAAATAAATAACAAATAGTGAAATTTGTCTAACTTGATATGATACGTAGCAGAATTTGTACTTGCTTACATAACATGCAGTCAAATATTGAGATTATGATATGGTAACAAATTGTAGATTTGTTCGTGTAGTAGAGATTGCAAAAGTATTAATTAAATAACATATTACACGTAACATTTACTCCCTCCATACCATCAAAGCATGTCGTTTAGGTAGGACTGGGCGTTCGGGTTACCCGAAAAGTTCGAGTCGGGTTTTCCGGGTTTTGTCAATTTCGGGTTTCTAAAATTACCACCCGAAATTAGTAGACAAAATCTACATACCCGACATTTCGGGTGCCCGCTTTTTCGGATTCGGGTTTCGGGTTACCCGTACTACCCCGAACAGTATAGCTTCAGTAACATATCAAGTATTCAATGTCATTTTCTTAAGAAAAACAGTATAGTTTCAGTAATATTTTCTCTATAAAAAAAAAGAACAGATTGTCTCAACTCTCAAGGCGTAACACTATTAAAGTTCACAACCACGAATAACTATTAAAATTTACAACCACAAATCACATTTAAGTC
This sequence comes from Chloris gayana, assembly GCA_031894775.1. NCBI lineage: Eukaryota > Viridiplantae > Streptophyta > Magnoliopsida > Poales > Poaceae > Chloris > Chloris gayana. The sequence continues at coordinate 25,008 of JAUNZO010001356.1, forward strand.
AGGAACTCAAAGTATAAGGTCGCTGCCACAAAACAAATTTAATCTCAAGTCACAAGCTCACGTGATGATTACTCAACTCGACTTGCTTCCTGTCTGCGTGAGACGTGTATTTGAAGTGGAGCCTGAAGTAGATTCTTGTGCTTTCCTTTTTCCGTTGCCACTCTTTGGACCAAATTCTTCAATTAATTCTGTATTGACATGAAAGAAGCATGATTTATTTGATACTGAATTATTGATGAAACAAATACATAAACGAAATGATGCATTATATTGTACCTTTTTCAATCTGTGCCAGCTCCTCCATATTTTCTTGTATGTCAATAGGAATAGACCTTTTCAGCCAATCTTGTGTACCAAGGCGTCATTGAGCTTACCAAGGTGTCATTGAATAGGGCTAGTTTTTCTTATATGCCCCTAATAAATAGACAGTTGTGCATCTTGTATTCAACAATCTATATTCGTGCAACTGGTCAGCAGCAGCAGTCCCTATACATGAGGTCGCGGGTTCCATACCTGATCCCATTTTAGCTTATTTTGCATGGCGCTGTGCTGGGACGTGAGCGGGTGAGGGCGTGACGGTGCAAAAAATCTGTTCCCGTGAGCGCGGGAGCGAAATTTCTGTTGTGTTTTTCGTGGACGCAGGAGTGAAAAATTCGGATTTTTTACTCGCGCTGCTACTGTAAGGCTTTTCGTTTCTCCGGGTACATAAATAGCTGGTTGCATGCTATCTCCGCTACTATTGGAAGGCTGTTCGTTTCTCCGGTGCACTGAAGCTAAGCTGCAATGTTAGATCTAAATGAGGAGCCTCCGGTTGAACAAGAACTCGGTAATGCATTTCTTCTTTGGGAATTGCTATAGAGCCAAACCGAATGTCCAACTCTGTTCCAACTAGATGAATATATGGTAATCAAGTGTTTTAAATTTCCAAATGATGATATAAAGTTTCTACCATGAGTTGTTGTAACATTCTGGCCTAGGGCTTAATAGGATTGATAGAATATCCATGTCAACAAGTTGTAACTTCTTTTCCGGAAGCTCATCTCTAAAGAACTCTAAGGTTAAGCGTGCTTGGCTTGGAGCAATTTAGGGATGGGTGACCGATCGAAAGTGTTTTCCGGGTGTGCATGTGTGAGGACAGAGTGTGCGAGAAAAGACCAGGTGTTGGTCCGTGGGGAAATCTCGAGTGCCTATTAAGCTGCCAGGTGTAAGCGGGCCCGGCTCGGAGTGGCGGGACGTTATAGATGGTATCGAGCCGACTCTCGCGGTTTCACGGGCGCATGTGTTGCACGTGTGCAGGCATGGTGTGCATGGTTGGTGTGGACCCGAGTGGTTACACAGCATGGCACATACGTCGGCGATGGACACATGGACGTGGCCAAGGGAGGAAGTTCCTGGCTTAGGGTTGATCGACGAGGACGTCGGTCTTCTAATGGGGTGAGTGTGTAACATCCCGACCGAGGGCTTAATATGATTGATAGAATACTCATGTAAACAAGTTGCAACTTCTTTTCCGGAAGCTCATCTCTAAAGAACTCTAAGGTTAAGCGTGCTTGGCTTAGAGCAATTTAGGGATGGGTGACCGATCGGGAAGTGTTTCCGGGTGTGCATGAGTGAGCACAAAGTGCGCAGAAAAGACCAATGTTGGTCCGTGGGGAAATCTTGAGTGCCTATTAAGCTGCCGGTGTAAGCGGGCCCGGTCCGGAGTGGCGGGACGTTACGGTGTACATGAGTAGGACAATCCGGTTAGACCTATAGCGGTACTCTTCTTTTTTTTTTTTTACCCATCTGCTGTGAGCTCTTAGTTTTCATATCCATCCTTTCTTAGTACTCTTCTTTTTTTTTTTACCCATCTGCTGTGAGCTCTTAGTTTTCATATCCATCCTTTCTTAGTATTTTTTTCGTATATAGGATTTGATTTGAACCTCATTTTGCATGGCGCTGTGCTGGGACGTGGGCGGGTGAGGGCGTGACGGTGCACAAAAATCTGTTTCCGTGAGCGCGGGAGCGAAATTTCGGTTGTGTTTTTCGTGGACGCGGGAGTGAAAAATTTGGATTTTTTACTCGCGCGCTGCTACTGGAAGGCTGTTTGTTTCTCCGGGTACATAAATAGCTCGCTGCATGCTATCGCTGCTACTATTGGAAGGCTGTTTGTTTCTCCAGTGCACTAAAGCTAAGCTGCAATGTTAGATCTAAATGAGGAGCCTTCGGTTGAACAAGAACTCGGTAATGTATTTCTTTTTCGGGAATTGCTGTAGAGCCAACCCGAATATCCAACTCTGTTCTAACTTGATGAATATATGGTAATCAAGTATTTTAAATTTCCAAATGATGATATATAGTTTCTATAATAGCTTGAGTTGTATATGAGTAGGACAATCCGATACCTACAGCGGAACTCTTCTTTTTTTTTACCCATCTGCTGTGAGCTCTTAGTTTTCATGTCCATCCTTTCTTAGTATTTTTTTCGTATATAGGATTTGATTTGAACCTCATTTTGCATGGCACTGTGCCGGGACGTGGGCAGATGAGGGCGTGACGGTGCAAACAATCTGTTTCCCTGAGTGCGGGAGCGAAATTTCTGTTGTGTTTTTCGTGGACGCGGGAGTGAAAAATTTGGATTTTTTTACTCGCGCTGCTACTCTGGAAGGCTGTTCGTTTCTCCGGGTACATAAATAACTCGTTGCTGTTATGCAACCGAGCAATTATACTGCCCGTTCTTATCCAATATGCTACAGTAACTGGAGAAGCATTAATGGCTTGGTACAGGCATTAATGATTTGGTGCACACGATAAAATTGCTACGAGTACTTTGTAGGCTGAATTACCAAATTGCCACCGGTCCGGCCGACTATAAATAGAACCATTGGGCTGGTGCTTTACATGCGAAGGTGATTCACTCACCAGTAAGCTTGTATATGTAAACTTGAGGGATCAATACAAAAACAGAGAACCAACCGTCCACTATCATATTCTGTGTTCATCTATATTGTGCTATGTGTGTGTGCATCAATAGTGTATGGTTGCCTAGCTGATTCGGTTGTTTTCACAACACGTTATCAGCACGAGTCTCTACCGAGCTACAAGGTAAGAATCAACTTGTGCTATCACTATCTACTGATGCACATGTGTTCTATGGTAAGTACAAACACAAGAACAGCTTGCTGCTTACAGCAACAATGGACAGCAGAAAAATATACCCCATAGCTAAATGCTATGCACCCAATGCTACCTGAAGATAGCACTAACCTGCCCTTTTTGCTTTACATTTCTATACATAATGCAAGTGCTACCGAAGCTAGCACCGGACATCGCAGATGCTTACCTTTGTGCTGGTCCCGAAGACCAAGCACCACTTGAGCCAATGGCCCCGAAGTGCCATGGCGGTGACCTCCGGAAGAAGGTCACCGCGATGCCTCCGAGCTCGCGACACCCGCAGATCCTGAAGTATTGCGGGTTGACGCACTTCACGTGTCGTCGCCGTCGACGAGCCACCTTGCACCATGCGCGTCGTCGCGGTGGGAGCCGGTGGCCATCGCGGGAGTTCCCGCATCGCCGTGGGGACGTACAAGCCCCACGCTTGCTGTCGTTGTGCCCCGATTCCGCCGCCCATTGCCGTCGTGGAGTGGTGGTCGCACCCCCACGCGAGCAAAGTGGCGAGTCCCCGAGCTACCACCCGGGCAGAACTGGTAGGGGACCCCCACCATGTGGGGACGCGGCCCCGAGTGCCGCAACCGCGCCACCATGTCGCGGTGGTCGCCGAAGACGTGCGGCCCGAAAGGCTGCCATCTCCTCTTAGCCGGAGCCTAAAAGAACTCCGTGCCTCGCCGGTGAAGACGCATCGCCGAGCCGAGTGAGCCTCCGGACTAAGACCCGCACGGCACCCCGCCGTAGTGGCCATCCGACGCTGTCCGCCACGGCGCCGCATGCGCTGTGCACCCCGCCCGATGGCCGGGGCTCGCACACGCTCGGGCCCACGCCTCCCTCTTGCGCCGCCGCCGGCCGGCCATCGACCCAAGGCGCCGCCGAGGGCCCGCCAGATCTGGCCGGGCCTCGCAAGCCTTAAGCCCCGCCTGGCTCATCGGCCGCGAGCCCGCTTGGCCACGGGCGCAGCGTGCGAGCCACGCCCCGTCCGCCACGGGCCGGCGCCTCCGGCCACGGGCCATCGCCCTCGATCCGCACGCGCCGAGGGGCTCCGCCATGGGCGTGCGCTCGGCGCCCTCCGCGCCGCGGGCTCGCGCTCGCCTCGCCACAGGCCGAGCGCTGCCTCTCCGCGCCGCGCCGCCGCAAGCCGCCTTGGTCGCGGGCTTGCCCCGCGCACCACAAGGCCTCAAGCCGCGCGCCGCTTGACCACGCACCGCGTCCCGTCACCCGGCCGCCGCACCACGAGTCCACCGGACCCGCGCTGCGCGCCCGCTTGCCGCCGACCGCGCCGAGCTGCTCGGCTGCCCGGCCACGAGCCGCGCCGGCCGCCAGCCCACGGGCGCCGCCTTCTATCGGAAGGAAAGGGGATAACGGGGCTGCGCCCCCTTTGCGGCTCGGGAGCCGGCGCAGCTAGGGTTAAACCCTAGCTGCTCGCGAACTGTCTGGGCCAGGCGGTGGTGGCCCAAAGGGCCCTCGCTCGTTGATCCCATTGGCCCATTCGCATGAATCAAAGAAAAAAAATAATAGAGGCGGGCTGGGCCGAGTTTAGGCCGTTTTTCAGTATGCGCTATTTTTGCGATTTAACCCCGAAGTTTGGTTAATTCACAAAATTAATTTTCTCGGACTTTGGAAATTTGCAGATTAAACCCCGAAGCGTTTAATCGCGTCATTTCCACATCTAAAACTGCTTTTGCCCGTATTATTTTATGCAAAATTATTTTATGCTCACTAACATGCAGGGAATTTTTCCGGGAATATTCATGACCCAAATAATCGCAATATCTACATGTATTATTTACCCGAAGTAAATTGCATGATATTGCGAGCATGTCGGACATTGCAAAGAGAGAATTCACCCAGCTTGCCTTGGATGGCAACAACTACCTCACCCGGGCTCAAGATATTGTCATTAACTTGAGATCCATGCGCCTCGGTCATACTATTGCCAAGCCTGAAGTCGGCAAGGAAAAGGCCGTGGTCGATGACGCCGATAGTGCAAAGGCTTTGCATTTCCTGCGTCATCACATACACCCAGTACCTGAAAATGGAATATATGACCGAGGAGGATCCGCGGGTTCCGTGGGAATCCCGAATGATCGCTTTGACCAACAATAGGCCATTGCACTCCCACGAGCTTAGAATGATCTGTATTACCCTACGCTTCCAAGACTATAAGTCCGTGGCGGCATATAACTCTGCCATTCATCGAATCATCTCAATGTTGCGTCTCGTGGCCAGCAGATCACGTACGTCGAGATGATCGAGAAAACCCCGAACACCTTCCACCCGGGCAACATTGTTCCGCAACAGCAATACAGGTGTCGAAATATACGAGATATTCTCAGCTCGCTCGGACCTCGTTAGTTGCGGAACAACAGAATGAGGTTCTCATGCGGAACCACTCGCCCGACCCATCGGGTCGATGAGTGTGCCTCGAAGCACACGCCAATGTTGCTGGGAGTTCGATGGCCCGAAATATGGCCGAAAGAAATGGAAGGGTAGGAAGGGTGGCATGTTTAAGGGCAGAGGGAAGGCTAAGCCCCGAGGTAAAGGTGACAAGAAGGTCACGGGTGAATCATCCGGGGGAGCAAGAATGCATGCTATAGATGTGGACGTTCGGGACATTGGTCTCGCAAGCTGTCGCGTCCCCGGACACCTGATTGACGCTCGTCGTCGTTCTTCCGAAGTAAGAACGAGGGCAGGCTCGAGTCCCACTTCACCACGGAGCTCGAAGCTCACGCCAATGACATGGTCATTGCGAGTGGTGAAGACGTCCGAAAGGACGATAACGGGGACGACCTTCTTGATGATGACTTTGACATATTCGGGGACCTCGAGTAGTCCCCTCCATGACAAGTGCAATGTTTCCGCATGCTGCCGGTTACAGATCCGGAAATACTATAATAAAGCTCTCGAAGAGCTCGTGGTCCCGAAGAACCACGGTTATGGGTCGTGCTCTCGAAGAGCACACGGTTCCTAAAGAACCGTAGTTGTAAATAGTGCTCCTGAAGCAGCATCTGGGTCATGAATATGCTCTTGAAGAGCAGCTATTGTAAAGCCCGAAGTCTTTACAAATAGTCTTCCCGAGTTATTATCATTTTATGTGTTTACATTTCCTGCATCTCTATTTATCATGTCCGGGATATTTGATACAGGTTCGGTCGGGTCCCATGGCGGATGAGGAGTGTTGTCTCGTAGACAGCGCAACCACCAATACCATTACGAGGGAAACTAGGTATTTCCACACTCGTTGACGGTCGTTACGGACCAATTTCGACCGTCAATTAGTCAAATAAACGAGAAGGACTAGGCATGTCTTGCATGCATTTTACTTAGAAATAACCTAGTTCCACGTGTACCTCTAGATTTTTAGTGTGCAGGTGGAAAATGATGAATTCCAGGCCCCGAGGCGACAAATCAACACTTTTACAAAACTTCCACTTCGCCGCGGGAATCAACTCCAAGATAAAAGGCCAACGACCACGAAATCCAACACAAATAAGGCCTCACGCACCTGGATCAAAGACCAACATCCGGTGGGGGAGCCAACCGCCAAAGCCCGGCCCAGGAGGGGCCGGTGGCGGTTCGGCCGAACCAACAAGGCGGTTCGGCCGAACCGTCATGGTGGCCCCCCGGCCCACTTTTCTCTCGGCGGTTTGCCCACCGCCTCCGGAGGTCGGTTCCACGCGCATTAAATGCCACCGACCTACGAAACCGCCTCCGGGAGCCGACCTTTCAAGCCTATATAAGGAGGGGTACCCCCCTCCTTAACACACACAACAACACAAGGATCATTCTCTCCTCACACTAGAAGTTTAGAGGCTTTCTAGGTAGTGCTAGGCTTAGTAGTGGGCTGCCTCATTGCTCCCAAAGTCTTGTGGAGAATTGGGTATAGCTCTTGTATCCTCTCTTTATGAGACTTGATCATTCATCTATGGAATACTTTCGTTCATATCCTTGTCATGAGCTTTATAGAGTAATCATGATCTTGTTTGATCGTTCATCGTTCGTTCATATAAGTTCGTCGTTCGTTCTTCGTTCTTCATTAATAGAAGATGAACTCATATCGAATGTTCTTCGTTCGTTCATACTTGATCACCGATTACTCCCGATCTTACTTGATTAATTGCCGTTCGTCGCTCATTCTTGAGCGACGAACGTCTTTGCATGACTTAGTGCTAGCTTTGATCCTTTCGTCTAGCTTATGCTAGTTAGGCTAGTGTTCTTATGAATAGGCTTCGGGTTCATCGTCCTGCAGGGTGCTCTAGATTTACCACCATGTCGGTGCCTCGAGGGATCTAGAGTTGTGGTTAGTGACGCCGGCATGGTGCTGGGGTTATCTACCCACCGTTGAATGTGCTTCGTGTCCCACGGTTTGTAGAGGTAGGTGACAAGAAGTGACAGCCTTGTCATCCAAAGTAATCCTCCACGTTCGGGCATGGCATAGGAGTCTAAAAAGCGGAGTCGCGAGGCGGACCTCGCGTAAGACGGATCTCCCGATGATGCCTAGGCATTAGACGCTTGCTTGCGCTTGCATGATCTTGGATGTTAGGTAGAAGCTGCGCACTCATATGAATGTTGTATCATTAGGAGTAGTGGTCTGCTAGTCTAGTTTAGCTTTATCTAGGATCGCCTCTATCCCTTTTATAAGAGAATGCATCGCCTTGGTGTGTGTCACACTATCCTCAACTTATTGCTCCTAACCCCTGCATTGGAATGTGAATACTTCATCATTCTTTTGTAACACCATGAACATAAGTACTCTTATCAACCATGTCTTCCTTTGGGAAAATATAAATACGATACCCTTGAATACTCTCGGGTGAAATGCTACAACGGGTTATCCGTCCGCTTGCGGATATTCATGACCCACCTTATAATACATATCTAGTACTTGTACTTGGATGTGGATTATTTGGTTAAATAGTGCAAGTGACTTAAACCCTTGGCTCTCCCGCGGTCACGTGTTTCTTTCCGCGTGACCTTAAGAGATGCCAACAAGCATTTCTGGCGCCGTTGCTCAGGGAAGACATTGGTTAATAAGAATACAATGAATGTTCATGATTACACTTGATGATGATTTAATCATTGCCCTTGCAGAGCTAACCTTGATCTGTTTTCTCTCAAAGGTGAAAACGAGGATAGTGCATGCGTGGATTCGACTTGCCGGAAAACTTCGTTGATAATCCCGAGGCTCTTGCGAGAAAGACTCGACCTCGCGTCGTTGTCTCTCCTCAAGAACCCACGACAAGCGAGCCCGCATCTTCCGCACCATCAACCTCAACACTCATGGCTGAAAGGACCCTTCGTGACTACTCTGCGCCCTCCGTCGCCAATGTGCCCATTGGGCCCAACGTCGACGCTGGTGCTGCGGGACTTGACATCAAGTCCAGCCTCATCACTATGGTGCAAGCCATTCCCTTTTGTGGAAAGGCCTCAGAGGACGCCAACTCTCATCTCCAACGGTTCCTGGAAATATGCAACACATCGGCCACGGCCGGAGCCAACCAAGATGCTATCAAACTCCGCCTGTTTCCCCTATCCCTCCTTGGGAAGGCGAAACGGTGGTTTTATGCCAATCGTGCAAGCATTGACACTTGGAACAAATGTTCCACGGCGTTCCTCGCCAAGTTTTTCCCGATGGGCAAAACCAATGCCCTTCGTGGAAGAATTGCAAGTTTCCGACAAGCGACAAACGAATCCATGCCCGAGGCATGGGAAAGGCTTCAAGAATACATTCTGGCCTGCCCTCACCATGGGATGGAGGAATAGCTCATTCTTCAACACTTCTACAACGGGTTGACACCAACAACCCGTGGACATATGGATGCCGCTGTCTGGAGGAGCCTTCTTCTCGAAAACTATTGCCCAAGCAAAAGAACTCATAGAGAAGATGGTCTCCAATCAAGGGTGGAGCGATGATCGACTCCAAACACGCGCAAGAGGCGTACACCCTGTCAAGGAGGTGGACATGCTTGTCCGCCAAGGTTGACCTCCTCATAAAACGCTTGGACGAACACAACGCAAATGGTGGTGTTCATGCATTGGACTCACACATGACGTGTGAGGAGTGCGGGAACACCGGCCATATGGGGAAGGATTGCCCCCATACCCATGAAGAGGTGTTCTACATGAACAACAACAACGGGTATCGTCCAAACGGAGGACAAGGGTACAACCAAAACCGACCATCATATCAAGGAGGTAACAATTTTTCTGGCTTTAACAATAATCAACCTTCCTTGAAAGATTTGGTTTATGGCCAAGCTAAAATTAACGAATCTATCAACAAAAAGCTTGCTGCCAATGATAAAGTCTTAGAAAACATAAGCGCACAAATAGAAGGTTTCTCCTCTGCTTTCAAAAATCAGGTCGAGCTTTAATAAAATGATTGAAACCCAAGTTGCTCAGCTAGCTGCTCTTATTCCTGGTTCTAATTACGGGAAGATCCGGGGCAACCCGAGTCTTCTTTGGAAAATGTTAATGCGGTTACCACGAGGGGAGGAAAATCCACTCGGGATCCGCCATATCCTAACCATGCAGCAAAGAAGAACGAGGAACGACCTGGAGGAGGAAAGCCCTTCTATTACCAAAGAAAAAGAAGAAGAACCGAAGCCAAGTGAAGGGAAGAATGGAATTGAATTTCAAGACACAAGCTTTTTGCCATTCCCTCACAGAAACGAGGAAGCCAAAGGAGGATGAACAATTTGCTCGATTCGTCGAGACCATCCGAAGGATTCATGTCAACGTGCCATTGTTGGACATGGTGCAGGTGCCCACATATGCACGCTACCTTAAAGACATCCTCAACAACAAGAGGCCACTACCCAACGAGGAAATGGTCAAGCTCACGAGAGGAGTGTAGCGCAGCTATACTCAATCGGCTTCGAGAAAAGAAGAAGGACCACTGGCTGCCCCACAATATCATGTTCCATTGGGGCACACCACTTCGACCAGGCCTTATGTGATCTTGGGGCAAGCGTCGGCGTGATGCCCAAAGAAGTCTTTGATCGTTTGAGCTACACAACCTTGACTCCTACACCAATGAGGTTGCAATTGGCGGACTCTTCGGTCCGCTACCCCGCGGGAATAGCCGAAGACGTGCCGGTAAAAATTCGAGGCAACTTCATACCGGTGGACTTTGTGGTGCTTGAGATGGATATCGACAAGAACACGCCCCTCATTTTGGGACGTCCCTTCCTCGGCACCGCAAACGCCCAAATTGATGTTGGGAATGGAGAAATCCGATTCCACATCAATGGGAAGGAGGAAAAGTTTGAGTTCCAACCAAGAAAAGAACAATGCTCAATGATCAAGATCAAGTATGGGCCAAATCCCTCAAACATCCGTGAAGTTGAAGTGACGCCAAGAAAGACGGATAGTCTCGTCGCCTTTTGGAAGCAACTTGACAAAATTGAGAATCCGTCATGGTACCAACCCAAGAAGCACGCAGCGAGCAAGGCCGGGATTATGGGCCAAGAAGCCGGTCCTTCAAGACACAAAGCCACCTACATCAACAAAGACCAAACAAGTGTGGCAAGTGAAGAAGGTGCAGCCATCTTCATCCTCTTCTCCGGGGAAAGGGCACTGCACCACAAGGATGAAAAGAAATGGAGAAGTCCTCGCTCGCCGGACTTAAAATGGCAAAGCCACGGTCGACGGGATAAATCGGTATTATCTTTCGATTTCTTTTGATTTTTGTTTTCCACCACATGCATCTCCCTGCATATTCTATTTTATCACAAGATAATTTTCATTTCATTTATTTGGATTTTCCACTAGACATATTTGATTTTTTTTTCTCACTCGCCATGCATAGAAAATTTGAAAACCAAAATCCTTTTACGTCCAAATTTTCCTACTTTGTTTGAAACTTTTGGACAACCCTTGTATCCTTATACAAAATCCAAAAACAATTTTTGCATGTTGGAATTTTCTCCAACACTTTTTCTCGAGATTTGATTTTTCGAATAAAGCTGAATTTGAGGCAACTTTCTTTGGATTTCTTGAGCAAAAATTTCGAGGAATATCCGGACGTAGCAACCATGGTCAATGATCATTTGGCCGTTGGGAGCTATGGGCCAAAAGGGGAGCAAAAGGGACCCACGAGCAGGTCGGCCGAACCCACCTCCTTGGTTCGGCGAGCTGCTATGACCGTTGCTCGGTCTGTCCTTTTCCCAACGGTCATATGCCCCTCCTAACGCTCAAAAACGGCTACTTCGTGAGCTATAAGTAGAGGTGGCCTGGCCGGAGCTCTCTCCCCCTCTCACACTATCATTTCCACTCCTCACTCACTTCATTCTCATTACTCTCAAGTTTTCCATTGTCCTCACTTGCTCATTGCCTAAAAGTTCTGCATAAATCTTTTGCTCTTGGTGTCTTGTCTAGTTTTTGGTTTGATTTGTTTTTGTTTGGTTTTCTCGAGTTGCGATTTCTTGCTCACATGAACAACCGACGGTGTCGCTAATTTGATTTTTTCCCTCACATGACCCGTTCGGAATTTTTGTTCTTGCATTCTTGCTCTCTTTGTGTGCAGCCATGACCGGTGCCAAGAAGGCTGTTCGGGTCAATCAAGAGGTCCTTGAGCTCACGCTCAAGTTCAAGCTCTTTACGTCGAAGCACCCGCGCACGCCCCGTAGTCGAGTCACCGCCAAGTTCACCACCACAAGTCGAGGAAGAAGGGCAAGAGGGCAACATCGAGCATCGTCTCCTCACCGACACCGACCTCGACTTAGTGGGCGAGCACGAGACGACGCACCTACACGCTTCTCCAACACCGTCTCTTTGCTCCTACGCGAGCATTTGACACGGAGCTGCTGCACAAAATAGGTATGGATGCTGAATTTGCTCAAGTATTTAAAGCCTTAGGGTGGACAGATTTTGCTAGTGTAAATGAGCCGGGTTCCCGCTTGCTTACACTTCAGTTTTTATGCACCCTACAAACGGTAGATGAAGGAATTTCTTTTCGGTTTTCCGTGAATCCTACCGTTTGACTTGGAAAGAACTTAGCACTCTTCTTGGCTTTAATACTCGCTGCAATACCGACTTGGATGGTGCCCTTCCTCGGTTTTCAAAGCATGCTTTTTGGGAAAGGATTACGGGTCTTCCTAGTTGCGTGCGACCTAGAACTAATCACATCCATCATCCTACCTTGCGTTTTATGCACATGTGGATTGCTATCACTCTTTTTCCAAGGAGTGATATTCGGGTGTGCTTGCGAGGATGAGCTAAAAATTCTTTTTGCTGCGGTCGATAAGATTAAGATTGCTCCGTGAAAGCCATGATTTGCCAATGGATAGAAAATCTTGGGACGATAGGACCAATTGAATGTACCTCTCTAGTGACACGAATTGCCATGCGGGTGGGAGCTTTACATGATGCTAATGTTGAATACCTTGCTACACCTCGCTCTCTTATAAATAAAGATTATCTTATTCAAGGTCACTCTCTTAAGAATGGTCCGAACGATTCCCTCATATATTATTTTGTGGGATATGCAAACGAGTTTCGGTTACCTAACCCGGACCTTCGTTTGTATACTCTCAAAAATCTAACCATTGAGCTCCAAGAAGCGCAGCGGTCTCGCAGGAGTGTATCTTCTCGCAGGGGGCGCACGGATCAGAACAACCATCTACCTCCGAGATGCCCACACCGCACCCCACGACTCATGGCGAGCCGGGGTACAGCCACCCGGGTTTTCTCCCGGTGGGTACCCAGCCCCGCCACCTCACATGGCCGGGGGATCGGCGTGGCAAACTCCGGGATATGGCCCGGGGCTGTTTTCTCCACAACAACAATGGGAGGAACACTCCACCGACTCCGGATCAGCCCAAGGCTACAACTTTGTGCAGGAGATGAACAACCTCTCCTCACAAATGGGAAGACTCCAAACCACGGCGGAAGACACCGAGTATGCGCTCAACCAACACATCTTGCAAACTCATCAATGGCAAGAGCGCACCGACACCCAGCTCACCGCCCTCACCAACATGACGGAGCAACAACGAGCCGATCTTTTGGCTTACTTCCGTCACATGGGGTTCATTCCACCAAACCCATGAGCAAGAACAAGCTTGGGGGGGCAGCACCCCCGCTAAGGTATCATGTATCGCAACTTGTATCCTTTATTGTCTCTTGTTTTTGCTTGTTCTTGCCTCTCATATGAAAAACAAAATAAAAATGATAAAACTAAAAAGAACAAAAAGAAGTAGCTTAGTTCCCTTTTATACGCTGCAAGTATGTTGCTAGTCTTTCTATGTTGAGATGATGAATAGTTGCTCTGTTTTATTTCTCTCATGTGCCTAGTCTATAATTTAGAACTCTCCTAGTTTTGAGTTTGGTGGCTAGCAAAACTTGCTTAGAACACTGAAACTTGTGGGCTGCACATGCTTGAGCTGCACCTAAGTTGTTGTGAGATGATGATATGGTAAAAAGAGCTGCTATGATCTTGTCCTAAGTTGAGCTTAAAATCTCCGGAATTCTGTTCCCAAAAATTGCAAAATCTATAAGTTCCCAAGTGATGATAAATTCCTACCAAAGCCATATGCAAATTTCCCTTGAAAACCTTACTCATTTGCTACTTGTTACTTCATTGAGCTTTATCAAAATTGTGTGACCCTAGTGAGATGCTTTTCATACTCTCATGATCAAGATCACGTACACACTCCACCTCATATGCTACACTTCTACACGGAAGTTAGCAACATGTCATGCCATCCACCCAAAATAAAGACACTCCTCACATTTTATCACCTCTCTTAAAATATCAAAAGAAGGCATGGCTATGCAAAAGAAAAAGAAAATAAGGCTCACAAAAGATGAGCAAGAAAAAGATGCTTGCTCTCATTTCGAGCATAGAAAAAGAAAGAAGAAAAGATAGCCATGCCCAAAATCCAAAATAAAAAGAGGTGAAACAAAAAGAGGAGTAGTCAAATACACCACCACCATCATCTTCACACTTGCACATCTTGATCTACGATTGTATGACTTGCTATCTCCATGGATCCACTCTTTTGGTTTCGCAAAAATATGAATGCAAGTATGCCTCATTTCATACCCTACCTTGAGCTCCACAAAAGCCTATTAGATGTAGGATGAGGCAATACACATGCCTTGGTGAGGAATATAAACACCATTAGAGCGATTCGAGAGCATCACTTGTGGAACGTGGTTTTACTTGAAAAAAAAAAAAAAAAAAAAATATTTTTTGAAAACGTCCGGAGAATAAAAAGCAAGACAAGGGAAGAGAAAATAAATGCTCTATACACCGTTCTCTCTCTCAACCGCCCAAGGTAAAGTGAAAAGCACAAAGCCCCATGAGGACTAAGGGGAAGGGTGAGTCACCATTGCCAACTTATTCAACTCAAGGATGAGTATCTTTGTTATACACTTGGTACCTTTGAGAAGTAGGCATTGTAGCAACTCCTGATCAACAACCTAAAGTTCTACTACTTGCTCGGGACGAGCAAGGGGTAAGCTTAGGGGGCTTGTTGACGGTCGTTACGGACCAATTTCGACCGTCAATTAGTCAAATAAATGAGAAGGACTAGGCATGTCTTGCATGCATTTTACTTAGAAATAACCTAGTTCCACGTGTACCTCTAGATTTTTAGTGTGCAGGTGGAAAATGATGAATTCCAGGCCCCGAGGCGACAAATCAACACTTTTACAAAACTTCCACTTCGCCGCGGGAATCAACTCCAAGATAAAAGGCCAACGACCACGAAATCCAACACAAATAAGGCCTCACGCACCTGGATCAAAGACCAACATCCGGTGGGGGAGCCAACCGCCAAAGCCCGGCCCGGGAGGGGCCGGTGGCGGTTCGGCCGAACCAACAAGGCGGTTCGGCCGAACCGTCATGGTGGCCCCCCGGCCCACTTTTCTCTGGCGGTTTGCCCACCGCCTCCGGAGGTCGGTTCCACGCGCATTAAATGCCACCGACCTACGAAACCGCCTCCGGGAGCCGACCTTTCAAGCCTATATAAGGAGGGGTACCCCCCTCCTTAACACACACAACAACACAAGGATCATTCTCTCCTCACACTAGAAGTTTAGAGGCTTTCTAGGTAGTGCTAGGCTTAGTAGTGGGCTGCCTCATTGCTCCCAAAGTCTTGTGGAGAATTGGGTATAGCTCTTGTATCCTCTCTTTATGAGACTTGATCATTCATCTATGGAATACTTTCGTTCATATCCTTGTCATGAGCTTTATAGAGTAATCATGATCTTGTTTGATCGTTCATCGTTCGTTCATATAAGTTCGTCGTTCGTTCTTCGTTCTTCATTAATAGAAGATGAACTCATATCGAATGTTCTTCGTTCGTTCATACTTGATCACCGATTACTCCTGATCTTACTTGATTAATTGCCGTTCGTCGCTCATTCTTGAGCGACGAACGCCTTTACATGACTTAGTGCTAGCTTTGATCCTTTCGTCTAGCTTATGCTAGTTAGGCTAGTGTTCTTATGAATAGGCTTCGGGTTCATCGTCCCGCAAGGGTGCTCTAGATTTACCACCATGTCGGTGCCTCGAGGGATCTAGAGTTGTGGTTAGTGACGCCGGCACGGTGCTTGGGGTTATCTACCCACCGTTGAATGTGCTTCGTGTCCCACGGTTTGTAGAGGTAGGTGACAAGAAGTGACAGCCTTGTCATCCAAAGTAATCCTCCACGTTCGGGCATGGCATAGGAGTCTAAAAAGCCGGAGTCGCGAGGCGGACCTCGCGTAAGACGGATCTCCCGATGATGCCTAGGCATTAGACGCTTGCTTGCGCTTGCATGATCTTGGATGTTAGGTAGAAGCTGCGCACTCATATGAATGTTGTATCATTAGGAGTAGTGGTCTGCTAGTCTAGTTTAGCTTTATCTAGGATCGCCTCTATCCCTTTTATAAGAGAATGCATCGCCTTGGTGTGTGTCACACTATCCTCAACTTATTGCTCCTAACCCCTGCATTGGAATGTGAATACTTCATCATTCTTTTGTAACACCATGAACATAAGTACTCTTATCAACCATGTCTTCCTTTGGGAAAATATAAATACGATACCCTTGAATACTCTCGGGTGAAATGCTACAACGGGTTATCCGTCCGCTTGCGGATATTCATGACCCACCTTATAATACATATCTAGTACTTGTACTTGGATGTGGATTATTTGGTTAAATAGTGCAAGTGACTTAAACCCTTGGCTCTCCCGCGGTCACGTGTTTCTTTCCGCGTGACCTTAAGAGATGCCAACACACACTTTAACCAAGAAGTCCGGAAATATTATGACCACTCGCCGGAAGCAATGCTCATATTGTTGGCACCGGAAGTACCACACTAGTCTTCCCTATGGGTACGCGAATACTTGTGAGGAATGCTATCCTCTATCCAGAATCCAAGCGTACCCTTGTGAGCTTTAAAGATATCCGGGCAAACGGTTTCCACCGGAAACCGAGACTGAGCATGGTATTGAATACCTGCTCATCACAAAATTTGATGGATATCAAAATCATGTGGTTGAAAAACTCCCTTCATCGCCATCGGGTTTGTACCGTACGTACATTAAACCCGCCGATGAATATGTTGCGATGAAGACAGTCTTTCGTGACTCGATGCCTTCAAGTCATGGCATGAAAGGCTGGGTCACCCCGGGTTGGGGATGATGAGAAGAATCATCAACAATTCTGCTGGCCATGAAATTGAGCCAAAGAACTTCCCGAATCTCGAAGAATTCGTTTGCACGGCTTATGCAAAGGGAAGTTGATCACTAGGCCATCCCTCCCGAAGATTAGGGATGAGTCACCTGTTTTCCTGCAAAGGATACAGGGGGACATATGTGGACCTATTCAGTCCCTCTCGGGGCCGTTCGGGTATTTTATGGTGCTGATTGATGCGTCTACCGGATGGAGTCATGTGGATCTTCTGTCCACAAGAAATCATGCCTTCTCTAAGCTCATTGCTCAAATCATCGGATTAAAGGCATGTTTCCCCGATAACCACATACAGTCCATTCGTATGGATAATGTCTGGAGAGTTCAGGTCGAAAGCCTTTGATGATTATTGCATGGCTATGGGCATTAAGGTAGAGCATTCAGTACCTCATGTCCACACTCAAAATGGCCTAGCTGAATCCTTGATTAAAAGGATAAAGTGGATTGCTCGTCCACTATTGCAGAATTGTCGGCTCCCAACCAGTTGTTGGGGCCATGCAGATGCTGCATGCAGCAGCACTGATCCAACTCGAGCCAACTGCATATAATGAGACATCCCCCTTACAGCTAGTGCGTGGGAAAGTGCCAAGTATTTCCCATCTGCGAAAATTCGGTTGTGCAGTATATGTGCCGATACCACCTCCTCGGCGTACTTCCATAGGACCCCACCGGAAGTTGGGGATATATGTTGGTTATGAGACTTCGTCCATAATCAAATTCCTAGAGCCTATGACTGGGGATCTTCATACGGCTCGGTACGCTGATTGCATATTTGATGAGGACAATTTCCCAGCATTAGGGAGACCGGCATCCCGAAGAATGCCGGGAAATTGAATGGAATGCAACCGGGATGCAGTCCTTAGACCCACGCACTAGCGAGGCTGAACTGGAAGTTCAGCGGATTATAAATTTGCAAAATCTTGCAAATAAGCTGCCAGATGCCTTCACCGATCACAAAGGAGTGACAAGGTCGCATATACCTGCAGTAAATGCGCCGGAGAGAGTGCAGATAGCCCCGAAGGCTACCGACTCGGTGTCGCCCACCATCCTAGGAAGAGGGGAGACCTCCGGGTGCTCGGGACAAAGCCCCACGGAGACGTCCGCGGAGGCACGACCGCGAGCCACTTGTCCCACTCCAGGATTCGGTTGAAGAAGCTCAACCCGAAGTTGAGAATGTCCTCGAAGGACACCGTCCCGAAGACGGAGCCCCCGAAGAGGCGACCCAACCTGAAGTTGGGATGG
The DNA here is from genome assembly GCA_031894775.1 of Chloris gayana. Taxonomy (NCBI): domain Eukaryota; kingdom Viridiplantae; phylum Streptophyta; class Magnoliopsida; order Poales; family Poaceae; genus Chloris; species Chloris gayana. The sequence continues at coordinate 43,088 of JAUNZO010001356.1, forward strand.
TCCCCGGAGGACCCCATCCCGAAGATGGAAGTCCCGAGTGCATCGCGCGCGCTTAAGCGCACCGGGAAATCGGAACACCCTAGCTCGTCGTTCGGGAAATCACGACAAGCTATGGATGAGATCTCCACTAATTATGTGCACACGGGAGAGTTATTCAATAGAAAGACCACCATTGTGAATGTGAACTTTGCCTCAAAGATTGCTTGCTCAATGGATCCGGATCCAGAACCAAAGTCCATGGCGAGTGCCGAAGGCGCTCGGATTGGGATAAATGGAAAGCAGCAATCGAGGCGAGTTGCGCTCGCTTTATAAAAGAAGAGTGTTTGGGCCTGCAGTCCCAACACCCCCAAAGGTCATCCCTGTGGGATGCAAATGGGTAGTTCCTCCGGAAGAGGAACGAAAATAATGAGGTGGTAAGATATAAAGCGAGGCTGGTGGCACAAGGGTTCACACAGAGACCCGGCATCGATTATGATGAAACATACTCTCCCGTCATGAGTGGGATCACGTTCCTATATTTGATATCTATGGCAGCTAATCTAAGTCTCAATATGCAGTTGATGGATGTCGTGACCGCATACTTGTATGGGTCACTAGATTCGAAATTTATATGCGAGTCCCCGAAGGACTCAAGATCCCTGGTCCGAATCCGAATCGCAACATGTATAGTGTACGCCTACAGCATGCACTATACGGGTTGAAACAATCCGGAAGGATGTAGTTCAACCGTTTCGAGTAACTATCTCCTGAAGAGAGGTTACACAAACAATGATGATTGCCCTCGTGTGTTCATAAAGAAATCCCGAGTGGATTTTACATCATCTCCGTCTATGTCGATGATTTGAATATCATTGGCACCACAGGGGACATTGAGAAAGCTATGGCTTACCTCAAGACGGAGTTCGAGATGAAGGACTTGGGTAAAACTAAGTTCTGCTTGGGCCTGCAGCTCGAGCATCTCCCTGGCGGAGTGTTTGTGCACCAGTCTACTTACACAAAGAGGGTACTTGAAAAGTTTAATATGGGCAACTGCCACCCTCTAAGAACCCCCATGGTGGTCCGTTCACTTGATGTGAAAAAGGACCCGTTCGGACCCAAAGAGGAGAATGAGGAAATGTCGGGACCCGAAGTTCCCTACTTGAGCGCCATTGGAGCATTGATGTACCTTGCGAATTGCACGAGGCCCGATATTGCATTCGCGGTCAATCTGTTGGCTAGTGCAGTGCTGCCCCAACCGGAAGGCATTGGGTTGGCGTCAAGACCATTCTCCGGTACACTGCAAGGTACGCAGGACCTTGGGTTGTGGTTCCCGAAGAACCAAGATCCGACCATGGTGGGGTATGTGGATGCTGGCTACATGTCCGATCCACATAATGCCGGATCCCAGACTCGGTTTCGTGTTTCTCTGTGGTGGTGCAGCCATCGCTTGGCGGTCCGTGAAGCGGACTCTGGTTACCACGTCAACCAACCACTCGGAGATCATTGCACTCTATGAGGCCACACGAGAGTGTGCCTGGCCGAGACGGATGATTGGCCACATCCGGAAGTCATGTGGCTTGGACACCGTCGGTGCCCCCACCGTTATCTATGAGGATAACGCCGCTTGTGTTGCACGGATGCATATGGGCCATGTGAAGAGCAATTACACGAAGCATATTGCTCCAAAGTTCTTCTACCCCCATGAGCTCCAGAAGAGCGGTGAGATTAATATCCTGCACACTAAGTCATGTGAAAATCTTGCAGATTTATTCACAAAGTCTCTGCCAAGCATCTAACTTCTATAGATGCGTTCGGGGAATTGGCATGAGACGACTTAGGGAGTTGCAAGGATCGGGGGAGAATGAAATCATGATCCCGAAGATCATGAGGTGATCCTGAAGATCACCAAAAGGGATTGGCCCATACCCGTGATCCCGAAGATCATGGGAGTGATCCCGCAAATCACTTGCGTAGTCCCGAAGACTACCGGATCCCGATAATCAACTCGTTGTACTCTTTTTCCCTTGGTGAGTTTTTCCCACCGGGTTTTCTCACGCAAGGTTTTTAACGAGGCAACAGGTGCAACACAGCTTACGCATGCTATGCACTCTTTTCTCCTACCATTTTTCCCACTCGGGTTTTTGGAGGAGTTTTTAACGAGGCATAGACATAGCGAGGTAATTCGCCCAAGGGGAGTGTTATGAAACCGAGCAATTATACTGCCCGTTCTTATCTAATACGCTACAATGACTGGAGAAGCATTAATGGCCTGGTACAGGCATTAATGATTTGGTGCACACGATAAAATTGCTACAGTACTTTGTGGGCTGAATTACCAAATTGCCACCGGTCCGGCCGACTATAAATAGAACCATTGGGCTGGTGCTTTACATGCGAAGGTGATTCACTCACCAGTAAGCTTGTATATGTAAACTTGAGGGATCAATACAAAAACAGAGAACCAGCCGTCCACTATCATATTCTCGTGTTCATCTATATTGTGCTCGTGTGTGTGCATCAATAGTGTATGGTCGCCTAGCTGATTCGGTTGTTTTCACAACAGTTGCATGCTATCGCTGCAACTATTGGAAGGCTGTTTGTTTCTCCAGTGCACTGAAGCTAAGCTGCAATGTTAGATCTAAATGAGGAGCCTTCGGTTGAACAAGAACTCGGTAATGCATTTTTTTTTTGGGAATTGCTGTAGAACCAACCCGAATGTCCAACTCTGTTCTAACTTGATGAATATATGGTAATCAAGTATTTTAAATTTCCAAATGATGATATATAGTTTCTATAATAGCTTGAGTTGTATATGAGTAGGACAATCCGGTACCTATAGCGGTACTCTTCTTTTTTTTTTTACCCATCTGCTGTGAGCTCTTAGTTTTCATATCCATCCTTTCTTAGTATTTTTTTTCGTATATAGGATTTGATTTGAACCTGGAGGTGCAAGAAGATGGTGTCTATTTCAACATGCCACTAGATGAATACGGCGTGATTCATCTAGATGGACTTCACGGCGTTCCTGGTTTTTGCATTCGTTTTTGAGACAAAAAATCATGTAAATTTCGATTGTGTGCTTTGCCTAGATGTTTTATTGTCAATGCTATCTTTCCTAGGTGGTTCTGATTTGAACTTATTAACACAAGACGATGTTGACGCTGACGTTAATGAGGTGATGGGCTGGGTCTTAGAACAAGAAGAACAAGATATTATGGACTTGACATTGGAACAAGATGAAGAAGAAGTAGAAGAGGAAATAGAAGTAGATGAAGAAGTACTAGTAGAAGTGGCTCCCGTACAAGGTATATGCATGGTATTAACTTTAGTTTGTGTGCTTGAAAATCTTTTGTAGCACACATTAAAGTGCTTTCCAATATTTTGTAGAAAATGGTAGGAGGAAAGATGTGACTGAAAAAGTCACAAAACAAGTCATTCAAACCTTATTGGCTAGGAGCAAGAATGGGACACGACTAGGAAAACATGATACTAGAGAGGTTGCTGCAGAATTTGGACTGGGCATTAGAACTGTTCAACGCTTATGGAGGGAAGGTAAAAAAACAATTTATTCAAGGCATTCCGGTTAATGTTATTAGTAAGAAGAAAGGAAGAGTAGGCCGCAAGCCGATTCCGATTAATTTGGAAGCATTGCGGCATGTTGAACTCAAAGATGTGGCAAAACATCTACGCCTCAGCATTACCACGGTTCAAAAGTATTTGCAACAAGGTCACATTAGACGTCATTCAAACAGCATAAAACCTTACCTGACCGAAGCAAACAAGAAGGCCCGATTACTGTTTTGTGTTGACATGCTTGATCCTGATAGCCTACATGATGATCCAAGATTTAAGGACTTGTTAGATCATATTTTTATCGATGAGCAATGGTTCTTTCTTACTAGGAATTCTGAGAATTATTATGTGCTTCCTGAGGAAGATGAGCCCAACCGTGAGTAAGAATTACATTCCTAGGCTCATTTTTTTGGCTGTAAGTGCACGACCAAGATTTAGAAATGGGGTTTCCATTTTTGATGGTAAGATTGGTATTTTTCCTCTTGTCACATATGAACGTGCTCAAAGGACTAGTGTCAACCGGCCAGCCGGGACATTAGTAGTAAAGCCAGTCACTTCAATCACAAGAGACGTCATGAGACAATTCATGATTGAGAGGGTTTTACCGGCTATTAGAGCTAAATGGCCACGTGAAGATATTTATAAACCTTTCTACATCCAACAAGATAATGCACCGTCCCACATAGAGGTTGATGATCCAATAATCTCTCAAGCTGCTAGCCAAGGGGGTTTTGACATACGGCTCAAGTGTCAACCTCCCAATTCACCGGATTTCAACATTCTTGACTTGGGTTTCTTTCGAGCTATACAATCAATTCAATATAAGAAGGCAGCAAAAACAGTTGAAGGTCTCATTCCACATGTCCAAGAGGTAAAAATTCTACTACTACAATTATTAAAAATAAAGATCCAATTTCAGTTCATGATTACTCACTAGTTTTACTTGTTTATTGTGTACACAGGCTTTCCATGATTACTGCCCACGCAAAGCAAATCGAATTTATGTAACTCTTCAAAGTGTTTTCAAAGAAGCCATGAAAGTTGGAGGTTTAAATAAATTCAAAATTCCTCATATGAAAGAAGGAAGACTAGAGAGAGTGGGTCGGCTTCCATTGCAGCTACCTTGTGAGGCATCATTTGCTAAGGCAATGGCAACTTTAGCTACATTTGCATCATGAACTAGTTAGGACTAGAATTTTTTATTCTGTAGTAGCCATCAAGTTGTAATGAGCAAATGAGCAGCATGAACTACAAAAAAAAGAGCTATCACTTGCATTACATAATTTAACTGCAGTTTATCAAACACCAGATCGAATGTAACCTCTTCCTGCCCATAACAGAGTCACGGCTGCTTGATTGACCTCATAGTCATTGTGTCCATACAATAGCGGGAAGTGGATAGGCAGGAAGAGGTCCTCGATATCTTTTTTCGCCTTATCATCTTGAAATTTCCAAACCTGGGTTGCTGCGAGCTGTTGAAGGACGAGCGCGGCACCGCCGGCATCGAGTTCTTCTTCGTCATCGGAGTTGGGAATAATCAGCACATCATCGACGTTCTCGGGTGGTGCGACGTCCTTTCCGGCCAAATCCATGGTGGCCTCGACGTGCTTCGGAGCAGGGACGTTGATGGCAACAACATTCTCCGGCATGGATGCTGCAAGCAGCGAGCCTGTAGCAGGGACGTTGACGGCGACGACATTCTCCGGCAGGGATGCCGCAAGCAGCGAGCAGCGAGGCGAGGCAACATCCATGGCCTCCATGCGGCACCCTGCAAGCAGCAGCGAGGCGAGGCAAGCAGGAAGCATACGAGCGAGGCGAGCAGCAAGAGTGGCGAGTCAAGGGGCGTGGTATGCATGTAGAGTAAAGCAGCAAAACGAGAGAGAGAGACCAAGCGATGGTTGCGGTGAGTGTGTAGAGAGACGAGGCGACGGACGAATCGACTTAGGGCATGTACAACGGTAACAAATGAGTGGGCTATTGAGCTGATGTGGCAATGTATTTTTGCAAATAGCCCCCAACCCTTGAAGAGACAGCTGTGTGGTCTCTTGACGAAAAGACGTTCTCTTTCACGTGTTTCGATGTAAGAGACAACTCCGAGCATCGTTGTACATGTGAAGAGACGACTTGTGTTATGCAATCATTAATAATTATGCATTTATTAAAAGATATCATGTAGAGTCTCTCCTTTGTATGACTAGACTTGTTTCATGTCTCTTTGCTTGGATACATGTGCCCAAGAGACCACATTGGGCTCTCCTTTGTATATGCCCTTAAAGTGTCAGCAGCGCGCATGCGGACTCCTCGGTAGTAGGGGCGTCATTTACTCCTGCCAGGGGCAACAATGTCTACAATTCTCAAAACGACAACAAATTCCACATCAGCTTGTAACCTCAAAACGCATGCTTTGCTGGTATGGAGGGAGTATATGTGAGAGGGAAGGGTAAAAGAGTGAGAAGCTTTGAGATAAAACCTAGTGTTTATAATAAAACGTATAAAATAAACATGGTGTAAACTGAGAATATAGTCCCTAATTTAGTTATTGGGCTTACCCGTTCGAAAAGCAATTACGGTTTTTGGTTTAGTGAAGTAGGTATCAATGTAAGAGCTTCACAACAATGTCGATTAAGAATGGGCCCAAAGAATAGCACTGGCAAGCTATGCTATATGATTAGTTTGGGTCCAAATTTAGATGATGCTTGGAAACGGCCCAAACTCGCAGTTCATTGAGCATATTTTGGCCATTACGTATGCTCCCTTATGTTTTATCTTTGCGTCTGACGTTGTTTCCTTGGACAACTAACTTGAAATGTGGCTCGCGCATGGTTTTTGGCAGGCAAACAATGGATAGGAAAGCCGGTAACGTCAGCTGGGATAGAATGCATTGCGACTGTATCCTGATCTTATCGTGAAGGATCACAGGTATAAAGTTTGATTTAGATGCCGGCTATAACTCGAAATTACCACTTGCCAATGGCTTCTCCACCGCATGCATATATATACATATATATATATATATATATATATATATATATATATATATATATATACACAAGTACTAGTATATATTCTTTTAGTTCACGCATGCCCATACATTCGTAACGATGTTTGTGGAGCACAATGATTAAAACCTACCGGGGCAACGGACAGCTATCTTTGGCGCGCGCTCTCCGACGACTGCGCTTCCGTCCTATTCCCTTCCCTCCTCCTTTCCAAATTTACACCAGACCAATCCTGTACGAATGGCGCCCGCGGTCACCTTGCGGTGAGCGTATGTACGGTCCAGCCTTTCCTGGTGAGCTCAACCATATCGTCGGAGAGATATGACATCGTCGTCAGGCTACACGGATGTGCCACTGGGCGGTGCGGGGGATCCAACGACGGGGACTCCCCGCCCCCGCGGATGAAGAAGCAACCGTCGCGGATCGCCTCGGGGATGCGGCACCTAGCGTCGAAGATGTCGATGCGAGTGACGGAGATGAAGGGCCTCAGAAGGACGCACTCCGGCGCGCAGTCAGGGCTGCGCGGCCTGCAATTCCTCGACAAGACGTCGGCTGGCAAGGACGGCTGGAAGTCCGTGGAGAAGCGGTTCGACGAGATGAGCACCGACGGCAGGCTGCACAAGGAGAACTTCGCAAAATGCATCGGTGAGTCTATTATCCTTCATGGCGCGCTTGTTGTGAACACAAATCTTAGCAACTTCTGCTGACGGCACAATAATACCTGCCCTTAATTTGTTCTCCTGCCATGGGAAGCATTTGTACAGTTCCCAGGGGCCGTGGCTTCCCTGTCTGTGCCCGTGCTATGTGCCCATCCGTGTGCCCTTCAACGTGTACGGCATGTAACGCATCTCTCATAAAGCAACTCGGGTCCATCATTCTTTCCCGAGAAGTAAACGGTTCGTTTTCCATTGGGATGATGGTGGCCACCGAAAGAAAAGACACACGAGATTAGTGGCGCCAAACACAACAAATACTTTGAGAAGGAACAAATCAGATGACGAAATTGTATTATGATCTACAATTTCTAGAAGACATGTAGATCCCAACTTCAGGATCCGCCACGCTTACCTGGGATCTACAAGGAGTTGAGGAAACAATGAAATCGAAATTTCTACGACCCACGTCTAAACTAATGCCGCCGGAATCAAGGTCGTCGTAGCTGACTAAACATTCGAATCCAGACTCTGGGCAGCAGCAGATGAAGGTACACTACTACCTGAGCTCTAGCATGCTGCAGCCTAAATCGAGGTTCTAATGCGGGCTTCCTTCATGGCACCAAATCGATCCCCATGGCCATGCAGGGAGAGAACAAAGGAAGAGAACTGGGTGACAGACTGACAGCGCCATTTGGTTCTGAGAGCCTGGGAATGCGATGGAAAGGAAAAAAGTGGATCCAATTTGCTTGAAGAGTGGATACGCTAGAAGCCGTACATGTTGATGGGAACACGGACCGGCACATTAGCTCGGGCACCGGGAAGCCACGGCCCTTCGGAAGAACATGAAATCTGTTTCCATTAATTATCTAAAAAAAGTGTGAACCATTTGTGCATGCAGTTGCGAACCACTAAGCAAAATTAATTGTGATCTTCTTTAATTTACGAATCCCATCTTATCTGTTGGACGGAACCTTAATTATAGATAGATACAATTTTGACTGTGTATTAATAATTCTGTGTTATTAGCAGCATCAAACTACATAAGAAAAAAACAGAAGATATGTTTCCAAAGTACCAGTAGATAGGTTCACTCAATGAATGCAATTGAGCTAAAATTCAGCTTTACTACTGAAGGTATGGCGGATTCAAAGGAATTTGCAGGCGAGGTTTTTGTGGCATTGGCCAGGCGAAGACATATCAATGCGGACGATGGAGTAACCAAAGAACAGCTTAAAGAATTCTGGGAGGAAATGACAGACCAGAACTTCGATTCAAGGCTACGCATATTCTTTGACATGTAAAGGTCCACTTTCAGTCTTTTCCGAAGAATAAAAATCATCATTGCTTGCTTCATGATATTCATTATTGTAATCGTCAGGTGTGACAAGAACGGCGATGGAAAGCTCACAGAAGATGAGGTCAAAGAGGTCAGTGGATTACACTGTCTCTGAATTTAGTTACATCATCAGACGAGTTATATATCCATTTCGCATTCATCTGCAGGTTATTGTGCTCAGTGCCTCAGCAAACAAGCTTGCCAAGCTGAAGCAGAATGCCGCTACCTACGCTTCACTGATCATGGAAGAGCTAGACCCAGACGATCGTTGTTACATTGAGGTGCATAATAATAACCGGATGAAACCCTTGACCTTTCTCCCTGAAAAAACAGAATGAAACGTGGGTTGACGATATTCCTCGACGCAGATTTGGCAACTCGAGACACTGCTTCGGCAGATGGTTTCCGCGTCAGCACCGCCTGACAAGCTCAACCTGGTATCAGCAACTCTTGCGCGGACGATGGTACCATCCAGCTACCGGAGCCCTATGCAGAGGCGCTTCAATAAGACTGTCGACTTCGTGCACGAGAACTGGAAGCGGATATGGGTCATCTCGCTCTGGGTGACCATCAACATGTCCCTATTCGTATTTAAATTTATCCAGTACCGGAGACGCGCGGTGTTCGAGGTGATGGGCTACTGCGTCTGCATCGCCAAGGGTGCGGCCGAGACGCTCAAATTCAACATGGCCCTCATACTGCTTCCGGTCTGCCGGAACACACTGACATGGCTCCGATCTACTGCGCTCAGCAAGGTTGTACCATTCGACGACAACATAAACTTCCATAAGGTGCATGGATCACACACCTTCACCACAGTTTCCATTCTTTTTTCTACTTTTTCACTCTCTTCACCTGATTGGCATGCATGGATCATTATTGTAGGTTATCGCACTTACGATCGCGATTGGATCGGCAACCCACACGCTTATGCACGTACTTTGCGACTTCCCGAGGTTGGTCTCGTGCCCGAGAGATAAGTTTGAGGAAAAGCTCGGGCCTTTCTTCAACTATGTTCAACCTACATGGCCATCCCTGTTGGCGAGCATCCCAGGATGGACCGGGATTCTCCTGATCCTGATAATGTCCTTCTCCTTCACGCTGGCCACACACTCCTTCAGACGAAGCGTCGTCAAGCTCCCTTCGCCGCTGCACCATCTTGCTGGCTTCAATGCCTTCTGGTATGCCCACCACCTGCTGGTGATCGCATATATTCTACTGGTCATGCACTCCTACTTCATATTCCTAACAAGGCAGTGGTACAAGAGAACGGTATTTTCTTGGTATTATATAGTAGTCGATATGTTCACGTTCGTGTGCAGATTAGAAATAATTCGTAATTTTATCCCTTTCTAGACATGGATGTACTTGGCTGTACCTGTGCTATTTTATGCATGCGAGAGAATAATTAGAAGAGTTCGAGAGAACAGTTACCGAGTCAACATCGTCAAGGTAATTTGCCAAATTTCTTGTCAACCTAATCTTACAGTAAGTTTAGTACAGTTTATTGTATAATGTTACCAATTCTGCAAGAGAGGTAATATCTATCCGGTGCCTGATACGTCACACAGGCAGCAATTTATCCAGGAAACGTGCTATCCATTTACGTGAAGAAGCCACCAAGCTTCAAGTACAAAAGTGGGATGTACCTGTTTGTCAAATGCCCTGATGTATCGCCTTTCGAATGGTGATGTCTTTTAGCATTCTCACTATCTAATCTGATACATTATTGTCACAATAAACTTTATTTCGTAATATTTCTAGGCATCCCTTCTCAATCACGTCGGCACCAGGAGATGATTATTTGAGTGTTCATATCCGTACATTAGGCGACTGGACATCAGAACTCAGGAACCTTTTTGGAAAGGTCAGTTGGCCGGGCAGAAAATAGAAGAGAAACTTCGATGTTATTTATGGCTTTAGAGAACAATTAATGTTGTTAAAGGAAGATATCTATTTTATACAGGCATTAGAAGCAGAAGTAACCTCCAAGAAGGCCACATTAGCAAGATTAGAGACCACTGTTATGGCAGAGGGTCTAGCTGAGGACCCCAGGTGTGATTATGCCTAATTTGTTTCTAATTGTATTGTAACATTTGATATTGCCACTCTATGAATGCCTTTTTTTTTTTTGCATCCCATGAACAAACCTGGCCTGCTTTCATTTTTTTTAGGTTCCCAAAGATCTTCATAGATGGTCCATATGGTGCACCAGCTCAAAATTATAGGAAATACGACATTCTTTTGCTTATAGGGCTTGGAATTGGTGCAACTCCTTTCATCAGCATACTGAAAGATCTCCTAAACAACATAAAGTCCAACGAGGTAAAATTGCCAAACCACTGCACATTGTTTAATGCCATAAACCAGTGACATACAAATGAGTTGGATCGAAACAGGAGGTACACAGCACACATGATGCAGAGTTAGGGTGCAACTTCAAGACAACCGGTCCAGGAAGAGCCTACTTTTACTGGGTTACCAGGGAGCAAGGGTCATTCGAATGGTTCAAAGGTGTCATGAATGATGTTGCTGAGAGCGATCACGATGTACTTACTTTTACTCTAACTACTAACTGATAGGACTAATCCTTTTCCATATCGTGAGAACTCTTTGTTTACTGTGATCGGGCAGAATGTTATAGAGATGCACAATTACTTGACTAGCGTGTATGAAGAAGGGGATGCAAGGTCGGCCCTAATTGCCATGGTCCAGTCACTTCAACACGCAAAAAATGGTTTGGACATCGTCTCAGGAAGCAAGGTGAAATTTACAGATCCCCACAATAACATTATCTAGGGGAAAAAATCATGTGAATTACTGTAATTCCTTTTCTGTCTGCTAATTTTACAGATCAGAACACATTTTGCAAGGCCGAATTGGAGAAAGGTGTTCTCTGATCTATCTAATACACATAAGAACTCACGCATAGGTTAGTCATGTCTGATAAAAATGCTGCCGCAGAAGTATAGACTGTAATACCTGTTCCCTCAATCTGCAGGCGTTTTCTACTGTGGATCTCCAACTCTAACGAAAACCCTGAGGGATCTTTCCATAGAGTTCAGCCATACGTCAACAACTCGATTCCATTTCCACAAGGAGAATTTCTAAGATGCATGCTGCGGTAATCAGCTGGTCTGGTGGCACACAAAATGGGTCAACAAAAGTGGCCGTTTCTTATTAAGCTGCGCCCCACAACCTTGTCAGGCGCAGCCAGGAGCACGTCATAGGGCTCTTTAGAACACAGTAGCAAATGAAAACTGCAGCTTTTCTGTGGTAATGTTGTTTTTTAGTGGAACAAGGAAAGAAGAGAAAATTAGGTTAGCTCTGGATGTAGACTCTCACAACCTGAGTTGGCACCATCTTCGATTAGGTAGTAGATTATAACTTTTTTTGTCTTTTTATGAGAAAAAAGAAATGGTCTCCAAGATATTTTTCTGTTTCAGCAGTTCAAACATTTATACCCCCAGCTGGAAGAATTCTATGTCTTACAAAAGATTTAGGAATATGGATCTAAGTAGTGATGCTCATGTTTTTTGCTATATATGTTTATCTGGTTCAGATTTTTATTTTCTGGAGGATGTGCAATCAGGCAAACTAAATCTGAGTTGTAGACGCAAGGATTGTCTGGACATGTTAATTACTTGGGGCTTGCTAATTTTCTGTCGATTGAAAGTTCGGGAATCTTTCAATCAATATCCAACACTAGTACATCGAGTGTGCGTCCGGACTAGGGTCAAATCGTTCAATTAGATGCAGGTTAGGCAGCACCAGCACGTTGTACTTGCAGATCAAATTGGTTCCACTGCCACATGATTCCTCAACTGGTAATACTATTTATGAGCAGGGCGAAGATGGATCGACATGCTAAGTGAAAGTTCACCAAAGCCTCCTTAGTGGGTTTCGGTGATAATTGACAAAAGATTAAAAGATCTAATGGTTTTTTATAAGTGTTGATGAACAGAATATTAATTTGTAAGTACCATGTGGTAAGGTTATTGACCCCTCAAATTTGTAAGAAAAAGAAAGGCTTAAAAGAATGTTCAAAACATAGTGAGGAGCCATGTTGAGATTTTCCATGGCTTAGCATTGTGATGAGTATTTGACATTGAGTCAATTTGGTATTTGTGTTGGCATCCAGGATTTCGAGGATTGCATGTTTGTGCTTCTGATAAACAAAGTTGGTGAAGGTGTTGCAAGATTTGGAGAAGAGAAATGTGTTTGCTTGTCTTATTATATGTCGGTCAATGGAGTCAACCTGGCGGTCAACTGTGAGAGGATCGGCGCAAGGGGGGCTTGGTGCTGGACTATCGGGAAGCTAGGTGAGGTCAAGCATGATCCACACCGTACACGTGGAAACGGCAAGAAGCATAGACAGTTTCACGGTTGAGCATTAAAACCGTAGTAGCGATGAAGACGGCGTGTTGACCACGTGTTGGCATTTGCTATGTGTTGGGCTACGTGGAGGCTACGCTAGCACATTCAAAAACCAAAACCCCACAGAACAGGAAATGCTCAGATTGTAGATCATGAAATTACCACTAAACGCGTTGAAACGAGACGTCGATGGTGAATCGGCATAGTTGTTCAAGGCCTTCTCGATGTAGTCATCGGAGACCTTCTCCCCTTGTGCGTGCAACTCGTCCTTGTACAACAGGTGTGGCACCTCCTAGGTATCCACACATAGGTGGACGCATCGCGAACTAGACTGCTAGGTCCACGATGGCGACGAGGGTGCAGGCATCTAGAAAAGAGGGCAGCATCGTCGTCGAAAAACAATCAGGGTCTCCTTTTATGGACCCTGTATGCACCCACTAATGGGCTCTCAAACCTAGGCCCATTAGTTGTCTAATTCAGATCATATCGTCATTAGGCATCCAACCCCTTAAGTCTGCGATCCTGTGGGCTCACGTCTGCGTGGCCATGGCCCGAGAACTCCTACTCGACAAATAGTTGACAGCGGCCTCTAGAAGTGACAACTCCCAAACATACGTAAATATCATATAGACGATCCACCACAATCCATATATATGGTATTACCTTTGCCTCACGAAATTTGGTTGAGCTCTCAGCTCATCACTCTTTCTCAATGTTGTGATCCAGAATCCTTGATTAACTCTTAACCCTAGCATGGTCATGCAATTCTTGACCCGGTCAGTCAAGGGGCCCAGAGATATCTCTCTCAAGTAGAGAGGGGCAAATCCCATCTTGACTGATCATGTCTCACAACATGCTTCACGACAAACACGAGAACGAGCTTTTTAACTACCTAGCTAGTTATGGTGTAGTGTTGGATAGCTCCTAAGCATGTCGATTCACATCTTGAGTACATGCAGTAGTCTCAGGTCTAAGAACAAAAGCGTATACATTGTGTAATAAGTTGGGTTTGTCCTGCTACAGCCTACATGTCATACATGTGACTACATCATTAGTTTGACATCTCCATGTCCATGGCTTGTGAAACATAGCCGTCAACTAATGCATGAACTCCGACTAGGGACAACTTTTAGAATATCCATACAAGTAAAGAGTTTCCCAAACCAATTCACATAAATATCAATCAATACAAGTTGCCTTTAAATGGTTTCTCAAGGAACACTTAATCATCACTACAAGAAAAAAGACCTTTTTCCACGTTGATATTTGGTAGCAATAGAGTTATATTGGTTGCAATCACTTGTTATGCCCACGGAATTGATTTCGTAGACGGCGGTGGCAATTAGTACTGTGCCAATAGGCTATGTCAACCACTATTTTGTATGGATGCAATAATTATGGTTACTGAAACAAAAATACAACAAGTGCGATCAATAGTTGGTGCAACGATGGATTAACTGTTAATAGTCTCTATTGCCACTTAGATAGATGTTGTGTTATACTATATTTGCTACCAATAACAATGGTCACAATACCTCACTATTGCAAAGGATATTGCTTGGTGGCAATGGACATGGGACTTCGTTGTATTATGTCGTATTCCCACGCTCATGGTTTGGTTGCAGTAAAAATTATTGCCACGTTAAGTATTCCATTGTATCAGGTTGTATTGCCACATTCATTGTTTATTGCCTTAGACTTTGTTGCCACATGTAGTGTTTCATTACAGAATGGCATATTGCGACAAATCTTATTTTGATGCAGTATAAGACTTGTTGCCACGCTAGACTGATCACGACAATAAATGTTATTGCAATGAACACTAATTTCATTGCAATGCCATGGTGTTGCAACAAAAAAGACATGTCGTTGCAATGCAATGGTGTGGTGTTGCAAGGAAAGAAAATTCGTTGCAATGCAATGGTGTTGCAACGGAAAATAGTGCTAGTCATAAATATTGTGGTAATTACACCAAATAGAATATAAATAAATAGTCCAGTTCTCATATCTTGCACTATATATGAAATATAATCTGAAATTTTATAAAAGGAAATTGCATCAACATAATGTTTTCAAATCATCCCACAAGCAAACTTGTCTGTCATCAACAGAAACATGTAACTGAACACCACCCTGAGTAAAAGTAGAATCTGAATGAAAGAGAATATAAAACCTAAACTGCTACTATGAGCTAGCTAGATCCATCCATATTGTAGGCTTCTTTCAGTTGACGACGAAGCCTTGGTCATTAGCAGTCCAGTCAAATAGACTCCTCCTGCTAAATAAAAGAATTTGCGTTGTATAAATATACTTGCAAGCAGTGAAAAAATCATGAAAATCTAGCTCACAAAATTCTGAAAAATAGCATGCCCAAGTTCTATATTGCTGAAAAATATGAAGTACAATTCCCAGGTTGCAAACACTAGATCACAAGTGAATATCAAACTTATATGTACTATATTCAGTAGCTAGCATAGGTAGAAGTCAAATAGCATGCCAAGTTCTATATAACTGAAAAATATGAAGTACAATTCTCGAGTTCCAAACACTAGATCACAAGTGAATATGAAATTTATAAGTACTATATATTCACTAGCTAGTGTAGGTAGAAGTCAAATAGCATGCCAAGTTCTATATTGCTGACAAATATGAAGTACAATTCCCAAGTTGCAAACACTAGATCACAAGTGAATATCAAATTTACAAGTACTAGATTTTCAGTAGCTAACTTAGGTAGAAGTAAAGATTGGAGAAAATATAATGTTGCATTTTGGTTTGATCAGAATCTATGATTCATAGATCTTGTAAGAATAGGGTATTGGAATTCATACCCTTGGTCGTAGACGACTTTTAGTAGAAGCATTCCTAAGTTGTTAGGGAGAAATATAAGCATTGCTGTTTTGTTGAATTTTGGTCACTCCAGTCTTACGGACCTGCGCATTATTTGCTGGAATGGTGGTTTCCTGGTTAGCCTGTGAACAAAAAACAGAATAATTTAGGTACAATACTAAGTACAAGATCATTGTGTTGGTAATTATGTTTGCATGACCTTTTGTAACACTTCTTCCTGTTGTTTTTGTAACATTGAAGCCATCTCTGCCATGAGTTGATCTGTAAGTTCTTCTCTTGCTTTCTTCTCTTCCTCCTGAACCTGTCGTGTTTTTTCCTCCAAAATTTTCTCCATTTTAGCAGCTTCATTTGCTAGTTGCTATTCTCAATCCTTAACCCGGCCTTTCAGCTCAATTTCTCTTTGTTCGGCTGCCGCTAAAACACAGGCCGCTTTTTCAGATTGGGCATTCAACAGCTGGCTTCGAGTTGGATATTTGCGATGTATCCATGACCATTAGGTCTGGAGGTTTTACACGATGTTTTTTCATTGTATGCTTGTTGAAAAATAGCGTTCTACTCTTCTTCTGAAATCAATGCATCTATCTCCAATTCCCTGGGACTCATCTTTTGGCTTGCATCATTCTAAGTGAGAGAGAACAAGTGACCATTAATAACTCAGTTAGCAACATAATGGTAAGCGAATAAATGACAAGAGAACATTATGTAACTACTCACATGTATTTGCATAGCTGCATCATTTGACCATGCCCCATTCTTCCAGTGAGTAACCTTAAAACAGCCAAATCGGAGGCTCGTAACCTGTTTTTGGGTCCCTCCGAGATCGATAGAATGAACAATATGATTATGTGTAACTTTCAGAATTAAGGAAAAAACACTTTGTTCCATCATTACCATCTCATGGCTATACTAGGAAATTGGTTTGGATCCCATCAAGTGCACAACCTTTTGTTGCTTGCGATTTCTAGAGTTTGTTTGGCTAAGCTTCGAAAAAGATGTCAATAAAAATGCATTACCAAAAGATTGAAGAAATGATTATTTTGTATTTGCGTATTGGAATAGAAGAAATAAAATTATACTTAACCTGGAATTCATTAGTTCCAAAGTACAACATCAAGTAGTGCCCCTGAACAATATCAACATCTTCTGGCAAGTTTTTCATCCTGTCTTCATAATTGTTGTATGCCTTGTGCATAGCACTCGAATGTTGCTCGCCATCCTTTGTACCACTCGGAGGCAATATTCAATATCTTTTCTTTTGCATTCACATTGTATGGAAAGGTCCACTTGTTCTGTTGCGATGGTACACAAGAAGATATAGTAAAATGTATTGTCATTACAAACTAATTTGCTTATCGAATGCAATCATTGTACTTACCAGTATATCAATTACTACAGAATTCTTCACATTCTTCTTTATATCCTTCCAACTTCTCACTCCAATGAGGGGAGCCCTTTTTCTTGTACTGTATACCACTTCATCTAGGAATGCACGTACATTTTGAACCGGCGGACCTCCCTTGGTAGCTGAAAATTTAATAGGAAGCTTCTGCATTCCCTTCCTTATTCTCGTGATACCTGGTTTAAAACATTCCAGTGTACCACGTCTATAATTGGTGCCCACTAATGGATCATTGTAAATAAAATGTTTAGACACTTATATCCTAGCAGGAGAACAATGAATTAAAATAAATAAGCAACAATAAGTTACCCTTTCATTTCGTCTTAGGTTTGTCAAGCATGAGATGGCCAATTTTCTAGTAAGGTGTTGTTGCTTTCATCATCTTTGTCTTATTGAGTTATTTCCTCACCATCAGTGCCATCGTCTACATATTGTTATACAGGAAAACTAATACATTAGTAAGACTCACAATCACCTGAATTTATATTTGTATGATGCATATCAAATTACCAATATCGGAAAGTTGACGCCGCAACCTTAACCATTCCCTGTAAGTCTTGATTGTTTCAATCCTATAGTCATCTCTGTACTCTGTGAGTAACTAATACAGGTTAGTGGAGTTGCTAATTTCAAAACATATTGAAACTTTAAAGGAATAGGGAAGCATTAGAAGTGTAACAAGGTGTGGTCGTTTATCATGTTCTTCCACATCCTCTTGTTCATCATCGACATCTTGTTCATTTGCTTTGGCTTCCATATCAGAAAGCCAAACCTTGTATGCATCAATTGGATCCTCTCTACGTTTGTTTTTTATCACTTGTTGTCTCCCTTAGATGCTTCGGAGGTGTTATGCTGACCTGTAGGTCTCATGGTTCATCTCTAGTTAATAACAATCTTACTTTCCTATCTCTCTCATTGCTCTTCAACATGGTGTCTACATCACTCTCAAAATAAATCAACACCGGACTTTCTACATCATCGCAGTTTCTATTCTTGTAGTCAATGTAGGCCCTACTACATTACCCAAGTTTCCCTTTCAGATGTATCAAGTTGAAATAAGTTACGTCAGCTCTATTGAATTCAACCTCGATGAACTCTCTTTTCTTCGAGGTTTGGGCCCTTGCACTGAAAAAGTATAGTCCACATCTCACCAGTCAAGCTGCACAGGACATGACAAAATTTATCACTAGAATCTCCTCTATGTTTTGCAAATGAAAAATAGCGTCTATCAACATCTGGCTATATTTTCAGAGCTAGCAGGGAGCATTATTAAAAAATGACCCAAGTACCATGCGAGGAAGTAAATAAAAAGTGAGTAACACCTAGTGCAAACAGAGGCACCGGAACACGTGTACTTGTTATAAGAATTATACACAACAATTAAAAGAATAAGTAATAATCCACAACACTTTTAGTGTTTCTCCCGAACATACATAATTCAAGTAGAAGTTGTTTATAATCGTCTGTCTTTGTTAAGGAAGTCGAAGCCATATTTAAGAAAGAGTAAAATGCACCAAAGGTACATGAACTTGTGCGATCGTGTCATTTAGGTCCATGGACTTTTATTTTGCATTTCTAGGTCCACAAACTTGTTTCTTTGTGTCGTATAGGTCCACAAACTTTTATTTTGCATTTCTAGGTCCACAAACTTGTTTGTTTGTGTCAATTAGATCGCCAAAGTTGATTATCTCTGTCATTTAGTTCCATAAAATTTGTAGGTCTGCAAACTTGTTTGTCCTTGACATATTAGTTGATCAATATTTTCTTAACACTCATAAATTCATAAGCCTAAAAAAATGATGCAATATTCATTGAATATTTTGATATAGGCATTCAAAAAAATGTCACAATGACTTAGGCATTTTAATCATGGTAAAAAATGTCTCTATTAGATATAGACATTTTGAGCATTATACAAAAATATTCTCTTGCTTTACTACAAATAGTTCCTTTGAAGTGGATGCGAGTCATCTCACAAGCTCAACTATTCCGGTGAATTCCTATCTTAGATCTTTTCATAGTTCCTAATACAATAGAGTCGAATCATGTCATATTAGACCGTAGGTGCACCTGACCGGTGCACCACGTTCAAGAGCGGTCTGTAGAGATCGCGGGAAGTGGAAAATCAAGGAAATTGAAAGGATCAGTCTATAGAGGATGAAGAAAATAATGAAGAATCAAATAGTAGACTCTTGCATTATTTGAAAGAAGTTCAAATGATACAAGAGTCGGGGCTATACCCAATTGGGTGTACCTGACCGGTGCACTATATTTTGAGGGCGGTCTCGTAACCATCGCAGGGAGCATACAGGAATTTTCATAATACCTAATTAGGTGGTATGGAGGATAAAATGCCAATTTTTTGGATTTTTGAAGTCATTTTGAAGGGACAAGAAGTATTATAGAAGATTGGAGCTCTTTTTAATTTCACACTAGAATCGGACCAACATGTAGAAGACTGGTCGGTCTTATTCAAGGTCAAATCAAAAATACTTAGGGGCTGCTGTCGTATATTTATCTTATGGGTATACAATCGTCGAAGGAATGGATAATTAGAGATATGTTACTGAATCAATGAAGATAAGACTGGTGGAGAGGGCCCACGAGTGGTACCCGACCAGTATGAGATAGCAGAAGGTTCCGTATACCGGTATGGAAATAAGGCAGATCTAAAGTCCCGTATCATCGACTTGATGACTGGTGATTCTTCTCCTCAAGCTACTCTATTCTAGACTGCCCCGAACTCCCATTGGGACCGGTCTGGATTGAAGAAGTTCCACGCCGTACAAGATCTACTCAAAGGGCTGTACCAAAACGCGCCAAGATGGTAATTGGTGATGTTCAAAATGACAGTTGTAGCGGAGCTCACACATTCACCGCGACCGCAAAGTGGGACTCTATCCAAGAAGAAGTAGTTCGAAGAACTTCAACGAGTCCGGCCAGGTACCTTCCCCCTCTTTTTCCCGAGTATATTTCGCACTTTAAAATCTACGTATTACAATTCTTATAGAATTTCTATTTCTCTAGGTTCTTCGAAGAATTCAGAAGCTAAAAGCGTTATCATTGCACGGCTTGAAGAAGAACCGAGCCAAACTCAAGAACAACTAATTGAACTTGGGACTCGGACGACCGATCCGATGTCTCAAGAAGAAGACCTCCGTCGACGGGAATCAAATCTCACAAACACTAACCGTCGGTAGGAAATCATCCGCCTTAAACAGAAAGTCCAAGGTAAGCTTTTGATCTAACCAACCAGTCTTAAGTTCTTTTCCTGCTTGATAGCCTCCTTGCGGTCTTGAGCAAACCTCCGGAGTTTTTGTTCAATGGGCTTTGCATTAGGATGCACCAACAGTGCGTGTTCAATCTTCTCCCTAGGAACTTCGGCATGTCGGAAGGCTGCCATGCAAAGATATCCCTATTTTCCTGAAGGAAAAGAGTGAGCGCGCTTTCCTATTTCTCCCCAAGGTCTACCCTAATATGGGTGACCTTGGAGGGGTCTGTCTCATCAAGTTGGACGGTGTTGGAAGACTGCTTTGGCCCGAAGCTACTCCTTCGCAACCTTCTTGGGCGGTCCTTCTTCAAGCGGTGCTTGCTCCACAAGAGTATCGGTTTCTGCTTAATCTCCCGACGTTCTTCCCCTAAGTTGACTTGAACTACCAATTCAAGTATCGTGAACTTCACAAGCATGAGGGGTCTGAATATCGGACCAGAATTGTAAGACTCCCTTTGGTCCTAGCATCTTCAACATCGGATACCGATAGTTTGGAATTGCCATAAAATTAGCAAGAGCCGGTCTACCTAATATTGCATGATATGTCGAGTCAATATCCGCCACCTGGAACGTGATGAGCTCCTTTCTAAAGTTTTCTTTGGTCCCAAATGTAACTGGTAAAGTAATCTGCCCCAAAGGATAGTCTGTTTCTACCGGGCACAATGCCATGAAATGGTGAAACACTATGCTCCAAGTCTGCATACGAAAGCCCAAGCTTGGGAAGAGTCTTAGCAAAAAAGGATATCCAAACAACTTCCACCATCGATGAAAGTCTTCTTTAGGTGAGCATTGCGAACGATCGGAGCCAATAAGCGGGTATCGACCAGCCTTAGGCAAAACTTCGGGATGATCGGCTACTGTTAAAGGTGATCGGGACTTCGAGACCATCACAAATATTCTAGAGTGGCAGGAGCCACAACGTTGATCTCCCTCGGAGAAAGTTTATACTTTCGCTTAGATTCATAAGCATTAGGTCCGCCACAAATCATGTTCACCTCCCTCTCGGGTTCCTGGAATTCATCATCTTTTTCATCGTCTCGCTTCGCATCCTTGCTCTTATCGTCCTTGTAATTTTGTGGCCCGGATCGAGGAATAACCTTCAACACATATGGAGCAAAATGCCTCAACAAGAAGCACTATTTACTCTTGTGGTTCCCATTATGAATCATGCAGGGGTCCTCAAGCAAATCTTCAAATGAAACCCGCTCCCTTGGTCCTCTTTTGGGTGGTGCAGCGACGAGGTTATCAGCCTTGCACTTATTGTTCTTGGATCTTGATGGGTTCTCGTGGTCTTGCTTCGGCTCTTTCCCTTTGTTCCCCCGCAGATTCACCATGTTAGACTCCCCAGCAGCGTAATCTTCTACTATCCTGAAGCACTCGGACGCCGTCATGGTAAGATTCGGAGCATGAGCCGCCCTAGCGCGCCGCCGCGAGCGAGCTCGCCGGCACTGGCCACCGCACGCCGAGCCCGCGGAGCCCTCTCGTTCAAAATCTAGCGGTGGCAGTTTTGTAAATAGCTCAAACTTTATTGCATTTCATTGCATATTTTTTCAAGTTATTGCATTTATGGCATTCTCTCGTATTTGATTTTTAATTAAATCTATGTAAATGATTTTGGTATGAAACTCGGTAGATCTGCTCATCATAGTCATGTACACTTGCATAAAATCCCATGTTTAATTTGGAGCATGCTAAATATTTATTTTGCTGTCCCTTGGTTTAATTCGAGAAAAGGTAAATTTCAGCATATATAAAATCGTTTTATGTTTCTAGAAATTACATTTTTGCATGTTTATGTAAATCTCACTCTCCATAATGTCACTTGGTCCATCATGGTAGGTTTGGTAGCAAGTTTCCGTTAAATTCATGCATATATTAATTTTGTAACCATGTTCTTGATTTAGGGTTACACTTGTCATCGCATGTGATGATAAAATTTCACTCTTAACCCTAAATGCATTTAACTCACTTTTAAGCTTTTGATCATCCAACGAAACATGACCCACCATGTTTACCACAACACTCATGTCATTTTGCTTAAACCATTGCCTTGCCTATGTATGTCTACACTTGATAATTTAATTAACTCCGAGTTAAGAGAGGAACTTATGTAATTATGCATATTAGGACTTTCACAAAGCTAAGTTTTTACTAAACTTGAACATATGCATTCATATGAAACAGCACCCATACATTACCATTATCATCCATTGTATTCTTTTTGCTTATGCATTGCATTTCATCCTCTAGTGACGACGTCGAATTGATTCCGCCGGACGAAGCTATTGCTACTCTCAACGCTTGTGAAGCTAGTACTAACTTCGGTCACTCTCAAGGCAAGCCCCGGTGCATTCCTATTATTTTGGAAAACGTTTCTTTTATCACTACATTAAGGTTGATGATTGTGCATTTACATTCTAGGAATTGATTTGGAAATCCACGTGCATAAATTCCTTTATGTCCTATGTAGAATATGTGTCATATCTTTGATAGAAATGCTATGCTAGGTTTATGGAGTCAACGATAGTATGGGACACTCACTTATGGCTTATGATTAAAGGTTGAAAATGATGAATTGATTAAAAATGAGAACACCCCATTGTGGCTCCGTGAACAAGTTTGAGTTGTGTACCAATTGCATACCTTTCTTATGGGGATTGGTAAACCTACGTAGCTTGTAAATTGTAAAGTGGGCCGGATATCTCACCGACCCGGAGGTGATGTGTATGGCACGGTGGTTGCACGGGTTGAGGACCGTTGGAGAGTACACGGGTTAAGCCTTGGGCACGTTGTTGAACGGTCGCAAGGGGGACGTGTACTCGGGGTCGGTGCCCGGTGTTTTGCTTTATGATGAACTCGCGAACGGTGGTGATATGTGTTCTTAAATGATGCGTATGTTGTGCATTTAGGTCTTTCTTGCAGGATCAATAATTCGATAATTATCGTCGTTTCCTCTCGGTTAATGAGTACCACTTGTTTCGAGCAGTTTGCAATGTGTAGTAAGAGGAGATGAATGTGATGCTCTCTGTTTTATTTTGATATCAAATTATATTGCTAACTCTTGTATTGTTAGTATGCTCGCTAAGGTTTCTTTTATGCAACAACCCTATTAATTTGGCTAAATCATAAAAGTGCCAACCTAACCAGCATAGGCGCCATTTTATGCAAAATGCCAGGTTAAACCGGTCAAGCCACATGCATCTAGGTGTCGGTCTTAGACGGCCAAATTTGACGGGTAAGACTTGCGGAGTATGCTAGATACTCGGGCTTTGCCGCTACATGTGTATTTCCAGGATTCCGCAAGCCGGGTTTTGCGATTGTTGTGGTAAGGTTGTGTGGGATGGAGAGGAGTCCAAAGAGTGGACCATTGAATGGGTTCCTAGCTCTCCAATCCATGATGAGTGAGCCGTGGCCTAGGCCGGCATGGTTCACATGATCTATCTATGTATCGTTGTGTTATGTATTCGCTTCCGCACTTTATTTCGAACAAAGATCATGGTTATGTAAACTTAAATCGAACTCAATGTATCTTCTATTTGGAACTCTATGTTGTAATCGAGACTTAATTATGTAAACTTGCAAATCGTGTGTGTTTGTTAATGTGATGCTATGTATGGTTGCTTCGTCAATCATCTCCCAAGGTGATATGTACCACACTAATCTATCATTTGGGATAGGGGTGTGACTCGTGGTATCGAGCCGACTTGGGATTTGCGTCACGCTAACACTCATTCTAAAAATCTTAAACCTGTTTTTGTGTCACGGTGTGGTACGAGTCTAAAAAGGCCAATATATGGACTATATAGAATGGTCGCAAAATAACCCCGTGTTATGATTGTTTAAATTGGCTAAGGTATGTTTGCAATTTAAATTAGCGCTCCGTGTCCGCGGAAGTAATAATACAGGACAATGCCGGTTCGTGGCTATACCGCGAGGCGATCCCTTCTATGGATCGTAAGACTAGAATTGTGATTTGTTTTTAGTAGTTTGATTTATTTTGATGTATTGTTTCTGCAATCCATCTCTTGTAGGTACATAACAATGCCTTAGTTCGTGTAGTATCGTGTGAGAGGTGTATGTGCCACCGAGGCGCTTGTCCGACATTCGTATCGGCGGGCACGGTCTTTTAATTTTGTGAGGACTTACGAGACGAAATATTGAGCTCCATCATACTTACATATCATCTCATCATGTCAAACATATGCACATGAACTTATCTAAATGATTCAATCATGAAAAATGGAACACGTAGCTTCATTCTTACGAAGTTGGAAAACCAGAAACAAAAACGTGGCATATTGTTAGGTGTCACGAAAACGAGCATACCTCCCAAATTCCTCAACCAAATAGGGCAAATGAAGACTTTCTAGAAATCTTGTGTTATGTACTACAATAATTTTCTAGTCTCATGGCTTGCAAAAATCTGGAACGTAGCTAGAATGGCCCATTACAGAGAGCTGTTTCTGGATTTCCAGAACAAGCTCCGGTTAAGTTCCTGTCGTCGATTGGTCATAACTTTCAAACGACAAGTCAGATTGAGCTGTTCTAGGATGCGTTGGAAGGATTAAGAAATTATCTAATACTTTTGTAACAATTTAAAATTTTAATTCTGCCTAGAAACAGGAGCAAATGTCGAGTTTCCAGATTGGGTCAAATCTGTAAAAAAACACTGAACCGTGTGAGGTCGTGTGCGAAAGGTTTTGTTGCATTCTTTTGCTAGCTTGTGCCATTCCATTCCTCATGCTTTACTTATTAGCATGTATTGTTGTTGGATATTGTGTTTTGACTTGTGTTTCAAAATTCTCCGATAGATGGCCCCCGACAAGCTCATGTTGGACCGCGAGAACCTCGCGCGGCGTGTGCACGAGTTGGAGCAGGAGCGTGCTGCCCTGCAGGCTGCCCTTACCACTCACAGCGCCGAGCTCACTACTCGCACCAGCGAGCTTGTTGAGTGCACCACCGAGGTGGACACCCTCCGTATGCAGCTCGTAGCGAGGCAGAGCGTTGGAACCTCCACGAGCAGCTCCACGATGCCAACCTCGCCCTTGAGGGCGATGGAGCAGCCGCTCTGTAGGCCACGCTGAATGAGCGTGAGGCACAACTTACCGTCACGAATGAGGAGAACTACATCCTCTCCGGTCAGGTCGACACCCTTCTTGAGGAGAAGGACGAGTTGGAGGTCACTCTCTTGGAGGCACAGGGTGCTAGGGATGTTATGGAGGGCAACCTCCATAACGCCCGAGCGACCATCGTACAGAACAATGCTACCATAGAGCACCTCCAGGCCGCCAACAACGCCCTGCATACCATCCTTAATGGCGGACCTCCCGAGCCACTTGAGATCATCCCACCCGAGGAGGCCGTGGAGATGAGTGATGGTGAGGATGCTTCCAACGTCGAGGACGGAGCACCACCCTCTCCCATGAGGCGTGACGACGACTACTACGACGATGACGACGAGTAGTTGTCACGACCGGTGGTCGTAGCTCTATGCGTTGTAGGATTGTAATGTCGTGAGGCATGTAATCGTGTATGGAAAACGATCCGCGCGTTGTTAATTAAGCCTCCGAGATTTGTGTTTCTTTATGGGTCACATGTGTTATAATCTAAGACCATGTTGTATCGGATTTGTGGTTTCCCGTGTATCAAAAATTTCTATCATTTTGCTAGCTATGTTGGAATCTATGGAATGGGTGTGTTACCATCGCATTATGCTTATTTCATTACTATTTCTTTTGTACATGCAATCTGAAATTTTTGATCCCCTATGTCAAATGTTATGTTTTCTTGCCATTTTAGCTCCAAAACTAATGAGCTAACGTGAGAAAGTTTTTCATATGTGAAAGATGGTGAATACCCGTCGTGGTGAAGCTTCCGACAGTGGTCAAGGTGCAAGGGAAGAGCAGCTACCTAACCCTCCACCTCTCACACCGTTGGAGCAACTCGTGTCAAACCAAAACGAGATGTGCCGCTTGTTCTTTGCAAGGGAAGCTAATCAAGGACAAGGCCAAGGACCGCCACCCCAAGGGCCGAGAAATTCCACCTATGCCGACTTTTGGGCGACTCAACCGCCAGATGTTTGGTGAAGCTACTACCGATCCTTTGGAGGCGGACAACTTCCTCCGCATCATTGAGTCGAAGTTTGCTCTCCTTAATTGCACATGGGAGCAAAAGGTCCTCTTTGCGGCGCAATAACTCCGTGGCTCCACTAGTGCATGGTGGGCAAGTTTCACCGCCGCTCTTCCCGCCGGTACTCAAGTGAATTGGGCGGACTTTTGTTCCGCATTTTGCGCGCACCACATTCCCGCCGGTCTCATGAAGAGCAAGTTGCAAGAATTCCTCAATTTGAAGCAAGGTACCGGAACCGTGCAAGAGTATGCACGGAAGTTCAACTACTTGGCTCAATATGCATCCTATCACGCCAAAACGGATGACAAGAAAAAGGATTGCTTTCGTTCGGGACTAAGCCCGAAATTGCAAGATCGTTTGGCTCAAGTCACCACCGGCACGTTCAATGACTTGATGAGCGCCGCAATTGTGCAAGAAGATGCTATCCGTGCTCACTAAGAGGACAAGAAGAGGAAGCGTGTCGTAGGAAATCCATCCGGCGAGCTCCGCCTAAGTACAAGTTGGCCATCACTTCCCCGTTCGGACAGAAGTTTCGGGCGGCATTGTCGCCGACGGGGATCACGCCAATTTGTGCCGCAGCAACACCACCATTCTCACGGTGGAAATCAGCAGCACAACAATTCATTCTGCCCTCCGCAGCAGCAGTACCAAGGTGCTAGACCCGGTCCTCAAGGTCCGTGCTTTAATTGTGGACGTCCGGGTCACTTTGCAAAGGATTGCCGTGTTCCAACACGTAACCCGGCAAACAACAACAACAACAATGGTTCCGGAAGTGGCAACAACAATCAAAACCGCAATGGGAATAATGGAAATGGGAACTGCAATCAATCTTCCACTCCGAATGCTAAGAATGGCCGAGTCAACTATACCATGGCCGAAGAGATTCAAGCGGGAGAACCGGTACTTTCGGGTATGTTTTCGGTCAATAACCACTCCACTTTGGTTCTTTTTGATTCCGGTGCAACTCATGATTTCATTAGTCAAGCATGTGCAAAAACCTTACAACTCCCTCCCACCGTTTTGGATATTCCCTATATCATCACATCACCCGGTGGAAAAATAAAAACAAACCTAGAGTTGAGGCAAGTACCACTAAACCTAGAGAGAAAAGTATACCCCTCCTCTCTCATAATTTTAGGAGGGCAAGGAGTAGACATAATCCTAGGTATGAGATGAATGAAACTCCATAAAGCCGTTTTGCACATCGATTCCCGAGAAGTTCACCTAAACTCACCACTCCATGGTCCCCATCCAAAATTCTCCACCTCTAAAATCTACCATCTTGAGGGAAAAAGGATTAAGGATACTCCCGTGGTATGTGAGTTTCCCGATGTGTTTTCGAATGACTTACCCCGCATGCCACCCGATCGGGATGTTGAGTTTAAAATTGACCTCCAACCCGGTACGACACCAATTTCCCGTAGGCCCTACAAGATGGCTCCCAATGAGCTACCTGTGTTAAAGGAGCAATTAAGTGAGCTTATGGATAAAGGATATATTCGCCCTAGTTCATCTCCGTGGGATGTCCCGCTCTTTTTATGAAAAAGAAAGACAAGACACTACGTCTATGTGTGGATTATCGCCCTCTCAATGCGGTAACTATCAAGAATAAATACCCACTCCCTCGGATTGATATTCTCTTTGATCAACTAGTTGGTGCTAAGGTCTTCTCTAAGATTGATCTCCGATCCGGTTACCATCAAATCAAAATCCGAGCCGAAGATATTCCAAAACCGCCTTCTATACACGGTATGGTCTCTTTGAATATCTCGTCATGTCTTTTGGGCTTACAAATGCACCGGCTCATTTCATGTATTTAATGAATTCGGTTTTTATGCCCGAGTTGGATAAGTTTGTCGTGGTCTTCATTGACGACATTCTTATTTATTCGAAGTCCGAAGAAGAGCATGCCGAGCACCTTCGCATTGTTCTCCAACGTCTTCGTGATTATCAATTATATGCCAAATTTAGCAAATGTGAATTTTGGTTGAAGCAAGTTCCTTTCTTGGGTCATATCATATCCGCGGAAGGTGTCGCCGTTGACCCGATTAAAGTTGAAGAAGTGCTTACTTGGAAGTCCCAAAGATCGGTGAGACAAATCCGAAGCTTTCTCGGTCTTGCTCGTTATTATCGGAAATTCATTCCCAATTTTTCAAGCATAGTCAAGCCTATGACAAAATTGTTGGAAAAGATGCTAAGTTTAAATGGAGCCGTGAATGCTAAGAAGCCTTCCAAACTCTCAAAAAGCATTTGACCTCCGCTCCGGTGTTAGCCCAAGCCGACATCACTAAGCCGTTCGACGTGTATTGTGATGCGTCCGCACCGGTCTAGGATGTGTGTTAATGCAAGAAGGTCGTGTCATCGCTTATGCTTCCTATCAACTTCGCAAGCATGAACAACACTACCCTACCCACGACATGGAACTAGCCTCGGTTGTTCTTACATTGAAAACTTGGACACATTATCTACTTGGAAATCTTGTCAACCTCTACACCGATCATAAGAGTCTCAAATATATCTTCACCCAAGAAGAGTTGAATATGAGGCAACGTCGACGGTTGGAATTAATCAAGGATTATGAGTTGGAAATTCATTATCATCCGGGTAAAGCTAATGTGGTTGCCGACGCTTTGAGTCGCAAGGATCAATGCTATTATGTTACCGGTTGTTCTATGGAAAATTCAAAAATTTCAGATTCTAGTGAACCAAGCTTTCGAGTTATTCCCTATGGCTCGTTGTATAATCTACCTCTTATTCCTACCCTTCGTGAGGAAATTATGGAGGCACAAAAGAAGGATGAAGGAATGGAATTTATTCGGCAAAAGATAGAAAAAGATGAGGCTATATGTTTCCGACAAGATGCCGATGGTGTCTTATGGTTCAACCAATGTCTCGTTGTTCCGAAGGATATGGAACTCGTAACAACTCTCGGAAATAAATGCTTTTCATGTCATTCATCGACATGTCATCATATTGCATTTATGAAGTTATCAAAATTTGTGTGAAGAAAATATACATAAAATATCAAATTAACTAAAGATTAAAGGAAATGCTTAAAAAGAATTTAAAAAGAGAGAATAATATGTTTAACATTTTCTATTGCTTAAACTTCATAAATAAAGATTTATCAAAGTTCCCTGAAATTATTTTGTTTGGTAAAAATAATTACAAGAAATAAACAAAGCTTCTTTAGTTAATTTATTTATGAATTTTTAGTCCGAAAATAATTTGGAATCTTAACCAGGACTTAATAGAAAAAAATGTCTAAAATACTTTCTTTTACACCCCTGAATTTTTGGGGAATTTTTCCGAGCACGGAAAGCTTAGTTTTTAATTACGCGAAAGGCCAGGGGTGTTTCTCCAAAATTACCGGGCCTGGCCTACGAGCCAGCCTCTCTTCCTTCTCTCCTCTCTCTCCGCGCTCGGCGCCGCCACAGGCGCACCGCGTCCCGGCCGGCCGCCACGCCACCCTAGCCACGCAGCTGCTTGCTCCGTTGCCGCCTGCGGCGAGGATAAGAACCCGGCCGCGGCCCGGTCCCCTCTTTCCTCTCCCTCATTCGACTCCACACCTCACCGCCACCCCCGCCTCCCCGGAGCAACGCCGCCGAGCCGTTTCGATTGCTTCTCATTCGAGCCGACGCCGCCGCGAGCTCCGCCACACCACCCGAGAGCTAACCCAAGCCTCCAACTCGATTGAGCTCCCTCTGTTTCCACGAATTTGAAGCTTCAACTCCGACGGGTTGCCACCGTCGCCCTTCACCGCAACTCGTGATTCTTCCACGTCGGTGAGCTATTCTTGGTTCTGTTTCTTCCTAGAGGTGCGCAAGTGACCCCTCTACACTCGAGTACACTTGTTGACGTCAAAAGTCGCCGACACACCGTCGTCCGGAGAGTCCACCGAAATTCCAGTCGACGCAGAATCCCGTGCTCCCAACGGACCGGTTCAACTCGCCGATGTTCGTGTGCGCTGGTGCGTGCCGGATGGTTTTCCTGCAAACCAACAAAGACGATAAAAGAGTGTAAAATTCCAAGTCATCGGCCCGAGAT
The DNA here is from genome assembly GCA_031894775.1 of Chloris gayana. Lineage (NCBI taxonomy): Eukaryota > Viridiplantae > Streptophyta > Magnoliopsida > Poales > Poaceae > Chloris > Chloris gayana. The sequence goes on from JAUNZO010001356.1 coordinate 73,704, forward strand.
AGACCGATGTGCAGCCATGGCCGATCACGGCATAAGATAGATAAAATCGGCCATGAACGAGAGAACAGCACGGCCCATCCATTTATGTATTAAATGTTAGGCAAACGAACCGTGGTACAAACGATACGAAATCGGCCGATGCTATAACATGCGATCGGTGACTAGCAGCCGATTTCGTCGGTGAGACGACCAAATCATTAAGACTTTATATGGATATGTTATCGAGTACAATGTAAACAGAGCAACTATTAATAGGATGTAATTAGTTAGGTAGCAAGAGGATAGTTTAATCATCAATCGGATCCGTGAATCGGCCGATCGGATATGCGGCCGATTCTGCCATTGATTATATTAGTGAATTATTTAGATCCGTCCAAAGGTATAATGATGATCAATAAGATCATACTCGAGTAACTCGGGTTCAAAAGCAGCTTTAACGGGTTTAGCATTAATTAAACATAAAACAGCTTAATGAACGTGATAGGCAATCGGCTAAACACTCCGAAAGAACGAGTAAGACAAATACAACCACACGGATCCCAAATCGACCGGTCGCTCCAACGGGACAAGTCAAGCGATGGCACGCGGGTGGACCGAGTCTAACGACCGCGCACGCCCGGCCGATTCGGGACAAGCACAATCATAAACGTCTTAACTATGAAAGTAAGTCTACACCCTAGCTAATCGGCTGCATGCGCCTAGGACAAGTCAACTATCGCAAAGGCGAGACACGGGACACGTCAAGCTGAATCCGCACGATCGAATCGGCCAAGGTATAGAAAATTTCTCATAGCAGCCTACGTGACTCGAACGACCAGATCCGAGCCAATCGGCGCCGTGAGCAAAGGCTGGAACAGGGAGGCGGGACAAGTCAAACTACCTCCACCACGAGCCGGACCAGGTCAACTTGACTCATCCCGGCCGATACTCACTACGCCGATCGAAAACAGATCCGGTCGCCGGATAACTAGCAATTAAGCTATCTAATTACGAACAATGCGCCGAGAATTAGACAACATAATTACCTTGTCAAGCCAACGTATCGTCGACCGGAGCCCCGAAGATCCCCGCGAAAACAGTAAAGACTTGACAGAAAATTAGGGTTTGGCGATGCGCCGAAAGTTGTATTGGATGTGAATCGAGTTTACGTGTTACATCCGAGTATGTATTTATACTCGGCAAAAGAATCCTATTCGGACCCTCTTCGAGCCGATTTCCTAACCGACTAGGATCCCTTTTCCAAAACTAAACTATTATTTCTAATTTTACAACGTGTGCCGGGCCCATTAATGTTGTGCTCTTACGTTAGCGTCCGCGCACGATTCCCGGAAGGGAAGTCCCCTTTACTCGCTCAAGCGGCCGTCGGCCTTACGCCCACCGGCCTTCTTTGACCTGTAGTCGCCGACAATGGGTCCCTTGGTCAAAAAACCGGCGTCAACACATGTCCCCCGGTGCGGGGTATGCAACGCATGCGTCGGACTGATTTATCCTTTTTTATTGCGCCGGTTTTATTGCCAGTCACCTCTCCATAAAAGCCAAGGTCACCCCGGTCATTTCCCATCTGTTTCTTCTCCTTTAGCTTTCATCTTCCTCTGCTCTAGCGTCTTTCGCCCCTTTTCGAGCCTTTTCAACTTCTCACCGCGCCGCCGTCGCTTTCTCTTCTCCGGCGATCATGAATCCCACCGTCATTGCTGCTGCAGCCGCCGCCGCCGGCCCGTCGTCGCCACCACCAACGCCGTTCCGGAGGTAATGTACATTCGGGCATCCCTCTTTTCTACCTTTGCAATCTTCTTCGTGTTCTTGTTCTTGTTCATTTTCACGATCTATCTTCTTTCCGTTTTGTTTCTCATTTTAGTTTTATTCTTCGTTTTTAGGAGATCCGGAACCAAATCGTCATCCCATCGAACATCCCGACCCATTTTTTCTTGGGCCCCATGGGCGATCCGGACCCCACGGATCTTATACGTGCCGAAACGAACCGGGTCCCGTTTCGGCAACAATCTCCTTTACCGGCCGATTGGTCCGGTAGCTTTAGGTCATGGCCGACTCCTTTTGCGGGGTGGAGGGATTGGTATAACCGGGTATCGGCCGCTTATCGGCAAGTTTGGGCCGATATCGGCATTGCCCATGCCATAAAACTTTCTGCGGCCGACCACCACAAAAACGAACCTTTGCTGGCGGCCGCTTCCTATCTCCGGTCGGATGCCCTGAACTGCTTCATGTTCGGGCACGGCCCGGCTACCATGACCCTTCTAGACACGGTCATGTTGGCCGATTAAATATCACGGCGGAGGCCACTCCAAACGCCATCCGCATCAAGTCCACCCACCGGATCAATCCCAAAGAAACCAGGGGTTGGAAGGTCTATATCCGGACCTATAACAAGGGGCACGGCTCGGTCGATCGCCGCGAGCACGTCGCCTTTCTCAACATGTGGCTTGACCACTTTTTCTTTTGTGGGGTCAGCGTGAGCCCCACAAACAACTACCGCCGATAGCCGATAGATTGGCCGACGGCTATGCCCTTCCTATGGGCAAATATCTTACGGGGTCGGCGTACTTCCTTCTTCACCGGGTTTCGGTGGAGTTGCGTTTTGGCCGATCCGTCAAGAACCTGGGTGGCCCTTGGTGGTTTATCCGGATGTGGTTGTCCCTTCACACCACCAAGGCCATCGAGCTGGACCTCGGTGTCCTCACCTTCCCCGGCAACCACGCGAGAATCGGCCACACCCCGATTCAGCCGGTGTATCTCCTTCGGCGAAGCGCTATCCACGGCGCCGGGGGCAGCCATGTCGGATAACACCCTGGCATATTGGTTCGCCGCCCTTTACAAGGGCCTCAACAACGAAAGTACGGATTGGTATCCGTACATTGATTTTTCGAGAAGGGGTATGATACTCCCTTTACGATCGACCCCACCTTCCCAACGGCCGACGGGGAGGCGGTCAAAATCTTCACCACCTGCCTCCGCCCCTGTCTGCTGCCGACGGGACTCGCTGCCGGGGGCAAGGCGCTTTGCTCCTACGAGTTCTACCACCCGTCGGTGGCGGCTCGTCAATTCGGCTTCGGCCGGTTGCCCCCGACCTCTTCTATGTGGGGAAAATAAAAGCGCGGGCTACCGTCGACAACGCCATTCAATGGAATTGGCTCGTCGGCCTCACCGCCGATGTCGCCACCGGCGACTTGGCCGGATTCTCCCCGGCGCCCGGAGCACCCGCCTCTTCGACCGGCTGGTGGGGCGAGTGGAACCGGCACCTCCGCGGCCGGAACACCGCCTCATTCTTCTCCGGCTTAGTCCTGAGCGAGGCCTTTGCCGAGGTATGTGTAGCCGATTTATTTCCATAAAGCCGATTTTGTAGATGAAATTGGCCACTCTTAATGTTCACCTTTGTATATTTCCCTTTTCGATCGGACACGGAGGAGCCGCCGACCCGAGTATCGGTGGTCGGTCGATTGCGTACATGATGCCGAGCCCAATTGCTCCAAACATCGGCTTCACGGATCGTACTCCTGCCCAAGCCTTTGGGGCAATGCTTCGAGGGGCACCAGCTGCTCGCAAGGCCAAGACTAAAACGGCCGCAATCGGAAAGAGGAAGGCTAATGCACCGGCCGCAAGGCCGATTCAAGCCCGAAGCGCCATCGCGCGGCTGCTAAAGCAGCCTGCGCTCCCGTCCGACCCGGATTACTTCGGCGAACCATCTCCGCCGCGTCGGGTTGTTATTGCATAATCGCCGATTCCCTCTTTACTTTACACGGTCTAACCATGAGTTCTTCGCGGGAATCGGCGGTTCTTCCTCCTCGGGCCCGGACACCGACGCACGATAGGCCGATCCGCCTATCAACTCCTCCCCGGGCCAGGACACCGACACCGAAAGGCCGATCCCCGTAGCTCCGGGACCGGCGGTTGTACCAAGCCGGGCCGATCCAAACCTTGCGAGAGAGCTCAACTCGCTTGGATCGGCCTGCGTCTTCGAGGTCGCCGGCGAAGTTGAACCGGCGGACCGCGTGTCACCCGCGGTTTCTCCTAAGGACACCGTTGCTGACGAAGAACCAATCGGCCGGGAACCGCTCGCGGCTTCTCCTGTAGGCACTGCTGCCAATGAATCTACCGAGGAGCCCGCCGATATCGAGCAAGCTGGCCGTGTGCCCGATGCTGCCCCCGAAGATGTCGGCGGCGAAGAAGAATCGGCTGGCCGAGAGTTGATTGGGGCAAATGAACTCTGTGGGTTCAATGGCGCGGCCGATAGACGTCCGGCCGCTCCGCATCGATGCTTCGCGGGTTTGTTTTTGCTATCTCCCTTTTATTTTCTTGATTTGCTTCGATTATTAACTTCACTTTATCTTCCTTGGTATTCCGGGCGCTCGGCTTCCCTCGTCTGCGCCGATCTTGGTATCCGCTTCCGGTCTTACCACCGTGAACGAAATCGCGCGCGAGCTCGAGGCCTCTTCGGTTGAGCGCTGGTGGCCGACGCCCACCCCATAAGGGCCCGGTACTTGGAGGTTCGGACAGAGCTCCCGGAGGATGTGCGCGACGCTCCGCACCGTGTGGCGTATATGGAGTGCGGCAAATGGACTTTGCTCGTGCCCGGCGGCGTACGGCTCGCCACGCGGAGCAGCGAGCAAGCGGCGTTGCTCGCCGAGAACTCCATCGAGCGCTCGAGGAGGAGGCCCGGAAGACCCAAGAGATGCAAGAGCAACTCTCAAATCGGCGAGGATGAGCTGCGGGCAATCAACCGGGAGATTGCCGATTTGAGAGCTACGCCGGCTCTCAAGGAGGAGGCGGCGGCGGCCTTGGAAGCTACAATTGTACGGTTGTCGGCCGATGTGGCGGCTCAACGAGGAGACGACGGCCGAAGCAATTCAAACAGCCGAGAAGATGGTCGCTGCGGCGCGAGCTAATGTCGGCCCGATCGAGGATGACCTCTTGGTCATGGCCAATCTCGACTCTATGCTGGCCCGCGCATTATCTGCCGTCCAAGATTTTACGTCCGCGTCCGAGGCCGTCAATTATGCTTGATTGTAATAGGATCTCCAACAAAATTTTGGTCGTAAACATTTTTTTGCACTAAGGGCGATATATAATCATATCGGCCATCTTGAAGGCGATGTTCTAACATCGGCTAATTTATCAATGACTTCCTCTATTTTGCTTTTGTATTTTTTGGGCTAAGGGCGATACTCTCGGTGTCGGCCGTCTCAAGCGATGTGCATCGACATCGGCTGTAGTCTTTTAGGCCGAACACTATGAGTTAATCCAAATACTAGGATAATACTTGCTTCAAATACTTTCCATTAAGTGCTCGACCGAATTCTTCCCCTTCTAATTCTTTCAAAATATATGCATTACCGGTGCCGATCGGCTAATCAAATAAGGTCCCTCCCAATTAGGCGACCATTTACCAAACCGATTGTCCTTTACTCCGATCGGCATCCTAAGCTTCCGGACCAAATCGCCCTCTTTAAACTGTTTCTGCACAACCTTCTTATCATAATGACGGGCAACCCTTGCTTTATTCTGCTCTATTTTCTCTAATGCATCCAGCCGATTTTGTACCACATCTTCTAATTCATCCATCATCAATCCGTAGTACTTGATCGGCCGAAAGTTTTTGTTGCAACTCAATCCTTACGGAGCCGATAGTTGTCTCCCATGGCGATGCGGCTTCGTGCCCATATACCAAGCGATACGGCGTAACTTGCATGGCTCCATGCCGTGACATACGATAAGCCCACAAAGCGTCCATCAATTTCATATGCCACTTACGAGGATACTCTTGTATTTTCCGCTTGATTAACTTAATCGAGACTCTTATTCGCCGCTTCGACTTGTCCATTGGCTTGGGCATAATATGGTGACGAATTAATTAACTTAATTCCCATCTCATCAGCAAAAGTTTGAAATTCGTCCGACGTGAATACTGATCCTTGATCTGTTGTGATTGTCTCCGGAATTCCAAATCTATAAATAATATGCTCCTTAACAAACGTTACCACGACGGCCGTCGAAACTTTACGATAGGGTGCCGCTTCAACCCACTTTGTGAAGTAATCTGTAGCTACCAATATGTATTGATGTCCTTTGCTTGATGCTTGGATTTATCGGCCAATCATATCCATGGCCCGGCCTACGAACGGCCAAGGTTTGATTACCGGATTCATAGCCGACGCGAGCGCTCTCGTATAGGTCCAAATTTACGACAATCTTGGCAACTTTTATAATATTTGAAACAATCGGCCAACATTGTCGGCCGGTAATAACCAGCTCGCCTTAGCAACCACTTCATCTTATGGGCCGATTGATGCGTTCCGCAAATTCCATCATGTACTTCGCTCATCACCACTTTTGCCTCGGTGTCATCAATACACTTGAGAAGCACCCCATCAATTGTCTTGAAAAATAGTTGATCATCCAACGAACATACTTCAAAGCTTTATATCTTATCTTCTTATTTGTAGATTGGGATGGATTGCTCAAAAAATTTCGAATTTCCGTACGCCAATCGGCTTCTTCAATATCGGCTATCTCTAAGTCTGTTTCGGCGAGCCGATATCCGGATGCTAGCTGAGCCAAGTTATTTGCTTCAAAATTCTGCTCTCTTGGTATATGGCTGACTTTAACACACTTGAACCTTTTCATTAACTTCGACACTTTCCATGATATTGCAACAATATTTCATCTTTACACTCATACTCATCGGCCGGTGACTCACAATCAACAAGGAATCTCCGAAAATTTCCACAAAATCAGCCCCGGCATCGATGAGTAATTCCAATCCTTTTAACATCTGCCTCATATTCGATTTGGTTGTTGGTGTACGCCTCTACTGTAATAGAGTATCCACGTACTTGCCCCGAGGCGACACAACAACCAAGCCGATTCCACTTCCTTCCTTGCAAATCGAACCATCAAAGAACACCGTCCATGGCACTGGTTCAACATACCTGGCGAGTGTTCACCGTGCTTGCACTACTAGATCAGCCAATACTTGTGCTTTTACTTGCTTTGGCCGATTCATAGCCTAAATCAAACTCCGCAATTGCCAACATCCATTTGCCCAACCGGCCTTTGGGGACCGGAGCCGATAGCATATACTTTACGACATCGGCCTGGCAAACGACGGTACACTCTTACGCCAACGAGATAATGCCTTAATTTTGTGCATGAAAAATACGAGACGAGAGACATAACCTTTCGACTTACGGATACCGTGTTTCTGCATCAATCGGTTTGCGGGTGAGATAAAATATGACTCGCTCTTTTCCCTCCTGTTCTTGAGTCAATGCTTGAGCCGATGCACTGTCATCGGCCGATAAATATAACTTAAAGGGCGTGCACGACTTTGGCGGAACCATTACCGGTGGGGACACCAAATACTTCTTGATATCTTCTAAAGCCTTTTGATGGATCGGCTCCCACCGAAACTCTTGATTGGCCTTGAGCTTCAACAATGGCGTAAACACATCAAGTCGGCCGGACAAGTTTGAGATAAATCGCTCTGATAAAATTAATCTTGCCGATCGGGGACTGGAGCTTCGTCTTGTTCGTCGGCGGTTCCAACTTTACGATAGAATCAATACTCTTAGGGCCGACTTCAATTCCCTTTTCATGCACAATAAACCCCGAGAAATTGTCCAGTGAGACGCCAAACGCACACTTGAGCGGGTTCATCTTTAGGCCGTATTGTCTTGTCCTCTTCAACACTTCTACGAGATCAGCCACATGACTCCCAACCGATCTTGATTTCACCATGACATCATCAATGTAAATTTCCACCAATCGGCCAGATCAAATCATGATATATAAAATTCATGGCCCTACGATATGTAGCACCGGCATTTTTTAGTCCGAAGGTCATGACAACCCACTCATACGGTCCCAACGCTCCGGGGCATCCGAATGCCGTCTTCGATATATCCTCCTCGGCCATAAAAATCTGATTATACCCAGCATTTCCATCCATAAAGCTCAAAATTTTGTTGCCGGCGGCTGCATCAACCAACAAATCGGCGTTTGGCATTGGATACTCATCTTTCGGAGTTGCCTTATTCAAATTTACGAAGTCAATGCGGACCCGCATCTTTCCATTTTTCTTCTCCACCGGTACAATACTAGAAACCCATTCCGCATATCGGCATGGTCCGATGAAGCCGGCTTCATACAATCTAATAATCTCTTCTTTGACGGCTTCATAATACCTAGGGTCAATCTTCAGGAGCCCCACGCTTATATGGTCGATATCCGGGTTTAGTGGGCAACCGATGTTCAACAATCGATCGGGCTGAGTCCGGGCATCTCGCTATAATCCCAAGCAAAACAATCTTTAAATTCTTTCAATAAGGCCACTAATTCATCTCTTACTTCCTTACACAATTTCTTGCTAACATATGTCGGCCGAGGTTTGTCTCCATCCCCTATATCTACTTCTTCTAACTCGTCGGCCGACACAAAACCGTGGCCTAATTTCCCGTCTTACGTTTCGTCAATCGGCCGACCTACCATGTCTTCGGTGTGTATACCGATCGGCCGATTGTCCGTCAATTCTCTGTGGGGCCCATCGGAGCAGCCGGGGGTACCGACCCCCGGTCACAATAACTCCGTCATCCGTGATGTTTATGGCTTCCGCATCCCAATACGTGCCCGATAAACAAGGCAAGTTCTCTAGACCGAGCAAACTCGAAATCGGCGATTGCAACGGTTACGAGACTTATCGGCCCGCACGATTTCGACCTTGTTGCCGACCCATTGAATCAAACAACTGGTGCATAGTTGATGGGATGCAACAATTGGCATGAATCCGGTCTCTCCCCAATAAAGTGGTGTACGCACCTTTCCCGTCGATGATGAAAAAAGTGGTGGGTATGGTTTTGCTGCCCACGGTGATCTCCATTATTGCGGCCCCACGCACATCTTGGCTTCTCCCACTTTGTAATCCTTGAGCGTCGGATTGGCCCTCATCATTTCTTCCGGCGTCTTCCCGAGTTTGCGGTATGTAGTAATTGGCATGACATTAACCGCTGCTCCTCCGTCGACCAACATTTTCCTCATCGGCGACCCATTGACATAGCCGCTAATGTATAATGCCTTGAGATGCAAATGATCGAGTTGACCGGTTTATCAAACACCGCTGATTCCGGTGTCCACGGAATCTCCGAAGTCTCCCCAAGCTGGTTCTTCTTCGGCCGAATTTTCATCGTCCGATCCGACAATCCCGGGCATCAATGACATCACATTCATCGTGGCTTCGGCTGGACCACTGAGGCTGCACTTTCGGCCTCCATTGCTTCTTGGGCTTTGGCTTATCATCTTGGTCATCTCCGTAATGCCGTCTACCCTTGATTTCCCGACAACGCATTCTTTGAAGCCTCCTCTTTTGGGTTTCGTTGAACAAACCACCGGGGCACCACCGACCCTCGCTCTCGGTCCGATCACCTCTCGAGTCTTCATGGTATTGGTAATCGAACTCTTCTTCATCATCGATTGGCCCCGGCCGATCGTGGACGAAGGTTCTCCTTGGCACTACGTATCTTTGTTCCTCGTATCCGTGATCGTAGCCGACTGCTCTTACGGGGGCCGATTGTTGAGAGTCATAGTTGCGATCAATCGGCCGTCCTTGGTAACTTGACGACCCGACATCACGATACTCTTCCCGGCCGGCACACTCCGGACAGTTCTCGATAGATGGAAGCTTCATGTTTCGGTCCCAACGATGCTTGAAAGAAAGGACAATCCCGGTGTGGGTCAAAATCTTCTCGGCGGACTACACCTTGCACTGTCTTGCTGATTTTGACCAATAAATTCCTGTTCATGTGCCATCTGGTCTCTTTCTTCCCTTTCCCTCTTCTTCTCATATCGGCGTATGAAACCGGCCGATCCACCGCCGATAGTATTGATGCACATCGTATTAGCGAGGGAAAGGATGCCCATCAACTTTCATCTTCTTCTTCACATCAGCTGCTCGCAATATCCCACTTGTCAAGCTGCCTTCTGGATCTCATCCCTCATAGCATAACAATCAACGGTGTTATGATGTGAATTCCCATGCCACTTGCACCATTTAGCCATTTTCTTCAACTCCTCCGGCGTAGGAATCTTGTGATGAGGGAAAGTTGGATTTTCTTTTCCCGCGATGGCTGATCAAATATCTCATCGGCCTTGGATAAATCAAAATCATATTTTCTCTCCTTGGGATTCACATGCGGAGAGAATATCGGCCGTTTGTTATTAGTCCATTCAAGCTGCATTAACTCCCTCCTCATCACCTTCACTTGTCGAAATCAGCATAAGCTACCGATACCGCCGATTCCTGGTGAGTGGAGATTCTCTTCCTGGCCAACTGCCCTTCGTGTTAGCTGTGCCGGCCCATCAAACTCATGTGGGGTAAACTTTTCTTTGATGTTGGAGAATAACCCCGCATAAGCAATTTCGGCCAAGCTGTTGCTCTGTCGGGTTCGGGTTGTAGCATCGTCCCCTCGAGTCTCGAACCTACGTATATAATCAGCTACGATTCCCCGGTTTTCTGTTTTACTGCCATTAAATCGGACAAACTAAGCTCGGTGATGCCGTAAAAAGTACGAGTGAAACCTTTTCTCCGGATCGGCCCAACTTTGAATAGAACCGGGCGGCAGTGAAGCAAACCATGAAAAGGCCGATCCGGACAATGACGGTGGGAATAACCTGACCCGCAAAGCCTCCTGAGTAGACGCCTCACCACGGTGTGCGTCATATCGAGCTGATGTGCTCCATAGTCGATGTATTATCTTGCCCGGAAAATTTGGAAAACTCAGGAATTTTATATTTATTGGGTAAAGCTACGGAATCCATCCGGTCGGGGTAAGGTCGCCGATATAATGCACTCTTCTCCTTAGGCTTCAAACCGAATTGATCTCTCATCATATCGGCGATTTTAGCCATGAGGCTATTCATATCATTGGGTCCAGCGATTGCTGATCCGGTCCCCGTCATATAAGCTGTATTGGGTTGTCCCCCGAGTTGGGTGTATCAAGCGACCGTTCCCGGAAATCCCAGTGCTAGTAGCCGGGAATAATGTACGCGGAGCGATTCCATAATTCATGGCCGATTGGATCGGCCGTCCGATCATGAATCCCTGTCCCCCGACGGTTAGGCTGTGGAATACCGGATATCGGCCGTACTATAGTAGGTGAGTTTTCAATTCCACTCGGGCCGATATTTGGTACGTAGAAGAAATTGGGTTGCTTGTGCCATACTGTGGGACCGCTGCCACATTGGTTGCTGCCCCCAACTCGAAGTCGGCTGTTGTACATCTTGTCTGTTGCCTTCTTCCGTTACCGACTTCTTGGGGCCACCGTCATCCTCTTTGCCTGGCTGGGTTGCACTTGGTACTTGCATTTGCATTGTCCTTGCCAGGCCATAGGTGAGGTGGCATGCCGTACGGGGCTGAAACCCTTCTGCGGTATGGTACTGCGGAGGCTAATTCCCTGATTCGACCGTACGGGAGTGCCGAAAGGCTGAGTGTATGCAGGTCCAGAATACCCTTCGGTGAACAGCCTACCATCAATTGTGTCCTTGATCAAATTCCCGATGGTGTTGGTCAACACGCCTGATTGATTGATTAGGGCATGATGAACGGACGAGTTGACCATATCACCGAGTTGGTTGGCATCCGGCAATCTCCGGGCTTTGATTTGGTCTAGTTCTTCCGGATGCGAGAATCGAGGGAAGTCTCCTTTTGTGGCCACTCCGCCACGTGTCATCTGTCGAGGGCTTGAAAGTACTTTTTCATTGCTTCGGCCAAGTATTCCCGATACTGCAGTTTTTGTTCTGTCGTCATCTTCCCCCGGGCCGAAAGTGTGTTGTCATCGAAACTTCCCCATGGCCTTTGCCATCCGTCCCGAGAGGGACTGGAACGAAAATCGGCCGATTCTCGGCATCGACCATTGGTGTTCCGTCCTCCCCGACTTGCTGCATGTACGACATCTTGATCTTGGTTGCTTTTGTCCCACTGGGCGTGCCAAAAAGTGTGTTGACGTCAAAAGTCGCCGACACACCGTCGTCCGGAGAGTCCACCGAAATTCCAGTGACGCGAGAATCCTGTGCTCCCAACGGACCGGTTCAACTCGCCGATGTTCGTGTGCGACTGGTGCGTGCCGGATGGTTTTCCTGCAAACCAACAAAGACGATAAAAGAGTGTAAAATTCCAAGTCATCGGCCCGGATAGACCGATGTGCAGCCATGGCCGATCACGGCATAAGATAGATAAAATCGGCCATGAACGAGAGAACAGCACGGCCCATCCATTTATGTATTAAATGTTAGGCAAACGAACGTGGTACAAACGATACGAAATCGGCCGATGCTATAACATGCGATCGGTGACTAGCGACCGATTTCGTCGGTAGACGACCAAATCATTAAGACTTTATATGGATATGTTATCGAGTACAATGTAAACAGAGCAACTATTAATAGGATGTAATTAGTTAGGTAGCAAGAGGATAGTTTAATCATCAATCGGATCCGTGAATCGGCCGATCGGATATGCGGCCGATTCTGCCATTGATTATATTAGTGAATTATTTAGATCCGTCCAAAGGTATAATGATGATCAATAAGATCATACTCGGTAACTCGGGTTCAAAAGCAGCTTTAACGAGGTTTAGCATTAATTAAACATAAAACAGCTTAATGAACGTGATAGGCAATCGGCTAAACACTCCGAAAGAACGGTAAGACAAATACAACCACACGGATCCCAAATCGACCGGTCGCTCCAACGGGACAAGTCAAGCGATGGCACGCGGGTGGACCAGGTCTAACGGCCGCGCACGCCCGGCCGATTCGGGACAAGCACAATCATAAACGTCTTAACTATGAAAGTAAGTCTACACCCTAGCTAATCGGCTGCATGCGCCTAGGACAAGTCAACTATCGCAAAGCGAGACACGGGACACGTCAAGCCGAATCTGCACGGTCGAATCGGCCAAGGTATAGAAAATTTCTCATAGCAGCCTACGTGACTCGAACGACCGGATCCGAGCCAATCGGCGCCGTGAGCAAAGGCTGGAACGGGGAGGCGGGACAAGTCAAACTACCTCCACCACGAGCCGGACCGGGTCAACTTGACTCATCCCGGCCGATACTCACTACGCCGATCGAAAACGGATCCGGTCGCCGGATAACTAGCAATTAAGCTATCTAATTACGAACAATGCGCCGAGAATTAGACAACATAATTACCTTGTCAAGCCAACGTATCGTCGGCCGGAGCCCCGAAGATCCCGCGCGAAAACGGTAAAGACTTGACAGAAAATTAGGGTTTGGCGATGCGCCGAAAGTTGTATTGGATGTGAATCGAGTTTACGTGTTACATCCGAGTATGTATTTATACTCGGCAAAAGAATCCTATTCGGACCCTCTTCGAGGCCGATTTCCTAACCGACTAGGATCCCTTTTCCAAAACTAAACTATTATTTCTAATTTTACAACGTGTGCCGGGCCCATTAATGTTGTGCTCTTACGTTAGCGTCCGCGCACGATTCCCGGAAGGAAGTCCCCTTTACTCGCTCAAGCGGCCGTCGGCCTTCTCGCCCACCGGCCTTCTTTGACCTGTAGTCGCCGACAATGGGTCCCTTGGTCAAAAAACCGGCGTCAACAACACTCATCCAAGCATGCGCCGTGCAGGTTCATCAGAATTTCATCGTTTCCCCGGAGCTCGGTCCGCCGCCGCCATCACTCGTACGGTGAGCCCTACCTTCCGGCCATGCTCATGCTTCTAGGACCTCACGACGAGCTTGATTATACCCCGTAGAAGCTTCCCGCAGTAGTTTCCCCAATTTTTGGGCAACCACGGCGAGCCTTGGTCGTGCTGGAGTCTCTGCCCGAGCTGCATCTCGCCGCCGAGCATGCTTCCGGTCGAGCTCGAGCGAGCTCGTCTTCTCCACCGAGTCCCGCGGCGAGATTTAGTGCACCGCCGGCCATCTCCGGTGGCCGCGCCGCCGTGTCCCTCGCCGCCGCGGTGGTGCCACGCAGGATCCCGTGTGGCTGGACCATGTGGCCCCGGTGTGGCACTGAATAGGTTTTTAATTTTCGAAAATTCATAGAAAATTCAATAAAAATCAGAAAAATGCAAAATCAAATTGGTTAGACTCGGAAAATAAGATCTATTCATTTATGAAATGAAATATTTATTTTGAGCATTTTTATTTCATAGATAATAATTAATCACATTCTTTGATTAATAAAAGCTATTATTTTATGCTAATTAAATATTTAATCTAAGAAAATAATTTAATTATATGAACGAGATACTGCAGACAAAAGTAATTATGAAAATTATTTTCCAAAATTAAAATTAAACATTATCATTTCATGTGATTCAAAATTATTAGCCTATTATCACATGTCATTTAAATAATAATTATTTATCGCTTAATAAGCAGGATTAATTATTAATTACTGAACCTAAATAATTAGTAACTAATGAACTTAATTAATTATTAATTAGGGAACATGATTAATGAGTAATTAATAATCATGGTTAAGCATTAATTAATAAGCATAATCAATTGTTAATTATTGAGTAATAAACATGCTTAATTATAAATTGTTAATTAACAAATGTGATGAATTATTAATTGTTAATTACTGAACATAATTAATCATTAATTATTAGTTGGTGAACATAATTAATAAAATCTTTGCATAATCCTATCATGTTCATTCATGCATGTATGATTGTGATTCGCGACGCATTGTTGGTCGACCTAGGTTCGAGGTGATCGAGGTTCCACCGAGGTCGATTCAGGAGACGGGAATCTCGAAGTCGACCCACACGCCGAGGAAGCTAACCCCGACTCGTATCAAGGCAAGCTCCGGTGCATCCTACCTATGTTTTTAAATATTTTATTTTATCGCATAGTTCGGTTGTGTTTGTGCATTAGATGTTAGGGAATGATTGACACCCTAGTTGCATTATGGTAGGTTTCTCGTTGTTTATACTATACTAGTACAGGTGCTCAATGGAAGCTAGGCTTAATTCATAGTCGTAACGGTAGATGTTTTAGGGAATCTTAAAGCACGGAGGCTTTAAGTGTTATTGTGTTGACACTAAGATGAAGAGAGTGTTAATGAAGTTGAGACCGGACGGGCCCCGTAGGAGAAAGGGCAAGACGGAGATGAGGTCTTACAAGGTGGTAGCCCCGTCCGAGTCGGTCAAGGACCGTACCGTTGTCGGCTTAGTTGAACAAGTTTGAACGTACCGTACTACATGCTGGTATCATGGGCCTAGCAAGCTGATGTACCCTACCGTCCCGGAGATGTAGCGTAGCCAGCTCTCCTTTACCGGCTGTTAGTGAGAGGTTAGTCTCACGGGAGCGAGATGGGTCGGTCACGAAGGAAGTCGTGGAGTCGCCATACTCCCGAGGGAGTTGGAAATGGCTATTCTTCCGTCAGGTGCTAGAGGGAAAAGTTATCGTATACGATCGAGTGTGGTGCATATACGTCATGTAGTCGGGTTTTGCCAGCTGGTATAAAATCGATTCGAATCGTCTGTCCCTAGCGATAATGAGTACCGCTTGTTTATCTCGTCACATCGTAGTAAACAATATGGAAGATGAGGACGAGAGATGAAAGGGATAATGATCTACTTTAATCTTGATCGGCAACTTGATTGCAATAGTGATAGGCTGCAAATACCAAGGTTAATGAACTTAATGTTGAGCTAAAATATTGAAAGTAAGGACCCACCCTTAATGTCTGTATTCGCAAAGGAGTAAACCCCACAGCCGGAAAGCCTTTGCATACTAGACGTCGGCCTTAGCGTGCCATGTTGACGAGTCAGTCTTACCGAGTATTAGAATACTCGGGGTTTTTCGTTATCTTTCGGGGAACGAGTCGTACTACCACGACTTGTATGGTAGCTTCCGGAAGAGGAGCAGTGTCTCGAGGAAGGTTCCCTTCGGTGGGAACGTATCCCCACGCCGTGAAGAGAAGGACGGTGGTGTACGACGGGCTCGAGTACATCACGTTAATCGTTGAGAAGTCTTTTGTTGTATAAAGTACAAGCTTCCGCTGAACACTCGTAGGATGTTAAACTTCAATAATGTTTGTACGAATGTTTGTATTTCGAAAACCTGGTTGTATAATACCATGATGTATATATTCAGCTTGTATGAGATGATGTTCATGTTGTAACTCGCTTTGTCGAGTGTCCCTCCGTACCGATTCCCGGGTGTCCCGGAGGGGATGTCACAGCTGGTATCGGAGCTATTAAGAGGCAACAAGTACATCATTACAAGCCTATATTCAAAACTTAACACGTTAGTACGATAAAAAACGACGAGTACGGCGCCCTATAAGGAAGTAGAATAGTTAGATTTTTACTAAGCTGTTCGACGCTCGGGTTTTGGGAAGTGCTAACTATTCGTCGTAGTTTTCTATACTATAGTACGTATAGTTAGTTTACAAGCATGCATCATGTCATATTGTGTGCTAATAAAATAATGGGGTATACTTAGCTAGTTTCGTAGTACTCGTATAGGTTATTTCCGTTCGTTTTCTTCCGTGAGAAGAAGTGTTTAACTCATTTAAATATGTTCCCTGCAGATGCCGATAACTCGCGGTAGGCAGCGCGCCCAGGAGGAGGAGGACACACGGGCTGCACGCGTCGCAGAGCTGGAGCAGCGGATTCACGGTTTGGAGCTGCAAACGCAGAGCCGGGACCGACAGCTTGGCGCTTGGAAGCACCGCTCGTCGAGTGGACTGCCGGGAGGTTCGGAGGTCCCACGCCGGGATCGCCGAGCTGGAGGAGCAGCTGGTGGAGGTTACCCTAGACCGTGATGGTTTTCGTGGGCGGCTATCGCGTTGGACGCGCAGTTGACCACGGTTACCGAGGAGCGAGACGCCGCGATCGAGACCGATGAGGTGCACGCGACCGAGTTGGTAGCGATGACCGCTCGGCGTAACCACGTGGTGGAGAACCTGATTGAGAGAGAGCTTGAGTTGGGTCAGCTGGAGGGACCGTACAACGGGCTGGCCAACACACACCACGCACCGATCCACGACCACAACGCACCGCTTGAGCAGTTCCAGCAGTTGCAGCAGCAGCACCGGGTTCCACCGGACGACGCCGAGGAGGTCTATGGTATGGACTTCGAGCCACCACCAGCCTCGCCAGCGAGAGGACGTCGAGTCGGACGCCGACAGCCACGCGCTCGTCGGCCTAGTAATGTTGTGACTTCACTAATGTAGGAGGATAGCCACATTTTGCTGACATAGGTCGGATGTAGATAGGGTACTAGCAGGTGTTTGGTCGGATAGCAGTGTATGAAAAGTGGGTTTGAGCTGTACAAACACCTGAATAATGAAAAAGAAGTGGTAGTAATATATCTATGCAGTTGTTCGAATAAAAGGATTTGCTAAAATAATAGGCTTAGTTTTTGCTTGTATCTGATATTCGTACTTCTCCACAGAGATTGACAAGCACGAGTACCGGCGTTAGTGAAGTAAGAGGACAAAGGGAGGATGTTCGCGTAGTAAGGCTGGAGAGACAACTGCAGGAAAAGGAGGAATTGTTAGCACTTAGAGAGGTAGCATATTCAATTTAAGGATCAACAGATGGCAAACGCACATGCCCCGATCACTCGGTTAGAGCAAGATCTACTACAAGCACACAATGCGATATCGAATGAAGCAATAGGATAACAACCTCCCGAGGACGAACCAATGAGTGCAGGAAAATGCCGTGGAGGCTGAATCGAAGAAGAAGAGGAGGATCCCGAAGAGATAATGGACGTGAATTCAGTCATAGACTTCACGGAGATTCCACAACTAGAGGATGCAAAATCCGAGACGAGCAGTTCCATAAGCCGGAAGTGACGTCCAGGCTTCGCGGAGAGGAGTAGAGTGCTAGCTAGTAGCAAGTGAGAAAAATAGTATGTAAAATAGGTGTTAGTTAAATAACGAGCGTAATGTAACCACGCATGAGTGTATCTTTGGAGTTGTTGTAACATGGATGTATGAGGATGTGTTTATGGATTTGGTGGTTGTTCTAATAAAGATGGTTGTTGCATAAGATTAATTGGGAATTCCTCATCTATGTATTCCTGTTTCTTCCATTGTTATGTTGGAATGAAGATGTCTACCGTAAAATTTTCTTGGGCAGAATGGTTGGAACAAGAAGACGTGATGGGCCGGAAAGTTCTCAACGCGGGCGGAAACACCACC
Source organism: Chloris gayana (assembly GCA_031894775.1). Classification (NCBI taxonomy): domain Eukaryota; kingdom Viridiplantae; phylum Streptophyta; class Magnoliopsida; order Poales; family Poaceae; genus Chloris; species Chloris gayana. The sequence continues at coordinate 91,905 of JAUNZO010001356.1, forward strand.
ACCACCCCCGACATTGGCACAAGCCATCGCAGCTGTGCTTGGATTCTCGCTCGGAGCAGCGGGAATTATTGGAGCAATTGGTCCGCAACACTGTTCCACAAGAACGTCACCAAGGCCGGAATGCACCGAAGAGAGGGTGACTTTCTCGGACTTCTTATCGGTTCGCCCCGGTCTTCTCGGATGCGGGTGAACCCTTGGAAGCCGACAACTGGCTTCACACCATTGAGTCGAAGCTGAAATTGTTTCCATGCACGGATCATTAGAAGACACTCTTCGCTTCCCAGCAATTGCAAGGATTTGTCTGGAGCATGGTGGGCCAACTACAAGGCAATGTTTCCTCCAGGACATCAAGTTTCAGGGCCGAGTTTACCAAAGCTTTTAGGGAACACCATATCCCGGAAGGTTTAATGAATCGGAAGAGTAAGGAGTTCTTATCACCGAAGCAAGGTGACATGAATGTACATACCTACTCTAAGGTATTCAACCGTCTTGCTCGATACGCTCCCGAACATGTGGACACGGATGCAAAAAAGAAAAATCTGTTCAAGGAAGGAATGAGTACCAAGCTGCAGTCACGCCTCGGTGTTAAACAAGACAGATAGCTTCACCGACTTTGTAAGTGACGCTATCGCGTTGGAAGATTCTATCCGCCTTCATCGGACGAAGAAGAACAAGAAAAGGCCAACTACTCGGACAAGGAAGTGGCGAACCGTCAAAGTATAGGCTGGTCTACACCGCACCGTCGGGTCGGCGTTATCAACACACGCCTTCTCGTCCAAATTACTACAGGCGGTCTCAGCCACCCCAACAATCTCAAGCAACAGCGGTCAAATCAATATCGTCCGCCCTACCAGTAGCAGAATACTCGGAATCCCAGCACCGGTGAATCAAGCACCACAGCGAGAATGGACCGCCATGTTTCAATTGTGGCCGTCCGGGGCATTACTATCGCAGTTGTCCATATCCACGAAGGCACCATATACCCCTAGACCTTAGGGACAGCAGCAGAATCAGCTAAGAGCAGAGGCCAAGAATGCTCAAGTGAATACTGTCCGTGCCAACTTTACTACGGCTCGGGAGCTACCCGAAGGAGGATAGATCTTAGCGGATATATTTTCTATCGCTGATCATCCTGCTATGGTTTTATTTGATTCGGGAGCTATGCATAATTTCATCAGCAAGTCATATGTTGCTAAGCATCGCATCATGCCGTTGGGAGAAATGTTTACCGTTGGCGAGTTCTCCTACAATAACAGCTATCAAGAGAGTGTCGGAATGTCACCGTTCCAAGCTCTATATGGACGTGGTTGCCGCACACCTCCGAATTGGTCCGAAAGTGGAGAAAGAGTAATCTTCGGGCCGGACCTAGTAAAGGATGCGAGAGGAACAAGTACGTCTAATTCAGCAGAATCTTAAGAGGGCTAAGTCTCGACGGATCAGCTATACCGATAAAAGACGTCGGGAGTTAGTATTCCAGGTTGGAGATCAAGTTTATCTTCGAGTATCTCCTACCAAAGGTGTTCGGAGATTCGGAATCAAGGGCAAATTAGCACCACGATACATCGGACCTTTTCCAATTCTAGAAAGTTGTGGAGCTGTGGCATATCGTCCGGAGATGCCCTCACACTTGGCGGGTATCCATAACATATTTCATGTATCTCAACCGAAGAAGTATTTGAAACCACCAATGGATATACCGACAGCCGAGGTGGAACAGATTACAGACGGACTTGACATATGATGAATGTCCGGTCAAAGTTCTCGACACTAAGGATAGAGTGACTCGACATCGGACCATCAAGTTCTACAAGATTCAATGGAGTAATCACTCGGAAGCTGAAGCTACTTGGGAGCAAGAGGAGTTTCTTCGATCAAACTACCCTAAGTTCTTTAGCACCATCGTCTAGTCGCTTCGATCGTGAATCTCGGGACGAGATTCCTGTAAGGGGGAGGGCTGTAACAACTCTCGGAAAATAAACGCATTTCATGTCATCATGAGCATTGCATCATATTATTGCATTTATGAAGATATCAAATTTTGTGTTGAGAACATACACATAAATTATCAAAATAGCTAAAGAATAAAGGAAAAGCTTAAAAAGAAATTAGATAAGAGGGAAATATAGGTTTAACATTTTGTAATTCTCAAATATCATAAATAAAGATTTATAAAAATTCCCTGAAATTATTTTGCCTTGTAAAAATATTTACAAGAAATAAACAAAGCTTCTTTTGTTAATTTAACTATGAATTTTTAATCCGAAAATGATTTGGAATCTTAACCGGGACTTAATAGGAAAAATGCCTAAAATACTTTCATTCACACCCCTGAAATTTTTGGGAATTTTTGGAGCATCGGAAGGTTGCTTTTTAATTATCCGAAAGCCGAGGGGGTTTTTGTAAAATTTCCAGTCCCGGCCCCGGCGCCAGCCTCTCTTCTTCTCTCCTCTCTCTGCCGCGCTCAGCGCCGCCGCGGCCGTGCCTCCTTCCGACCGAGCTGCCACACAGCAGCCGCTTCCTCTACCGCCTCCGCCGCGTGATAAGACCCCCCCTCTGCCGGCCTTATCCCTCACCCCCTCTCTCATTTCCTTACCGCCATTGCCACCCTCCGGCTCCCACCGTCGCCGGGCCACTCCGGCGATCCTCCGTCCAAGCCCACCCCGCCACAAGCTTTGCCGAGCCCCCTGCCACTCTTCGAGCCGTCACTCGTCTTCAAGCTCCACCGGAACCGGGTGAATCGAGTTTTTCCCGAGAAGCTCACCGCCGGTCCCTCTCCGCCGCGGCTCGAAATTTTCGTTGCTTGGTGAGCCATTTGCCCTCGTTTCTCCGTTCCACGCTGCGTAACGTGTTGCTCATCATCCCTAGCCACTCAAACGTGAGTTCTTTTCACGAGTCGTCACGGAATTCACCTTCTTCCGCAGCCTCCGGTCGCCGCCGTCCGTAGCTCCACGGTGAGCACCCCTTCCGACCTTGCTCATGTGTCTAGGACCCCGTGACGAGCTTGCTCATGTTGCGTAGAAGCTCTCAATACTCTTTTCCCTAAATTTTGGGCTCTCGGCGAGCTCCCCACCGTGCTGGACCGCCGCCGTGTCCGGATCTCGCCGCCGGCGTGTCTCCGACGCAGCTCGAGGCGAGCTCATCGTGGTTGACGTGTTCGCTAGGTCGTGCGGAGCATTTAGATGAGGTCGCGGCGAGCTTTGGGCCAAGTCCGGCCATCGCCGGTGGCCGCGCCGTCGTCTCTGCGCACCGCGGTGGTGCCACACCGCGGGCCACACGCGTGGGATCGCGTGTGGCCACGAGCAGATCTCGTGTAGCCCACTCGTGGCCCGACGTGTGGCACGTAAGGGTTCCCATTTTTCAAAAATTCGTAGAAAATTCCATAAAAATCGAAAAAATGCAAAACCAAGTTTGTTATACTCACAAAAATAAGAGCTATTTGTTTATGAAATAAAATATTTATTTTGAGTAATTTTATTTCATAGATAGTATTTAATCACTTTCTATATGTAAAGAAAAGCTATTATTTCATGTTAATTAAATGTTTAATGGAGAAAAATAATTTAATTAGATGAAGGAGATACTGCAGACGAAATTAAGTATGAAAATTATTTTCCAAAAGTAAACTTAAACTTTATTATTTCATGTGTTTCCAACTTATTATCCTATTATCACATGTCACTTAAGATAATGATTTACTTATTGCTTAATAAACAGGAATAATTATTAATTGTTAAACCTAAGTAATTATTGAACTTAATTAATTATTAATTAAGGAACAGGATTAATTGGTAATTAATGACCTTGATTAAGCATTAATTAATGAGCATAATCAATTGCTAATTATTGCTTATAAACATGCTTATTCATGAATTGTTAATAAACCAATATGAGGAAGCATTAATTATTAAATTATTAATTATTGAACATAAATAATACATCTTTTGCATAGTCCTATCATGTTCGTTCATGCATACATGGTTGTGATTCGCGACGTATTGTTGGTCGACCTAGGTTCCGAGGTGATCGAGGTTCCACCGAGGTTGAGTCGGGAGGCGGGAACCTCAAAGTCGACCCACCCGCCGGGAAGCTAACCCCGACTCATTTCAAGGCAAGCCCCGGTGCATCCTACCTATGTTCTTAAATATTTTATTTTATCACATAGTTCGGTTATGTTTGTGCATTAGGTGTTAAGGAATGGTTGATACCTAGTTGCATTATGGTAGGTTTCCGTTTGTTTATTCTATACTCGATACAGGTAGCTCAATAGAGGCTAAGCTTAATTCCTAGTCGCAACGGTAGATGTTTTAGAGAATCTTAAAGCATGGAGGCTTTAAGGGTTTTTGTGTTCTCACTAAGAGGATGAGAGTGTTAATGAAGTTGAGACCGGACAAGCCCCGTAGGAGAAAGGGCAAGACGGAGATGAAGTCTTGCAAGGTGGTAGCCCCATCCGTGTCGGTCAAGGACCGTACCGTTGTCGGCTTAGTTGAACAAGTTTGAACGTACCGTACTACATGCTGGTATCATGGGCCCAGCAAGCTGATGTACCCTACCGCCCCGGAGATGTTGCGTAGCCGGCTCTCTTTTACCGGCAATTAGTGAGAGGATAGTCTCACGGGAGGGAGATGGGTCGGTCGGGAGGGAAGTCGTGGAGTCGCCATACTCCCGGGGTGTTGGAAATGGCTAGTCTGCTGTCAGGTGCTAGCGGGAAAGGTTGTCGTATACGACCGGTGTGGTGCGTATACGTCGTGTAGTCGGGTTTTGCCGACTGGTATAAAATCGGTTCGAATCGCTGTCCCTCGCAGTAATGAGTACCGCTTGTTTAGCTTGTCACATCGTAGTAAATTATATGGAAGATAAAGATGAGAGATGGAAGGAATAATGATCTACTTTGTCTTGTCTTGCAAACTTGATTGCAATAGTGATAGGCTGCAAACGTCAAGGCGAATGAACTTAATGTTGAGCTAAAATGTTAAAAGTAAGGACCCACCCTTAATGCTGTTTTCGCAAAGGAGTAAACCCCACAGCCGTAAAGCCTTTGCATACTAGGCGTCGGCCTTAGAGTGCCATATTGACGGGTCGAGTCTTGCCGAGTATTAGAATACTCGGGGTTTGTTCGTTATCTTTCAGGGAACTAGTCGTACTACCACGACTTGTATGGTAGCTTCCGGAAGAGGAGCGAGTGTCTTGAGGGAGGTTCCCTTCGGTGGGAACGTATCCCCATGCCGTGAAGAGGAAGGACCGTGGTGTACGACGGGCTCAGTACATCACGTTAATCGTTGAGAAGTCTTTTGTTGTATAAAGTACAAGCTTCCGCTGAACACTCGTAGGATGTTAAACTTCAATAATGTTATATTTCCGCTGCACGAATGTTTGTATTTCGAAAACCTGGTTGTATTATACAATGATGTATATATTCTGGCTTGTATGAGATGATGTTCCTGTTGTAACTCGCTTCGTCGAGTGTCCCTCTGTACCGATTCCTGGCTGTCCCGGAGGGGATGTCACAGGTTCGGAGGCAACGAGTACATCATTACAAGCCTATTTTCAAAACTTAACACGTTAGTACGTTAGAACACGAGAGAGTGTGGAGCCCTATAAGGATGTAGAATAGTTAGATTTTACTAACTGTTCGACGTTTGGGTTTTGGGAAGTACTAACTATTCGTCATAGTTTTATATACTATAGAACGTATAGTTAGTTTACGAGCATGCATCATGTCATATTGTGTGCTAAATAAATATTGGGGTATACTTAGCTAGTTTCGTAGTACTCGTATAGGTTGTTCTGTTCGTTTTCTTCCGTGGGAAGAAGTGTTTAACCAGTTTAAAAATGTTCCCTGCAGATGCCGATGACTCGTGGTAGGAAGCGAGTTCAGGGAGGTGGACACACGGGCTGCACGTGTCGCAGAGCTGGAGCAGCAGATCCACGGTTTGGAGTTGCGGACGCAGAGCCGTACCGACAGCTAGGCGCTTGGAAGAACCGCTGTCGAGTGGACTGTCGGGAGGTACGGTGGTCCCACGCCAGGATCACCGAGCTGGAGGAGCAGCTGGTGGAGGTCACCCTAGACCGTGACGGTTTCCACGGGGCGGCCATAGCATTGGACGCGTAGCTGGCCACGGTCACCGCAGAGCGAGATGCCGCTCGCGAGGTAGACGAGGCGCACGTGATACGGTTGGCGGGGATGACAGCGCAGCGTAACCACGTTGTGGAGACGCTGATCGAGGTGCGGGACCGGATGGGTCAGCTTGAGGCGATGTTTGACGGATCGGCCGACGCGCACCATGCGCCGATACATGACCACGACGCACTGCTTGTGCAGTTTCAGCAGTTGCAGCAGCAGCAGCAGGGTCCACCGGACGACGCCGAGGAGGTCTCTAGGATGGAATACGAGTCACCACCGGCCTCACCAGCGAGAGGACGTCGAGTCGGACGGTGACAGCCACGCGCCGTCGGCTTAGTTGTGTTGTGACCTTACTTATGTAGGAGGGTAGTCATATTTTGCTAACATAGGTCGGATGTAGATAGGGTACTAGTAGGTGTTGGTCGGATGGTAGTGTATGAAAAGTTGGGTCCGAGCTGTACAAACAATAAATAATAAAAAGAAGTGGTAGCAATATATCTATGCAGTTACTAGTATAAAAGAATTGCTGAAATAATAGGATTAGTTTCTGCTTGTGTCCGATACACTTACTTCTCCACGAGAGATGGACAACACGAGTACCGTCGTTAGTGAAGTAAGAGGACGAAGGGAGGATGTTCGTATAGTAAGGTTGGAGAGGCAACTGCAGGAAAAGGAGGAGTTGTTAGCACTTAGAGAGGCGCAGTTGCTGAACAAGGAGCAGCAGATTCAATTCAAGCAACAACCGGCAACCGCACATGCCCCGATCACTCGGTTGGAGCAAGATCTACTCCAAGCACACAATGCGATACTCGAACGAAGCAATAGGACAGCAACCTCCCGAGGATGATCCAATGAGTGCAGGAAAATCCCGTGGCGGGCTGAATGTGAAGAAGAAGAGGAGGATCCTGAAGAGATAATGGACGTGGATTCAGTCATAGAGTTCACGGAGATTCCACAACTAGAGGATGCGAGAATCCGAGACAGGCAGTTCCATAAGCCAGAAGTGACGTCCAGTGCTTCGCGAAGAAGAGTATAGTGCTAGCTAGTAGCAAGTGAGAAAAATTAGTATGTAAAATAGGCGTTAGTTAAATAACGAGCGTGATGTAACCACGCATGAGTGTACATTAGGAATCGTTGTAACATGGATGTATGAGCATGTGTTTATGGATTTGGTGGTTGTTCTAATAAAGATGGTTGTTTCATAAGATTCATTTGGAATTCCTCATCTACGTATTCCTGTTTCTTCCATTATTATGTTGGAATGAAGATGTCTAACGTAAAATTTTCTTGGACAGAATGGTTGGAACAAGGAGACGTGATGAGCCAAAAAACTCTCAACGCGGGCGGAAACACCACCACCACCCCCGACATTGGCACGAGCAATGGCAGCTGTGCTTGGACTCGCGCGGAGCAGCGAGAATTATTGGAGCAATTGGTCCGCAACACCGCTCAACAGGAACATCACCAAGGCTGGAATGCACCGGAAGAGACGGTGACTTTCTCGGACTTCTTATCGGTTTGCCCCCGGTCTTCTCGGATGCGGGTGAACCATTGGAAGATGATAACCGGCTTCACACCATTGAATCAAAGCTGGAGTTGTTTCCATGCACCGATTACCGGAAGACACTCTTCACTTCCCAGCAATTGCAAGGATTTGCTGGAGCATGGTGGGCCAACTACAAGGCGATGTTCCCTCCAGGGCATCAAGTTTCATGGGCCGAGTTCACCAAAGCCTTCGGGGAGCACCATATTCCGGAAGGTTTAATGAACCGGAAGAGGAAGGAGTTCCTATCATCGAAGCAAGCGACATGATGTGCATACCTACTCTAAGGTATTCAACCGTCTTGCTCAATATGCTCCTTAACATGTGGACACGGATGCCAAGAAGAAGAATCTGTTCAAGGAGAACGAGTACCAAGCTGCAGAAGAATCTGTTCAAGGAAGGAACGAGTACCAAGCTGCAGATCACGTCCGGTGCTAAACAAGACCGATAGCTTCAATGACTTTGTGAGTAATGCTATCGCGTTGGAAGATTCTATCCGCCTTCATCGGACGGAGAAGAACGAGAAAAGGATGGCTGCTAGACAAGGAAGTAGCGGACCATCAAAGTACGAAGCTGGTTTATACCGCACCATAAGGTCGGCGCTCCCAAGCACACGCCTTCTCGTCCAAATTTCTATCGGCAGCCTCAGCCACCCCAACAATCTCAGCAACAGCGGTCGAATCAATATCGTCCGCCTTATCAGCAGCAAAATACTCGGAATCCTAGACCGGTGAATCAAGCACCGCAGCAGAATGGACCGCCGTGTTTCAATTGTGACCATCCAGGACATTATTACCGCAGTTGTCCATATCCTCGAGAGGGCACCATATGCACCTAGACCTCAAGGACAACCGCAGAATCAGCCAAGAGCACAGGCCAAGAATGCTCAGGTGAAGACCGGCCGTGCAACCTTCACCACGGCTGAGGACCTACCCGAAGGGGGACAAATCTTAGCGGGTATATTTTCTATCGCTGATCATCCTGCTATGGTTTTATTTGATTCGGGAGCCACGCATAATTTCATCAGCAAGTCATATGTTGCTAAACATCGCATCATGCCATCCAAATTGCTATGTGCTCATATCATTTTAACACCTGGATGTAAAATTCTTACAAATGAAGAAGCTGCCAATATGCCATTTATATTGGGTAGCAAGGTTTATCCCACTACGTTAATCATATTGGATGGGCAAGGGTTAGATGCAATTATTGGCATGCAATGGATGGATTTCCATAAGGTAGTATCTGGATATAGCATCTCGCGCCGTATACCTGAACTCTCCTGTTCATGGTCGAGATTGCTTACTCTTGACTCTTCCCGAACTATGCTGCCAATGGTTAATAAGGTTGTAGGTAAGAGTCCGGAGGATATACCTATAGTCCATGAGTATCCGGATGTCTTTCCGGACGACTTGTCGGGACTACCGCTGGATCGAGCGGTAGAATTTAAGATAGAGTTACAGCCTGGAACAACACCAATATCAAGAAGGCCGTATCGGATGCCGCCAAATGAGCTCGCAGAGTTGAAGGTGCAATTAAAGGAATTATTGGACAAAGGATATATTCGTCCAAGTTCGTCACCATGGGGATGCCTAGCCTTGTTCGTGAAGAAGAAGGACAAGACATTGAGGCTATGTGTGGATTATAGACATCCGAATTCGGTTACCATCAAGAACAAGTACCCTCTTCCGAGGATTGATATCTTGTTTGATCAATTGATGGGAGCCAAAGTCTTCTCTAAGATAGATCTTCGCTCAGGATATCATCGGATTAGGATAAGAGCGGAAGATATACCAAAGACTGCATTCTCCACAAGATATGGACTTTATGAGTACTTGGTGATGTCTTTTGGATTGACCAATGCACCAAGCACATTTCATGTACCTCATGAATTCCGTATTCATGCCTGAGCTGGACAAGTTTGTCGTGGTATTCATTGACGACATCTTGATCTACTCCAAGTCGAAGAGGAGCATGCCCATCACTTAAGGATTGTGTTGCAACGACTAAGGGATCACCAGCTATACGCCAAGTTTAGCAAGTGTGAGTTTTGGCTAAAGGAAGTGCCGTTCCTAGGTCATGTGATATCAGCCGAAGGAGTGGCCGTTGATCCAAGCAAAGTTCAAGAAGTGTTGGATTGGAAGCCACGGAAGTCTGTTTCGCAAATCGAGATGTTTCTTAGGATTGGTCGGTTACTACGGAAGGTTTATCCCAAACTTCTTGAAGATTGCCAAGCCAATGACTAAATTATTGGAGAAGGATAAGAAGTATGAATGGAGCAAAGAATGTGAAGAAGCTTTTCAAACATTAAAGAATTTGCTGACAACAGCCTCAGTACTCGCTCAACCGGATCCGACTAAGCCTTTTAGATGTGTATTGTGATGCATCGGGAACAGGACTCGGATGTGTTCTAATGCAGGAAGGTCGGGTAATTGCTTATGCTTCTCGACAACTTAGGCGTCATGAGGAACACTATCCCACACATGATCCGGAATTAGCAGCCGTGGTTCTTGCATTGAAAAGCTGGAGACACTATCTCTTGGGTAACTTGGTACATTTATACACCGACCATAAGAGTCTCAAGTACATCTTCATCCAAGCAGATTTGAATATGCGTCAACAAAGATGGTTAGAGTTAATCAAGGATTATGAGCTGGAGATTCACTATCACCCGTGCAAGGCAAACGTGGTAGCCGATGCTTTAAGTCGCAAGGTTCATTGTAATAATTTCATGGCTCAACTCTTGATTCAAGCATCTCCACAAGTAAGTGAAGAGTCGAATCTTCGGATTGTTCCGTATGGAGCATTGACAAATCTGGCTCTTATCCCTACCATTCGTGAAGAAGTGGTAGCAGCTCAACAGAAAAGTGTTGGTATGGAGCACATAAGGAGACGACTCAGGAAAGGCGAAGTTGAATGCTTCAGAGAGGACGATGCAGGAGTTATTTGGTTTAAGAATTGATTGGTAGTATCGAAAGATCTATCACTTCGCAAGAAGATAATGGATGAAGCTCATATGTCCAAGTATTCTATTCATCCTGGAACCAACAAGATGAATCAAGATCCGAAGCAAAGATTTTGGTGGACACGCATGAAGCGGGAAATAGCCAAGTATGTCAATGAGTGTGATGTCTGCCGGCGAGTCAAAGCCGAGCACTTGAAGCATGCAAGACCATTGCAACCCTTGAGCATACCCGAATGGAAGTGGGAAGACATTAGTATGGATTTCATTGTGGGATTACCACTAAGCCCACGGAAGCACGACTCTATTTGGGTTATCGTGGACCGGTTGACTAAGTCAGCTCACTTCATACCGGTACATACTCGGTACACTCGCCGAGAAGTATGCAGAGTTGTACATCGCTCGCATTCTCTCGTCCGCATGGAGTGCCGAAGACCATTATATCGGATAGAGGAACGCAATTTGTTTCTAGATTTTGGGAGCAACTATATGAATCACCGGGAACAAAACTAATACGAAGCTCGACGTAGCATCCTCAAACCGATGGACGGACAGTAAAGGATTAATCAATATCTCGAGGATATGCTTCGTGCCTATGTCTTGACCTACGGTAAAGATTGGGAGAAATGTTTACCGTTGGCGAGTTCTCATACAATAATAGCTATCAAGAGAGTGCCGGAATGTCACCGTTCCAAGCTCTATATGGACGTAGTTGCCGCACACCTTTGAATTGGTCCGAAAGTGGAGAAAGAGTAATCTTCGGACCAGACACGGTAAGAGATGCGAGAGGAACAAATACGTCTTTGTAATGTCCCACCACTCCGGCCGGGCCCGCTTACCCCCGGCAGCTTAATAGGCCTTCAAGATTTCTCCACGGACCAACACTAGTCTTTTCTCGCGCACTTTGTCCTCACTCATGCACATCCGGGAATCACTTCCTGGTCGGTCACCCATGCCTAAATTGCTCAAGGCCAAGCACGCTTAACCTTAGAGTTCTTTAGAGATAAGCTTCCGGAAAAGAAGTTGCAACTTGTTGATATGAGTATTCTAACAATCATATTTAAGCCCCGGGCCAGGATGTTACACACTCACCCCTTAGAAGACCGACGTCCTCGTCGGTCAACCCCGAGCCAGGAACTTCCTCTCTTGGCCGCGTCCATGTGTCCACCGCACAGCGCATGTGCCATGCCGTGTGACCACTCCGGCCCACACCAGCCATGCACACCATGCTCGCACACGTGCAACACATGCGCCCGTGAAACCGCGAGAGTCGGCTCCGATACAATCCGTAACGTCCCGCCACTCCGGGCCAAGATTTCTCCACGGACCAACACTAGTCTTTTCTCGCGCACTTTGTCCTCACTCATGCACATCCGGTAATTACTTCCCGGTCGGTCACCCATCCCTAAATTGCTCAAGGCCAAGCACGCTTAACCTTAGAGTTCTTTAAAGATAAGCTTCCGAAAAGAAGTTGCAACTTGTTGATATGAGTATTCTAACAATCATATTTAAGCCCCGGGCCAGGATGTTACAGTCTCATACAGCAGAATCTTAAGAGGGCTAAATCTCGACAGATCGGTTATGCCGATAAAAGACGTCGAGAGTTAGTATTCCGGTGGGAGATCAAGTTTATCTCCGTGTATCTCCTACCAAAGGTATTCAAAGGTTTGGAATCAAGGGCAAATGCTTAAAAAGAATTTAAATAAGAGAGAATAATATGTTTAACATTTTCTATTGCTTAAACTTCATAAATAAAGATTTATCAAAGTTCCCTGAAATTATTTTGTTTGATAAAAATAATTACAAGAAATAAACAAAGCTTCTTTAGTTAATTTATCTATGAATTTTTAGTCTGAAAATAATTTGGAATCTTAACCGGGACTTAATAGGAAAAATGTCTAAAATACTTTCTTTTACACCCCGAATGTTTGGGGAATTTTTCTAAGCACGGAAAGCTTAGTTTTTAATTACGCGAAAGGCCAGGGGTGTTTTTGCAAAATTACCGGGCCCGGCCTACGAGCTAGCCTCTCTTCCTTCTCTCCTCTCTCTCCGCGCTCAACGCCGCCCCGGCCGCACCGCCTCCCGGCCGGCCGCCAAGCCACCCCAGCCACGCAGCTGCTTGCTCCGTTGCCGCCTCCGGCGAGGATAAGAACCCAGCCGCGACCCTATCCCCTCTTTCCTCTCCCTCATTCGACTCTACACCTCACCGCCACCCCCGCCTCCCCGGAGCAACGCCGCCGAGTAGTTTCGATTGCTTCTCATTCGAGCCGACGCCGCCGCGAGCTCCGCCACACGACCCTAGAGCTAACCAAAGCCTCCAACTAAGATTGAGCTCCCTCTATTTTCACGAATTTGAAGCTTCAACTCCGGCGGGTTGCCACCGTCGCCCTTCACCGCAACTCGTGATTCTTTCACGTCGGTGAGCTATTCTTGGTTCTGTTTCTTCCTAGAGGTGCGCAAGTGACCCCTCTACACTCAGTACACTCATCCAAGCATGCGCCGTGCATGTTCATGGGAATTTCCTCGTTTCCCCGGAGCTCGGTCCGCCGCCGCCATCACTCGTACGGTGAGCCCTATCTTTCGGCCATGCTCATGCTTGTAGGACCTCGCGACGAGCTTGATTATACCCCGTAGAAGCTTCCCGTAGTAGTTTCCCCAATTTTTGTGTCGTATACTTGCCTTATGGGTATACGGATGATGAAGAAATGGATACGCAAAGACGTGGTAGCAAATCGGAGAAGATATAGATAAAGGCGATAGGCAACAGATCGGTCCTCGACCGGTCCGGGATAATAGAAGAACCCGTAGACCGGTATGGAAACAAGGCGAATACTAAGACCGGTATACAATGACGTGAGAAGCAAGTCATAGAACAATTTGTAGTCCGATTAGGACTCGGATCAATAAAGAAAGTTAGAGATAGAATTCCATATATGTAATTCATGTAATTGGCTAGGACTCGATTGTAACCCTAGCTCCCCGGACATATAAGGCGGGGCAGGGACCCCCCCCCCAAAAAATCTCTCCGAGATCCGGCAATTAGCAAATCGCTAAAGGCAATACATAACATACGGGACGTAGGGTATTACTCTCGATTCGAGGGGCTCGAACCTGTCTAAAATCGCGTGTTCCCGTGTGTTCCGTGTGTTGCACCATCGAATTCCACGCTCGTGAGGGACCGGGTAGTACTAGTGCCGAGTTTAAGACTCGACATTTGGCGCGCCAGGAAGGGGTCCCGGCGAGTTCCTAGCGAGTTCGATGGCCACTTCTTTGTCGTCGACTTCGAGCCCGGCGTCAAGATTCGCTTCGGGTCCCTCGACTTTGAAGCCGACTCGGACGGGAAATTGTCTTTGATGAATTCGACTCGTGGCCAGGCCATCGCTTCTAAAGCGCGATCACCTGCCACGGTTGATAGCTCGATTCAGGATTTAGCGGGTCCGACGCGGCTTTAGCGCGAAACATCGAGCTCCCTACGCTTATGCCTCGTAACGGTGCCGGGCTGCAGCGCAAAGCTGTTTTCCCGAGCTGGATATCGATTCCGAGGAAGACGCTCCGGTCTTTTTCCAAGTGTTCATGACAGGACCAGTTATCCGACAACTCACCCCTAAGGAAGCTGCCGAAGAAGCGGCAAGGATGGCGAGAGCCGAAGCCGAACGCGATCGTCGTGAAGCGGAAGAGGCAAATAGAGATGAACAACTTCCGCCACCTTCGGCCGCGGATCCGCGCGCAAGTGCTACTGCTTTAGCTGGAGGAAGCGCCCCGCGACCGCTCCCGGCCACGGGCCCGCTACTGGACCGGTCCGGAGACCCGGACGAATCTCCAGGATACAACAACCGACGAGGATGTCGCGGCGGAAGACGCCATGGATCTTCCAGCGAGCTTTGGATTTAAGTTCCATGGAAGTAGAGATGAATGGTGCTCGGGTCTTCACATCGCCGGTCCACAATATTGTGGGAGTGAAACAGATTCTTGAAACAATACCGGAAGAAGTCCTCAATGCTACGCCGAGATTGCGCCGCGCGCTGAATTTGGTTGATGCGGCGACTACGCAAACAAACCAGCTCGTCCATGATCGAGCAGAATCTTCGGTCGCTCGCGTTCCCATTCGTAACGACCGACAAGGGCCCGGTCCGACGGAGCTTCTTCCGGAGGAAGGCTAAGACCCCGGCATACCCCGATTGCAGATGCACATGAACGAGCTCCCAACCAAGATTTGCGTGTACCACTCAACGGTAATCGGGATGCTCGGAACGTGCTGATTGATCACCATGCGAAAGAGTGGAGGAGCGAACAAAACATGAGGAAGATGAGAGACGGCGGACCGGTCATGTGGATGATCGTCCTCGGGATCTTGCCCCACCCCGGTCGCGTCCGCACAATTCCCGCGCCACGGGCCGGCAGCTTCGGCGCCACCCACCAACGCAAATTATCCGCGCAACGATCATCGAGGGCATGGTAGTAGGCATGCTCATCGAGATGGACGACGCCGTGACACTAGAGACCGAAGAGGGCGAGACAACCGGGACAGAGACGCTGAACCCCGGCGTGTAGACAATGATCGTCGGGCTGCACCTCCACCTCCGCCTCCATCACAACATGAAGAACCAGCGAACAATGATCGTCAAGCGGCGCCTCCACCTCCGCCTCCGCCTCCGTCACGGCACGCGGAGCCGGCGAATAATGATGGACAAGGCGGCTCGGGAGATAGATACCAGGACGACCGTTACTACGACTATTCCGACGATGACAGGGATCGTAATTACCGGCATCGCCCTAGCCGTCGATCTCCGTCACCGGTCCGGACTGGTCCGGAAGATGATGAATATTCCGTAATTCCCGCTTTTACGCAAGATTTACGCATCTGCAAATACCCCGGGGATTTAAGCCTGGGGCCATTGACAAGTATGATGGCAAAGCACCTCCGGCCGAATGGCTCCGCATGTACACCACGGCTATTCGGTCGGCAGGAGGAGACACGTTCGTGCTAGCCAATTATCTACCGATGTGCATGGAGCAGGCTGGACGCTTATGGTTGCAATCCCTGCCCGAGAAATCCATTTCTTCGTGGGGAGACCTCACCAAAAAGTTCGTAGAAAACTTCCGGGCGACTTGTGAGAAGCCAGGGAACTACTTCGACCTCAATAGGCTGAAGCGAAGCCCGACGAGACCCTCACCGATTTCATCGAGCGATTCCGCAATAAGAAAGCCTTAATCCCCAATGTTTCGATCGGCAAGTGATTGCTGCATTTCAAGCTGGCATCCGGAGTGAAGCGCTGGTTCACAAGATTGGGAGACGAAACCGAAACCTCACCATGACGGCGTCGAGTGCTTCAAGATAGCATATGATTACGTTCGTCGGAGAATCAAATGTAGTCAATCTGCGTGGGAACAAAGGGAAGGAGCCGAAGCATTACCAAGGAAACCGGTCTGGATCCGGGAACGACAAGAAGCGCAAGGCTGATCACTTTGTTGCAGCTGTTGACCGATCTCATGGAGGAGATCGGCCGGCACCCCCTAAGAGAGGTCCAAGAGAACGATTGTCGTTTGAAACACTTCGGATGGCCCTTGTATGATTCATAATGGAAATCATAAAGCTAAAGAGTGCTTCCTGTTAAGGCCATTTGCTCAATTTGCTTTAAAGGTCGCGCCTCGATCCGCCTACGGGAATCGGAAGGATGACAAGGGCAAGGATAAGGACCGCGAAGACAATGAGGATGATGAAGGCTTTCGGGAACCGGCCCGAGAGGTGAACATGATCTACGGAGGCCCGGACGCATATGAGTCGAAGCGAAGCAAAAATTGTCGTTACGGGAGGTTAATGCCGTTGCTCCCGCAACTCCTGAATATCTTCGGTGGTCCGAGGTCCCCATTACATTTAGCAGGGCCGATCATCCGGAGGTACTACCAAAAGCTGGAAAGTATCCACTCATCCTTGCCCCTATTGTTCGGAAGGTGCGACTGAAAAGAACTTTCATTGACGGAGGGAGTTGCCTGGATATTTTGTTTGCTAAGACTCGCCCGAGCTTGGTTTGATCGTGGCTGATTTAGAGCGCTGTGTTTCTCCGTTCCATGGTATAATACCCGGGCGGAATAGTTACCCTTTGGGGCAGATCTCTCTGCTCGTGACTTTCGGGACTAAGGAAAACTATAGAAGGGAGAATATCATCTTTCGGGTGGTCGACATAGACTCGAGCATATCATGCTATCCTTGGAAGACCAGCTGCGGCAAAATTTATGGCTATCCCAAATTATCGGTATTTGATGTTGAAGATGCCCAGGCCAAACGGGGTCCTATCACTCCGAGGTGATATCAAGACCGCCTATGCTTGTGAGGTGCACAACACCGAATTGGCATCTCGAGGCTAATTCAGAAGTTGAACGTCGAGAAATCAGGGAAGCAGCTGAAGCTCTAGAAGTTCGAGGCCAGGATAGAGGATGAAGTACCGGTCAAGAAGATTGCAAAGGAGAAATTGAAGGCCGATACGGTGGTTTCCAAGACTGTTCGGCTTGATGAGTCGACCCCTCCAAGGTCACTCATATAGGGGCTGACTTGGGGGATAAATAGGAAAGCGCGCTCATTCTTTTCCTTCAGGAAAATAGGGATATCTTCGCATAGCAGCCTTCGACATGCCAGGTGTTCCTAGGGAGAAGATTGAGCACGCACCTGTTGGTGCGTCCCGATGCGAAGCCGGTGAAACAGAAGCTCCGGAGGTTTGCTCAAGACCGCAAGGAAGCTATTAAGAAAGAGATAACTAGGTTGTTAGCAGCTAAGTTCATTAGGGAGGTGTATCATCCAGATTGGCTTGCCAATCCGAGTGCTTGTACCAAAAAAGAATACTAAAGAATTAAGAATGTGCGTTGATTATACTGATCTCAACAAAGCTTGCCCCAAAGACCCTTTCGCGCTGCCTCGAATCGACCAAGTTGTTGATTCGATCGCTGGCTGCGAGCGTCTTAGTTTCCTTGATGCTTATTCGGGGTATCATCAAATACCGTTAAGAGTTGAGGATCGAGATAAAAACCGCGTTTATCACCCCCTTCGAGCATATCGCTACACGACTATGCCGTTTGGATTGAAAAATGCTGGAGCTACGTATCGTCGCGGCATACAACGTTGTTTGGATTCGCAATTAGGAAGGAATGCAGAAGCTTATGTTGATGATATAGTGGTCAAGTCTCGAAAACCGAAGATCTCCTGTCGACTCGGCGAGAGACCTTTAGTAATCTGCGGAACTTTTCCATGAAGTTAAACCCGGAAAGTCTGTCTTTGGAGTTCGTTCCGGAAATTACTTGGGTTATTTGGTATCATGGAGAGGTATTGAAGCCAATCCAGAAAAAATTCGGACGATTGTTAACATGCAACCCCGAGTTGTTTGAAGGATGTCCGAAGTCGACGGGCAGTATGGCAACTCTTAGTCGTTTCATCTCAAGACTGGGAGTACGAGGACTTCCGTTCTTTAAGTTGCTCAAAAAACAAGATAAGTTTGAGTGGACTAGTGAAGCGCAAGCCGCACTTGATCAACTTAAAGAGTATCTCGAGTAACCCTCCGGTATTGGTCCCTCCGGACCCCGACGAGGTTATTTAGTTATATATCTCCGCAACAACCCATGTGGTGAGCACGGTTCGGCGGTTGATAGGAAGGAAGAAGGACACCTGCAGTTGGTACAACATCCGGTCTATTTTGTAAGTGAAGTTCTTACCGAGTCTAAGATAAGGTATCTCCAAGCTGCAGAAGTTAATATATGTCTGTAGTGATAACTTCTCGGAAGCTTAAGCATTATTTCCAAGCGCATCCCATTGAGGTTAAGACCGGATTTGCCATTGGAGATATTGTTCGCAACCGGGAAGCAATTGGTCAAGTTGCTAAATGGGCTATAGAACTTGGCTAGTATGAAATTACGTTCTCCTCGCGGACGGCTATTAAGGGACAAGCATTAGCCGACTTCATAACGAGTGGTTGGAAACACAAGTGCCGCGGGAGATTCAAGCTTTGGAGTATTGGGAGATGTTCTTTGATGGGTCCCTGCAGCTTTCGAGCGCGGGGGTCGGTGTGGTCCTTCTCACTCCACAAAAGGAACCGCTTAGATATATGTTGTAAATGCATTTTCGAGCTTCAAACAATACAGCAGAGTATGAAGCTTTGCTTCATGGGCTTAGAGTAGCCATTTCGTTGGGCGTTCGACGATTGGATATATATGGTGATTCGATGTTAGTGATCAGCCAAGTTAACAAGGTATGGGATGCTCATGATGATCATATAATTGCTTATCGTCAAGGGTTCGGAAACTTGAAGACAAATTTGATGGTTTGCGATTTTCTCATATACTGCGCGGAAATAATTCTGCCGCGGATGAGTTGGCTAGATCGGGATCTTCGCGACAGTGCGGTTCCTCCTGGTGTTTTTCTTCGGGTGTTGGATAAACCATCAATAAAGATGGAGCCCAAGGTTATCATTACAGAAATTGAAGATAAGGTGGTTTCGGAAAGTCGGAGGAAAAAGCGGTCTTAAAAAACCAGTCCGGTAGTTCGGGTTTGCCAGGAAAGACGAAGGCGGGTTCAATACTGGTGATATTCAGCCATTGGATGTTATGATTATTGATTCCGATTGGCGTACTCCGTATCTTGACTATTTGCAATCTGGCAAAACACCGGAGGATAAGGTGGAAAAGCAAAGATTGGAAGTTAGAGCCCGCAATTATTTAATTCTTGAAGGAGAATTATATAAGCGTGGAGCTAATATTTTGATGAAGTGTGTGTCGAGTATCCGATGGTATTCAATTGCTTGAAGACATACACAAGGGGATTTGTGGAAACCATGCTTCTTCGAAGACATTGGTTGGAAAGATATTCGAGACAGGGATTTTATTGGCCTACAACGATGGATGATGCGCACAGAGTGGTAAAAAATTGTCAAGGATGTCAATTTTTTGCAAGATAGCCTCATACTCCGGCTCAGGAGTTACAATTAATTCCAATGACCTCGCCTTTTTCTACTTTGGGGCTGGATATAGTGGGACCTTTTAAGCGGGCACCAGGAGGATTCACACATATTTTTGTGGCGGTAGACAAGTTTTCCAAGTGGATCGAGGTCGAACGAGTTACCAAGCACGACTACGGCCCGTGCAATCAAGTTCTTGCAGAATATTTTTGTACGTTTTGGGGTTCCATACAGTATTATTACTGATAATGGGCCTCAATTCACTTTAGAGTTTTTCAAAGACTATGCTGAGAGCTTAGGGATCAAGGTACAATATGCGTCGGTGGCACACCCGCGGAGCAATGAACAAGTGGAACGAGCTAATGGAATGCTTTTGACCGGTCTTAAACCAAGAATTTTTGATCGATTGAAGCCTTATGCGGGAAAATGGGTTAAGGAATTGCCCTGGGTGCTCTAGGGTTTGCGCACTAATGTTAGCGAGCTACGGGACAATCTCCTTTTTCTTTGGTATATGGATCTCGAAGCCATGTTACCTACTGAAGTGAATATGGTGTCAGCTCGGGTTCGAGTATTATGATGAAGAAAAATATGATGATCAACGTCAGGTTGAACCGATTGCTGTGGAAGAATTGAGAGATCGAGCTCGATTCAAGCCGCTAAATATCAACAAGGATTGCGTCGTTATCATAATCGTAATGTTCGCACGCTGGGAATTTCAAATCGGAGATTTGGTTTTGTGGAAGATTCAATCTAACAAGAACAGGCATAAGTTGTCACCGGTCTGGGAAGGACCTTTTTGTTTAAATCGGTATCCGGACCAGGAGCTTATAGGCTTATGACCTTGGAAGAGGAAGAAATTCCAAATTCTTGAAATATTGATCAACTTCGTCGTTTTTATACTTAAAGAGTGTTTATTGTAAAGTTTTTCTTATTATAATAAAGTAATTTTATTTAAAAATGATGTGTTTGTTTTTTGTGTCTCCATACTTTAATTTTGAATTAAATTATTGAGCCAGGGGGCTACTATGATAAAGAGTAGTCTCGTGATATTTTGTTATTCTGCTATGATAAGAGCGATCTGTGATATGCCGCTATTCTTGAATAATAAGACCAGTCATTTAGTTGATGGATTGTTGTGATAAGAGCAGTCCGCTGAAATTATAAGCTTGTGTTTAAGACTGGTATATTCAGGAAAGGATAGAGTATAGCTTTCTTTTTTATGAATACTCGATTGGTAAACTGTTGTATTAAGAACAGCTTTGGTAAATCTTACAAACTAACTTTTTTGCTCATGCTATATCATATCTTGAGTAAATAAGTTAGTAAGCATAATGGTGAAACCAGTATTCAGAAAACAAGAAAAAGTGACCGATATTCATAAGCAAATAGTATAGTGGACAAGATGTTCAAATTCAAAATGGCCCTATTACAAAGCTTTCTAAGCAGGACTCGCTTGAAGTGCCGGTGTTACCGAGTCTTGGGATTTCCTTCGAGCCTATCATCCAAGTGTTTCTTCAGAATCGGAAGAAGTTACGATTAAATCTCTATCAAGATCTTCGAAGGCATCTTCTACTCGTCTGTCTGGCGGCGATCGCAAGCATCTTGATCTAGGGCAAAAGCTGCTTGTGCTACATTCGAGAGGGATGCCCGACGGATCAACTCGGAACATCTTCCACCAATTCGAAACGGTACCAATGAGTAAGTTCCTTAGTTCATTGAACCGGTCTTCGATGGTATCGGGGTGGGCACCATCCCGGATGAAATTGAAGTAGCAAACATCGACCGGAGTCCAAGATTGGATAATGGCGGCAATATGCCCCCTCCCGGAGCAGCGACCAGCTTTGAGTGCTCTCTCGATCCTTCTCGGGATTGCCCGGATGGTGGACTCGAGGTCCATCTCGTTGGGATCAATAGTTTGTCCGCCATTGAGGTATTCCGAGTGCGAATTGTGCCCGCAGATAAGTTCCGAAACAACAAGTGTAAATTTAAAGACCGGGTATTGTTGAAGATCGATATGTTCAAGAGATAACATAAGAATAATCAAGAAAAATGGGACTTACGCCCGTGCTTGATTTCAGCTGCTCCGAATCTGCCCTTGATGTTTACATTGGATTCTTTCGGTTTTTGGGCAGTCTTCAAGGCTTTCTCTTTCTCTCGCTTGAGCTGATTTCGCTGCTTCTAATGCTTCGATCGGTTCAGCTTTCAAGCGAGCGTTCTCGACCTCTAGCATCTTGTTGGAGCGAAGTGCTTAAGCTAGTACGCTATCTTTAGCGAGTGAGCTCGCCTTCAAGTTCTCCAATCCGTGCCGCCTGTTGCTCTTCAATACGAGAGCCTTCTTCCAGTGCCTTTTCTTGAGCTGTTGTTTTTTCCATAAGGACTTCTTCAGCTTTCTTATGGGCAGCAACAAGATTCTCAAGCGCTGAAATCAAAGATGGGATCAATCGAAGTGGGAAAAATGTAAAATGTATAAAGGCAATTGTGGTCTAGTGGTGAAGCTTCTAGCTCTCATTCAACAGATTCAAGATTCAAGGCAAATTGAAAATGTTACTTTGATTAATTTGGCGGAGCTTGATGATTTCTTGTCGGCGTTCTTCCATCGTGTGATGGGTGTCCTGCAGACCGGCCTCTCTCCTCCGGAGGTCATTTTCCTTGGCCTTTAGATCGGCCGTCTCGAATTTCTAGCTCACCCAATCGTTCTTGATTGGTGTTGAGTTCTTCCCGCAAGCGGGTGATAATAGCGAGTCTTGGCTTCGTAGCTTTTCGGAAGAACCTAAAAAGAAAAAGAGAGTAAGAAATGTGAAGATTAAAGGGAAGTTGCTTGGAGAAATTATTGAAAGATAGAGATATACTTGGCCGATTCTGAGAAATTCTTTAAGGCCTCTTCTTCTTGGAGGGCGTCCCATTGAGCCGTTCCGGTAAAAGTCCTTGCTCCGCTGGAACTATCCACCTTTACTTCCCCGACCACCATTTTGGCTAGTTTGGGTTCTCCGGAAGATTTACGAGTTGTCCTGGCCCGGTGAGGGATTTCTTCCGTCCGGATCGGTCCCAATGAGAGCTCCGAAGGGATTTGAAATAAGATAGCTCGGGGAAGAGGGTTGTCGAAGAGGAGCTTTCAACATTGGAGGTTTGCTTTTCGGTTTCGAGCTTGAGGCGACAGGGAGTTCCTTTATGAGAGTCGCACTTTGAGCTTCTACATTTTGAGTGGCAAGAGGCTCGGTGGAGGCGCCAGGAGTGGAACCGGTCCGAAGCACATCCGGGGAAGAAGCGAGAACATTGTCTGGGAGGAGCCCGTGAGGAAGATTTGGTTCTTAAAAAGCCAGCTATGCTGGCTCGGAAGTTAGAAGGAATCTCGTAAGAAGAAGCGGCATTAGTTAGATTAGAGCAAGGAGCTTCGGAACCTAAGGAGCTTTTTGACGAGATGGAATAATTCAAAAAAATAATCCGGAAAACTTACGTGGAGGCTTTTTGAAGCCGGTGGAGGTTTTGACCTTTTTGGGTGGGCCTTGAGAAGCTCCACCACTCGCTATCTCGCAGCTCTTTTCTCCGCTAGATTGGCTTGCGGAGTTGGAGCTGGATCCCCGGCATCAACAGGACCGGTCCGGTGACCATACCGGGACCGTTTGGGGACCTTCGACAAAGGATCAATCGAGGCGGAAGTGCCTTGAGTTTTCCCCAATGAACCTTCGAGGATGGCCGTAGCCGTGTGGCGATCCCTTTCGACGGCATCTTCTTCCCGCCGACGGTCTTCAAGTTTTTGTGCCTCCGAGCGGGTATCGCCGAAGCAGCAGGAGGAGCAGCAGGTTTGCCGATGGTCAAGGTAGTAGTACGTTTTCTTGTACTAGGAGCTTGAACTACGGTCCCGCATTTTGTGATTTTTGGGGCCAAGCTTGGAGGTAAAGGAAAAGACCTGGTCTGTGGATCTTTGAGCCGGACCGGCTTGAACAGCAAGTGGAGCGGCATTATTGGCGTAGTCCTCTCCCCAAGTGTCATTAGGAGGAAGAGGGGGATGACTTATGTAATTATCTATTTTCTGCAATTATAGAGATCGAGTCTTTATAAGTAAATGACGGCAATAAGAAATAAAGATTTACGAAACAGAAGAGCTACTTACGGCATCACGAGGATTGCACGAGCCGAAGGCCGGACCCACTCTTGTACATCCGGATAGATCTCGGATTCGGCTGCAACATTTGCTTAATGCGAAACTCTAACCGCTCTTTGTCGGGAAGAAGGGTTCCATCCAAAGGCATAGCGGTGTCTTCGTTGAAAAGCCAAGTCTGGATGCTCTTGCCTCTTGAGGGGTTGAACTCCCGCACTATGAAGCTCCGCAGAACTGTCTCGGCAGTGACGCCTCTAACGGCCTTCACGTATTTGATGTTGGAGAGGAGTGCAATAACTTCATTGTCTTCTTTGAGCTTTTCCCCGGTTTCCGTAGTAGGAAAGTTCTTGGCTACTTTGGCACCGAAGGCTGGAAGAGCCGGCTGGGGATTGTCGCAGAAGAACCATCCTTTTTTCCACCGAGCTATGCTCTTGTTCAGCGACAGGGAAAAATATTTGTCCACGCTCCAGACATTGGATTCCTACACCACCGATTGCAGCTTGGCGGTCCGATGATGGAAGTGGGCGGATTTGGAATAAATATTGGAATAATTTGAAGTGCGGGAGGACTCCAAGGAAGGCCTCACACGGATGGATGAAAAAGGCAATTTGCAGGATGGAGCTAGGGTTGAGATTCACTAACTCCCATCCGTAAAAAGAGAAGTCCTCCGAAAAAGGAACAACAAGGGAGATCAAGACCGCGGAGGAAAAAAGCTTTGAAGACTAGTGTTGGCATCTCTTAAGGTCACGCGGAAAGAAACACGTGACCGCGGGAGAGCCAAGGGTTTAAGTCACTTGCACTATTTAACCAAATAATCCACATCCAAGCACAAGTACTAGATATGTATTATAAGGTGGGTCATGAATATCCGCAAGCGGACGGATAACCCGTTGTAGCATTTCACCCGAGAGTATTCAAGGGTATCGTATTTATATTTTCCCCAAGGAAGACATGGTTGATAAGAGTACTTATGTTCATGGTGTTACAAAAGAATGATGAAGTATTCACATTCCAATGCAGGGGTTAGGAGCAATAAGTTGAGGATAGTGTGACACACACCAAGGCGATGCATTCTCTTATAAAAGGGATAGAGGCGATCCTAGATAAAGCTAAACTAGACTAGCAGACCACTACTCCTAATGATACAACATTCATATGAGTGCGCAGCTTCTACCTAACATCCAAGATCATGCAAGCGCAAGCAAGCGTCTAATGCCTAGGCATCATCGGGAGATCCGTCTTACGCGAGGTCCGCCTCGCGACTCCGGCTTTTTAGACTCCTATGCCATGCCCGAACGTGGAGGATTACTTTGGATGACAAGGCTGTCACTTCTTGTCACCTACCTCTACAAACCGTGGGACACGAAGCACATTCAACGGTGGGTAGATAACCCCAAGCACCGTGCCGGCGTCACTAACCACAACTCTAGATCCCTCGAGGCACCGACATGGTGGTAAATCTAGAGCACCCTTGCGGGACGATGAACCCGAAGCCTATTCATAAGAACACTAGCCTAACTAGCATACGCTAGACGAAAGGATCAAAGCTAGCACTAAGTCATGTAAAGCGTGCTGCCGCTCAAGAATGAGCGACGAACGGCAATTAATCAAGTAAGATCAGGAGTAATCGGTGATCAAGTATGAACGAACGAAGAACATTCGATATGAGTTCATCTTCTATTAATGAAGAACGAAGAACGAACGACGAACTCATATGAACGAACGATGAACGATCAAACAAGATCATGACTACTCTATAAAGCTCATGACAAGGATATGAACGAAAGTATTCCATATATAAAAGATCAAGTCTCATAAAGAGAGGATACAAGAGCTATACCCAATTTTCCACAAGACTTTGGGAGCAATGAGGCAGCCCACTACTAAGCCTAGCACTACCTAGAAAGCCTCTAAACTTCTAGTGTGAGGAGAGAATGATCCTTGTGTTGTTGTGTGTGTTAAGGAGGGGGGGTACCCCTCCTTATATAGGCTTGAAAGGTCGGCTCTCGGAGGCGGTTTCGTAGGTCGGTGGCATTTAATGCGCGTGGAACCGACCTCCGTAGGCGGTGGGCAAACCGCCGTAGAAAGTGGGCCAGGGGGCCACCATGACGGTTCGGCCGAACCGCCTTGTTGGTTCGGCCGAACCGCCACCGGCCCTCCCGGGCCGGGCTTTGGCGGTTGGCTCCCCCACCGGATGTTGGTCTTTGATCCAGGTGCGTGAGGCCTTATTTGTGTTGGATTTCGTGGTCGTTGGCCTTTTATCTTGGAGTTGATTCCCGCGGCGAAGTGGAAGTTTTGTAAAAGTGTTGATTTGTCGCCTCGGGGCCCGGAATTCATCATTTTCCACCTGCACACTAAAAATCTAGAGGTACACGTGGAACTAGGTTATTTCTAAGTAAAATGCATGCAAGACATGCCTAGTCCTTCTCATTTATTTGACTAATTGACTGGTCGAAATTGGTCCGTAACGACCGTCAACAAGCTCCCCTAGCTTACCCCTTGCTCGTCCCGAGCAAGTAGTAGAACTTTAGGTTGTTGATCAGGAGTTGCTACAATGCCTACTTCTCAAAGGTACCAAGTGTATAACAAAGATACTCATCCTTGAGTTGAATAAGTTGGCAATGGTGACTCACCCTTCCCCTTAGTCCTCATGGGGCTTTGTGCTTTTCACTTTACCTTGGGCGGTTGAGAGAGAGAACGGTGTATAGAGCATTTATTTTCTCTTCCCTTGTCTTGCTTTTTATTCTCCTGACGTTTTCAAAAAATATTTTTTTTTTTTTTTTTTTTCAAGTAAAACCACGTTCCACAAGTGATGCTCTCGAATCGCTCTAATGGTGTTTATATTCCTCACCAAGGCATGTGTATTGCCTCATCCTACATCTAATAGGCTTTTGTGGAGCTCAAGGTAGGGTATGAAATGAGGCATACTTGCATTCATATTTTTGCGAAACCAAAAGAGTGGATCCATGGAGATAGCAAGTCATACAATCGTAGATCAAGATGTGCAAGTGTGAAGATGATGGTGGTGGTGTATTTGACTACTCCTCTTTTTGTTTCACCTCTTTTTATTTTGGATTTTGGGCATGGCTATCTTTTCTTCTTTTCTTTTTCTATGCTCGAAATGAGAGCAAGCATCTTTTTCTTGCTCATCTTTTGTGAGCCTTATTTTCTTTTTTCTTTTGCATAGCCATGCCTTCTTTTGATATTTTAAGAGAGGTGATAAAATGTGAGGAGTGTCTTTATTTTGGGTGGATGGCATGACATGTTGCTAACTTCCGGTGTAGAAGTGTAGCATATGAGGTGGAGTGTGTACGTGATCTTGATCATGAGAGTATGAAAAGCATCTCACTAGGGTCACACAATTTTGATAAAGCTCAATGAAGTAACAAGTAGCAAATGAGTAAGGTTTTCAAGGGAAATTTGCATATGGCTTTGGTAGGAATTTATCATCACTTGGGAACTTATAGATTTTGCAATTTTTGGGAACAGAATTCCGGAGATTTTAAGCTCAACTTAGGACAAGATCATAGCAGCTCTTTTTACCATATCATCATCTCACAACAACTTAGGTGCAGCTCAAGCATGTGCAGCCCACAAGTTTCAGGTTCTAAGCAAGTTTTGCTAGCCACCAAACTCAAAACTAGGAGAGTTCTAAATTATAGACTAGGCACATGAGAGAAATAAAACAGAGCAACTATTCATCATCTCAACATAGAAAGACTAGCAACATACTTGCAGCGTATAAAAGGGAACTAAGCTACTTCTTTTTGTTCTTTTTAGTTTTATCATTTTTATTTTGTTTTTCATATGAGAGGCAAGAACAAGCAAAAACAAGAGACAATAAAGGATACAAGTTGCGATACATGATACCTTAGCGGGGGTGCTGCCCCCCCAAGCTTGTTCTTGCTCATGGGTTTGGTGGAATGAACCCCATGTGACGGAAGTAAGCCAAAAGATCGGCTCGTTGTTGCTCCGTCATGTTGGTGAGGGCGGTGAGCTGGGTGTCGGTGCGCTCTTGCCATTGATGAGTTTGCAAGATGTGTTGGTTGAGCGCATACTCGGTGTCTTCCGCCGTGGTTTGGAGTCTTCCCATTTGTGAGGAGAGGTTGTTCATCTCCTGCACAAAGTTGTAGCCTTGGGCTGATCCGGAGTCGGTGGAGTGTTCCTCCCATTGTTGTTGTGGAGAAAACAGCCCCGGGCCATATCCCGGAGTTTGCCACGCCGATCCCCCGGCCATGTGAGGTGGCGGGGCTGGGTACCCACCGGGAGAAAACCCGGGGTGGCTGTACCCCGGCTCGCCATGAGTCGTGGGGTGCGGTGTGGGCATCTCGGAGGTAGATGGTTGTTCTCGATCCGTGCGCCCCTGCGAGAAGATACACTCCTGCGAGACCGCTGCGCTTCTTGGAGCTCAATGGTTAGATTTTTGAGAGTATACAAACGAAGGTCCGGGTTAGGTAACCGAAACTCGTTTGCATATCCCACAAAATAATATATGAGGGAATCGTTCGGACCATTCTTAAGAGAGTGACCTTGAATAAGATAATCTTTATTTATAAGAGAGCGAGGTGTAGCAAGGTATTCAACATTAGCATCATGTAAAGCTCCCACCCGCATGGCAATTCGTGTCACTAGAGAGGTACATTCAATTGGTCCTATCGTCCCAAGATTTTCTATCCATTGGCAAATCATGGCTTTCACGGGAGCAATCTTAATCTTATCGACCGCAGCAAAAAGAATTTTTAGCTCATCCTCGCAAGCACACCCGAATATCACTCCTTGGAAAAAGAGTGATAGCAATCCACATGTGCATAAAACGCAAGGTAGGATGATGGATGTGATTAGTTCTAGGTCGCACGCAACTAGGAAGACCCGTAATCCTTTCCCAAAAAGCAT
Organism: Chloris gayana; assembly: GCA_031894775.1. Lineage (NCBI taxonomy): Eukaryota > Viridiplantae > Streptophyta > Magnoliopsida > Poales > Poaceae > Chloris > Chloris gayana. The sequence continues at coordinate 120,462 of JAUNZO010001356.1, forward strand.
GCTTTGAAAACCGAGGAAGGGCACCATCCAAGTCGGTATTGCAGCGAGTATTAAAGCCAAGAAGAGTGCTAAGTTCTTTCCAAGTCAAACGGTAGGATTCACGGAAAACCGAAAAGAAATTCCTTCATCTACCGTTTGTAGGGTGCATAAAAACCGAAGTGTAAGCAAGCGGGAACCCGGCTCATTTACACTAGCAAAATCTGTCCACCCTAAGGCTTTAAATACTTGAGCAAATTCAGCATCCATACCTATTTTGTGCAGCAGCTCCGTGTCAAATGCTCGCGTAGGAGCAAAGAGACGGTGTTGGAGAAGCGTGTAGGTGCGCGTCTCGTGCTCGCCCACTAAGTCGAGGTCGGTGTCGGTGAGGAGACGATGCTCGATGTTGCCCTCTTGCCCTTCTTCCTCGACTTGTGGTGGTGAACTTGGCGGTGACTCGACTACGGGGCGTGCGCGGGTGCTTCGACGTAAAGAGCTTGAACTTGAGCGTGAGCTCAAGGACCTCTTGATTGACCCGAACAGCCTTCTTGGCACCGGTCATGGCTGCACACAAAGAGAGCAAGAATGCAAGAACAAAAATTCCGAACGGGTCATGTGAGGGAAAAATCAAATTAGCGACACCGTCGGTTGTTCATGTGAGCAAGAAATCGCAACTCGAGAAAACCAAACAAAAACAAATCAAACCAAAAACTAGACAAGACACCAAGAGCAAAAGATTTATGCAGAACTTTTAGGCAATGAGCAAGTGAGGACAATGGAAAACTTGAGAGTAATGAGAATGAAGTGAGTGAGGAGTGGAAATGATAGTGTGAGAGGGGGAGAGAGCTTCGGCCAGGCCACCTCTACTTATAGCTCACGAAGTAGCCGTTTTTGAGCGTTAGGAGGGGCATATGACCGTTGGGAAAAGGACAGACCGAGCAACGGTCATGGCAGCTCGGCCGAACCAAGGAGGTGGGTTCGGCCGACCTGCCGTGGGTCCCTTTTGCTCCCCTTTTGGCCCATAGCTCCCAACGGCCAAATGATCATTGACCATGGTTGCTACGTCCGTATATTCCTCGTAAATTTTTGCTCAAGAAATCCAAAGAAAGTTGCCTCAAATTCAGCTTTATTCGAAAAATCAAATCTCGAGAAAAAGTGTTGGAGAAAATTCCAACATGCAAAAATTGTTTTTGGATTTTGTATAAGGATACAAGGGTTGTCCAAAAGTTTCAAACAAAGTAGGAAAATTTGGACGTAAAAGGATTTTGGTTTTCAAATTTTCTATGCATGGCGAGTGAGAAAAAAAAATCAAATATGCTGGCGGAAAATCCAAATAAATGAAATGAAAATTATCTTGTGATAAAATAGAATATGCAGGGAGATGCATGTGGTGGAAAACAAAAATCAAAAGAAATCGAAAGATAATACCGATTTATCCCGTCGACCAGGGCTTTGCCATTTTAAGTCCGGCGAGCGAGGACTTCTCCATTTCTTTTCATCCTTGTGGTGCAGTGCCCTTTCCCCGGAGAAGAGGATGAAGATGGCTGCACCTTCTTCACTTGCCACACTTGTTTGGTCTTTGTTGATGTAGGTGGCTTTGTGTCTTGAAGGACCGGCTTCTTGGCCCATAATCCCGGCCTTGCCGTTGCAGTGCTTCTTGGGTTGGTACCATGACGGATTCTCAATTTTGTCAAGTTGCTTCCAAAAGGCGACGAGACTATCCGTCTTTCTTGGCGTCACTTCAACTTCACGGATGTTTGAGGGATTTGGCCCATACTTGATCTTGATCATTGAGCATTGTTCTTTTCTTGGTTGGAACTCAAACTTTTCCTCCTTCCCATTGATGTGGAATCGGATTTCTCCATTCCCAACATCAATTTGGGCGTTTGCGGTGCCGAGGAAGGGACGTCCCAAAATGAGGGGCGTGTTCTTGTCGATATCCATCTCAAGCACCACAAAGTCCACCGGCATGAAGTTGCCTCGAATTTTTACCGGCACGTCTTCGGCTATTCCCGCGGGGTAGCGGACCGAAGAGTCCGCCAATTGCAACCTCATTGGTGTAGGAGTCAAGGTTGTGTAGCTCAAACGATCAAAGACTTCTTTGGGCATCACGCCGACGCTTGCCCCAAGATCACATAAGGCCCGGTCGAAGTGGTGTGCCCCAATGGAACATGATATTGTGGGGCAGCCAGGGTCCTTCTTCTTTTCTCGAAGCCGATTGAGTATAGCTGCGCTACACTCCTCTCGTGAGCTTGACCATTTCCTCGTTGGGTAGTGGCCTCTTGTTGTTGAGGATGTCTTTAAGGTAGCGTGCATATGTGGGCACCTGCACCATGTCCAACAATGGCACGTTGACATGAATCCTTCTGGATGGTCTCGACGAATCGAGCAAATTGTTCATCCTCCTTTGGCTTCCTCGTTTCGTGAGGGAATGGCAAAAAGCTTGTGTCTTGAAATTCAATTCCATTCTTCCCTTCACTTGGCTTCGGTTCTTCTTCTTTTTCTTTGGTAATAGAAGGGCTTTCCTCCTCCAGGTCGTTCCTCGTTCTTCTTTGCTGCATGGTTAGGATATGGCGGATCCCGAGTGGATTTTCCTCCCCTCGTGGTAACCGCATTAACATTTTCCAAAGAAGACTCGGTTGCCCCGGATCTTCCTGCAATTAGAACCAGGAATAAGAGCAGCTAGCTGAGCAACTTGGGTTTCAATCATTTTATTAAAGCTCACCTGATTTTTGAAAGCAGAGGAGAAACCTTCTATTTGTGCGCTTATGTTTTCTAAGACTTTATCATTGGCAGCAAGCTTTTTGTTGATAGATTCGTTAATTTTAGCTTGGCCATAAACCAAATCTTTCAAGGAAGGTTGATTATTGTTAAAGCCGTAAAAATTGTTACCTCCTTGATATGATGGTCGGTTTTGGTTGTACCCTTGTCCTCCGTTTGGACGATACCCGTTGTTGTTGTTCATGTAGAACACCTCTTCATGGGTATGGGGGCAATCCTTCCCCATATGGCCAGTTGTTCCCGCACTCCTCACACGTCATGTGTGAGTCCAATGCATGAACACCACCATTTGCGTTTGTGTTCGTCCAAGCGTTTTATGAGGAGGTCAACCTTGGCGGACAAAGATGTCCACCTCCTTGACAGTGGTGTACGCCTCTTGCGCGTGTTTGGAGTCGATCATCGCTCCACCCTTGATTGGAGACCATCTTCTCTATGAGTTCTTTTGCTTGGGCAATAGTTTTGGAGAAGAAGGCTCCTCCAAGCAGCGGCATCCATATGTCCACGGGTTGTTGGTGTCAACCCGTTGTAGAAGTGTTGAAGAATGAGCCATTCCTCCATCCCATGGTGAGGGCAGGCCGTAATGTATTCTTGAAGCCTTTCCCATGCCTCGGGCATGGATTCGTTTGTCGCTTGCCGGAAACTTGCAATTCTTCCACGAAGGGCATTGGTTTTGCCCATCGGGAAAAACTTGGCGAGGAACGCCGTGGAACATTTGTTCCAAGTGTCAATGCTTGCACGATTGGCATAAAACCACCGTTTCGCCTTCCCAAGGAGGGATAGGGGAAACAAAGCGGAGTTTGATAGCATCTTGGTTGGCTCCGGCCGTGGCCGATGTGTTGCATATTTCCAGGAACCGTTGGAGATGAGAGTTGGCGTCCTCTGAGGCCTTTCCACAAAAGGGAATGGCTTGCACCATAGTGATGAGGCTGGACTTGATGTCAAGTCCTCGCAGCACCGCGTCGACGTTGGGCCCAATGGGCACATTGGCGACGGAGGGCGCAGAGTAGTCACGAAGGGTCCTTTCAGCCATGAGTGTTGAGGTTGATGGTGCGGAAGATGCGGGCTCGCTTGTCGTGGGTTCTTGAGGAGAGACAACGACGCGAGGTCGAGTCTTTCTCGCAAGAGCCTCGGGATTATCAACGAAGTTTTCCGGCAAGTCGAATCCACGCATGCACCATCCCGTTTTCACCTTTGAGAGAAAACAGATCAAGGTTAGCCTCGCAAGGGCAATGATTAAATCATCATCAAGTGTAATCATGAACATTCATTGTATTCTTATTAACCAATGTCTTCCCGGCAACGGCGCCGTAAATGCTTGTTGGCATCTCTTAAGGTCACGCGGAAAGAAACACGTGACCGCGGGAGAGCCAAGGGTTTAAGTCACTTGCACTATTTAACCAAATAATCCACATCCAAGACAAGTACTAGATATGTATTATAAGGTGGGTCATGAATATCCGCAAGCGGACGGATAACCCGTTGTAGCATTTCACCCGAGAGTATTCAAGGGTATCGTATTTATATTTTCCCAAAGGAAGACATGGTTGATAAGAGTACTTATGTTCATGGTGTTACAAAAGAATGATGAAGTATTCACATTCCAATGCAGGGGTTAGGAGCAATAAGTTGAGGATAGTGTGACACACACCAAGGCGATGCATTCTCTTATAAAAGGGATAGAGGCGATCCTAGATAAAGCTAAACTAGACTAGCAGACCACTACTCCTAATGATACAACATTCATATGAGTGCGCAGCTTCTACCTAACATCCAAGATCATGCAAGCGCAAGCAAGCGTCTAATGCCTAGGCATCATCGGGAGATCCGTCTTACGCGAGGTCCGCCTCGCGACTCCGGCTTTTTAGACTCCTATGCCATGCCCGAACGTGGAGGATTACTTTGGATGACAAGGCTGTCACTTCTTGTCACCTACCTCTACAAACCGTGGGACACGAAGCACATTCAACGGTGGGTAGATAACCCCAAAGACCGTGCCGGCGTCACTAACCACAACTCTAGATCCCTCGAGGCACCGACATGGTGGTAAATCTAGAGCACCCTTGCGGGACGATGAACCCGAAGCCTATTCATAAGAACACTAGCCTAACTAGCATACGCTAGACGAAAGGATCAAAGCTAGCACTAAGTCATGTAGCAGTGCTGCCGCTCAAGAATGAGCGACGAACGGCAATTAATCAAGTAAGATCGGAGTAATCGGTGATCAAGTATGAACGAACGAAGAACATTCGATATGAGTTCATCTTCTATTAATGAAGAACGAAGAACGAACGACGAACTCATATGAACGAACGATGAACGATCAAACAAGATCATGACTACTCTATAAAGCTCATGACAAGGATATGAACGAAAGTATTCCATATATAAAAGATCAAGTCTCATAAAGAGAGGATACAAGAGCTATACCCAATTTTCCACAAGACTTTGGGAGCAATGAGGCAGCCCACTACTAAGCCTAGCACTACCTAGAAAGCCTCTAAACTTCTAGTGTGAGGAGAGAATGATCCTTGTGTTGTTGTGTGTGTTAAGGAGGGGGGTACCCCTCCTTATATAGGCTTGAAAGGTCGGCTCCCGGAGGCGGTTTCGTAGGTCGGTGGCATTTAATGCGCGTGGAACCGACCTCCGTAGGCGGTGGGCAAACCGCCGAGAAAAGTGGGCCGTGGGGCCACCATGACGGCTCGGCCGAACCGCCTTGTTGGTTCGGCCGAACCGCCACCGGCCCCTCCCGGGCCGGGCTTTGGCGGTTGGCTCCCCCACCGGATGTTGGTCTTTGATCCAGGTGCGTGAGGCCTTATTTGTGTTGGATTTCGTGGTCGTTGGCCTTTTATCTTGGAGTTGATTCCCGCGGCGAAGTGGAAGTTTTGTAAAAGTGTTGATTTGTCGCCTCGGGCCCGGAATTCATCATTTTCCACCCGCACACTAAAAATCTAGAGGTACACGTGGAACTAGGTTATTTCTAAGTAAAATGCATGCAAGACATGCCTAGTCCTTCTCATTTATTTGACTAATTGACGGCCGAAATTGGTCCGTAACGACCGTCAACAACTAGCCGTTGAGATTCATCTATACCCCAGGGAATTTGACTCGGGGAAGGGACACTCCAGCTTTAAGATGGGTTGAGGTGGAAGATACCCATCCTTAATCGCTTCATTCGTAGAGGACTTCAGTAACCTTGCTCGGGACCAAGGTCTTGAACTCCAAATGGAAGCCGATCGCGAGGAACAGAGGAAGAAGATGAGGGAACAGCGATGGATTTCTTCTTGCCCATCTTGAGAGAATGGAAAAAGAAAAGCTTTGAATTGGTTAATGAGGAAAGAAAGCGCAATGTGAACAAGAGCGAATGGTGGGCGCGTATGAGCTTCGGGAGCGAGGTTGACCTAGGTCGACTTTTCGTTTTCTTTTATAGACACCTGGGATGGGCCCGGGGTCTGAAAAGTTATTGGGCCTATTTTAAGAGGCCCGAGGAATGTCGTAATTATGCAATTATGACCTAACGGCCATAAGGAAATTAATGATCTCGTTATCTGCATTAATTATGACTTAACGGTCATAAGGATAAGTCGTCGTGCTTTTATGAAGGAAAAAGCGGTCCGAAAAATGGAAATTTTCGGATAAAAGTTAAAGCCGTGCTGAATTTTCTGATTCAGCAGAGATGAGAGAGTTAGATTTTACATCACTCGTTGATAATGGATGCCTTAGGCTATGGGTGTTAATCATCCCACTGATTATAGGCTTTGGAGACTCGAGTCGTTGTGAGAATATAAGCGATAGACTGGTCTCGATCAACCGAATTGTGGTTTTTAGTGAAATTTTGATAAGTGAATTATAAGTCCAGGCTGATTTAGGCGGTCTCGTTATGTGAAACTGGTAAAAACATACAGATGATAAGAAATTATAGCCGGTATGACCGGTCTGGAAAATATGTTCTTAGCAAAAATTGCTGAGAGGGATGTGATTTAATGGAAAATAACTAAGCATAGTCTTCAAGAAAGACTCTTGCATTATTTGTGATCCTCAAATGATACAAGAGTCGGGGCTATACCAAATTAGGTGCACCCGACCGGTGCACCGTATTCAAGAGCGGTCTCGCGAAAATCTCGGAAGTGGAAAATGATGGAATTTGAAAGAAGCAATCTGTAGCAATTGGATATTGAAGGAAATAATGAAGAATCAGTTAGTGGACTCTTGCATTATTTGAAAGGAGTTCAAATGATCCAAGAGTCGGGGCTATACCCAATTGGATGCGCCTAGCCAGCGCACCGTGAGAAAGATAAGCTATGACTACCTAATTAGGTGATATAAAAGGTGAAAAACAATAATTTTTTCGGGCTTCTTGTTAAAGCACTTATGAAGAAAAAAGAACGAGTTTGTAGCAGATTGGAGTCCTTTTAATTTTACCATGAATAAAGACCAACAGCAGTAAGACCGGTTAGTTTTATTCAAGGTTAAATCAAAAATTACTCGGGGCTGCTGTCGTATACTTGCCTTATGGGTATACAGATGATGAAGAAATGGATACGCAAAGACATGGTAGCAAATCGTAGAAGATACAGATAAAGGCGATAGGCAACAGATTGGGATAATAGAAGAACCTCGTAGACCGGTATGGAAACAAGACGGATACTAAGACCGGTATACAATGACGTGAGAAGCAAGTCATAGAACAATTTGTAGTCTGATTAGGACTCGGATCAATAAAGAAAGTTAGAGATAGAATTCCATATATGTAATTCATGTAATCGGCTAGGACTCGATTGTAACCCTAGCTCCCCGGACATATAAGGCGGAGCAGGGACCCCCCCCCAAAAATCTCTCCGAGATCCGGCAATTAGCAAATCGCTAAAGGCAATACATAACATACAGGACGTAGGGTATTACTCTCGATTCGAGGTGCCCGAACCTCGTCTAAAATCGCGTGTTCCCGTGTGTTCCGTGTGTTGCACCATCGAATTCCACGCTCGTGAGGGACCGGTAGTACTAGTGCCGAGTTTAAGACTCGACATTTTGGGCAACCACGGCGAGCCTTGGCCGTGCCGAATGTTGGTATTTCTTACGTCACGAATAAATCCGCAAGCGCACGGAATACCGTTGTAGCACTTCACCCGGGAGTATTCCAAGGTATCGTATTTATATCCGCAGGGAACGGAGTATTTCTGCAACAAGGTTAGTTTACCCAAGGACAACCAAGACAACGTAGCAAAATAGGGTCGAGAGGGTGACTCTTATCTATTTATCCTTTAAAGGTAGACGAACGCAAGCTAGACTTGTTTACTTCGGCACCGTCTTAGGCTTGGTCTCGCCAAGCCACTCCGGTCTACGAAAGCTCTACTATGTACCCGAACGTGGAGGGTTCCTTTGGATGACAGGGCTGTCACTTCCTGCCACCTACCTCTACAAACCGTGGGGCACACAAGAAACAAAGGCGATCTCCAGCTCTAGACACCACGTCTATGCTATTGACCGCTACTCTAGCCTCGGCCTAGAACCGAGTTCGTAAAGCTAGAGCACTTCTTGCGAAGCGATGATCCCGTAAACAAGTATAACAAGAATTACGTCTAACAAAGATATGTCACGATAGATAAGTAGATCACCACGTATAAATCACCTAAAAGAGTGTTTACACGCCAAGGTAAAAGGAAAGGAAATACTACTCCACTTTATAAAAGGGAGGAACACTCCTTCCTTTTCCTTGCCCTCTCTCCTATTCTACTAAGATACAAGAGGCCCTTGGCCTAAGGATGAGAATTTTGTCTTCTATCTTGATGTTGGTGGTGTGTTGAGAGAGGGGGGTATAGCCCTTTATTTATAGCCTTGGAAGGTCGGCAACTTGGAGGCGGTTCCCGACGTCTGGTGGCATTTAATGCGGTGGAACCGACCTCCGCACGTCGGTAGTGAACCGCCGCAGAAAAATGGGCCGCTGGGGCCACCACCACAGCTCGCCGAACCCAAATCCAGGTCGGCCGAACCGGGCCGGGCCCCACCGGGTCCGGTCTTCTTCGTGGTGGCTCTCCGTGTTGCTTCCTTCCTTGGTCCAGCTTGCTAGGGATAGAGTTGGAGCCTCGTTTCTCCGGATTTTGGGCTGAGAGAGTTGTCTTTTATGTCGGGGAAAGTTCGGCAAGTGCGAAGCCCATGTTTTATGCATACTTGTCCCCGTTTTCATATGGATTGCACCCGCACTCACGAATTCACCAAGACTTGTGGAAATGGTTAGATAAAAGCCCTATGTCTACTCTTGGTGGTGGATATGATTTCAAAAGGTGCATAAAGTTGACGGTAAAAATGGATCGTAAGGACCGTCAACAAGACCCCCACACTTAGCTCTTTGCTCGTCCTCGAGTAAAGCTAGTGAGCATAAGCGGGAGCATACTTCTCATGGTATGATGCTAGCATACAAATTATTCCAAGCCATACCTGCACCCGTGAACTTTGATGTGTCTACCATGTAATCTTGGGCGGTTGAGGAATGGAACGGTCATGATTCAAGTCATCATAACTCCCTCTCGCCGAGTAACTCGGGTTTTTGATAGATTTTCAAAGTAAAAACATGGCTCATACTCCTCAAATGATCACTCTCAAATCGCTCAATGTTTATGGTTCCTCACCAAGGCATGATTTTCCTCTTTTCATCTTACTTCTACAAAAGGCTTTATGTGGAGCTTGGTAGGGAATGAAAGAGAGGCATACTTGTATCACATATTTTGCTGAACCAAAAGAGTGGATCCATGGAGAATGCAAGTCATACAACCGTGATCAAGATGTGCAAGTGTGTATGAGGGTGGTGTTGTGGAAATTGTACTCCTTTTTGTGTTCATTCTCTCCTTCTCTTTTTGATTGTTCGAGGAGGACATGGCTTATGATTCTTTCTTTCTTTTCTCTTCTTCTTCTTTTTTTTTTTTTTTTTTTTTTTTTCAACATGCTCTACTTTTGTATGAGCAGGGATTATTCTTTCTTTTGCATAGCCATGTCTCCGATGATAACTTGAGAGAGAAGGGTAATAATGTGGAGTATTTATTTTGGTGGATAGATGGGCGTATTGCTTAACTTCCAAGGTAGAAGTTTAGCATGTGAGGTGGAGTGTATGTGATCTTGATCATGAGAGTATAACAAGCTTCTCACTAGGGTCACACAATTTTGATAAAGCTCAATGCAATGACAAGCAAAGATATGTGTGTAGGCTTTGCAATGTGATCAACATATGGCTTTGGTGGGAATATAAGATCATTGAGGAGCATGAAGCTATAAATTTTAAATTTTTCAAGATAAATACCCAATTACTCTATGCAGGAGGAGCAAGATTCATCTCATCCAACCATATCACATTCGCCAACAACTTAGATAAACATGGGTTCCTATGAGATTGGTGTTCACAAGCAACAAGATATGATGCGAGGAATAAAGAGTATGCAGAGCCAACCGTCTAGAAGCATGTAGTTTGAGGGAACAATAACGTTCATTTTATTCTTGAGTTAAATTTTAGTGATTGGCTCAAAAGGTTGGTTTAACTCATGAATTGGAGAGATAGAGTAGTGGGGTAGAATGCGCAAACCATCGCCTTGGGTGAAGTGGAGGCCAAGTGGACCATAGGATATTTGATCGAACCAAAGGTTCGGCCAAACCTTGCTTTCTTGTCTCGATGGCTCCACCTTCTTTTGTGTCGATTAGTGCGATGTTGTGCATCATGTTGGTGGGGGAGATCTCAAATGTGTGCGTGATGAAGAACTAAAGAGATCTCCCCCACACTTGTTCTTGTATCTCGCTTTATTTATTCGAAACAAACAAAAACAAAGCGAAGACAAAGAGGACTCTACCGGGGTTAAAGACCGGGGAGCCTAGATTTATTGAATTAAACTTTAGGTGCCTTATGTGTTTGAAACAAAAGAGAGATGAAGCACCTTACTTATTATTTCTTTTTCAAGTGTTATTCGATTTTTTCATTTTATAATTTTTATTTTATTTTGACATTTTCAAGGTGGAAGAAAAAGGATGCAAGTTGCGATACAAGTTACCTTTGTGGGGAGGGAACCTCCCCCCACACTTGTTCTTTTGCTCATGGCGTTTGATTTGGGGTTGAACCCAATGTGATTGTGGAAGGCCTTTGTGCAAGTGTGGCTGTGATGTTGGTGCAATGTTTTGGTGGGGAGATCTCGAACATGTGCGTGATGAAAACTCGAGAGATCTCCCCCACACTTGTTCTCTCGCACCCGAGAATCCTGCCAAAAACACTACTCCCGCAAGCAATTTCCTCCAACTTGGAGAGGCAAGGTTAGCTTCTGAGCACATACAAACAAGGTCCCGGGTTAGATGACCGGACCTCATTTGTACAGCCGAGGAAGAAAGGCACAAGCATGTCATGTGGACCATGTTTGAGTGCGATCATGGGCAAGATATTCCTCGTTGATAAAAACAACTTGGGGCTTAGTGATATGAAAACTTGAAACAGTTGTAAGCCCCAACTCTAGGAGTGATATGATAAAACAACGAGGTGCACTCAAGAAGTCCTAATTGCTTGGAAAGTTCTTAACCATTCATGCATTGCATAGGAGGGATTTTGATATCGTTAACCATGGCGAGAGGATTCTAAGCTCATTCCTCATACAGATATGTCTATGATTGCTTTGAGGAACACAAGTCATAGCAAGCCAACCATGCATCAAGCACAAGAAGGAATATGATTCATTGCCAATGAGCATGCTTGTGAAGATCAGGAGTTTGTAGGCTCAAAGTTTGATAAGCAATGCTTATGAAAGCCTAGTAGATAGCAAGGATGTATGCATGAAGGGTGATACTCCCTATGGGAGAACCAAAGGGTAGTACCATTGTCTAACTACTACAAGGATGCATGGGAAATCATGTGGTAAGTAGGTGGGAGCCATACTCATCCACACGAATAAAAACCATATCACCCTTGGGCTCCCAATTATTAGCAAAGAATGTGGTCATACCTTTGTTGTGCAGAGATATCGAATTGAAGTTGTAGGCTTGTTCCTTCATTTCGCACACCACGACAAGGTTGGTGTCGAAAAGGAGTCTTGACATGTTGTTTTCATCAAGGTCCTCCTCCATGGGATCTTCGTGAGGCTCTTCATGCCAACCTTCTCACATTAGGCATGAGCTCAATGGAGGGGGACGAGTATGTGTCACGTCGGGGGTGACTTGTGCTTGAACTTGTCGCCTTTTTCAACGTGTTGATGAGCTGATTATTGGCCTTTCTCCCGGCTGCACATAAGAGCAAGAACACAAAAGCGAACTCGAGCACGGGTTATGTTAGTGAAAACCAAATGGATTTCCCGTCTGTTGCCTTTGCAAGGATTTTTTTTTTTTTCGCAACTTAATTTATTAAACAAATAGAAAAGAAGAGAAAGGGAAACCGTTTTCTTAACTTCCAGTACGAAAAGCCAAAATGGTTTGTCTCAAAATTGTTTTTCTTTGAGAATAAATAAAAAAAAAAAAAGAAGAGTTGGAGACGATCGAAGATGGAAGAAGTTTATTTTTGAAGGACTCCAACTATGCAAATAAGAAAACCAAAGAGAAAATCTTTTTCTTAAACTTGAGACAAAATATCGTGGAAAATTGGGGAAATGCGAGAGCAAGAATTTAGCTTTTAAGGGTGCTTGAATGCGTAAGGGATGAAATTGAAGAATTCAAACACCCTTGCATCCAAAAAGAAATAAAGTTTAACTTGGTCAACAGCCCCATAATGGCTATAGGCTTTAAAGTCAAGGGGGTTGTGCCAAAATTCCATCAAAACTTTTGCTCAAAGCATTTTCCAAAAGGTTGGGTCGAGTTAAATTTTACCAAACTTATTCTCTCAGTATTTTATTTTTTTTTTTCAAGGAGAAAAAAAAGAACAAAATAGGAGTTGGAGAATGATTCCAACAAGGAGGGAGTTTATTTTGGAGAAACTCCAATTATTCAAATGGAAAAACCAAAAGGAGAAAGAGAAGGAAAAATCTTTTTCTTGAACTTGGGGCAAACAATAAAAATTCTCGGAAAATGCAAGAGTAAGAATTTTGGAAGAGAGTGCTTGAGTGGAGTGTAAGTGAAGGCACGAAGCACTCTTGAAAACCAATATAATGAAATGAAGTCCATTTTTGGTTGACAACCCCATGATGGCTATGTGTTAGAAAGCCGTAGGGAGTTGTGCCAAAATTCCTCCAAAATTTTGCTCAAAGCATTTTTCATAAAAAGATTGCCTCAAACTCATTTTCCAATACAAAAAGGTTTGAAGAATCCCAAAATGGTTTGGAACAATTCAAACATGCAGAAAGCAAATATGCAAGGAATGCGGTGTCCGGTGGGAAAACAAACATGCATGTGAAGAACAAATGGTTTGCATTTATATATATATATATATATATATTTTTTTTTTCACCAGTAAATCAGAAAAATCCGAATATGCATGTTGAGGAGAAAATCAAATATGGAGGAAGCAAATATGAGATAACTACCGATTATCCTATCGGCAAGGGCATCATCATTTTAAGTCCGATGAGCAAGACTTTTCTCCATCATCATGATTTGTCAATAAAGTCCCTGAGAAGGACCCGCAAGGTTAGTGCCAACAATATACAAGCACGATATTTGCAATATTTATGATAAACAAAAGTATCTACAACCATCCTAAAGAACATATAGCAAAACAAGGCACCAAGGTGGTTGTGGGCAGCAGAAGTGGTGTTGGCACTAACAGTGCATTGACCCTAGAGATTCATGATGTGAGCATGTGTCATGTGGTTGTTCAAAGAAGAAGCTCCCATGCTCATTCAAAGATTCCTCTTTAGATTCTAGAGTCGATGCCTCATGAAATTCCATGGCCCAAGGTTTGTTTTCAAAAAGTTCTTGATCATCATCAAGAACGGTGCGTGAAGGGCCGGAGGGAAAAGGCTCAAATGGTGAAGAGGACCGTTTGGGTTCATAGGCATAAAAGGTTTCGTCAAACTCATCCTCTTCATGGGTGGAAAACTTTGCATCCTCATATAATGAAGGCTCGAGCGATCGGGTTCGGGATATGAACTTCACTTGCTCAAGTGGTTCATGATTGTGATGAGGATTCTCCAAAGGATTTTGAGTGGTGGTGGTGGTGAAAACGGTTTTCCCATGATTCTCCGTCATATCCTCCTTATGAAAAGGGTTTTTAGGAGGATCGGGAGGAGAAGGAGGTGGCGTCTTTACCCATGTGTAATTCGAGGTGTTTCCAAAATTTTCAAAAATTTCTTCCTCAAACTCAAAAGGGAACTCAAGAGGTTCATCTTCCTCTATCATTGCTCTTGTGTTAGATGAGGACTCGAGTGTTGGGTCTACCTTTGTAGGCACCAATTGTTGTGTTTCTTGCACAACGAGTTCTTCATCTTTTGACTTCGGCTCAACGAGTAAGTCAGCGGAAAAAGGTGTGTTTTCCACAATTCGATCCAAAAGTTCGTGTGCTTCCGCTATGGTCTTATGAGAAAAAGACCCACCCGCGGCCGTGTCAATATAAAGTGCGGTATCGTTGCTCAATCCCGAATAAAAGTGTTGTAATAAAACGGGTTCGGGGAGCAATAATTCTGGTCCGGAGTCCGTTAGAGAACAGAACCGAATCCATGACGCACTTAAGGTTTCCTTTTCTTCTTGTCGAAAGCCTATTATTTCCGCTCGTAGAGAAGTGATACGAGATACGGGGAAGAATGCTAGACAAAATTTGTCTCGCAATTCTTTCCAATCACCGTTCACTCTCTTAGCGGTGTAAGTGTACCATTGCTTCGCCTTCTCATTGAGAGAGAAGGGAAACAACTTCCACTTCAATGTTTCTTGTGTCATGCCATGGATCAATCGGCATGAACACAAATGTTCAAACTCTCGCAAGTGTTCATAAGGATTTTCATGTTTCAAACCCGAAAAGGATAAACCTCTAATCATCGAAATGTAATCGGGGAAGAACTCATAGCCAGGTGAAGAAATAGGTTGTGATGATGATGGTGGCTCTAAGAGTTCACCCCGTGGAGTGGAGAAAGATTGGATGGTTGGGTGTGACTCCATGATATGTTTTTGTGAAATTTTGAATGTAAGGAAAAAATAAAAACAGAACGGTAAGTAAGATAGATTACGAGGGCAAACCTGATTCGTTACAAAGATAACAACCGTTCCCCGGCAACGGCGCCGTGAAATGCTTGTTGGTATTTCTTACGTCACGAATAAATCCGCAAGCGCACGGAATACCGTTGTAGCACTTCACCCGGGAGTATTCCAAGGTATCGTATTTATATCCGCGAGGAACGGAGTATTTCTGCAACAAGGTTAGTTTACCCAAGGACAACCAAGACAACGTAGCAAAATAGGGTCGAGAGGGTGACTCTTATCTATTTATCCTTTAAAGGTAGACGAACGCAAGCTAGACTTGTTTACTTCGGGCACCGTCTTAGGCTTGGTCTGCCAAGCCACTCCGGTCTACGAAAGCTCTACTATGTACCCGAACGTGGAGGGTTCCTTTGGATGACAGGGCTGTCACTTCCTGCCACCTACCTCTACAAACCGTGGGGCACACAAGAAACAAAGGCGATCTCCAGCCTAGACACCACGTCTATGCTATTGACCGCTACTCTAGCCTCGGCCTAGAACCGAGTTCGGAAAGCTAGAGCACTTCTTGCGAAGCGATGATCCCGTAAACAAGTATAACAAGAATTACGTCTAACAAAGATATGTCACGATAGATAAGTAGATCACCACGTATAAATCACCTAAAAGAGTGTTTACACGCCAAGGTAAAAGGAAAGGAAATACTACTCCACTTTATAAAAGGGAGGAACACTCCTTCCTTTTCCTTGCCCTCTCTCCTATTCTACTAAGATACAAGAGGCCCTTGGCCTAAGGATGAGAATTTTGTCTTCTATCTTGATGTTGGTGGTGTGTTGAGAGAGGGGGTATAGCCCTTTATTTATAGCCTTGGAAGGTCGGCAACTTGGAGGCGGTTCCCGACGTCGGTGGCATTTAATGCAGGTGGAACCGACCTCCGTACGTCGGTAGTGAACCGCCGGAGAAAAATGGGCCGCTGGGGCCACCACCACGAGTTCGGCCGAACCCAAATCCAGGTCGGCCGAACCGGGCCGGGCCCCACCGGGTCCGGTCTTCTTCGTGGTGGCTCTCCGTGTTGCTTCCTTCCTTGGTCCAGTTGCTAGGGATAGAGTTGGAGCCTCGTTTCTCCGGATTTTGGGCTGAGAGAGTTGTCTTTTATGTCGGGGAAAGTTCGGCAAGTGCGAAGCCCATGTTTTATGCATACTTGTCCCCGTTTTCATATGGATTGCACCTGCACTCACGAATTCACCAAGACTTGTGGAAATGGTTAGATAAAAGCCCTATGTCTACTCTTGGTGGTGGATATGATTTCAAAAGGTGCATAAAGTTGACGGTAAAAATGGATCGTAAGGACCGTCAACACCGAAGTCTCTGCCCGAGCCGCATCTCACCGCCGGCATGCTTCTAGTCGAGCTCGGGCGAGCTCGTCTTCTCCAGGTCGCGTAGAGGGTGTAGGAGGTCCCGCGACGAGATTTGGTGCACCGCCGACCATCTCCGGTGGCCGCGCCGCCGTGTCCCGCTCGCCGCGGTGGTGCCACACCGCGGGCCACACGTGCGGGATCGCGTGTGGCTACGCAGGATCCCGTGTGGCCGGACCTTGTGGCCCCGGGTGTGGCACATAATAGGTTTTTAATTTTTGAAAATTCATAGAAAATTCAATAAAAATTGGAAAAATGCAAAACCAAATTGGTTAGACTCGAGAAAATAAGATCTATTCATTTATGAAATAAAATATTTATTTTGAGCATTTTTATTTCATAGATAATAATTAATCACATTCTTTGATTAATAAAAGCTATTGTTTTATGCTAATTAAATGTTTAATGTAATTTAATTATATGAAGGAGATACTCATAGACGAAAGTAATTATGAAAATTATTTTCCAAAATTAAACTTAAACATTATCATTTCATGTGATTCCAAATTATTAGCCTATTATCACATGTCATTTAAATAATGATTATTTATCGCTTAATAAGCAGGATTAATTATTAATTACCGAACCTAAGTAATTAGTAACTAATGAACTTAATTAATTATTAATTAGGGAACATGATTAATGAGTAATTAATAATCATGGTTAAGCATTAATTAATAAGCATAATCAATTGTTAATTATTGAGTAATAAACATGCTTAATTATAAATTGTTAATTAACAAATATGATGAATTATTAATAGTTAATTATTGAACATAATTAATCGTTAATTATTAGTTGGTGAACATAATTAATAAAATCTTTGCATAATCCTATCATGTTCATTCATGCATGCATGATTGTGATTTGCGACGCATTGTTGGTCGACCTAGGTTCGAAGTGATCGAGGTTCCACCGGAGGTCCGATCGAGGAGACGGGAATCTCGAAGTCGACCCACACGTGGAGGAAGCTAACCCCGACTCGTATCAAGGCAAGCCCCGGTGCATCCTACCTATGTTTTTAAATATTTTATTTTATCACATAGTTCAATTATGTTTGTGCATTAGGTGTTAGGGAATGATTGACACCCTAGTTGCATTATGGTAGGTTTTCGTTGTTTATACTATACTACTATACTCGGTACAGGTAGCTCAATAGAAGCTAGGCTTAATTCATAGTCGCAACGGTAGATGTTTTAGGGAATCTTAAAGCATGGAGGCTTTAAGGGTTATTGTGTTGACACTAAGATGAAGAGAGTGTTAATGAAGTTGAGACCGGACGGGCCCCGTAGGAGAAAGGGCAAGACGGAGATGAGGTCTTGCAAGGTGGTAGCCCCGTCCGAGTCGGTCAAGGACCGTACCGTTGTCGGCTTAGTTGAACAAGTTTGAACGTACCGTACTACATGCTGGTATCATGGGCCCGAGCAAGCTGATGTACCCTACCGCTCCGGAGATGTAGCGTAGCCGGCTCTCTTTTACCGGCTGTTAGTGAGAGGGTAGTCTCACGGGAGGGAGATGGGTCGGCCATGAGGGAAGTCGTGGAGTCGCCATACTCCCGGGGATTTGGAAATGGCTAGTCTGTCTGTCGGTGCTAGCGGGAAAGGTTGTCGTATACGACCGAGTGTGGTGCGTATACGTCGTGTAGTCGGGTTTTGCCAGCTGGTATAAAATCGATTCGAATCGCTGTCCCTCGCAGTAATGAGTACGGTTTGTTTAGCTCGTCACATCGTAGTAAACAATATGGAAGATGAGGACGAGAGATCAAAGGGATAATGATCTACTTTAATCTTGACTGGCAAACTTGATTGCAATAGTGATAGGCTGCAAATACCAAGGTTAATGAACTTAATGTTGAGTTAAAATATTGAAAGTAAGTATCCACCCTTAAATGTTGTTTTTGCAAAGGAGTAAAGCCCACAGCCGGAAAGCCTTTGCATACTAGGCGTCGGCCTTAGCGTGCCATTTTGACAGAGTCAGTCTTGCTGAGTATTAGAATACTCGGGGTTTGTTCGTTATTTTTCAGGGAATGAGTCGTACTATCACGACTTGTATGGTAGCTTCTCGGAAGAGGAGCAAGTGTCTCGAGGTAGGTTCCCTCCAATGGGAACGTATCCCCACGCCGTGAAGAGGAAGGACCGTGGTGTACGGCGGGCTCGAGTACATCACGTTGATCGTTGATAGGTTTTTGTTGTATAAAGTACAAGTTTCCGCTGCAATACTCGTAGGGTGTTAAACTTCAATAATGTTTATTTTCCGCTGTGCGAATGTTTGTATTTCGAAAACCTGGTTGTATTATACCTTGATGTATGTATTCTGGCTTGTATGAGATGATGTGCTGTTGTAACACGCTTCGTCGAGTGTCCTCTCAGTACCGATCCTCGGGTGTCCCGGAGGGGATGTCACGATTACGGAAGAAAATCATGTTTGAGGCCCATTTATCTAAATATTCCATACACGCGGTAGCAACAAGATGTATCGCGGCCTAAGAGAAAACTTTTGGTGGACATGCATGAAGCGTGAAATTGCACGGTATGTGGCCGGTGCGATACTTGTCAACGGGTAAAGGCCGACCACTTGAGAAAAGCCGGATTATTGAACCCATTCAAGATTCCCGTTTGGAAGTGGGAGGACATTGCTATGGATTTTATCGTTGGATTGCCTCTCACATCAAAGAAGCATGATTCAATTTGGGTTATTGTGGATAGATTAACCAAATCCGTGCATTTCATTTCCGTCCATACTACCTACAATACCAAGAAGTATGCCGAGCTATACATCTCAAGAGTGCTAAGTTTCCATGGAGTACCTAAAACAATTGTATCCGATCGAGGCTCGCAATTTATATCTCGCTTTTGGGAACAATTGCATTCACGTCTTGGTACCACTCTCATTAGAAGTTCCGCTTATCACCCTCAAACGGATGGACAAACCGAAAGGTTGAATCAATATTTGGAGGATATCTTGAGAGCATGTGCTATGGAAAACCGAGGGAATTGGGATGATTGCCTTCCATTCGCCGATTTCTCGTACAACAATAGCTATCAAGAGAGTTCGGGAATGTCACCATTTGAAGCATTGTGTGGCCATTCTGTCGGAAACCTTTGAATTGGTCGTAAGCGGGTGAAAGAACTAATTTTGGTCCGGATCTTGTCACTTAAGCCGAAGGAAAAGTCCGACAAATCCAAGCTAACATGAAAGCCGCACAATCTCGCCAAGTTAGCTACGCTAACAAGAGGAGACGCCCATTGGAATTTTAGAAAGGAGAACATGTTTACCTTCGTGTCTCTCCCAATAAGGGCGTATCTCGGTTTGGAATTAAAGAAAGTTAGCGCCCCGCTATATCGGACTCTATCCGATTGTGGAAAAGCATAGCGCGATTGCTTGTCGATTGCAATTACTGGAAAGTCTTGCTCGTGTGCACAATGTGTTCCATGTCTCGCAACTCAAGAAATGCTTGAAGCCTTCGATAGACGTGGTCATTTCGACACCGAGCAACCGGAAGAAGATCTCTCCTACCCCGAATACCCCGTCCGGATTGTCGATCAAAACGACCGGGTAACTCGCAATCGCACCATCACCTTCTATAAAGTGCAATGGAGTAATCACACCGAGGAAGAAGCAACTTGAGAACAAGAGGATTTTCTAGAGAAGAGCTTTCCCGAGTTTCTCGCGTCACACAAATCGGTAATTTTCGCACTCCCTCTCCTTAATTAGTTGCAATTCTCGGGACGAGAATTTCTTTAAGGGTGGAGGGCTGTGACATCCCATGTCACGAATTAGCGTTAATGAGCTAGTTAGACCCTAATGACCCCCACAAATGAAACCCTAATGCTAATCGTCGAAAAGAAAACAAGAAAAAGAAAAATGGAAGAAATTAAAAAAAGGAAAACCTAGGGCTAAACCCTAGCTTTAAGAAAAATGCAAAAATTATAAAAGAACTACCCACTTTTTTTTGCACCATCTTGTTGCTTATGCAAAATAATGATTTTACAGCATTTTTACAAAATTTTTGGACAAAGTCTTAAAAGCTCAAAAATTCAAATTTCAAACCCTGCATTGTCTATGAACTTTCTTTGAATTTTTGGAAGCCGAACCGAACTTTGACCTAAAACGAAAAAGTTGGATCTTTTAATTCTGAAGCTCCGCATATTTTTATTTTAAATTTTTGAGAAACAAAACCAGAGTTTTTGATCAAATTTCAGAAGGCAGATTTCAAATTTCAAAAATCAAACCGAGCACCTTTGACCGCCGGACAATGGCGGCCGCGCCCGCCGGTCTGTCGCCCCGCGCTCGCTCCACGCATGCTCCCGCCATGCAACCCCTGCCAACCCCCAACAACACCGGTACCCGCCGGCCAAAAGGGAACGCCGGAATTGAAGGCGCCCCCCCCACTTCCGCGACCACCCCTGCCGCCCCCTACCGGTGCTAAACAAAGGCACAAGGGCCAAGAACCCTTCGCCAAACACACGCGCGAGCTCCCCCATCTCCCTCCGCTGCTCTCCGCAAACGCCGAATCTCGCGATCTTTTGCTCGAGAGGATTCTTGGGCAGTCCATAGGGCGCTTTCCTTGTCTGTTTGCGCTGATTTTGCTGCCTCTAAGGCTTCGGCTAATTCAGCCTTCAAGCGAGCGTTCTCGGTATCCCGCATCTTGTTGGAGCGAAGCGTTTGAGGTAAGATACTATCTTTGGCGATAAGCTCGCCTTCGAGTTCTCCAATCCGCGCCGCTTGCTCGCTCTTCTACACGAGAACCTTCTTCGAGTGCTTGCTCTTGAGCGGCTGCCTTTTCGATAAGGACTTCTTAAGCTCTTTTGTGAGCAGCAAGAAGGTCCTCGACAGCTGGAGTCAAGAGTGGGACCGGTCGGGGAGGGAGGCGGTTGGGAAAAATATGGAATATATAGGAAAAATCGAGAATGTTACTCGATTAACTTGACGGAGCCTCGATGATTTCTTGTCGGCGCTCTTCCATCATTCGATTGATGTTTTGCAGATTGGCCTCTCTTTTCTCGAAGGTCATCTTCCATAGCCTTCGATCGGTCTGTCTCCGGTTTAACCAATCGTTCTTGATTGGTGCAGAGTTCCTCTTGTAGGCGGGCGATGATAGCTGTTTTGGCTTCGGAACTTTTGAAGAGAACCTAAAGAGAAGATTGAAAGAGTTAATAATCAAAATACAATCGCTCGGAGAGAGAGTTTTGAAGCGGAGGATATACCGGCCGGATTCTGAAAAATTCTTTAAGGCCTCTTCTTCTTGGAGGGCGTCCCATTGAGCGGTGGCGGTGAAAGTTCCGCTCCGCTTGAACTGTCTACCTCCACGTTTCCAACTACCATCTTAGCCAACTTTGGTTCTCCAGGAGACTTGCGTGTTGTCCTAGGCCGGCGAGGAATTTCTTCCGTCCATACCGGTCCCGGTGATAGCTCCGGAGGAATCCGGAATAAGGTGGTTTGGGGGGGGGGGAGGATTACCGGAAGATGAGCTTTCGATGGTAGCCTGCTCTTCGGTTCGTGTGTGAGGCGGCAGGGAGTTCCTTTGAAGGTGCCGCACTTTGAGATTCTAAGACTCGGAGCAGCAGGAGTGGTAGTGATAGTACTACCGATCGAGAGATGAGGAAAGGGGAGCAGATACTGGTCCGAGATGCGCTAGAAGGAGGGGTAGAGGCAGAAACACCGCTAGTAGGTGCTACTGAAGATGGTTTCTTTCCGAAAAAACTAGTTATGCTAGCTTGAAAGTTAGAAGGGATCCTATAAAAAAATAGACGTAATAAGATCGGTGCAAGGAGTTTTGACAGGTGGAGCAATTCAAAAAGAGTTAGTAGATAAAAAAGACTTACGAGGAAGCTTTCTTGAAGCCAATGGAGGTCTTGATCTTCTTGGGTGGGCCTTGGGTATCCCCATCGCTTCTCTCTGCAGTCCTTTTTTCGCTAGATTGACTTGCGAAATTGGAACCGTTTCCCAAAGACCACTAGGACCGGTCCGGTGGCCATATCGGGACCTTTTGGGGATTTTAGATAAAGGGTCGACCGAAGAAGAGGTACCTTGAGTCTTTCCCAAGGAAGCTTCAAGAAAAGCCGGAGCAGCTCGGCGGTCCCTTTCGACGGCTTCTTCTTCGCGTCGTTGGTCTTCAAGCTTTTGTGCTCGCTGAGCGAGTATCGCCAGGAGCAGCGGAAGAAGTAGCAGGTCTACCTATGGACAAGGACGTAGTACGTTTTCTTGTACTAGGTGCTTGAAGCACGGTCCTAGACCCGGTGATTTTTTGGAGCAATGCTCGGGAGGTAGAGGAAAGGACCGGTCCGAAGGCCTCTCGAGTCGACCGGCTTGAATAGCCGGGGGCGGTATTGTTGGCATAATCTTCTCCCCAAGTGTCGTTGGGAGGAAGTGGAGGGTGACTCCTGTAGTTATCCATTTTCTGCAATTGTGAAGATTGAATTTTCGTAAGAAAATGGTGGTAATAAATGACAAAGATTTGAAGAAACGAAAGAGATACTTACAGTGGTCACGGGGATTGGATGAACCGAAGGCCGGACCAACTTTCGTGCATCCGGATAGATCAGGTTTTGGTTGGAGCATTTGCTTGATGCGAGCTTCTAATCGCTCTTTGTCACGAAGCAGGATTCCATCCAAAGGCATAGCGGTGTCTTCATCAAAGCACCAAGCTGGGTGCTCTTGCCTTTTGAGAGGTTGGACTCCCCGCACTATGAAGCTCCGGAGAACTGTCTCGGCGGTGACACCTTTGACGTCCTTCAAATATCCGATGCAAGCTAGGAGCGCAAGAATCTCATTGTCTTCTTTAAGCTTTTCCCTAGTCTCTGCGGTAGGGAAATTCTTGGCTATCTTAGCGCTCGAAGGCGGGGAGCGCTGGTCGGGGTTATCGCAGAAAAACCATCCGTTTTTCCAGTGGGCTATGCTTTTATTCAAGGAAAGGGAAAAATATTCCTCTCGCATTGCAACATTGGATTCCTACTCCGCCAACTACAGCTTGGCGGTCCGGGTGAAGGAAGTGGGCGAATTTGAAACAGATCATCGGAATAACTTGAAGTGGGGGAGAACTCCAAGAAAAGCTCCGCACGGATGGATGAAGAAGGCGATTTGCAGGATGGAGTTAGGGTTGAGGTTAACCAACTCCCATCCGTAGAAGAAAAGAAGTCCCCTAAAAAAGGAACAAAAGGGAAGATCAAGGCCGCGGAGAAAAAAGGCCTTGAAGACTAATTGTTGAGAGTCGTCTATTCCCCATGGGATTTGGCCAGGAGAAGGGACGCTCCGGTTCGGGATTGGTTGAGGCGGGAGATATCCGTCCCGAATCGCCTCATTGAGAGAGGTTTCGGTGACCTTGTCGTTACCAAGGTCTTGGATACCGAAAGGGAGCCGATCGCGAGGGACGGAGGAACAAGACGCGGGGATTTCTTCTTGCCCATCTTGAGAGATGGAAAAGGAAAGCTTGAGATTGGGTTATGAGGAAGAAGAGAGCAAAAGAGCAAAGGCGAATGGTCGGCGCGTATGAGCTTTTGGGAACAGGGTTGACCTAGGTCGACCTTTCGTCTCTTTTATAGACACTGGGATGGGCCTCGGGGCTGAAAAGTTATTGGGCTATTTTGACAGGCCCGATGGATTTCTTATTGTCTTAATTATGCAATTATGACCTAACGGCCATAAGGAAGTTAATGATCTGTTTTTTATTATGACCTAACGGCCATAAGGATATTAAAGATCCGATAATTATGTTTATTATGGCCTAACGGCCATAAGGTTAAGCCATCGTGCTTTTTGTGAATAAATAAGCGGTCTGAAATATGAGAGTTTTCATATGAAAGTTAAAGTAATACTGAGTTTTATAATTCAGTAATAAGAAAGAGTTAAATTTTACATAACTCGGTGATAAAGGATGCCTTAGGTCTGTGGGTGTTAATCATCCGACTGATCATAGGCTTTGGAGACTCGAGTCGCTGTGAGAATATGGGGAATAAACTCGTCCGATCAACCAGAATTTTGGTTCTTAGTGAGATTTTCACTAAGCGGATTATGAGTTCGAAGCTGATTTAGGCGGTCTGCTGTATGAAACTGGTGTAAATATCCAGGAGATATGAAATTCGACCGGTATAACCGGTCCGAAAAATGTGTTCTTGGCAGAAATTGCTAAGAGGGATATGGTTTCATGGAAGATAGTAAAGTATAGTCTCTCCGGAAAGACTCTCGCATTATTTGCGATCTTCAAATGATACAAGAGTCGGGGCTATACCTAATTAGGTGCACCTAACCGGTGCACCATATCTAAGAGCGGTCTATAATGACTCAGGGAGATGGAAACTAATGGAAAGATAAAAGGAGTGGTCTGTAATGATTGCGCATCAAAGGAGAATAATGAAGAATCAACTAGTGGACTCTTGCATTATTTGAAAAAAGTGCAAATGATCCAAGAGTCGGGGGCTATACCCAATTGGGTGCACCTACTCGGTGCACCGAGAGAAGAATTTGTAATGATTACCTAATTAGGTAATATAAAGGATAAGCATACTAATTTTTTGGCTTTTAAAAGCGCTTCGAAGACAGAAGAATTATTGCAGCAGATTAGAGTTCTTTTCAATTTTACCATGGAATCAAGACCAACATGCGTAAGACTGGTCGGTCTTATTCAAGGTCAAATCAAAAATTACTCGGGGCTACTGTCGTATACTTGCCTTATGGGTATACAGATGATAAAGGAATGTATGCGCAAAGACACGAGTAACAAATAAGTGAAGATAAAGGTGATAAAGATAGCGGACGATCGATTCCTGACCGGTCTAGAATAACAGAGGATGCTATATACCGGTATGGAGCCCGAGGCGGATATCAAGACCGGTGTATGATGACTTGAAAAGCAGGTAATAGAACAATTTGTAGCCTGTTAGGACTCTGAATCGATAAAGAAAGCTAGAGATAGATTTCCCATATATGTAATCCGTGTAATCGACTAGGACTCGCATGTAACCCTAACTCCCCGGATATATAAGGCGGAGCAGGGACCCCCGAAAACTCTCTCGAGATCTCGCAATTAGCAAATCGCTAAAGGCAATACATAACATACAGGACGTAGGGTATTACTCTCGATCCGAGGGGCCCGAACCTCGTCTAAAAACGCGTGTTCCTGTGTGTTCCGTGTGTTGCACCATCGAATTCCACGCTCGTGAGGGACCGGGTAGTACTAGTGTCGAGTTTAAGACTCGACACTATCTATGTATCGTAGTGTTATGTATTCGCTTCCACACTTTATTTCGAACAAAGATCATGGTTATGTAAACTTAAATTCGAGCCCAATGTATCTTTTATTTGGAACTCTATATTGTAATCGAGACTTAATTACGTAAACTTGCAAACCGTGTGTGTTTGTTAATGTGATGCTATGTCTGCTTGCTTCGTCAATCACCTCCCAAGGCTAATCTATCTTTCGGGATAGGGGTGTGACAACCGAGGCTTGCCTAGAGCTACTACAATAGAGTTTGGGTCTTCCGGTGCCTGGTCTAGTTTAAGAGAAATGTTCTTCTTAAGATCCTCGATCGGCACTTCAACATTTCCTAAATTAACGAGATGTCAATATCGATGAATGCATAGACATGCAAGCAATATGTATGATGTCAAGGTAGGGATGAACATTCAATAACAGAAATAATATGTTTCGTAAGATGGTTCCCGAGGACATATCCTTAAAGGTAAATTTATTTTAAAGTGCCCTCCTTCATTAGAATATATATAAGGAACTACTTAACATAATAATTAAAGGCGTCAATTGACATGAGCACATTTGCATGGTTTCTGTACCTATGCATTAGAGAGAGGATGTGGGCATGAAAGGACAATATGATAATCAAGTTCCATTATTTTATGTGGAAGGGATTTAATTTGGATATTAAAGCAACGGTTTTTACTAACAAAATTCTCTAGGAATTTACAGGATGTAGATATGAGTATGGATAAAAATCAGGGTCACACTACATGATATAAGTGGCATTTGTGCTCTGGAAGCATATTTATTTAATGCATAAATTAATTATTAGAATTTAAACATGCTAAACAAGGAATTAAGCATACAATGCTATACAAGCAAGCACATAATGAATATGATGCGCCATAATAAATAGCATGTTCAGGGGAGTCCAAAACATCTTAGTTTGCTATTTTATCACATTTAGATAAAAAGATATGAATTAATGATGACTTAGAAACTACTAATTATTTTAGAAAAATTATGCAGCAAACATGATGTCCATCCGAACCATTGGATAGATCTAGTTATAAGGAATCCAACAAAATTGGTTTCACTCAATTTGGAGGTCTAAATCTCAAGATATGAATTTTTGAAATTTAATTGAAGTTTAGCCCTATTTACAACATTGCCATTCCCATTTTTGAATGAAATCGAGCACGTCGGCGGCCACGGGGAGGGCCATAGGGTTGCAGGATTTGGTATGACTACAGCCATAACAGATTCGGGCCGTGTGGCCACGGGTGTGGCTCCTCGGAGCAGGGCGGCGGGAGCGGCCGGAGCTGCACGGTTCTCAACAGGGAGCTCACCGGGATGTTGCGCGCGAGGTGGCGGAGTCCGTGGGGAGGGTTCACGGGACTAGCGGCTCACCGGTGCAGGGCCAACGGCTGGTGGTGGCGGACAAACAGCTCCGGTGGTGGCTCGAGCTGGCCTCGGTGGAAGAATAGGCCGGGCTCTTTGTCCTTGAGCATCAACGGAGCTTGCTCGAAGCGCGACATGCACTCCATCCTCGATGGCGTAGGCTGGTTGATGCCGGCACCGATGAGATGAAGGAGACCGGCGGCGGTCGGATGGGAAAAAGTTTGATCACAGCGTTCTCCTTGGAAAAAGTGGAGGGGAAGAAGGTCAATGAGATTCACCATGGAGTTGCACACCGGACGGGAGCAACAAGAGGCGATGTGGGTCACCGTGCTTCATGAATTTGGTGCCGGCACCGGTGAGGTTAGCTCGAGGTCACATCGAAGAAAAACTTGAAATACTCGCTCCTCCGAGGAGGGATGGGGACGGCCTCCCTTGTGGAGCTAGAAGGCTCTAGCGCATCATTGGTGGGGCTTAGCTCGAGTTGGTGCTCGCAGCGCCGGGACGACGGGGAGCTCGAGAGAGCGGCAATGGCTACCTGTTTGTGCGCCCGCAGAGGGAGGGAGCAGAGAGTGAGCGACCGAGACAAAGCTAGAGTGAAGGCGAGTGAGAGGCGCGGGTAGTGGTGGGGCTCGGACAGAAGAGGGCGCCACCTTTGGGTGAGGTGGCGAGCTTCTTCCGCCTTGGTCGGCCGGTGAGGGTGAAAGAAAGACAGAGAGAGAATGTGTCACACCCGGCTTTAAGAACAAAACGAATGCATAACTATGTGTGTGCCAGGATCAATTTTCACACACATAGAGACAAAAGTGAAGTAAACGAGTAATAATCATGTCATTATTATGTCATCATAATGTATATTACAATATCCGAATTAATACATTGCCTCACAAGGCGAGAAACACACGCATCGGACACTCCATCACGCCACGGGTAGTCAATCGGGGAGTCGCACGGCTAGGAGTAATCCTCGTCAAAGAAGTCCAGATCTTCATCATATGAACAACAGATATATGTAGCAAAAATAGGAAAGTAGCACGCGTGAGTACATAACGTACTCAACAAGTGGGGGAAAAAATATGACATGCAAGCTTATGGAAGGAAAGGCTAACGTAAAACTTATTGCATGGATAGCACCTATGTCTAAGTTCATTTTATTTAAAACAACATATTTACTAAGTGATAAAAACCCTTGCTATAGGTTACTCTACCCGTAGTAAGCCAAACTCAAACCACCATACAGGCTATCCTTCCTGTATTAAACCACGGGTTACACTACCCAAATCTGGTTACCCTACTAGATTCAACCATACCACACCCTCTAGCTTGTGTGAGGATCCGGACGCCGGTAACCGTGAGTACGGCTGTTGTAACGGTTTAACACTCTGCGAGAGGTTGCACGACTTTACCCACAGGTTGGTGATTCCATCACTATTCAGTGACTAAAGTCTCCATGTTGCCAAGACACTTCCGTAGGTGTGAGGCCAGGAGATCACCACATGGTCTTTCAAAGAGCTTCCTAGTCCGCTAAAGCACCCACGCTAAGGTTTTACCGCTGCGGAAGTACCCCTTCCTATAGAAGCCCCCTCCGGCGCCGTGGCTAGAAATACCTCTTCATCACCCGAGGCTGAAAGTAACCCTAACGTCCTCCTTCCTCGATGCATGTAGAATTGGAAAGTTGTCCTCTACTTAACCAAGCCTACCCATATCAGCCCCGTGCTTTACGCGGTTGTCCTGGGTGGCCACTCCACAAATCGGTCCTTAGAATCCCAATCGGGCACTACCATAACCAATGGTACTCAACCTAGTACTCGGTGCATTCCCGCAACATCATCATCGACCTCCTGTTGGGATTACCTAAGTTCCATGTTGCTAAAAAGAGATTAACCCATGATAATTAGGTTAAAGTATATATTTAGTCAAAATTATTGGTGATTTTATTTTCCCAAGATTGAGGCAGGCTAAGCATGACCTACCCTCAACTATTCAACGACACCCAAACCAGGCGACAAGGAAAAGATCACAACAAGTCTAGTAATTCCTAACATGGAATTCAATTTAGATAGATAAAGAAATAGGAGCAATGTGCATCAAGGACACTTGCCTCTATCCGCGTGCTGCTGCTGCTACTCATATTCTTCAAATTGATAGTCTTGAAAGTTCTCCACGGGCTCTTGCCCTCTAAACGATCGTCAAATCAGAAAAAAATAAGCAAAATAACAATCATAAGAAAACCAATACATTAAATAGAGGAAAAATAGTATGATTATGCGATGGTTGAAAAGGTATCGTTGCTATGAGAATTTTAGTTCAAAAATCAACAAAATTGGATCTACTTGTTTGAAACATATTAAAGTTTAAAGGTTCTAGGGGCTAGATTTCAATTAACCCTAAATTTCAGGGAGCAGGTAAAATTACACACTAGTAGGGCTGCAGGTTAATTAACGAAACTATAGGGGTTAAATCGCAAGAACCTAGAGCTGCCCTTGACTACGGGTTAATTAAAAAAACAACGAGGGCTAACAGACAAAATTCCAAAACTGATCCGGATCTGCGGGTTCTATTTTGCGAGTAACTTGAGGGTTAAAGTGCAAAACAACCTAAAAGGTTTTCCGGCTATTTCTTTTTAGAAGAAAAATTCTCGTAGACCGAGTCGACGCAGCTGTGGACTAGGCGGGACGCGTAGTCAACCGGTCCACCATGGACCGGGCAGAGCGAGCAGGCTGCACGAGCGCGGGATTCAGCGGAGTAAAGCGTGCACGGCGTTCCCATGCCTCGAAGCTCGCGCAACAGGATCGGGAGGAAGAGAGCATGCCGGCGCACTCACCGGAGCGATCGCACGCGGTTGGGGAGGCCTCGGAAGTGGTCTGCGACGATGGGAGGTAGCCGTGGTCACCCGAGTATGTCTAGAACCTGGTTCCCGTGATGGAGAGGTGGAGGGGCCGGTCTCCGAAGTTTCCTTGTACTCCTGCGCATCCGAAGAGAAGGATTCGGGGTGAGGAAGAGCTCTGCAATAGAGGAATCGATGATGACAACGAGACTTGCTCACCGGTGCCAACGACGGTGGTGATTCATAGCGAGAGAGAGGGCGAAAGCCGGGGCTTGGTTAGGGGAAGGAACCGGTGGGGCTTGGGGCGTCGCTTTATAGGCGTAGAGGCGACGGGAGGCGAGGCATTCTAGCTCTCAGCATCAAAGGCTTGGCAGCCATTATCACGTACTAAGCCATGCCATTTCGCAAACCAAGGGACAAAACGGAGGAGGGGAAGTGGAGGCATCGCGCTCATGCCGACGATTCGTGAAGGGACCCGAAACGGCGGAAGGGCAAAGTGTAGCGACGGTCGACGGCGTTTATTTTTTCTCGGTAGTGCTGCTCGGTCCGGAGGAAGACGAAGGTGGAGTTGGGCTACGGCTTAGTTTGTTGGGCCGTTTGATTTTTTTTTTGTTGAGCTTCCGCCGGGTGGGCTAGGTTGGTTGAGCGTGAGAGAGAGAGACATAGAGAGAGAGAGAGAGAGCGAAGTTGGGCAGCTGGAAGGTTTTGGCTCGGCTGGTTTGGGGTTTTCTTTTCTATTTTCTTTTCGATATTTCATGCGCTAGACCTAGTAAAACTTAACTAAAATAGTACAAATAAAACCCTAGAACTCAAGAACACTCTTGTTATCCTTTGACCATAATACACACCGGACAAGCAAGACTTATGGTATTACACCTAAACGGCGGCCCGGACACTGGTAAATCGCGTGTCCCCGTGTGTTCACCGGAGTGATATCCTTGATCCCCGACTCACGATCCTCTCTCAAGGGGTGGTTGGCTAACCCCCATATGCCGGTTTCCCGACACCGACAGTATCCATGGACTCATGCAACTTCTCCTAAAATCCGGAAGTGAATTGGGTACCTCCGTCGGATACTATCTTCTTGGGAACACCATGTAGGCACACTATTCCGGATATGTAGAGCTCTACAAGTCATGGCCCCCTATAAGTAGTTCTTACAGGAATGAAATGGGCGACCTTGGTAAGACGATCTACAATAACCCGGATAGAGTCATAGCCTACCCGAGTTCTTGGTAATCCCACAATGAAATCGATGCCAATTTCTTCCCACTTCCATTCGGGTATCTTCAATGGTTGTAGGACTCCTGCTGGCCTTTGACGTTCGCTTTGACCCTCCGACGGGTATCACACAATGCAATGTACTCGGCTACAGCTCTCTTTATCCCATACCACCGGTAGAGACATTTCGGATCGTGATACATCTTGGTGCTCCCTGGATGCATGGAATAGATCGAGTTATGAGCTCCACGCAGTATCAACTCCTTGAGCTCCTTTAAATCCGGCACACAGATTCTATTCTTGTACCACATGGTTCCCCGATCATCAAAAGTGAAACTTGGATCTTAGCATCTTCAAGTTGTCATTTACGAATATCCTGCTCTATGTGGACTCAATTTCCATAGCAACAACTTCAGTATTTGACATCCATCCAAGATTAAGCTTTTCAATTTCCCACAAATTTCTCGCGCTAACTCTTTAGTGTCCAGCATGTTCAAATGAGACCTTCTACTAAGAGCATCCTCAACCACGTTAGCTTTGCCTAAATCATAATCTTTGATGAGTTCCAACCATCTCGCTTCTCGCCTAGAGCATATTCCAAAGGATATTTTTATTTTTTGAATTGTGGCTTTTCCTCAAATGTATGGCCTTAAATAAAATGCTTCGGTGCTCGATAAATCAAAGAAAAAAAACAGTGGGTACTACTCGGTTTGGAAGAGACATGCACAAAGAGTTTATGTCAAAACTCCTTCCGGTTGAATTTTAATTGACCCAAAATGGGTTAAACTTAAGCTTGTCGAATTTTTCTAGGGAGTTCTACTTATCCAAATGACATGGGACTTGTTCCTAGATTTTTATTTTGTTCGCCTCTACAACATATAGTTTTGCCCGGGGCAATTGTTATAGGAAAATTTTGACCTGCAGTTCAACCCAATATTAATTTGTTTTAATTTGAAATTCAAATCACTATGCATGTGATTAAAATTTTTATATTGGGGCTCTACAATGTCGGGAGGTAATTGTAAAATTTTTAGTTCGTGACATCGGGGTGTCACGGCTTCGGTCCAGCAGGAGCTCCATGGATCTTCGGTGTCGGGGAACTTCTTCAATCCAAACCGTCCCAAAGGGAGGTCCGGAGCGGCATGGAATAGTGTAGGCTGGAGGAGAGGAGCTACCGGTTGTTAGATCGAGGACCGGGATCTCGGTAGCTACTCTCTCTTCTACATCTTGGGTATTAGAGGCATCCGGGGTGGACCGGTCTTCGATAGAGGTTACGGGGATTTCCGTCAATGTTACCGCACTCGGACTTCGAGCCGGATTCGGTAGCCTTTTTGCTGGCTCGGGGGCTGCGGTATTATTACTCGCATCTGCTGTAGTGGAGGCGGCAGTAGTTGACATGTTCCTCATCAAGCCGACAATGTTAGCATGAAGATTTGGCGTGATCCTGAAAATCGATAAGAGACAAGACCGGTCTGGAATATAATTTAATCAAAAAAGAGCGGGAAGGAAATCGAGTAGGAATGAAACGGTATACTTAGGAAACTGCCTTCCTAAAACCGGTGAAGATCTTGGCTTTCTTGACTCGAGGATCTTGAGAACCTCCACTTGATCCCTCTCGCTGCCCTTTTGGCTACCGGTTGCGCCGAGGGAGCGGGGTTTGATTCCTCGGCCGTGCTGCTTGGGCGTCGGTCCGAGAAGCATACCGAGATCGTCTAGGAACTTTATCGAGATCAAAAGGAGGCCACATAAGGTCAAATCCTCGGACAAAGAAAGATCGGAGGACTACCTGCTCGGGAGTCGTCATCGCCCCATGGGACGTCACAAGGCGCGGGAGCAATCCAGGTTGAGCTTTGGCTTTGGAGGGATTACCGTGGTACGGATCACCTTAGGAGATGATTGACGAAGCAACCATACATAGCATCACATTAACAAACACACACGACTTGCAAGTTATATAATGAAGTCTCGAATTACAACATAGAGTTCCAAATAGAAGATACATTAGGTTCGAATTTAAGTTACATAACCATGATCTTTGTTCGAGATAGAGTGCGGAAGCGATTACATAACATGACGGTACATAACCATGCCAGCCTAGACCACGACTCACTCATCATGGGTCGGATAGCTAGGAACCCATTCAATGGTCCACTCTTTGGGCTCCTCTCCATCCCACACAACCTTACCACAACAATCGCAAAACCCGGCTTGCGGGAATCCCGACAACACACATGTAGTGTCAAAGCCTCGAGTATCTAGCATACTCCGCAAGTCTTACCCGTCAAATTTGGCCATCTAAGACCGGCACCTAGATGCATGGGGCTTGACCGGTTTAACTTGGCATTTTGCATAAAACGGTGCCTATGCTAGTTAGGTTGGCACTTTTATGATTTAGCCAAATTAATAGGGTTGTTGCATAAAAGAAACTTTAGTGAGCATACAAACAATACAAGAGTTTGCAATACAATTTGATATCAACATAAAACAGCGAGCATCTCAATCTATTCCTCTTACTAAACATTGCAACTCGCTCGAGACAAGTGGTACTCATTAACCGAGAGGAAACGGCGATAATTATCGAATTATTAATCCTGCAGGAAAGACCCAAATGCACGACATACGCATCATTTAAGAAGACGTATGGCCACCGTTCGCGAGTTCATCTTAAAGCAAAACATGGGGCCACCGACCTCGAGTACACGTCCCCTTGCGACCCGTTCAACAACGTGCCCAAGATTAACCCGTGCACTCTCCAACCGTCCTCAACCCGTGCAACCACTGTGCCATACACATCACCTCCGGGTCGGTGAGATGTCCGGCCGACTTTACAACTCACAAGCTACATAGGTTTACCAATCCCCATAAGAAAGGTATGCAAGTGGTACACAACTCAAACTTGTTCGCGGAGCCACAATGGGGTGTTCTCAATTTTAATCAATTCATCAAGTTCAAATTTAATCATAAGCCATATGTGAGGGTCCCATTCTATCGTTGACTCTATAAGCATAGCATAGCATTTCTAACGAGGATATGACACCTATTCTACATAGGACAGATAGGGAAAAATTATGCACGTGGATTTCCAAACAATTCCTATAACGTAAATGCACAATCATCATCCTCAGTATGGTGATAAGAAGAAAGCATTTCAAAATAATAGGAATGCACCGGTGCTTTCCTTGAGAGTGATCGAAGTTAGTACTAGCTTCACAAGCGTTGAGAGTGGCAATGGTTTCTTCCGGCAGGATCAATTCGACGTCGTCACCTAGAGAATGAAATGCAATGCATAAGTAACATGAATACAAGGTCGATGATGATGGTAATGCAGAGGTGCTGTTTTGTATGATTGCATAAGTACAAGTTTAGTAAAAACTTAGCTTTGTGAAAGTCCTAATATGCATAATTACATATGTTGCTCTCTTTAACGGAGTTAATTAAATTATCGAGTGTAGACATACATAGGCAAAGCAATGGTTTAAGCAAAACGACATGGTGCTGTGGTCAACATGGTGTGTCATGTTTAGTTGGATGATCGAAAGCTTAAAAGTGAGTTAAAGGCATTTAGGGTTAGGAGTGAAATTTCATCATCACATGCGATGAAGGTGTAAATTAAATACGAGAGAATGCCATAAATGCAATAACTTGAAAAATATGCAATGAAATGTAGATTTTCCAAGTGCCAGAAAGTCAAGGGTGCTCATATACGTGCTCTGTCCACGTGGCATCTAATTTGGATTTGTATTTTTAAAGTTATGCCTTAAGTGAGTTTTCATGGATTGACTTTTAACATTTTTGTAAACATATGAAAATGACCAAATCCTACAAACTCATGTTACTTTTCTGAAAGTACAAGCTTTGTAGTTTCGGAAACATTTTAGCTTGCAATTTTTGGACTTTTAGATCGAAAGATCCGGATTTTTCGAAATGCAATAAAGTTCGAGCTATTTACAAAACTGCCATCGCTAGATTTTGAACAAAGGGCGGCGCGAGCTCCGGCGTGCGGTGGCCGGCGCCGGTGAGCTCGCTCGCGACGGCGCGCTAGGGCGATGCAAGGCGTGGGATTTGGTGGGAATGCTGGGCGCGGTGCGGGGAACACGTTGGTGGGTGCTCGCGAGTCCCAACGGCGGCCGGAGCGCGCGGCGGCGAGCAGCGGCGTTCGGGGTGTCTCCCGCGTGGTCCGGGAGAACCACCCGAGCAAGGGGAGTGGCGGCGTGGGCTCGGGCGGCGTGGAGGTGGACCGGGGAGGCAGCTCGACGGAGAGGTGGTAGAACAACGGCGACGGCGGCGGAATTTCTCCGAAATTCGCGGCGACGTGGAGCACGGCAGGGCGGTGGATCCGAGGGGGAAGATGGGGGCGCCTCTTGCACACGATATGGCGGAGACGGGAGGAAGAATTGACCTCTCTAGGCGGCGTGCCATGGCGGCCATGGCGGTCGTGGCGGACGGCGGCGGCCTTTTTCTCCGATTCACGCGCCGGTGAAGAGGGAGAGGGCAGGGCGGTGGCGCCGGAGTGTAGATAGGACAATGTGGGAGTGGTTTGAGGCGAGAATCCGGTGGAACCTTGGCTCTTGTGCCAATTTCAAGGGGAGGGGGCAAAGGTGAGCGGCGGCAGGGCGGGGGCCATCACTCCCCGGCCGTTCCTCGTTGGCCGGCGGGTACAGGGACGGTTGGGGGTTGGTAGGGGCTTGCGTGGTGGATGGGACGGGCCAGGGCGGACGCGGTGGTGCCGGACCGGCGGTCCGAGCCGCCATTGCCCCCTGGGCATTGATCTCGATTCAATTTTTTGAATTTTGAAATCTGGTTCGCTGAATTTTAATCAAAACTATGGTTCTGGTGCTCCAAAAATTAAAACAAAAATATGGGGAGCTTCAGAATGAAAGGATCCAACTTTTTTTGTTTTAGCTCAAAGTTTGGATTCGGCCTCCAAAAATTCAAAGAAAATTCATAAACAGCAGAGTTTCAAATTTGAATTTGAATTTTTGAGCTTTTAAAATGTTGTTCACAAATTTTGCAAAAATGCTGTAAAATCGTTATTTTGCATGAGCAACATGATGGTGAAAAAATATGTGGGTAGTTCTTTTATATTTTTTGAATTTTTCCCTTTCTTTGATTTTTTTCCATTTTTCTTTTTCTTGCTTTTTTTGAATGATTAGCATTAGGGTTTGCACTAATGGTGTCATTAAGGTCTAAATTAGGTCATTGACGTTA
This sequence comes from Chloris gayana, assembly GCA_031894775.1. NCBI lineage: Eukaryota > Viridiplantae > Streptophyta > Magnoliopsida > Poales > Poaceae > Chloris > Chloris gayana. Next base: position 156,550 of record JAUNZO010001356.1, read on the forward strand.
ATTCATGACATGGGATGTCACAACCCTCCCCTAAAAGAAATTCTCGTCCCGAGAATTGCAACTAATTAAGGAGAGGGAGTGTGAAAATTACCGATTTGTGTGACGCGAGAAACTCGGGAAAGTTCTTCTCTAGAAAATCCTCTTGTTCCCAAGTTGCTTCTTCCTCGGTGTGATTACACCATTGCACTTTATAGAAGGCGATGGTGCGATTACGAGTTACCCCGTCGCTTTGATCGATAATCCGGACGGGGTATTCGGGGTAGGAGAGATCTTCTTCTAGTTGCTCGGTGTCGGAAATGACCACATCTATCGGAGGCTTCAAGCATTTCTTGAGTTGCGAGTCATGGAATACATTGTGCACACGAGCAAGACTTTCCGGTAATTGCAATCGGTAAGCAACCGCGCTATGCTTTTCCACAATCGGATAGGGTCCAATATAGCGGGGTGACAACTTTCCTTTAATTCCAAACCGAGATATGCCCTTATTCGGAGAGACACGAAGATAAACATGATCTCGCTTCTCAAATTCTAATGGGCGTCTCCTCTTGTTAGCGTAGCTAACTTGGCGAGATTGTGCGGCTTTCATGTTGGCTTGAATTTGTCGGACTTTTTCTTCGGCTTGAGTGACAAGATCGGGACCAAAAATAGTTCTTTCACCCGCTTCCGACCAATTCAAAGGTGTTCGACAACAATGACCATACAATGCTTCAAATGGTGACATTCCCGAACTCTCTTGATAGCTATTGTTGTACGAGAGTTCGGCGAATGGAAGACAATCATCCCAATTTCCTCGATTTTCCATAGCACATGCACGCAAGATATCCTCCAGATATTGATTTAACCTTTCGGTTTGTCCATCCGTTTGAGGGTGAAAAGCGGAACTTCTAATGAGAGTGGTACCAAGACAAGAATGCAATTGCTCCCAAAAGCGAGATACAAATTGCGGACCTCGATCGGAAACAATGGTTTTGGGTACTCCATGCAAACATAGCACTCTTGAGATGTATAGCTCGGCATACTTCTTGGTATTGTAGGTAGTATGGACGGGAATGAAATGCGCGGATTTGGTTAATCTATCCACAATAATCCAAATTGAATCATGCTTCTTTGATGTGAGAGGCAATCCAACGATAAAATCCATAGCAATGTCCTCCCACTTCGAAACGGGAATTTTCAATGGGTTCAATGATCCGGCCTTTCTCAAGTGATCGCTTTTACTCGTTGACAAGTATGGCACTCGGCCACATAACGTGCAATCTCACGCTTCATGCGTGTCCACCAAAACTTTTGTCTTAGGCCGCGATACATCTTGTTGCTACCGGGGTGTATAGAATATTTAGATAAATATGCCTCATCCATTATTTTCTTCCGTAATTCCATATCCTTCGGAACAACGAGATGCTGATTGAACCATAACACACCATCGACATCTTGTCGGAAACATGTAGCTTCATCCTTTTCTATCTTTTGCCTAATAATTCCATTCCTTCGTCCTTCTTTTGTGCCTCAATAATTTCCTCACGAAGGGTAGGAATGAGAGCTACATTATACAACGAGCCATAGGGAATAACTCGCAAACTTGGTTCACTAAAATCTCAAAATTTCTGATTTTTCCATAGAACATCCGAGTAATATGATTGCATTGATCCTTGCGACTCAAAGCGTCGGCAACCACATTAGCTTTACCCGGATGGTAATGAATCTCCAACTCATAATCCTTGATTAATTCCAACCATCGACGTTGCCTCATATTCAACTCTTGTTGGGTGAATATATACTTGAGACTCTTATGATCGGTGTAGAGATTGACAAGATTTCCAAGTAGATAAAGCCTCCAAGTTTTCAAAGCAAGGACAACCGAGGCTAGTTCCAAATCATTGGTAGGGTAGTGTTGTTCATGCTTGCGAATTTGACCGGAAGCGTAAGCAACGATACAACCTTCTCGCATTAGCATACACCCTAGACAGTGCCGGACGCATCACAATACACGTCGAACGGCTTGGTGATGTCGTCTTGTGCTAACATCGGAGCGGAGGTCAAATGCTTTTTGAGAGTTTGGAAGGCTTCTTCACATTCACGGCTCCATTTAAACTTAGCATCCTTCTCCAATAATTTTTTCATAGGCTTGGCTATGCTCGAAAATTGGGAATGAATTTCCGATAATAACCGGCAAGACCGAGAAAACTTCGGATTTGTCTCACCGATCTTGGGGACTTCCAAGTAAGTACTTCTTCAACTTTACTTGGGTCAACGGTGACACCTTCCGCGGATATGATATGACCCAAGAAAGGAACTTGCTTCAACCAAAATTCATATTTGCTAAATTTGGCATATAATTGATGATCACGAAGCCGTTGGAGAGCAATGCGAAGGTGTTCGGCATGCTTTTCGTCCGACTTTGAATAAATAAGAATGTCATCAATGAAGACCAAGACAAACTCATCCATCTCGGGCATAAAAACCGAATTCATCAAGTACATGAAATGAGCTAGAGCATTTGTAAGCCCAAAAGACATGACAAGATATTCAAAGAGACCATACCGCGTAGAGAAGGCGGTTTTTGGAATATCTTCGGCTCGGATTTTGATTTGATGGTAACCGATCGGAGATCGGTCTTAGAGAAGACCTTAGCACCAACTAGTTGATCAAAGAGAATATCAATCCGAGGGAGTGTGTATTTATTCTTGATAGTTACCGCATTAAGAGGGCGATAATCCACACATAGACGTAGCGTCTTGTATTTCTTTTTCACAAAGAGAGCGGGACATCCCCATGGAGATGAACTAGGGCGAATGTATCCTTTATCCATAAGCTCACTTAATTGCTCCTTTAACACCGCTAGCTCATTGGGAGCTCAATTTTAAACTCAACATCCCGGTCGGGTGGCATGCCCGTAAGTCATCCGGAAACACATCGGGAAACTCACATACCACGGGAATATCCTCAATCCTTTTTCCCTCAAGATGATAGATTTTAGAGGTGGAGAATTTTGGATGGGGTAATCGGAGAATAGTCGAACCATGGAGTGGTGAGTTTAGGTGAACTTCTCGGGAATCGATGTGCAAAACGGCCTTATGGAGTTTCATCCATCTCATACCTAGGATGATGTCTATTCCTTGCCCTCCTAAAATTACGAGAGAGGAGGGGTATACTTTTCTCTCTAGGTTTAGTGGTACTTGCCTCAACTCTAGGTTTGTTTTTATTTTTCCACCGGGTGATGAGATGATGTAGGGAATATCCAAAACGATGGGAGTGAGTTGTAAGGTTTTTGCACATGCTTGGCTAATGAAATCATGAGTTGCACCGGAATCAGAAAGAACCAAAGTGGAGTGGTTGTTGACCGAAAACATACCCGAAAGTACCGGCTCACCCACTTGAATCTCTTCGGCTGTGGTATAGTTGACTCGGCCATTCTTAGCATTCGGAGTGGAAGATTGATTGCGGTTCCCATTTCCATTATTCCCATTGCGGTTTTGATTGTTGTTGCCACTTCCGGAACCATTGTTGTTGTTGTTGTTTGCCATGTTACGTGTCGGAACACGGCAATCCTTTGCAAATGGACCCGAACGTCCACAATTAAAGCACGGACCTTGAGGACTGGGTCTAGCACCTCGGTACTGCTGCTGCGGAGGGCGGAATGAATTGTCGTGCTGCTGATTTCCACCGTGAGAATGGTGGTGTTGCTGCGGCACAAATTGGCGTGATCCCCCGTCGGCGGTAATGCGGCACGAAACTTCTGTCCGGATAGGGATGTGATGGCCAACTTGTACTTAGGCGGAGTGGAGCCGGATGGATTTCCTACGGCACGCTTCCTTTTTTGTACTCTTGGTAAGCACGGATAGCATCTTCTTGCACAATTGCGGCACTCATCAAGTCATTGAATGTGCTGGTGGTGACTTGAGTCAAACGATCTTGCAATTTCAGGCTTAGTCCCGAACGAAAGCAATCCTTTTTCTTGTCATCCGTGCCGGCGTGATAGGATGCATATTGGGCCAAGTAGTTGAACTTCCATGCATACTCTTGCACGGTTCCGGTACCTTGCTTCAAATTGAGGAATTCTTGCAACATGCGCTTCATGAGCAAAAGTCCGATCAATTCACTTGAGTACCGGAGGGAAGGGCGGCGGTGAAACTTGCCCACCATGCACTAGTGGAGCCACGGAGTTGTTGAGCCGCAAAGAGAACCTTTTCTCGAATGTGCAATTAAGGAGAGCAAACTTCGACTCAATGATGCGCAGGAAGTTGTCCGCCTCCAAAGGATCGGTAGTAGCTACACCAAACTTTGGCGGTTGAGTCGCACAAAAGTCGGCATAGGTGGAATTTCTCGGCCCTTGGGGTGGCGGTCCTTTGCCTTGTCCTTGATTAGCTTGACTTGCAAAGAACATGCGGAACATCTTGTTTTGGTTTGACACGAGTTGCTCCAACGGCGTGAGAGGTGGAGGGTTAGGTTGCTGCTCTTCCCTCGCACCTTGACCACTGCTGGAAGCTTCACCACGATGGGTATTCACCATCTGTCACATATGAAAATTTTTCTCACGTTAGCCCGTTAGTTTTGGAGCTAAAACGGCAAGAAAACATAGCATTTGACATAGGGATAAAAAATTTCAGATTGCATGTCCGAAAGAAATAGTGATGAAATAAGCATAATGCGATGGCAACACACCCATTCCATAGATTCCAACATAGCTAGCAACATGATAGAAATTTTTGATAGATGGGAAACCACAAATCCGATAAAACACGGTCTTAGGTTACAACACATGTGACCCATAAACAAACACAAATCTCGGAGAGCTTAATTAACAACACGCGGATCGTTTTCCATACATGATTACATGCCTCACGAGATAACAATCCTACAACACATAGAGCTACGACCACCGGTCATGACAACTACTCGTCGTCATCGCCGTAGTAGTCGTTGTCACGCCTCATGGGAGAGGGTGTGTGACATCCCTTCCGGGACACCCGGGAGTCGGTACAGGGGGACACTCGACGAAGCGAGTTACAACAGTTCATCATTTTATACAAGCCAGAATATATACATCATGGTATAATACAACCAGGTTTTCGAAATACAAACATCGTACAGTGGAAGCATAATTCATTATTAAGTCGTGGAAGTACGATTCATGTCCCGAAACATAACGAACAAACCCCGAGTATTCTAATACTCAGCAAGACAGTACTCCGTCAACGAGGCACCCTAAGGCCGACGCCTAGTATGCAAAGGCTTTATGGCTGTGGAGTTGACTCACTTGCGAAACCAGCTCTAATGGTTGATCCTTAGTTTCAAGTTTTAGCTCAAGTTAAGTTCATTAGAGAACAAGGGTTAGCGAGTCTATAACTACTGCAATCAAGTTTGCAAGAAAAGATCAATTCCCACCAACAGCTTCTTTCATCTCTCATCTTCATCTTTCAGTTGATTAACTACGATGTGACGAGCTAAGCAAGCGGTACTCATTACTCGCGAGGGACAGCGATTCGAATCGATTTTTTTTACCAGCTGGCAAAACCCGACTACACGACGTATACGCACCACACTCGGTCGTATACGACAACTTTCCCGCTAGCACCTGGCAGAAGACTAGCCCTTCCAAACTCCCCGGGAATATGGCGACTCCACGACTTCCTCCGTGGCCGACCCATTTCTCTCCCGTGAGACTTCCCTCTCACTAACAGCCAACAAAAGAGATTTGGCTACGCTACATCTCTCGCGGTGATAGGGTACATCAGCTTGCTGGGCCCATGACACCAAGCATGTAGTACGGTACGTTCAAACTTGTTCAACTATGCCGACAACGGTACGGTCCTTGACCGACTCGGATGGGGCTACCACCTTGCAAGACCTCACTCTGTCTTGCCCTTTCTCCTACGTGGCCCGTCCGGTCTCAACTTCATTAACACTCTCTTTTAAATTTAACGACAACACATCAAAATACTTAAAGCCTCCATGCTTTAAGATCATCTAAAACATCTACCGTTGCGACTATGAATTAAGCCTAGCTTCTATTGAGCTACCTGTACCAAGTATAGTATAAACAAACGGAAACCTATCTCATGCATCTAGGGTGTCAATCATTTCCTAACACCTAATGCACAAGCATAACTTAACTAGTGTGATAAAATAAAATATTTAAAACATAGGTCGGATGCACCGGGGCTTGCCTTGATTCACGTCGGTGTTAGCTTCCTCGGTGTTTGGGTCGACTTCGATGTTCCCGTCTCCTGTCTCAACCTCGGACGGAACTTCGATCACGTCAGGACCTAGGTCGACCAACAATACGTCGCAAATCACAACCATGCATGCATGAATGTACATGATATGATGTGCAATGATTTTTTATCGACATGTTCATTAATTAACAATTAATAATTAATTAATGATATACAATAACACATGAAGTAATAAACTAAGATCACATGAAATGACGGTGTTTATGTTTAATTTTGAAAAACATTTTTCATAAACACTTTCATCTGCAGATATCTCCTTCATCTAAATAAATTCTTTTCTTAAATTAAATATTTAATTAGCATAAAATAATAACTTCTATTAACCAAAGAATGTAATCAATTAATACTTATGAAATAAAAATACTTAAAATAGATATTTTATTTCATAAACAGGTAGAGAATATTTTTCCGAGTCTAACAAAATTGGTTTCACATTTTTCTGATTTTTATATAATTTTCTACGAATTTTCAAAATTCTAAAAGGGTTCTCTCGCCACACGCGGGGCCACGGGGTTGTGACGCACGCGATCCCGCGTAGCCACACGTGATCCCGTGCGTGTGGCCCACGGTGTGGCGCCACCGCAGAGGCGAGCCCACGGCGGCGCGGCCACCGGAGACGGCCGGCGTTGAGCCAAAGCTCGCCGCAGGACCCTCTACGTGCTCTACTCAACATGGCGAACACGATGGTGTGGACGAGCTCACATGAGCTCGACCAGAAGCTTGCCGGCAGCGAGGTGCGGCCATGGCAGAGGCTCCGGCACGGCCAAGGCTCGCCGTGGTTGCTCAAAATTTGGGGAAAACATGCGTGAAGCTTCTACGGCACATGCGCAATGACGACATAGTGTCGCGATCCCTTGAAGATGGCCGGAGAGTAGTGCTCACCGTGGGGGATGCGGACGGTGGCGGTGAAACTCCGAACGACGGGGAAATCTCGTCGGAACCGTGGAGAGAACTCAAGGTTGAGTGGCTAGGGATGACGAGCAACACGTTACGCATCATTGGAAGGAGAAAGGAAAGCAAACGGCTCACCAAGCAACACAAATTTTCAGCCGCGGCGGAGGAACGACGACGAGCTCCCGCGGAGAAAGGTGGCCTCGCCTCGACGGAGCGGAGCTGCTCGGCTCAATTGGAGGGCCCGGGGAGCTTCGCTAGGTTGTTGCGTGACTTGCGGTGGGGTTGGCTCGGACCGGGAGCCGCCGGAGCGGCCTCGGCGGCGGTGAGCCGAGGAGAAGCGAGCAGCTGCGTGGATAGGCGAGCAGCTGCATGGGGGCGCGTGGAAGCGCGGCCGGGAGGCAGCCCGAACGGCGGCGGTCGCGCCGAGAGAGAAGAGAGAAGAGAGAGGTCGGCGCCGGGCCCCGGCCCGGCCATTTTGCTAAAAGACCCCCGCTTTCGATTAATTGAAAAACTACTTTCTCGAGCTCGGAAAATTTTACAAAAAATTAGGGTTGCTAATGAAAATATTTCAAACACTTTTCCTTTTAAGTCCAAGTTCAAATTCCAAATGTTTTTCGGATTAAAGTTTCATGTTTAAATTAAAGAGAGGCTTTAATTATTTCTTATAGATATTTTTACAAAAGAAAATAATTTCATAGCAACTCCATAAATCTATTATTCTCATGTTTAATCAACAGAAAATGTTAAACACCAAAATTTACTTTTATTTTAATTCTTTTTTTAAGAACTTGATTTTCTTAAGTTAAATTGATATTTTATGTGTACTCTTAACACAAAATTAAATAGTTTCACAAATGCAACATGATGACATGATCATGAATGACATGAAATGCACTTTTATTATTAGGGTTGTTACAGACCCTCCCCCTACAGGAATCTCGCTAGACGAGGGTACTAAAGAATTCGGGGTAATTGGATCGGAGAAACTCTTCTTGTTCCCAAGTAGCTTCAGCTTCGAGTGATTACTCCATTGAATCTTGTAGAACTTGATAGTTCGATGTCGAGTCACTCGATCCTTGGTATCGAGAACTTTGATTGGACGTTCGTCATATGTCAAGTCTTGTCAGTAACTCGTTCCACATCTCGTCGTCGGTATGTCTACCGGTGGTTTTAGACACTTCTTCGGTTGAGACACGTGGAACACACTCGTGGATTTCCGATAAATGTGCCGGCAATTCCAAACGATATGCCACGGCTCCACATCTCTCTCGGATTGGAAAAGGTCCGATATATCGTGGAGCTAACTTGCCTTTAATTCCAAACCGTTGAACACCTTTGGTTTGAGATACTCGAACATAAACTTGGTCTCCAACCTTGAATACCAACTCTCGACGTCTTTTATTGGCATAGCTGATCCGTTGAGATTTAGCTCTCTTGAGGTTCTGTTGAATGAGACGTACTTGTTCCTCTCGCATCTTTTACCAAGTCAGGTCCGAAGATTACTCTTTCTCCACTTTCGGACCAATTCGGAGGTGTGCGACAACTATGTCCATATAGAGCTTGGAATGGTGACATTCCGACACTCTCTTGATAACTCGTTATTGTATGAGAACTCGCCAGCGGTAAACATTTCTCCCAATCCTTGCCATATGTCAAGACACATGCTCGAAGCATATCCTCGAGATACTCGATTGATCCTTTCTGTTTGTCCATCTGTTTGAGGATGATAAGCTGAGATTCGTATCATTTTTGTTCCCAATGATTCATGTAATTGTTCCTAAAATCTGGAGACAAACTGCGTTCCTCGATCCGAGATAATGGTCTTCGGCACTCCATGCAGACAAAGAATACGAGCGATGTACGGCTCCGCATATTTCTCGGCGGTGTACCGAGTATGTACCGGTATGAAGTAAGCTGACTTAGTCAATCTGTCCACAATAACCCGGATGGAATCGTGTTTTCGTGGGCTTAACGGTAATCCAACAATGAAATCCATGCTGATGTCTTCCCACATCCATTCAGGAATACTCAAGGGTTGCAATGGACCTGCTTGCTTCAAGTGCTCGGCTTTGACACGTTGACAGGTATCACACTCATTAACATACTTGACTATTTCCGCTTCATGCGTGTCCACCAAAATCTTTGCTTCAGATCTCGATACATCTTGTTGGTTCTAGGAAGAATTGAGTATTTAGATGTATGAGCTTCATCCATTATCTTCTTGCGAAGTTCTAGGTTCTTAGGTACTACTAGTCGATTCTTGAACCAAATAACTCCTTCATTGTCTTCCCTGAAACATTTAACTTCACCTTTCTTGAGTCGTCTTCTAATATGTTCCATGCCAACACTTTTCTGCTGAGCTGCTACCACTTCTTCACGAATGGTAGGGATAAGAGCTAAATTGGTCAACACTCCATACGAAAGAGTCCGGAGATTTGGCTCAGCGTAGCATCCTCAAACCGATGGACGAGACAGAAAGCATTAATCTATATCTCGAGGATATGCTTCGCGCCTATGTCTTGACCTACGGTAAAGATTGGGAGAAATGTTTACCGTTGGCGGAGTTCTCATACAATAATAGCTATCAAGAGAGCGCCGGAATGTCACCGTTCCAAGCTCTATATGGACGTAGTTGCCGCACACCTTTGAATTGGTCCGAAAGTGGAGAAAGAATAATCTTCGGACCAGACACTGGTAAGAGATGCGAGAGGAACAAGTACGTCTCATACAACGAGAATCTTAAGAGGGCTAAATCTCGACAGATCGGTTATGCCGATAAAAGACGTCGAGAGTTAGTATTCCGGTGGGAGATCAAGTTTATCTCCGTGTATCTCCTACCAAAGGTGTTCAAAGGTTTGGAATCAAGGGCAAATTAGCACCACGATACATCGGACCGTTTCCAATCCTAGAAAGATGTGGAGCCGTGGCATATCGTTTGGAGTTGCCGACACACTTGTCGGGTATACATAATATATTCCATGTATCTCAACCGAAGAAGTGTTTGAAACCACCGGTGGATATACCGACAACTGAAGTGGAACAGTTACAACCGGACTTGACATATGACGAACGTCCGGTTAAGGTTCTCGACACCAAGGATCGAGTGACTCGACATCGGACCATCAAGTTCTACAAGATTCAATGGAGTAATCACTTAGAAGCTGAAGCTACTTGGGAGCAAGAGGAGTTTCTCCGATCTAACTACCCCGAGTTCTTTAGCACTATCGTCTAGTTGCTTCTATCGTGAATCTTGGAACGAGATTCCTGTAAGGGGGAGGGTTGTAACAACTCTCGAAATAAATGCATTTCATGTCATTCATGAGCATGTCATCATATTGCATTTTTGAAGTTATCAAAATTTGTGTGAAGAAAATATACATAAAATATGAAATTAACTAAAGATTAAAGGAAATGCTTAAAAAGAATTTAAATAAGAGAGAATAATATGTTTAACATTTTCTATTGCTTAAACTTCATAAATAAAGATTTATCAAAGTTCCCTGAAATTATTTTGTTTGGTAAAAATAATTACAAGAAATAAACAAAGCTTCTTTAGTTAATTTATCTATGAATTTTTAGTCTGAAAATAATTTGGAATCTTAACCGGGACTTAATAGGAAAAATGTCTAAAATACTTTCTTTTACACCCCTGAATGTTTGGGGAATTTTTCTAAGCATGGAAAGCTTAGTTTTTAGTTACGCGAAAGGCCAGGGGTGTTTTTGCAAAATTACCGGGCTCGGCCTACGAGCCAGCCTCTCTTCCTTCTCTCCTCTCTCTCCGCGCTCGCGCCGCCTCGGCCGCACCGCCTCCAGGCCGGCCTCCACGCCACCCCGATCACGCAGCTGCTTGCTCCGTTGCCGCCTCCGGCGAGGATAAGAACCCAGCTGTGGCCCTATCCCCTCTTTCCTCTCCCTCATTCGACTCTACACCTCACCGCCACCCCCGCCTCCCCGGAGCAATGCCGCCGAGCCGTTTCGATTGCTTCTCATTCGAGCCGACGCCGCTGCGAGCTCCGCCACACGACCCTAGAGCTAACCCAAGCCTCCAACTCGATTGAGCTCCCTCTATTTTCACGAATTTGAAGCTTCAACTCCGGCGGGTTGCCACCGTCGCCCTTCACCGCAACTCGTGATTCTTCCACGTCGGTGAGCTATTCTTGGTTCTGTTTCTTCCTAGAGGTGCGCAAGTGACCCCTCTACACTCGGCACACTCATCCAAGCATGCGCCGTGCAGGTTCATCGGAATTTCATCGTTTCCCGGAGCTCGGTCCGCCGCCGCCATCACTCGTACGGTGAGCCCTACCTTCCGGCCATGCTCATGCTTCTAGGACCTCGCGACGAGCTTGATTATACCCCGTAGAAGCTTCCCGCAGTAGTTTCCCCAATTTTTGGGCAACCACGGCGAGCCTTGGCCGTGCCGAAATCTCTGCCCGAGCCGCATCTCGCCGCCGGCATGCTTCCGGTCGAGCTCGAGGCGAGCTCGTCTTCTCCACCGAGTCCGCCGAGTCGCGTAGAGGGTGTAGGAGGTCCTGCGGCGAGATTTGGTGCACCGCCGACCATCTCCGGTGGCCGCGCCGCCGTGTCCCTGTCGCCGCGGTGGTGCCACACCGCGGGCCACACGCGCGGGATCGCGTGTGGCTACGCAGGATCTCGTGTGGCTGCACCACGTGGCCCCGGTGTGGCACATAATAGGTTTTTAATTTTCAAAAATTCATAGAAAATTCAATAAAAATCGGAAAAATGCAAAACCAAATTGGTTAGACTCGAGAAAATAAGATCTATTCATTTATGAAATAAAATATTTATTTTGAGCATTTTTATTTCATAGATAATTATTTATCACATTCTTTGATTAATAAAAGCTATTATTGTATGCTAATTAAATGTTTAATGTAAGAAAATAATTTAATTATATGAAGGAGATACTATAGACGAAAGTAATTATAAAAATTATTTTCCAAAATTAAACTTAAACATTATCATTTCATGTGATTCCAAATTATTAGCCTATTATCACATGTCATTTAAATAATGATTATTTATCGCTTAATAAGCAGGATTAATTATTAATTACTGAACCTAAGTAATTAGTAACTAATGAACTTAATTAATTATTAATTAGGGAACATGATTAATGAGTAATTAATAATCATGGTTAAGCATTAATTAATAAGCATAATCATTTGTTAATTATTGAGTAATAAACATGCTTATTAATTAACAAATATGATGAATTATTAATTGTTAGTTACTGAACATAATTAATCGTTAATTATTAGTTGGTGAACATAATTAATAAAATCTTTGCATAATCCTGTCATGTTCATTCATGCATGCATGATTGTGATTTGCGACGCATTGTTGGTCGACCTAGGTTCCGAGGTGATCGAGGTTCCACCGGACGTCGAGTCGGAGACGGGAATCTCGAAGTCGACCCACACGTCGAGGAAGCTAACCCCGACTCGTATCAAGGCAAGCCCCGGTGCATCCTACCTATGTTTTTAAATATTTTATTTTATCACATAGTTCGGTTATGTTTGTGCATTAGGTGTTAGGGAATGATTGACACCCTAGTTGCATTATGGTAGGTTTCCGTTGTTTATACTATACTGGTACAGGTAGCTCAATAGAAGCTAGGCTTAATTCATAGTCGCAAAGGTAGATGTTTTAGGGAATCTTAAAGCATGGAGGCTTTAAGGGTTATTGTGTTGACACTAAGATGAAGAGAGTGTTAATGAAGTTGAGACCGGACGGGCCCCGTAGGAGAAAGGGCAAGACGGAGATGAGGTCTTGCAAGGTGGTAGCCCCGTCCGAGTCGGTCAAGGACCGTACCGTTGTCGGCTTAGTTGAACAAGTTTGAACGTACCGTACTACATGCTGGTATCATGGGCCCGAGCAAGCTAATGTACCCTACCGCCCCGAGAGATGTAGCGTAGCCAACTCTCTTTTACCGGCTGTTAGTGAGAGGATAGTCTCACGGGAGGGAGATGGGTCGACCACGAGGGAAGTCGTGGTCGCCATACTTCCGGGGAGTTGGAAATGGCTAGTCTGTCTGTCGGTGCTAGTGGGAAAGGTTGTTGTATACGACCGAGTGTGGTGCGTATACGTCGTGTAGTCGGGTTTTGCCAGCTAGTATAAAATCGATTCGAATCGCTGTCCCTCGCGGTAATGAGTACCGCTTATTTAGCTCGTCACATCGTAGTAAACAATATGGAAGATGAGGACGAGAGATCAAAGGGATAATGATCTACTTTAATCTTGATCGGCAAACTTGATTGCAATAGTGATAGGCTGCAAATACCAAGGTTAATGAACTTAATGTTGAGTTAAAATATTGAAAGTAAGTATCCACCCATAAATGCTGTTTTTGCAAAGGAGTAAACCCCACAGCCGAAAGCCTTTGCATACTAGGCGTCGGCCTTAGCGTGCCATTTTGACGGGTCGGTCTTGTTGAGTATTAGAATACTCGGGGTTTGTTCGTTATTTTTCAGGGAATGAGTCGTACTATCACGACTTGTATGGTAGCTTCCGGAAGAGGAGCGAGTGTCCCGAGGGAGGTTCCCTCCAATGGGAACGTATCCCCACGCCGTGAAGAGGAAGGACCGTGGTGTACGGCGGGCTCAGTACATCACGTTGATCGTTGATAGGTTTTTATTGTATAAAAGTACAAGTTTCCGCTGCAATACTCGTAGGGTGTTAAACTTCAATAATGTTTATTTTCCGCTGTGCGAATGTTTGTATTACAAAAACCTGGTTGTATTATACCATGATGTATGTATTCTGGCTTGTATGAGATGATGTGCTCGTTACCATGAAGCTACCATACAAGGGGATTTAAGCCTCGGGGCCATTGATGAGTATGATGGTAAAGCACCTCCTGCCGAGTGGCTATGCATGTACACCATCGCCATCCGGTCAGCAGGAGGAGATACATTTGTGCTAGCTAATTACCTCCCCATGTGCATGGAGCAGGCTGGACGCTTATGGTTGCAGTCCCTACTCGAGAAATCTATTTCTTCTTGGGGCGATCTCACCAAAAAGTTCGTAGAGAATTTCCAAGCGACTTGTGAGAAGCCGAGGAATTACTTCGACCTCAACGAGCTGAAGCGAAGCTCGACGAGACCCTCACCGACTTCATCGAGCGTTTCGCAATAAGAAGGTCTTAATCTCCAATGTTCCCGACCAGCAAGTAATTGCTGCGTTTCATGCTCGACGTCCGGAGTGAAGCTTTGGTTCACAAGATTGGAAGGCGAAATCGGAACCTTACCATGACGTCGTCGAGTGCTTCAAGATAGCGGACGACTATGCTCGCTGGTGAATCGAACGTGGTCAATTTGTGCGGGAACAAAGGGAAGGAGCCGAAGCATGATCAAGGCAACCGATCCGGATCCAAGAACAACAACAAGCGCAAGGCTGATCACCTTGTTGCAGCTGTCGACCCGTCTCATGGAGGAGACCGGCCGCCACCTCCCAAGAGAGGTCCGAGAGAACGATTGTCGTTCGAAACACTTCTAGAAGGCCCTTGCATGATTCATAATGGGAATCATAAAGCCAAGGAGTGCTTCCTGTTAAGGCCGTTCGCTCGGTTCGCCTTAAAAGTCGCGCCCGATCCGCTTATCGGAATCGGAGGGATGACAAGCGCAAGGACAAAGAACACGATGACAATGGGGACGATGAAGGTTTTCAAGAACCAGCTCGAAAGGTGAACATGATTTTTGGAGGCCCGGACGCTTACGAATCGAAGAGAAAGCAAAAGTTGGCATTTCGAGAGGTTAATGTCGTCGTTCCTCGCTACACCCGAGTACTTACGGTGGTCCGAGGTGCCGATCACTTTCAGCAGAGCTGATCATCCCGAAGTATTGCCAAAAGTCGGCAAATATCCACTCATCTTGGCCCCTATAGTTCACAAGGTGCGTTTGAAGAGGACCTTCATTGATGGTGGGAGTTGTCCGGATATCTTGTTCGCCAAAACTCCCCTAGAGCTTGGCCTTTCCGTAGCTGATCCGGAACGTAGCGTCCCACCGTTTCATGGTATAATACTCAGGCGGAATAGCTATCCTTTGGGGCAGATTTCTCTGCCGATGATCTTCGGGACAAAGGAGAACTACGGAAGGGAGAATATTATCTTCCGGGTAGCTGATATTGATTCAGCGTATCATGCGATACTTGGAAGGCCAGCTTTGGCAAAGTTTATGGCTATTCCAAATTACCAGTACTTGATGTCTGAAGATGCCAGGACCAAATGGAGTTTTGTCGTTTCGAGGCGACATCAAGACCGCTTATGCTTGCGAAGTACATAGCACTAAGTTGGCCTCTCGGGTCAATTTGGAGGATGAACGTCGAGAAATCGGAGAAGCAGCTGAGGCTCTAGAAGTCCGGGCAAGGCTGGAGGATGAAGTTCCGATCAAGAAGGTTGCAAAGGAGAAATTGAAGGCCGATGCAGTGGTTTCCAAAACTATTCGACTTGATGAGTCGGACCCCTCCAAGGTCACCCATATAGGGGCTGACTTGGGGGATAAATAGGAAAGCGCGCTCATTCTTTTCCTCCAGGAAAATAGGGATATCTTTGCATGGCAGCCTTCCGACATGCCGGGTGTTCCTAGGGAGAAGACCGAGCACGCATCGTTGGTGCGTCCCGATGGGAAGCCGTTAAACAGAAGCTCCGAAGATTTGCTCAAGACCGCAAGGAAGCTATTAAGAAGGAAATAACTAGGTTATTAGCAGCTAAGTTTATTAGGGAGGTGTATCATCCAGATTGGCTTGCCAATCCGGTTCTTGTACCCAAAAAGAATACTAAAGAATTAAGAATATGTGTCGATTATACTGATCTCAACAAAGCTTGCCCCAAAGACCCTTTCGCGCCGCCTCGAATTGACCAAGTTGTTGATTCGACCGCTGGCTGCGAGCGTCTTTGTTTTCTTGATGCTTACTCGGGATACCATCAAATACCGCTAAGAGTTGAAGATCAAATTCAGACCGCATTTATCACCCCCTTTGGAGCATACTGCTATACGACTATGCCTTTTGGATTAAAGAATGCTGGAGCTACATATCAGCGTGGTATACAACGTTGCTTGGATTCGCAATTGGGAAGAAACGCATAAGCTTATGTTGATGATATAGTGGTAAAATCTCGAAAACCGAGGATCTTCTTTCCGACCTGGCGAGAGACCTTCGATGATCTGCGGAATTTTTCCATGAAGCTCAACCCCGGAAAATGTGTATTTGGAGTTCGCTCCGGAAAATTGCTGGGCTACCTAGTGTCATGGCGAGGCATTGAAGCCAACCCGAAAAAATCCGGACAATAATCGACATGAAACCTCCGAGTTGCTTGAAGGATGTTCGAAGCCGACGGGTAGTATGGCGGCTCTTAGCCGATTCATTTCGAGATTGGGGGTTCGTGGACCTCCGTTCTTCAAGTTGCTTAAGAAGCAAGATAAGTTTGAGTGGACTAATGAGGCGCAGGTTGCGCCTGATCAACTCAAGGAATACTTTAGCAATCCTCCGGTATTGGTGCCTCCAGAGCCGGACGAGACCATCCAGTTATATATCTCCGCAACAACCCATGTGGTGAGCACGGTTACGGCGGTTGATCGGAAGGAAGAAGGACATCTACAACTGGTGCAACATCCGGAATATTTTGTAAGTGAAGTTCTTACTGAATCAAAGATATGATATCTCTAGTTACGTGAAGTTAATATATGCTCGTAGTGATAACTTCTCGAAAGTTGAAGCATTATTTCCAAGCGCACCCTATTGAGGTTAAGACTGGGTTTGCCATTGGAGATATTGTCCGAAATCGAGAAGCAATTGGCCAAGTTGCAAAGTGGGCTATAGAACTTGGTCAATATGAAATTACGTTTTCTTCACGAACGGCTATTAAGGGACAAGCATTAGCTGATTTCATAACCGAGTGGTTAGAGACACAAGTACCGCAGGAGATTCAAGCACCGGAGTACTGGGAGATGTTCTTTGATGGGTCCCTGCAGCTTTCGAGCGCGGGGCTGGGGTTGTGCTTCTCACCCCGCAAAAGGAACCACTTAGATATGTGTTACAAATGCATTTCCGAGCTTCCAACAATACAACGGAATATGAAGCTTTGCTTCATGGGCTTAGAGTAGCCATTTCGCTAGGAGTTCGACGATTGGACATTTATGGCGATTCGATGTTGGTGATAAGTCAAGTCAACAAAGCGTGGGATGCTCATGATGATCATATGATCGCTTACCGTCAAGAGGTTCGGAAGCTTGAAGAAAAATTTGATGGTTTGCGGTTTTCTCATATATCGCGCGGAAATAATTCTGCTACGGATGAGTTAGCCGGACCGGGATCATCATGACGAGCGGTTCCACCTGGTGTTTTTCTTCAAGTATTAGATAAGCCATCCATCAAGATGGAGCGCAAGGCTACTATTTCGGAGATTGCAGATGAAGAAGCTTTGAAGGATCGGGTGGAGAAGGCGGTCTTGAAAGACCGAGTCGAAGGAGCGGTCTTACCGGATAAGACAAGTGAGCGGGATCAATACCGACAATATTCAGCCACTTGATGTTATGATTATTGATTCCGATTGACGTACTCCGTACCTCGATTATCTTCGATCCGGTAAAACTCCGGAAGATAAAGTGGACAAGCAAAGACTGGAGGTTCGAGCGCGAAGTTATTTGATTCTTGAAGGAGAATTATATAGGCGAGGAGTTAATGTTCTAATGAAATGTGTATCTGTTTCGATGGCATTCAATTGCTCGGAAGACATACACAAGGGTATTTGTGGAAATCATGCTTCTTCAAAGACTCTAGTGGGGAAGGTGTTTAGACAAGGATTCTACCGGCCTTCAGCAGCGGATGATGCGTACGAGTGGTCAAGAGTTGTCGGGGATGTCGGTTCTTCGCCGAGCGACCTCATGCTCCGACTCATGAGTTGCAATTAATACCAATGACTTGGCCTTTTTCTACTTGGAGGCTGGATATAGTTGGACCTTTTAAAAGGGCGCCGGGAGGATTCACGCATATTTTTGTGGCAGTAGATAAGTTCTCTAAATGAATTAAGTTCCGTGTGGCACGAAGTGTTTTTAAATTTTCAAAATTCGTAAAAAATTCAATAAAATTCAGAAAAATACCAAACCAACTTTGTTAGACTCGGAAAAATGAGATCTATCCATTTGTGAAATAAAATAATTATTTTGAATAAATTTATTTATAATTTGTAATTAATCACTTTCTTTGATTAAAGAAAAGCTATTGTTTTATGTAAATGAAAGGTTTAATTATGAAAAATAATTTTATTCAATAAAGGAGATACTGCAGACGAAATTAATGATAAAATTTATTTTCCCAACATTAAACTTAAACTATGTTAATTTATATGATCACAATGTATTAACCTTTAATCACTTAAAGTAATTATTTACTTATTGACTAATAAATCAGATTAATGTGTTAATTATTAAACTTAAGTAATTAGTGACCTTAATTAAGTAATTAAGGAAAACAGAATTAATTAATAATAATCGTGATTAAACATTTATTAATCAGCATAATTAAATATTAATTAATGCTTAATGAACATACTTATCCATAATTTGTTAATTAACTAAAGTAATTAAGCATTAATCGTTAATTATTATTTATGGAACTTAATTAGTAAATTCATGCATATTTTCATCATGAGCATTCATGCATACATGATTGTGATTCGCGATGCATTGCTGGTCGTCTAGGTTTTGAAGTGATCGAGGTTCCACCCGAGGGCGAGTCGAGAGCCGGAATCTCGAAGTCGACCCGGCGTCCGAGGAGACTAACTTCGAACAAACTCAAGGCAAGCCCGGTGCATCCCACCTATGTTTTTAAAGTCTTTTCTTTTATCACGATAATTGTGTCGTGATCGTGCATCAGGTTACGGGAATTGCTTGACACCCTAGATGCATGAGTAGAATTCCTATGTTACCTGTTTGTCCATGTTGGTTTTGTGTCTCGATAGATGCTACGCTTAATTTACAGGGCTACGGTAGAAGTCGAGTGGTGCTGAGCACGCTCGCCGGATGATACGGTCCGATCTTAGAGCATGGAGGCTTTAAGTTGATTGATGTCTTTCAAGTTAAAGTAAAGAACGAAGGTGAAGATGAAATTGAGATCGGACGGGTCCTGTAGGAGAAAGTGCAAAGACGAGGTCTTGCAAGGTGGTAGCCCGTCCGTGTCGGTCAAGGACCGTACCGTTGTCGACTTAGTTGACAAGTTAGAACGTACCACACTACATGATGGTATCATGGGCCCGAGCAAGCTGATGTACCCTAACGCCCCGGAGATGTAGCGTAGCCTGCTCTCTTTTATCGGCTATTAGTGAGAGGATAGTCTCACGAGAGGGAGATGGGTTGACCACGAGGGAAGTCGTGGCTTCGCCATACTCCCGGAGGAGTTGGAAATGGCTAGTCTGCTGTCAGGTGCTAGCGGAAAAGGTTGTCGTATACGATCGGTGTGATGCGTATACGTCGTGTAGTCGGGTTTTGCCAGCTGGTATAAAATCGATTCAAATCGTCGTCCCTCGCAGTAATGAGTACCGCTTGTTTAGCTCGTCACATCGTAGTAAAGTATATGGAAGAGGAAGATGAGAGATGGAAGGACAAAGATCTATTATATCTTGATTAAGAACTTGATTGAATAGAGTTAGGTTGCAAACACCATGGCTAATGAACATAACCCGAGCTAAAATACTGAAAGTAAGGACCCACCCTTTAATGTCTGTTTTTCGCAAAGGAGTAAACCCACGACGTGAAAGCCTTTGCATACTAGGCGTCGGCCGTAGCATGCCATGTTGACGGGTCGAGTCTTGCTGAGTATTAGAATACTCAAGGTTTGTTCGTTACCTTTCAGGGGATGAGTCATACTACCACGACTTGTATGGCAGCTTCCCCGAAGAGGAGCAATGTTCCGAGGGAGGTTCCCTTCGAGTGGGAACGAATCCCCACACCTTGAAGAGAGAGGACCGTGATGTACGAAGGCTCGGTGCGTCACGTTGTTTCATTTGAGGTCTTTTGAGTTGTAAAATAGACAAGCTTCCGCTGAATACTCGTAGGATGTTAAACTTCAATAATGTTATCTTTCCGCTGCACGAATGTTTGTATTTTGAAAACCTGGTTGTATTATACCATGATGTATATATTCTGGCTTGTATGAGATGATATTTCTGTTGTTACTCACTTCGTCGAGTGTCCCTCCGTTCCGATTCCTGGGTGTCCCGGAGGGGATGTCACAGCTAGTATCGGAGCGGTTCGGAGGCAACAAGCACATCATTACAAGCCTATTTTCAAAACTTAACACGTTAATACGATAGACAACGAGAGAGTACGGAGCCTATAAGGATATAGAATAGTTAGATTTTTACTAACTGTTCGACGTTTGGGTTTTTGGGAAGTGCTAACTATTCATCGTAGTTTCTTTGCTATGGTACGTATAGTTCATGAGCATGCATCATGTCATATTCTGCACTAAATAAATATTTGGGTATGTACTTAGCTAGTTCGTAGTACTTTATAGGTTGTTCCGTTCGTTTTTTTTTCTTCTCGTGGTGTGACATCCCATGTCACATAATAGCATGTAAGCAATGTCAAAACCTTAATTACAGGAATTGAGCACTAATTAGAGGAGTGAACACATGAAATAATGAATTAGAGAGTTTGAAAATTTTAAAATTCAAATGTAGTTTAAACCTAACTAATTAAAACTCAATGATCCTCAACAAAAGTATGCAAATATTTTTGCAGATCCTTGTAGAGGAGATCAAAACATGATTTTAGAACATTTTTACCAAATTTTTGGAATGGCACATTTTCCTAGAAAATTCAAACAGGGTTTTAAAACAGCAGCTGTTCATGAATTTTTGTAAATTTTTACAAGCAGAATTTGAACTTTTGCCTATAACAAAAGTTGCTCATCACAATCCACTGAATAAGCACAAATTTTGGTTTGCAAAAATGTCAAAAGGATCAAAGTCTATGAGCAATTTACAGAGAGGAACAGCAGTGGCAAAACTGTAAATAGAGAGAATAACGTTTGAACAGGGTTGGCACGATGGCCGGGGCCACCCGCCGGCGGCGCTCGCCGCCGGCGCCCATGCCGGTTAGGCACCGCCCGTCCTCGCCGCTCTGTGCACTACCCACGCGTCGCACATCACCGTCGATGCTTCGCCCGGAAGCTTTCCTCTCGGCCGTCGATGGCGGGAGGGAGAAACTCGCCATGGCCGCCGACCGGTTCATCCCCCGGCGCCGCCCTCTCGCAGCTCAACACCCCCATTTGCGCGCAAGCCGTTCGCCAGCTCCTTGCGCATCTCCCCACCATTCCCCGGCCTCCCTTCGCCCTCGTAGCGCCGCAAATTCCATCAAACTCCGACGAGCCCCGTTCTTCCCCTTCCGCGCCGGCGAGCTCGAATCCACCCTGCTCGGGTGAGCTCATGCTCTCCCTTGGCCCCGGAAGGGTGCGCGAGAACCTAACACACCTCTCGCCCCTCCCCGGGTCGAGCCGAGCCGCGGCCGAGAAGAAAACCCGCTTCTTCTTCGTCTCCGGTCCACCGCGCCCCGCCACCCCGTCGACGCCGGCAGCCTCCAAGCCACCTCAGCCTGCACCGACCACGCGCCGTCCATCTACGTGCAAAGGTGCAGCTCCACGACCCAACCGCTCCCTTCCTCTCGCTCCGGCGGACACGAGCTCCCACGCCGGAGTTGGTCCTTCCGCCATCCGCCGACGCGAGCGAAGCTCCGTCCACCCACTCGCCTCGCCGACCCCACCAATCGGTGCGTCGTCGAAAACCGTGCGCAGGCGGCCAAGCCCGACCCCTGCGGCGAGCCCTAGCGCGTCGCCGGCGAGCTTCGCCGTCGCTCCGGCGAGCCCTCCCCGCGCACGACACTTAGCAATATTTCGAAACACGCTGAAAATTTCGTAACGCTTAAGGATTTTAGAAAAATCATATCTGGAGATTTACGCCACGGATTTGAACGATTCAAAGCGCATTTGAAAGTTTGAAATCTCTACTTTAACTTGGTGAACATGAACACCTATGTTTATATAGTAAAAATTAATTTTTGAACACGATGAACATGCTATCGTGACCAAACGCCTAAACAAGGTTGCATTTTAAAAATGACGTAACTTCTGGATCTCAGATCCAAAATGCATGAGCAAGGGCACTTTAGAAAGTAGATAACTTGTACTTTAACGTGGTAACATAATCCCAGTACTTCATGTGTAGAAAAATGAAGATTTAAGCGCTCTAAGATGCTAAACCGTTATGCCCGCGTGACAACTTGCTGTTTTTGAAATTCGATAACTTTTTGAATACAGATCCAAATGAAGCGATTCTTGGCTCATTGTAAACCTTGAGTTATGTACTTTACATTAACCAACATGAACCACCTAAGTTTTATAGCAAAATATTAAGATTTGGACGCACTAAGAAGGCTTCACAGCCAGCCTGGCAGTCCAGACTTAACGAAACGAATAGCTAAGAATTTGCTAAGATCAAATTAAACATTTCTCACATTGCATGGTATATTTAAACATGGCATAATAATATTTATCTTTTTGGGCAAGAACGGTCATATATGACGTAGATTTATCGCAACAAACCACATGAAATGACGAGTACTTATGTGCTCGATTGTTTAGCGAGAATATTAAAACTTCGTCCTAAGGAATACACATCAACTCCTTGTACGCTAAGTAACCAGGAACCATACCATATTTTCTTAATCGGCGAGAACCAACTTGAACATATACACTAAATAATAGAAAGTTTACCTAATTAGAAGGTTGTCCCCATGAAACAAACCACGCCGACCACCATCATGACCATATCATCACCACTCAAGAACGTGTTTTATTCATGCAAACATTTCGTTGCATTATCTTATTGAGAAAGTTCCATGAACTATAACAATATGAAATCATTCATTACTCATGCACTCCATATGCATTCATATAGGAACCTCGACCGGAACCGAAGACCAAGGAGGGCACCAAATTGGAGTGAGCGAGTACGAGTGCACCGACTACGAAACCAACCAAGGCAAGCCCCGGAGCATAACCTATGTTTTAAAAGTTCTCTTTATTTTCACATACGTCTATGGTGTATTGTGCATGTACGTTTAGGAGTTGCTCGGAAACCTAGTTGCATTAGCTCCCCGTATCCTGTGGTCTTGGTTAAGTATAATCCTAATCGCTAGTGCTATGCTCAATAATTTCATCGGTAGCAACACCGAGTGATTTGGAGATCACCCGGTCTAGGGATTACACTTCGGTTACCCTCTCACATGGTATTGATGAAATTGAGACCGTACGGGGAAATGCATGTGTAGGATGCGGTGGCAAGGTCCGCCTATGTTCGCCATAGCCCCGTGCGTGTCGGTTGAGGACCGTGTGACTCCGCGAGCAAGTATTGAGTTGTGTACCAAATGCATACCTTCGTATGGGAGTTGGTAAACTGATGTAACTTGAGAGTCGTAGTGTTGGACGGTCCCTCCACCCTTTGTGCAAAGTGTTGGTCACGGTGGATGCACGGGTTTGTGTCTAGATGGAGGGTGTGTGATTACCCTTGGACCCGACGCTACTGTGGTCGCATGTGGAATGCACACTCGGAGGGTGGACCCGGCCCATATCTATGGTGATCTTGTGAAAGGTGGCCATACGTGTTCTTAAATGATGCGTATGTCGTGCATTTGGGTTTCCCTGCAGGGTGTAAATCGATATATATCGCCGTCCCTCGCGGTGATGAGTACCACTTGTCTCGAGCAGATCGCATCGTAGTAACAAGTGAATATGATAATTAAGCTTGCTGATTTTTGAAGAATTACTTCATGTATTGCAACCATGTTTTGTTAGAAATGCTCACTAAATTTATATTCATGTTTCAACCCCCTTAACCTGGCTAAAACATGAGTTAGACAAATACTTTAAGTGCTGATTTTGCAAGTTTCCGCAAGCCAGGTCAAGCCCCCTGCATACTAGGAGTCGGTTTTAGAAACCAATTTTTTTTGTCGGGTAAGACTTGCGGAGTATATTAGATACTCAGGGCTTTGTTGTTAACATTTTTGTGCAGGTGAGATTGTCGAGAAGAATGGGCACATCTACGGGCTGATGTGTTACATTTTAGGCAGCTATCGTCGAGATTATCTTTACGCTTCCGCTCATTGTATATTAAATCTGAATTTCGAACTCTATGTATAATAATAACGTGAACTTCAGATATAAAATATGTCACTCATGTATCTAAACATGTATATGAAAATGATGGATGTATTGTTAACGTATGTGCAATGAACGTTCGCTTCGTCGAATGTCTCCCGATACGATCCTGTTCGACTATCCCTCTCGCTTCGCGAGGTGGGGGTGTCACAGCTGGTATCGAGCTAAATCGGGATATGCCGTACATTAATGATCATTCTTAAAAATTGCAAACACGTTTTACGGTGAGGAACGATCTAGTAAGCCCAATTAAGGTCTATAATAGAAGTAGAAAGTGGCAAACTAACCCTGGGTTATGATTGTTTAATTTCTTGCATCTACGGCCTGGCCAAGGTATGTTCGCAATTTAAATTAGCGCTCCGTGCCCGCGGAAGTAATAATACGGGACAATGTTGGCTCGTGGCAATCCACGAGGCGATCCCTTCAATGGATCGTCACTCTATATGATAGTAGAACTGTGATTTGTTTTCGTAATTTCTTTTGAATTTGATGTACTGTTTCTGCAATGGATCTTCTGCAGGTACGCTAACCACGACCCATAGATCGTGTAGCAACCGTGTTGAGAACGTGTGTGTGTTGCCACTAAAATTGCGAGTTGGTCGGCTATATACCGATCACGCCTTTTAATTTGGAAAGGACGTAGGCACCGGCATGTTCATATCATCATTCATGCCATTCATAACATATGCATATCACATATGTGCACGAATTCAAATTTATCAAACATAAATGACTCATCAAGTCACGATATCGAAAACACACGAAAACATGAATCAGCCATATAAATACCACCCGATTACCAGTAAATTTCCACCCAATAATCAGTTCTGCGAAAACGATCATAACTATTTGGTTGCTAATCCAAATGGAATGATTGACCCCAATCTAGAAAGCTCATGATATGTGCCACAACCCTGTAATCACAATCAGGATGAAAAAGAAGTCAAAACGAACAAAAATACACCTACCCGAAACCCTAGCAAAAGTTGCCAGATTGGCAGATTTCGGGTGTTTCGCCAAAATCACCATAACTTTTGCGTTACTTATCCAAATCAAGCGATCTACCCCATTCTGGAAAGCTCATGTTATGCCCCACAACTTTCGTAGTATCTAGTAGGTCAGGAAAAGTTATTAAGGTGGTCTAAATGGCAAAAACAGAGAGCAACCTAGAGTTGCGAGAAATTTTGACAGAACCCGGTAGAGTCGGAAATCGCCGTAACTTTTGATCCCATTAAGCTTTTTATGTGTTTTAAGATGCGTTTGAAAGATTGTAAAGTTCTCTAGCCTTTTGTTAAGGTTTTGGTAATTTCTACTGTTCATACCAGAGGTGAAAATAGCTAGTTTCCAGAACTGCTTTCAGTCACCGATTTTGTGCAAAGCCTAGTTACTTTCTTTTGTACACCGTTCATCTTACTTTAGTTCATTTGGCATAATACTAGGAGGCCATGATATTTGACTTATTTTAAAAAATGTACCACCCCTGGCAAATAATGATGATGACGCCGCTACCGCCGCTTCCGATGTCAACAACCCGTTTGTGCCTTCGACACCGATAGCGATGCTTAGGTGTTGTTGTTGGTTCTATGTAGCGTATGCGTATAAATGTAGTATGCTAGACTAAACCAGTGGCTTTAATCGCGTAAACAATAGGGGTAATGTCCTTCGCTGCACTTATGACATTCTAAAAAGTAATCCAAAATGTTATAACCAAAAGCTTCACAACATGGACGAATTTCAGGTGCTATCCCAATTGTCGGCCACCAATTTCCAACCCCGCAAACCAATCATTAGAAACCGTTTGGTCTCAACCCAAAGTTGTTTTCATTCTTCCCCTCACTTGGAATCATTACCATCATTATTAGTAAAACCTCCCGAGTGAATCCTGAAACTATTGATCATCCAACCTTTTATTGTGCTATGTTGTACCGAGAGCAGAATTCAATTTAGTGGATATGTGATTCCAAATTGCCATTTTGTTTCTGAATTGTGCCGGTTCGCCCAGGCGCATCTCAAAGCCAAAGATAGGCTATATGGGAATGCATGCTGCTAAATCAGAATTTGGTAAGAGAATCCAAATATGATGTTTTTCCGAACGGATGGCGTATAACTCGGGATACGCAACCGGAAAGAAGAATGTCATGTTTGAAGACTCGTTGGTACTATCAGCCGTATCTCCATCCCACGACCCTCACACATTAAAATCAACATGGTCTTGCCATGATCATGGAAACTTCTGGTTGTACCCCAAAACTCTAAATCATTCTTGTCCCAACGTTACCGTCATCTTTACCCCCATAACTCCTTGCAAATCTCGGGACGAGATTTCTTTAAGGGAAGGGCTGTGACATCCCATGTCACATAATAGCATGTAAGCAATGTCAAAACCTTAATTACAGGAATTGAGCACTAATTAGAGGAGTGAACACATGAAATAATGAATTAGAGAGTTTGAAAATTTTAAAATTCAAATGTAGTTTAAACCTAACTAATTAAAACTCAATGATCCTCAACAAAAGTATGCAAATATTTTTGCAGATCCTTGTAGAGGAGATCAAAACATGATTTTAGAACATTTTTACCAAATTTTTGGAATGGCACATTTTCCTAGAAAATTCAAACAGGGTTTTAAAACAGCAGCTGTTCATGAATTTTTGTAAATTTTTACAAGCAGAATTTGAACTTTTGCCTATAACAAAAGTTGCTCATCACAATCCACTGAATAAGCACAAATTTTGGTTTGCAAAAATGTCAAAAGGATCAAAGTCTATGAGCAATTTACAGAGAGGAACAGCAGTGGCAAAACTGTAAATAGAGAGAATAACGTTTGAACAGGGGTTGGCACGGTGGCCGGGGCCACCCGCCGGTGGCGCTCGCCGCCGGCGCCCATGCCGGTTAGGCACCGCCCGTCCTCGCCGCTCCGTGCACTACCCACGCGTCGCACATCACCGTCGATGCTTCGCCCGGAAGCTTTCCTCTCGGCCGTCGATGGCGGGAGGGAGAAACTCGCCATGGCCGCCGACCGGTTCATCCCCCGGGCGCCGCCCTCTCGCAGCTCAACACCCCCATTTGCGCGCAAGCCGTTCGCCAGCTCCTTGCGCATCTCCCCACCATTCCCCGGCCTCCCTTCGCCCTCGGAGCGCCGCAAATTCCATCAAACTCCGACGAGCCCCGTTCTTCCCCTTCCGCGCCGGCGAGCTCGAATCCACCCTGCTCGGGTGAGCTCATGCTCTCCCTTGGCCCCGGAAGGGTGCGCGAGAACCTAACACACCTCTCTGCCCCTCCCCGGGTCGAGCCGAGCCGCGGCCGAGAAGAAAACCCGCTTCTTCTTCGTCTCCGGTCCACCGCGCCCCGCCACCCCGTCGACGCCGGCAGCCTCCAAGCCACCTCAGCCTGCACCGACCACGCGCCGTCCATCTACGTGCAAAGGTGCAGCTCCACGACCCAACCGCTCCCTTCCTCTCGCTCCGGCGGACACGAGCTCCCACGCCGGAGTTGGTCCTTCCGCCATCCGCCGACGCGAGCGAAGCTCCGTCCACCCACTCGCCTCGCCGACCCCACCAATCGGTGCGTCGTCGAAAACCGTGCGCAGGCGGCCAAGCCCGACCCCTGCGGCGAGCCCTAGCGCGTCGCCGGCGAGCTTCGCCGTCGCTCCGGCGAGCCCTCCCCGCGCACGACACTTAGCAATATTTCGAAACACGCTGAAAATTTCGTAACGCTTAAGGATTTTAGAAAAATCATATCTGGAGATTTACGCCACGGATTTGAACGATTCAAAGCGCATTTGAAAGTTTGAAATCTCTACTTTAACTTGGTGAACATGAACACCTATGTTTATATAGTAAAAATTAATTTTTGAACACGATGAACATGCTATCGTGACCAAACGCCTAAACAAGGTTGCATTTTAAAAATGACGTAACTTCTGGATCTCAGATCCAAAATGCATGAGCAAGGGCACTTTAGAAAGTAGATAACTTGTACTTTAACGTGGTAACATAATCCCAGTACTTCATGTGTAGAAAAATGAAGATTTAAGCGCTCTAAGATGCTAAACCGTTATGCCCGCGTGACAACTTGCTGTTTTTGAAATTCGATAACTTTTTGAATACAGATCCAAATGAAGCGATTCTTGGCTCATTGTAAACCTTGAGTTATGTACTTTACATTAACCAACATGAACCACCTAAGTTTTATAGCAAAATATTAAGATTTGGACGCACTAAGAAGGCTTCACAGCCAGCCTGGCAGTCCAAACTTAACGAAACGAATAGCTAAGAATTTGCTAAGATCAAATTAAACATTTCTCACATTGCATGGTATATTTAAACATGGCATAATAATATTTATCTTTTTGGGCAAGAACGGTCATATATGACGTAGATTTATCGCAACAAACCACATGAAATGACGAGTACTTATGTGCTCGATTGTTTAGCGAATATTAAAACTTCGTCCTAAGGAATACACATCAACTCCTTGTACGCTAAGTAACCAGGAACCATACCATATTTTCTTAATCGGCGAGAACCAACTTGAACATATACACTAAATAATAGAAAGTTTACCTAATTAGAAGGTTGTCCCCATGAAACAAACCACGCCGACCACCATCATGACCATATCATCACCACTCAAGAACGTGTTTTATTCATGCAAACATTTCGTTGCATTATCTTATTGAGAAAGTTCCATGAACTATAACAATATGAAATCATTCATTACTCATGCACTCCATATGCATTCATATAGGAACCTCGACCGGAGCCGAAGACCAAGGAGGGCACCAAATTGGAGTGAGCGAGTACGAGTGCACCGACTACGAAACCAACCAAGGCAAGCCCCGGAGCATAACCTATGTTTTAAAAGTTCTCTTTATTTTCACATACGTCTATGGTGTATTGTGCATGTACGTTTAGGAGTTGCTCGGAAACCTAGTTGCATTAGCTCCCCGTATCCTGTGGTCTTGGTTAAGTATAATCCTAATCGCTAGTGCTATGCTCAATAATTTCATCGGTAGCAACACCGAGTGATTTGGAGATCACCCGGTCTAGGGATTACACTTCGGTTACCCTCTCACATGGTATTGATGAAATTGAGACCGTACGGGGAAATGCATGTGTAGGATGCGGTGGCAAGGTCCGCCTATGTTCGCCATAGCCCCGTGCGTGTCGGTTGAGGACCGTGTGACTCCGCGAGCAAGTATTGAGTTGTGTACCAAATGCATACCTTCGTATGGGAGTTGGTAAACTGATGTAACTTGAGAGTCGTAGTGTTGGACGGTCCCTCCACCCTTTGTGCAAAGTGTTGGTCACGGTGGATGCACGGGTTTGTGTCTAGATGGAGGGTGTGTGATTACCCTTGGACCCGACGCTACCGTGGTCGCATGTGGAATGCACACTCGGAGGGTGGACCCGGCCCATATCTATGGTGATCTTGTGAAAGGTGGCCATACGTGTTCTTAAATGATGCGTATGTCGTGCATTTGGGTTTCCCTGCAGGGTGTAAATCGATATATATCGCCGTCCCTCGCGGTGATGAGTACCACTTGTCTCGAGCAGATCGCATCGTAGTAACAAGTGAATATGATAATTAAGCTTGCTGATTTTTGAAGAATTACTTCATGTATTGCAACCATGTTTTGTTAGAAATGCTCACTAAATTTATATTCATGTTTCAACCCCCTTAACCTGGCTAAAACATGAGTTAGACAAATACTTTAAGTGCTGATTTTGCAAGTTTCCGCAAGCCAGGTCAAGCCCCCTGCATACTAGGAGTCGGTTTTAGAAACCAATTTTTTTTTGTCGGGTAAGACTTGCGGAGTATATTAGATACTCGGGGCTTTGTTGTTAACATTTTTGTGCAGGTGAGATTGTCGAGAAGAATGGGCACATCTACGGGCTGATGTGTTACATTTTAGGCAGCTATCGTCGAGATTATCTTTACGCTTCCGCTCATTGTATATTAAATCTGAATTTCGAACTCTATGTATAATAATAACGTGAACTTCAGATATAAAATATGTCACTCATGTATCTAAACATGTATATGAAAATGATGGATGTATTGTTAACGTATGTGCAATGAACGTTCGCTTCGTCGAATGTCTCCCGATACGATCCTGTTCGACTATCCCTCTCGCTTCGCGAGGTGGGGGTGTCACATGTGGGAAGAAGTGTTTAACTTGTTAAACATGTTCTCTGCAGATGCCGGTCACTCGTGGTAGGAAGCGCGCCCGGGAGGAGGAGGAGGCACGAGCTGCACGTGTCGCCGAGCTGGAGCAGCAGCTTCACGGCTTGGAGCCGAGGACACGAGTCGGGACCGACGGTTGGGTGCTTGGAAGCACCGCTGTCGAGTGGACTGTCGAGGAGGTCCGGAGGTCACACGCTAGGATTGCTGAGCTGGAGGAGCGAGATAGTGGAGGTGACCCGCGCGCGCGACGAGTACCGTGAGGCGATCATCGCCTTTGACGAGCAGCTGACTACGGTCACCCGGGAGTGAGACACCGCCCGCGCCGTAGAGGACACGCAGGAGCTACGGGCGAGAGATGGTGACGGCACGGCGGGACCACTTGGTGGAGGTCCTGGTCACGAGAGAGGTCGAGCTGTGTCAGCTACGGATGCGGTACAACGGGCTAGCCGAGGCACACCACGCACTGCTCCACGACCACGACGACCTGATTGAGCGAGTTCGAGCGGTGGCAGCGAGCAGCAGCGGGGTCCACCGGACGAGGAGGTCTGCGGGATGGACTACGAGCCACCACCCGCTTCGCCGGCTTGGGACGTCGAGTCGGACGGCGGCGATCACGCGCCGTCGGCTTAGTTGTGTTGAGTTTTTACTAATGTAGGAGGGTAGCCACATTTTGCTGACATAGGTCGGATGTATATAGGGTACTAGCGGATGTTGGGTAGTTGGGAGTGTACGAAAAGTGGGTTGAGTTTGTACCAACAAAAACTAATGAAAAGGAAGTGGTAGTAATATACATATATATGCAGTTGCTAGAATAAATAAATGTGCTGAAATATTAGGAAGTAGTTTCTACTTGTATCCGATGCTCTTACTTCTTCACGAGAGATGGACCGCACAAGTACGGGTGTGAGTGAAGTAAGAGGATCAAGGGAGGATGTGCGTGTAGTCGAGCTGGAGAGACAGCTGCAGGAAAAGGAGGAGTTGTTAGCAATTAGAGAGGCGCAGTTGCTAAACAGGGAGCAGCAGATTCAATTTAAGGATCAGCAACTAGCTAATGCTCATCCACCGATCACTCGGTTAGAGCGAGATCTACTGCAAGCACACAACGCCATAATGAATGAAGCAATAGGACAACAACCTCCAGGAGATGAACCAGTAGCGCAGGAAAATCCTATGGAGGCTAAATCGAAGAAGAAGAGGAGGATCCTGAAGAGATAATGGACGTGGATTCAGTCATAGACTTCACGGAGATTCCACGACTAGAGGATGTAGAATCCGAGACAGGAAGTTCCATAAGTCGGGAGGTGACATCCGGGCGTCGCGAAGGGTAGTAGAGTGCTAGTTAGTAGCAAGTGAGGAAATTAGTATGTAACCCGGGCGCTAGTTAAATAATGAGCGTGATGTAACCACGCATGAGTGTATCCTAGGAACCGTGGTAACATGAGTGTAGAATTATGTGTTACTTGGATTTGGTGGTGCTTTAATAAAGATGGCTTGTTGCATGAAGATTCCTTGGAAGTTCTCATCTACGTATTCCTGTTTCTTCCATTATGATGTTGGGATGAAGATGTCTAACGTAACTTTTCTTGGACAAAATGGTTGGAACAAGGAGACGCGATGAGCCCGAGAGTTCTCAACGCGGGCGGGAACACCACCACCACCCCGACCTTGACACGAGGCCATCGCCGCAGATCTGGATTCTCGCGCGGTGCAGCGAGAATTATTGGAGCAATTGGTCCGCAACACTCGCTCCACAGGAACGTCACCGGGGCCGCAATGCACTAGAGGAAAGGGTGACCTTCTCGGACTTCTTATCGGTTCGCCCCCGGTCTTCTCGGATGTGGGTGAGCCCTTGGAAGGCGACAAGCGGCTGCGTACCATAGAGTCGAAGCTGGAGTTGTTCCCGTGCACGGATCATCGGAAGACCCTCTTCGCTTCCCAGCGAGTTGCAAGGATTTGCTGGAGCTTGGTGGGCCAACTACAAAGCAATGTTTCCTCCAGGACATCAAATTTCATGGGCGAGTTCACTAAAGCCTTCGAGAGAGCATCATATTCCGGAAGGCTTAATGAATCGGAAGAGAAAGGAGTTCCTCTCACTGAAGCAAGGGGATATGAATGTTCACACCTACTCCAAGGTATTCAACCGCCTTGCTCCATACGCTCCCGAACATGTGGACACGAGATGCCAAGAAAAAGAATTTGTTCAAGGAGGGAATGAGTACCAAGCTACGGTCTCGCTTGGTGTTGAACAAGACCGACGACTTCACCGACTTTGTGAGTGACGCTATTGCACTGGAAGACTCTATCCGTCTTCATCGGACGGAGAAGAACAAGAAGAGGCCGGCTACGGGACAAGGAAGTGGGGGACCATCAAAGTACGAGGCTGGTCTACACCGCACCGTCGGGTCGGCGTTATCAGCATACACCTTCTCGTCCCAATTTCTACCGGCAGAATCAATCACCCCGAGCAACCTCGAGCAACGGTGGCCGAATCGGTATCGTCCGCCTTATCGGCAACAGAACTCCCAGAATCCCCGACCGGTGGGTCAAGCACCACGACAGAATGGACCGCCATGTTTCAATTGTGGCCGTTCGGGGCATTATTACCGCAGTTGTCCATATCCTCGGAAGGCACCATATGCACCCGGACCTCAAGGACAGCCGCAGAACCAGCAAAGGGCACCAGCCAAGAATACACAAGTGAAGACTGGTCGTGCCAACTTTACTACGGCTGAGGAGCTACCCGAAGGAGGACAAATCTTAGCGGGTATGTTTTCTATCGCTGATCACCCTGCTATGGTTTCATTTGATTCGGGAGCTACGCATAATTTCATCGACAAGTCCTACATTGCTCGAGCATTGCATCACACCATCTAAGTTGACATGGACACATATTATCTCAACACACGGGGGTAAAATTCGTACTAATGAAGCAGCTGCCAATATGCCATTAAGATTGGGTAGCAAGGTTTAT
This sequence comes from Chloris gayana, assembly GCA_031894775.1. Taxonomy (NCBI): domain Eukaryota; kingdom Viridiplantae; phylum Streptophyta; class Magnoliopsida; order Poales; family Poaceae; genus Chloris; species Chloris gayana. The sequence continues at coordinate 190,069 of JAUNZO010001356.1, forward strand.
CCTACATCATTAATCATCCTGGATGGGCAAGGGTTAGATGCAATTATTGGCATGCAATGGATGAATTTCCATAAGGCAGTATTGGATATAGCATCTCGAGCCGTATATCCGAACTCTCCTGTTCATGGTCGAGATTGCTTGCTCTTAACTTTTCCTCGAGTTATGCTGCCAATGGTTAATAAGGTGGTAGGTAAGAGTCCGGAGGATATACCCATAGTCCGTGAGTATCCGGATGTCTTTCCGGACGACTTGCCGGGACTACTGCCGGACCGAGCGGTAGAGTTTAAAATAGAGTTACAGCCTGGAACAACACCCATATCAAGAAGGCCGTATCGGATGCCACCGAATGAGTCGGCAGAATTGAAAGTGCAACTAAAGGAATTATTGGACAAGGGATATATACATCCAAGTTCATCACCATGGGGATGCCCGACCTTGTTTGTAAAGAAGAAAGACAAGACTTTGAGGCTATGTGTGGATTATAGACCTCCGAATTCGGTTACCATCAAGAACAAGTATCCTCTTCCGAGGATTGATATCTTGTTTGATCAATTGATGGGAGCTAAAGTCTTCTCCAAGATAGATCTCCGCTCGGGATATCATCGGATTAAGATAAGAGCTGAAGATATACCGAAGACTGCATTTTCCACAAGGTATGGACTTTATGAGTATCTCGGTGATGTCATTTGGATTGACCAACGCACCGAGCACATTTCATGTATCTCATGAATTCAGTATTTATGCTCGAGCTGGACAAGTTTGTCGTGGTATTCATTGACGACATCTTGATTTACTCCAAGTCCACGAGAGGAACATGCCAACCACCTAAGAGTTGTATTACAACGACTAAGGGATCATCGACTCTATGCTAAGTTCAGCAAGTGTGAGTTTTGGCTAAAGGAAGTGTCGTTCCTAGGACATGTGATATCAGCCGAAGGAGTAGCCGTTGACCCAGGCAAGGTTCAAGAAGTGTTAGATTGGAAATCACCGAAGTCTGTCTCACAAATCGGAAGTTTCTTGGGATTTGCTTGGATACTACAGAAGGTTCATCCCAAACTTCTCAAAGATCACCAAGCCAATGACTAAGCTATTGGAAAAGGACAAGAAGTACGTGTGGAGCAAAGAATGTGAAGAAGCTTTTCAAACGTTGAAGAAGTTGTTGACCACAGCTCCCGTACTTGCTCAGCCGGATCTAACGAAGCCTTTTGATGTGTATTGTGATGCATCGGGAACAGGACTTGGATGTGTTCTAATGCAGGAAGGTCGAGTGATTGCCTATGCATCTCGACAACTAAGGCGTCATGAGGAGCACTATCCTACGCATGATCCGGAACTAGTAGCGAGTGGTACTCGCATTGAAAGGATGGAGACACTATCTCTTGGGTAACTTGGTACATTTATACACGGACCACAAGAGTCTCAAGTACATCTTCACCCAAGCGAGATCTGAATATGCGTCGGCGAAGATGGTTAGAACTGATCAAATATTATGAGCTGGAAATCCACTACCACCCCGGTAAGGCAAACGTGGTAGCGGATGCCTTAACCCGCAAAGTACATTGCAATAATCTCATGGCTAAACTCATGATTCAAGCATCTCAACCAGGAAATGAAGAGCCAAACCTTTGGATTATTCCATATGGAGCATTGACCAACTTGGCTCTTATTCCTACCATTCGTGAAGAAGTGGTAGCATCTCAACGGAAAAGTGTTGGTATAGGGCACATAAGGAGACGACTCAGGAAGGGTGAAGTCAAATGCTTCAGAGAAGATGAGGCAGGAGTTATTTGGTTCAAGAATCGATTGGTAGTACCAAAAGATCTACCACTTCGCAGAAAGATAATGGATGAAGCCCATATGTCCAAATATTCTATTCATCCTGGAACCAATAAGATGTATCAAGATCCGAAGCAAAGATTTTGGTGGACAAGCATGAAGCGAGAAATAGCCAAGTATGTCAATGAATGTGATGTCCGTCGACGGGTCAAAGCCGAACACTTGAAGCAAGCAGGACCCTTACAACCTCCGAGTATTCCCGAATGGAAGTGGGAAGACATCAGCATGGATTTCATCGTGGGATTACCACCGAGTCCACGGAAACATGACTCCATCCGGGTTATTGTGGACCGATTGACGAAGTCTGCTCACTTTATACCGGTACATACACGGTACAACTGCCGAGAAGTATGCGAGAACTCTACATTGCTCGAATTCTCTATTTGCATGGAGTGCCGAAGACCATTATATCGGACAGAGCAACGCAATTTGTCTCCAGATTACGGGAACAACTACAAGAATCCTTGGGAACCAAGTTGATACGGAGCTCGGCATATCATCCTCAAACCGATGGCCGGGCAGAAAGGATCAATCAATATCTCGAGTATATGCTTCGAGCTTGTGTCTTGACCTACGGTAAAGATTGGGAGAAATGTTTACCGCTGGTAGAGTTCTCATACAACAACAGCTATAAAGAGAGTGTCGGAATGTCACCATTTCAAGCTCGTATGGACGTAGTTGTCGCACCCCTCTAAACTGGTCTAAAAGTGGAGAAAGAGTAATCTTCGGACCCGACATGGTAAAAGATGCGAGAGGAACAAGTACGTCTCATTCAACAGAACCTCAAGAGAGCTAAGTCTCGATAGATCAGCTATGTCGAGAAAAGACGTCGAGAGTTGGTATTCAAAGTTGGAGACCAAGTCTATCTTCGAGTATCTCCTACCAAAGGGGTTCAAAGGTTCGGAATTTAGGGTAAGTTAGCACCACGATACATCGGACCTTTTCCAATCCTAGAAAGATGTGGAGTTGTGGCATATCGTTTGGAGTTGCCAGCACACTTGTCGGGTATACACAACATATTCCACGTATCTCAACCGAAGAAATGTTTGAAACCACCGAGTGGATATACCGACAGCTGAGGTGGAACAGTTACAACTAGATTTGACGTATGACGAACGTCCGGTCAAAGTTCTCGACACCAAGGATCGAGTGACTCGACATCGGACCATTAAGTTTTACAAGATTCAATGGAGTAATCACTCGGAAGCTGAAGCTACTTGGGAACAAGAAAAGTTTCTTCGATCAAACTACCCCGAGTTCTTTAGCACTATCGCGTAGTCGTTTCGATCGTGAATCTCGGGACGAGATTCCTGTAAGGGGGAGGGCTGTAACAACCCACAACAACAAAATGCATTTCATGGCATTCATGAGCATGTCATCACATTTTATTTGTGAAATCATTAAGCATTTGGTGTTAATTATAAGCACATAAAATATCAAAGTAACTAGAGAATAAATGAGGTGTTAAAAATAAATCAAATGAGAAGAAAATTTAAGTTTAACATTTTCTACAGACTTAACTATCTTAAATAAGAATTTATGAAAATGTCCTGAAAAGGTTTCGAGTTATGAAATTAATTACAAGAAATAAACAAGGTCTCTTTTATTAATTTAGCTATGAATTTTTAATCCGAAAATGATTTGGATTTTCTACTTGGGACTTAATAGGAAATATGCCTAAATTACTTTCACCAACACCCCTGAAAAATTTGGGAATTTTTGGAGCTACGGAAAGCCACTTTTTAATTTCGCGAAAGCAGGAGGGCCTTTTGCAAATCGGCCAAGACAGGCCCAGGCGTCGGCCTCTTCTTTTCTCTCCCTCTCTCACCGTGCGCTCGCGCCGCCCGCGGCGCACCGCCTCTCTGCGTGGTGCCACGACCCGGGCCACGCAGCTGCTTCGCGGCCACGCAGCTGCCGGTCGGGAACCGCCACGGGAGGGGATAAAAGCCCCGCCGGCTCCCAATTGTCCTTCTTCTCCCTCTCTGTTCGCCCCGCCATTGCCGCACCTCAAGCCTCCATCGTCGCCGGGCTGCTCCGGTGCCTCCCCGTCCACACCACCACCACCCGAGCCCCGCCGGGTCCCCGCGAAGCTTGGTCCCTTGATCAATTAGCTTGAGCAGCTCCACTCCGACGAGGCGAGCTCATTTTCTTCCCCGAGCTTCCGACCGTGCTCCTCCGTCGCAACTCCAAATTCGTGACCGCCGGTGAGCCTCTCGTCCGGGTTCTTGGTTTCCTGAGTGCGGAGCTTGTTACTCTCTACTCCACATCACTCATGGTCGACTTTATCCCACAAGAAGTCCGGCAATCGTCGTTTTCGTAGCTCCGGCCGCCACCGTCTCCGCCATCCACGGTGAGCACCCCTCCCGAGCCTTGCTCATGTACTTTTGAGTCCACGACGAGCTTGCGCATGCTCTATAGTCCGCGCCGGCGAGTTTTCCCCAATTTTTGTAGTCCGTGTCGAGCTCGCGCCACCGCCGGAGGTTGTGCTCCGGTCGGACCTCGCCGCCGGCATGCTTCCGGCCGAGCTCATGCTCCGTCGTTTGCACCTGGAGTGTTCCTCGCGTCGTGTGGGTGCTCTAGGTAGTCCCGCGGCGAGCGTTGCTCCACTTCCGGCCGTCTCCGGCGACCGCGCCGCCGCCGGCTCGCCGCTGCGGTGGTGCCACACTCGCGGGCCACACGCGGGTGGGATCGCGTGTGGCTACACGGGATCGGGTGTGGCCAACCCCGTGGCCCCCGTGTGGCACGAAGTGTTTTTAAATTTTCAAAATTCGTAAAAAATTCAATAAAATTCAGAAAAATACCAAACCAACTTTGTTAGACTCGGAAAAATGAGATCTATCCATTTGTGAAATAAAATAATTATTTTGAATAAATTTATTTATAATTTGTAATTAATCACTTTCTTTGATTAAAGAAAAGCTATTGTTTTATGTAAATGAAAGGTTTAATTATGAAAAATAATTTTATTTAATAAAGGAGATACTGCGAGACAAAATTAATGATAAAATTTATTTTCCCAACATTAAACTTAAACTATGCTAATTTATATGATCACAATTTATTAACCTTTAATCACTTAAAGTAATTATTTACTTATTGACTAATAAATCAGATTAATGTGTTTATTATTAAACTTAAGTAATTAGTAACCTTAATTAAGTAATTAAGGAAAACAGAATTAATTAATAATAATCGTGATTAAACATTTATTAATCAGCATAATTAAATATTAATTAATGCTTAATGAACATACTTATCCATAATTTGTTAATTAACTAAAGTAATTAAGCATTAATCGTTAATTATTATTTATGGAACTTAATTAGTAAATTCATGCATATTTTCATCATGAGCATTCATGCATACATGATTATGATTCGCGATGCATTGTTGGTCGACTAGGTTCGAAGTGATCGAGGTTCCACCCGAGGCGAGTCGAGAGCCGGGAATCTCGAAGTCGACCCAGCGTCCGAGGAGACTAACTTCGAACAAACTCAAGGCAAGCCCGGTGCATCCCACCTGTTTTTAAAGTTTTTCTTTTATCACGATAATTGTGTCGTGATTGTGCATTAGGTTACGGGAATTGCTTGACACCCTAGATGCATGAGTAGAATTCCTATGTTACCTGTTTATCCATGTTGGTTTTGTGTCTTGATAGATGCTACGCTTAATTTACGGGGCTACGGTAGAAGTCGAGTGGTGCTTGAGCACGCTCGCGAGATGATACGGTCCGATCTTAAAGCATGGAGGCTTTAAGTTGATTGATATCTTTCAAGTTAAAGTAAAGAATGAAGGTGAAGATGAAATTGAGATCGGACGGGTCCCGTAGGAGAAAGGGCAAAGACGAGGTCTTGCAAGGTGATAGCCCGTCCGTGTCGGTCAAGGACCGTACCGTTGTCGACTTAGTTGAACAAGTTAGAACGTACCACACTACATGCTGGTATCATGGGCCCAGCAAGCTAATGTACCCTAACGTCCCGGAGATGTAGCGTAGCCGGCTCTCTTTTCTGGTCGTTAGTGAGAGGATAGTCTCACAGGAGGGAGATGGGTTGACCACGAGGGAAGTCGTGGCTTCGCCATACTCCCGGGGAGTTGGAAATGGCTAGTCTCGCTGTCAGGTGCTAGCGGGAAAGGTTGTCGTATACGATTAGTGTGATGCGTATACGTCGTGTAGTCGGGTTTTGCCAGCTGGTATAAAATCGATTCGAATCGCTGTCCCTCGCAGTAATGAGTACCGCTTGTTTAGCTCGTCACATCGTAGTAAAGTATATGGAAGAGGAAGATGAGAGATGGAAGGACAAAGATCTATTATATCTTGATTAAGAACTTGATTGAATAGAGTTAGGTTGCAAACACCATGGCTAATGAACATAACCTCGAGCTAAAATACTGAAAGTAAGGACCCACCCTTTAATGCTGTTTTTCGCAAAGGAGTAAACCCACAGACCGTAAAGCCTTTGCATACTAGGCGTCGGCCGTAGCGTGCCATGTTGACGGGTCGGTCTTGCTGAGTATTAGAATACTCAAGGTTTGTTCGTTACCTTTTAGGGGATGAGTCGTACTACCACGACTTGTATGGCAGCTTCCCGAAGAGGAGCAATGTTCCGAGGGAGGTTCCCTTCGGTGGGAACGAATCCCGACACCTTGAAGAGAGAGGACCGTGATGTACGAAGGCTCGGTGCATCACGTTGTTTCATTTGAGGTCTTTTGAGTTGTAAAATAGACAAGCTTCCGCTGAATACTCGTAGGATGTTAAACTTCAATAATGTTATCTTTCCGCTGCACGAATGTTTGTATTTCGAAAACCTAGTTGTATTATACCATGATGTATATATTCTGGCTTGTATGAGATGATATTTCTGTTATAACTCGCTTCGTCGAGTGTCCCTCCGTTCCGATTCCTGGGTGTCCCGGAGGGGATGTCACACGATGTGTCCTCCTCCCGAAGCAGCAACCATCTTTGAATGTTCTTTGATTCTTCTAGGGATCGCCCGGATAGCGGACTCAAAATCTATCTCATTGGGATCAATAGCTTGACCACCATTGAGATACTCCGAGTACGTATTGTGCTTGCAGTAAGTTCTGAAAAAACAAGCACAAATTTAAGAGAAAGATATTGCTTGAAGACCGGTATTTTCGGAAAGATGACATAAGAGCGAACAAAAAAGATGGGACTTACGCCCGTGTCCGATCTCGGTAGCTCCGAACCTGGCCTTGATGCTCGCGTTTGATTCTCTCGGCTTGGCTTCAATTTTCAGCAAACGCTGAATCTCACGATCTTTTGCCCGAGAGGATTCTTGGGCAGTCCTTAGGGCGCTTTCCTTGTCCGCTTGCGCTGATTCTGCTGCCTCTAAGGCTTCGGTTAATTCGGCCTTCAAGCGAACGTTCTCGGTATCCTGTATCTTGTTGGAGCGAAGCGTTTGAGCTAAGATACTATCTTTGGCGATAAGCTCGCCTTCGAGTTCTCCAATCCGCACCGCTTGTCTGCCCTTCTACACGAGAGCCTTCTTCGAGTGCTTGCTCTTGAGCGGCTGCCTTTTCGGTAAGGACTTCTTCAGCTCTTTTGTGAGCAGCAACAAGGTCCTCGAGAGCTGGAGTCAAGAGTGGGACCGGTCGGGGAGGGAGGCGGTTGGGAAAAATATGGAATATATAGGAAAAAATTGAGAATATTACTCCGATTAACTTGACGGAGCCCGATGATTTCTTGTCGGCGCACTTCCATCATTCGATTGATGTTTTGCAGATTGGCCTCTCTTTTCGAAGGTCATCTTCCCTAGCCTTCGAATGGTCGTCTGCGACTCCGGTTCAACCAATCGTTCTTGATTGGTGCAGAGTTCCTCTTGTAGGCGGGCGATGATAGCTGTTTTGGCTTCGGAACTTTTGAAGAGAACCTAAAGAGAAGATTGAAAGAGTTAATAATCAAAATACAATCGCCCGGAGAGAGAGTTTTGAAGCGAGAGGATATACCTGGCCGGATTACGAAAAATTCTTTAAGGCCTCTTCTTCTTGGAGGGCATCCCATTGAGCGGTGGCGGTGAAAGTTACGGCTCCGCTTGAACTGTCTACCTTCACGTTTCCAACTACCATCTTAGCCAACTTTGGTTCTCCGGGAGATTTGCGTGTTGTCCTAGGCCGGCGAGGAATTTCTTCCGTCCATACCGGTCCCGGTGATAGCTCCGGAGGAATCCGGAATAAGGTGGTTTGGGTGGGGGGGGGAGGATTACCAGAAGATGAGCTTTCGATGGTAGCCTCGCTCTTCGGTCTCTTTAGTTGCGGGGAGTTCCTTTGAAGGTGTCGCACTTTGAGATTCCGAGACTGGAGCAGCAGGAGTGGTAGTGATAGTACTACCAGTCGAGAGATGAGGAAAGGGGAGCGATGACCGGTCCGAGATGCGCTAGAAGGAGGGGTAGAGGCAAAAACACCGCTAGTAGGTGCTACCGAAGATGGTTTCTTTCTTAAAAAACTAGCTATGGTAGCTTGAAAGTTAGAAGCGATCCTGTAAAAAAATAGACGTAATAAGACTGGTGCAAGGAGTTTTGACAGGTGGAGCAATTCAAAAAGAGTTAGCAGATAAAAAAGACTTACGAGGAAGCTTTCTTGAAGCCAATGGAGGTCTTGATCTTCTTGGGTGGGCCTTGGGTATCCCCATCGCTTCTCTCTGCAGTCCTTTTTCTCGCTGGATTGACTTGCGAAATTGGAACTGTTTCCCAAGCACCACTAGGACCGGTCCGGTGGCCATATCGGGACCTTTTGGGGATTTTAGATAAAGGGTCGACCGAAGAAGAGGTACCTCGAGTCTTTCCTAAGGAAGTTTCAAGAATGGCCGAGCAGCACTGGCGGTCCCTTTTGACGGCTTCTTCTTCGCGTCGTTGGTCTTCAAGCTTTTGTGCCGCTGAGCGAGTATCGCCGGGAGCAGCGGAAGAAGTAGCAGGTCTGCCTATGGACAAGGACGTAGTATGTTTTCTTGTACTAGGTGCTTGAAGCACGGTCCCGGACACGGTGATTTTTTGGAGCAATGCTTTGGGAGGTAGAGGAAAGGACCGGTCCGAAGGCCTCCGAGTCGGAGCGGCTTGAATAGCCAGGGGCGGTATTGTTGGCATAATCTTCTCCCCAAGTGTCGTTGGGAGGAAGAGGAGGGTGACACCTGTAGTTATCCATTTTCTGCAATTGTGAAGATTGAATTTTCGTAAGAAAATGGTGGTAATAAATGACAAAGATTTGAAGAAACAGAAAGAGATACTTACGGGGTCACGGGGATTGGATGAGCCGAAGGCCGGACCAACTTTCGTGCATCTAGATAGATCAGGTTTTGGTTGGAGCATTTGCTTGATGCGAGCTTCTAATCGCTCTTTGTCGGAAGCGGGGTTCCATCCAAAGGCATAGCGGTGTCTTCATCAAAGCACCAAGCTGGGTGCTCTTGCCTTTTGCGAGGTTGGACTCCCGCACTATGAAGCTCCGGAGAATTGTCTCGGCGGTGACACCTTTGACGTCCTTCAAATATTTGATGCAAGCTAGGAGCGCAAGAATCTCATTGTCTTCTTTAAGCTTTTCCCTAGTCTCTGCGGTAGGGAAATTCTTGGCTATCTTAGCGTCGAAGGCGGGAAGCGCTGGTCGGGGGTTGTCGCGAGAAGAACGATCCGTTTTTCCAGTGGGCTATGCTTTTATTCAAGGAAAGGGAAAAATATTCCTCCGCATTCCAACATTGGATTCCTACTCCGCCAACTGCAGCTTGGCGGTCCGATAAAGGAAGTGGGCGAATTTGAAACGAGATCTTGGAATAACTTGAAGTGGGGGAGAACTCCAAGAAAAGCTTCACACGGATGGATGAAGAAGGCGATTTGCGGGATGGAGTTAGGGTTGAGGTTAACCAACTCCCATCCGTAGAAGAAAAGAAGTCCCCTAAAAAGGAACAACAGGGAAGATCAACGCCGCGGACAAAAAAAGGCCTTGAAGACTAATTGTTGAGAGTCGTCTATTCCCCATGGGATTTGGCCAGGAGAAAAGACGCTCCGGTTTAGGATTGGTTGAGGCGGGAGATATCCGTCCCGAACCGCCTCATTGAGAGAGGTTTCGGTGACCTTGCTGTTACCAAGGTCTTGGATACCGAGAGGGAGCTGATCGCGATGGACGGAGGAAGAAGACGCGGGGATTTCTTCTTGCCCATCTTGAGAGATGGAAAAGGAAAGCTTGAGATTGGTTTATGAGGAAGAAGAGAGCAAAAGAGCATAGGCGAATGGTGGGCGCGTATGAGCTTTTGGGAACAGGGGTTGACCTAGGTCGACCTTTCGTCTCTTTTTATAGACACTGGGATGGGCCCCGGGGGTGAAAAGTTATTGGGCTATTTTGACAGGCCCGATGGATTTCTTATTGTCGTAATTATGCAATTATGACCTAACGGCCATAAGGAAGTTAATGATCTGTTATTTATTATGACCTAACGGCCATAAGGATATTAAAGATCTGATAATTATGTTTATTATGGCCTAACGGCCATAATGTTAAGCCATCGTGCTTTTTGTGAATAAATAAGTTGTTTGAAATATGAGAGTTTTCAGATGAAAGTTAAAGTAATACTGAGTTTTATAATTCGGTAATAAGAAAGAGTTAAATTTTACATAACTCGGTGATAAAGGATGCCTTAGGCTGTGGGTGTTAATCATCCGGCTGATCATAGGCTTTGGAGACTCGAGTCGCTATGAGAATATTGGGAATAAACTCGTCCGATCAACCAGAATTTTGGTTCTTAGTGAGATTTTCACTAAGCGGATTATGAGTTCGAGGCTGATTTAGGCGGTCTGCTGTATGAAACTGGTGTAAATATCCGGGAGATATGAAATTCGACCGGTATAACCGGTCCGAAAAATATGTTCTTGGCAGAAATTGCTAAGAGGGATATGGTTTCATGGAAGATAGTAAAGTATAGTCTCTTCGGAAAGACTCTTGCATTATTTGCGATCTTCAAATGATACAAGAGTCGGGGCTATACCTAATTAGGTGCACCTAACCGGTGCACCATATCTAAGAGCGGTCTATAATGACTGCGGGAGGTGGAAACTAATGGAAAGATAAAAGGAGTGGTCTGTAATGATTGCGCATCAAAGGAGAATAATGAAGAATCAACTCGTGGACTCTTGCATTATTTGAAAAAAGTTCAAATGATCCAAGAGTCGGGGGCTATACCCAATTGGGTGCACCTACTCGGTGCACCGAGAGAAGAATTGGTAATGATTACCTAATTAGGTAATATAAAGGATAAACATACTAATTTTTTGGCTTTTAAAAGCGCTTCGAAGACAGAAGAATTATTGCAGCAGATTAGAGTTCTTTTTAATTTTACCATGGAATCAAGACCAACATGCGGAAGACTGGTCGGTCTTATTCAAGGTCAAATCAAAAATTACTCGGGAGCTACTTGTCGTATACTTGCCTTATGGGTATACAAATGATAAAGGAATGTATGCGCAAAGACACGGTAACAAATAAGTGAAGATAAAGGTGATAAAGATAGCGGACAGATCGATTCCCGACCGGTCTAGAATAACGAGAGGATGCTATATACCGGTATGGAGCCCAGGCGGATATCAAGACCGATATATGATGACTTGAAAAGCGAGGTAATAGAATAATTTGTAGCCTGTTAGGACTCGAATCGATAAAGAAAGCTAGAGATAGAGTTCCCATATATGTAATCCGTGTAATCGACTAGGACTACGCATGTAACCCTAACTCCCCCGGATATATAAGGCGGAGCGGGGACCCCGAAAACTCTCCGAGATCTTGCAATTAGCAAATCGCTAAAGGCAATACATAACATACGGGACGTAGGGTATTACTCTCGATCCGAGGGACTCGAACCTGTCTAAAAACGTGTGTTCCTATGTGTTTTGTGTGTTGCACCATCGAATTCCACGCTCGTGAGGGACCGGGTAGTACTAGTGCCGAGTTTAAGACTCAACACTATCTATGTATCGTAGTGTTATGTATTCGCTTCCACACTTTATTTCGAACACGAGATCATGGTTATGTAAACTTAAATTCGAGCCCAATGTATCTTTTATTTGGAACTCTATATTGTAATCGAAACTTAATTACTTAAACTTGCAAACCGTGTGTGTTTGTTAATGTGATGCTATGTATGGTTGCTTCGTCAATCACCTCCCAAGGCTAATCTATCTTTCGGGATAGGGGTGTGACAACCGAGGCTTGCCTAGAGCTACTACAATAGAGTTAGGGTCTTCCGGTGCCTGGTCTAGTTTAAGAGAAATGTCCTTCTTAAGATCCTCGATCGGCACTTCAACATTTCCTAAATTAACGAGATGTCAATATCGATGAATGCATAGACATGCAAGCAATATGTATGATGTCAAGGTAGGGATGAACATTCAATAACAGAAATAATATGTTTCGTAAGATGGTTCCCGAGGACATATCCTTAAAGGTAAATTTATTTTAAAGTGCCCTCCTTCATTAGAATATATATAAGGAACTACTTAACATAATAATTAAAGGCGTCAATTGACATGAGCACATTTGCATGGTTTACTGTACCTATGCATTAGAGAGAGGATGTGGGCATGAAAGGACAATATGATAATCAAGTTCCATTATTTTATGTGGAAGGGATTTAATTTGGATATTAAAGCAACGGTTTTTACTAACAAAATTCTCTAGGAATTTACAGGATGTAGATATGAGTATGGATAAAAATCAGGGTCACACTACATGATATAAGTGGCATTTGTGCTCTGGAAGCATATTTATTTAATGCATAAATTAATTATTAGAATTTAAACATGCTAAACAAGGAATTAAGCATACAATGCTATACAAGCAAACACATAATGAATATGATGCGCCATAATAAAGAACATGTTCAGGGGAGTCCAAAACATCTTAGTTTGCTATTTTATCACATTTAGATAAAAAGATATGAATTAATGATGACTTAGAAACTACTAATTATTTTGGAAAAATTATGCAGCAAACATGATGTCCATCCGAACCATTGGATAGATCTAGTTATAAGGAATCCAACAAAATTGGTTTCACTCAATTTGGAGGTCTAAATCTCAAGATATGAATTTTTGAAATTTAATTGAAGTTTAGCCCTATTTACAACATTGCCATTCCCATTTTTGAATGAAATCGAGGCACGTCGGCAGCCACGGGGAGGGCCATAGGGTTGCAGGATTTGGTATGACTACAGCCATAACAGATTCGGGCCATGTGGCCACGGGTGTGGCTCCTCGGAGCAGAGGCGGCGGGAGCGGCCGGAGCTGCACGGTTCTCAACGGGGAGCTCACCGGGATGTTGCGCGCGAGGTGGCGGAGTACGTGGGGAGGGTTCACGGGACTAGCGGCTCACCGGAGCGGGGCCAACGGCTGGCGGTGGCGGACAAACAGCTCCGGTGGTGGCGCGAGCTGGCCTCGATGGAAGAATAGGCCGGGCTCTTTGTCCTTGAGCATCAACGGAGCTTGCTTGAAGCGCGACATGCACTCCATCCTCGATGGCGATGGCTGGTTGATGCCGGCACCGATGAGATGAAGGAGACCGGCGGCGGTCGGATGGGGAAAAGTTTGATCACGGCGTTCTCCTTGGAAAAAGTGGAGGGGAAGAAGGTCAATGAGATTCACCATGGAGTTGCACACCGGACGGGAGCAACAAGAGGCGATGTGGGTCACCGTGCTTCATGAATTTGGTGGTGGCACCGGTGAGGTTAGCTCGAGGTCACATCGAAGAAAAACTTGAAATACTCGCTCCTCCGAGGAGGGATGGGGACGGCCTCCCTTGTGGAGCTAGAAGGCTAGCGCATCATTGGTGGGGCTTAGCTCGAGTTGGGGTGCTCTGCAGCGCCGGGACGACGGGGAGCTCGAGAGAGCGGCAATGGCTACCTGTTTGTGCGCCTGCGAGAGGAGGGAGCAGAGAGTGAGCGACCGAGACAGAGCTAGAGTGAAGGCGAGTGAGAGGCGCGGGTAGTGGTGGGGCTCGGACGAGAAGAGGGCGCCACCTTTGGGTGAGGTGGCGAGCTTCTTCCGCCTTGGTCGGCCGGTGAGGGTTAAAGAAAGACGAGAGAGAGAATGTGTCACACCCGGTTTTAAGAACAAAGCTGAATGCATAACTATGTGTGTGACGGGATCAATTTTCACACACATAGAGACAAAAGTGAAGTAAACGAGTAATAACCATGTCATTATTATGTCATCATAATGTATATTACAATATCCGAATTAATACATTGCCTCACGAGGCAGAAACACACGCATGAGACACTCCATCATGCCACGGGTAGTCAATCGGGGAGTCGCACGCCTAGGAGTAATCCTCGTCAAAGAAGTCCGGATCTTCATCATCCGAACAACGAGATATATGTAGCAAAAACAGGAAAGTAGCACGCGTGAGTACATAACGTACTCAACAAGTGGGGGAAAAAATATGACATGCAAGCTTATAGAAGGAAAGGCTAACATAAAACTTATTGCATGGATAGCACCTATGTCTAAGTTCATTTTATTTAAAACAACATATTTACTAAGTGATAAAAACCCTTACTATAGGTTACTCTACCTGTAGTAAGCCAAACTCAAACCACCATACGAGGCTATCCTTCCTGTATTAAACCACGGGTTACACTACCCAAATCTGGTTACCATACTAGATTCAACCATACCACACCCTCTAGCTTGTGTGAGGATCCGGGACGCTGGTAACCGTGAGCACGGCTGTTGTAACTGATTTAACACTCTATAGAGGTTGCACGACTTTACCCACAGGTTGGTGATTCCATCACTATTCGGTGACTAAAGTCTCCATGTTGCCAAGACACTTCCGTAGGTGTGAGGCCAGGAGATCACCACATGGTCTTTCAAAGAGCATCCTAGTCTTCTAAAGCACCCACGCTAAGGTTTTACCGCTGTGGAAGTACCCCTTCCTACAGAAGCCCCCTCCGGCGCCGTGGCTAGAAATACCCCTTCATCACCCGAGGCTGAAAGTAACCCTAACGTCCTCCTTCCTCGATGCATGTAGAATTGGAAACTTGTCCTCTACTTAACCAAGCCTACCCATATCAGCCCTGTAGCTTTACGCGGTTGTCCTAGGTGGCCGCTCCACAAATCGGTCCTTAGAATCCCAATCGGGCACTACCATAACCAATGGTACTCAACCTAGTCTTGGTGCATTCCCGTGAGCATCATCATCATCCTCCTGTTGGGATTACCTAAGTTCCATGTTGCTAAAAAGAGATTAACCCATGATAATTAGGTTAAAGTATATATTTAGTCAAAATTATTGGTGAATTTATTTTCCCAAGATTGAGGCGAGGCTAAGCATGACCTACCCTCAACTATTCAACAACACCCAAACCAGGCGACAAGGAAAAGAACACAACAAGTCTAGTAATTCCTAACATGGAATTCAATTTAGATAGATAAAGAAATAGGAGCAATGTGCATCAAGGACATTTGCATCTATCCGCGTGCTTGCTGCTGCTACACATATTCTTCAAATTGATAGTCTTGAAAGTTCTCCACGGGCTCTTGCCCTCTAAACGATCGTCAAATCGAGAAAAAACAAGCAAAATAACAATCATAAGAAAACCAATACATGAAATAGAGGAAAAATAGTATGATTATGCGATGGTTGAAAAGGTATTGTTGCTATGAGAATTTTAGTTCAAAAATCAACAAAATTGGATCTACTTGTTTGAAACATATTAAAGTTTAAAGGTTCTATGGGCTAGATTTCAATTAACCCTAAATTTCAGGGAGCAGGTAAAAGTACACACTAGTACGGCTGCAGGTTAATTAACGAAACTATAGGGGTTAAATCGCAAGAACCTAGAGCTGCCCTTGACTACGGGTTAATTAAAAAAACAACGAGGGCTAACGGACAAAATTCCAAAACTGATGCGGACTGCGGGTTCTATTTTGCAGTAACTTGAGGGTTAAAGTGCAAAACAACCTAAAAGGTTTTACGGCTATTTCTTTTTAGAAGAAAAAATTCTCGTAGGCCGAGTCCACGCAGCTGTGGACTAGGCGGGACGCGTAGTCAACCGGTCCACCATGGACCGAGGCGGAGCGAGCGAGGCTGCACGGGCGCGAGATTCAGCGGAGTAAAGCGTGCACGGCGTTCCCATGCCTCGAAGCTCGCGCAACGGGACCGGGAGGAAGAGAGCATGCTGCCGCACTCACCGGAAGCGATCGCACGCGGTTGGGGAGGCCTCGGAAGTGGTCTGCGACGATGGGAGGTAGGCTGTGGTCACCCGAGCATGTCTAGAACCTGGTTCCCGTGATGGAGAGGTGGAGGGGCTGGTCTCCGAAGTTTCCTAGTACTCCTGCGCATCCGAAGAGAAGGATTAGGGGTGAGGAAGAGCTCTGCAATAGAGGAATCCATGATGACAACGAGACTTGCTCACCGGTGCCAACGACGATGGTGATTCACAGCGAGAGAGAGGGCGAAAGGCTGGGGCTTGGTTAGGCGAAGGAACCGGTGGGGCTTGGGGCGTCGCTTTATAGGCGTAGAGGCGACGGGAGGCGAGGCATTCTAGCTCTCGGCATCAAAGGCTTGGCAGCCATTATCACGTACTAAGCCATGCCATTTCGCAAACCAAGGGACAAAACGGAGGAGGGGAAGTGGAGGCATCGCACTCATGCGACGATTCGTGAAGGGACCCGAAACGGCGGGAAGGGGAAAGCGTAGTGACGGTCGACGGTGTTTATTTTTTCCCGGTAGTGCTGCTCGGTCCGGAGGAAGACGAAGGTGGAGTTGGGCTACGGCTTAGTTTGTCTGGGCCGTTTGATTTTTTTTTGTTGAGCTTCCGCCGGGTGGGCTAGGTTGGTTGAGCGTGAGAGAGAGAGACATAGAGAGAGAGAGAGAGGGAGAAGTTGGGCAGTTGGAAGGTTTTGGCTCGGCTGGTTTGGGGTTTTCTTTTCTATTTTCTTTTCGATATTTCATGCGCTAGACCTAGTAAAACTTAACTAAAATAGTACAAATAAAACCCTAGAACTCAAGAACACTCTTGTAATCCTTTGACCATAATACACACCGGACAAGCAAGACTTATGGTATTATGCCTAAACGGCGGCCGGACGTGGGTAAATCTCGTGTCCCCGTGTGTTCACCGGAGTGATATCCTTGATCCCCGACTCACGATCCTCTCTCAAGGGGTGGTTTGGCTAACCCCCATATGCCGGTTTCCCGACACCGACGGTATCCATGGACTCATGCAACTTCTCCCAAAATGCGGAAGTGAATTGGGTACCTCGTCGAGATACTATCTTCTTGGGAACACCATGTAGGCACACTATTCTGGATATGTAGAGCTGTACAAGTCATGGCCCCCTATAAGTAGTTCTTACAGGGAATGAAATGGGCGACCTTGGTAAGACGATCTACAATAACCCGAGATAGAGTCATAGCCTACCCGAGCTCTTAGTAATCCCACAATGAAATCGATGCCAATTTCTTCCCACTTCCATTCGGGTATCTTCAATGGTTGTAGGACTCCTGCTGGCCTTTGACGTTACGCTTTGACCCTCGACGGGTATCACACAATGCAACGTACTCGGCTACAGCTCTCTTTATCCATACCACCGGTAGAGACATTTCGGATCGTGATACATCTTGGTGCTCCCTGGATGCATGGAATAGGCGAGTTATGAGCTCCACGCAGTATCAACTCCTTGAGCTCCTTTAAATCCGGCACACAGATTCTATTCTTGTACCACAAGGCTCCCTGATCATCAAAAGTGAAACTTGGATCTTAGCATCTTCAAGTTGTCCTTTACGAATATCCTCCTCTATGTGGACTCAATTTCCATACCAACAACTTCGAGTATTTGACATCCATCCAAGATTAAGCTTTTCAATTTCCCACAAATTTCTCACGGTAACTCTTTAGTGTCCAGCATGTTCAAATGAGACCTTCTACTAAGAGCATCCTCAACCACGTTAGCTTTGCCTAAATCATAATCTTTGATGAGTTCCAACCATCTGCTTCTGCCTAGAGCATATTCCAAAGGATATTTTCATTTTTTGAATTGTGGCTTTTCCTCAAATGTATGGCCTTAAATAAAATGCTTACGGTGCTCGATAAATCAAAGAAAAAAAAATAGTGGGTACTACTCAGTTCGGAAGAGACATGCACGAAGAGTTTATGTCAAAACTCCTTCTGGTTGAATTTCTATAATTGACCCAAAATGGGTTAAACTTAAGCTTGTCGAATTTTTCTAGGGAGTTCTACTTATCCAAATGACATGGGATTTGTTCCTAGATTTTTATTTTGTTCGCCTCTACAACATATAGTTTTGCCTGGGGCAATTGTTATAGGAAAATATTGACTTGCAGTTCAACCCAATATTAATTTGTTTTAATTTAAAATTCAAATCACTATGCATGTGACCAAAATTTTTATATTGGGGCTCTACAATGTCGGGAGGTAATTGTAAAATTTTTAGTTGGTGACATCGGGGTGTCACGGCTTCGGTCCAGCGGGAGCTCCATGGATCTTCGGCGTCGGGGAACTTCTTCAATCCGAGACCGTCCCAAAGGGAGGTGCGGAGCAGCATGGAATAGTGTAGGCTGGAGGAGAGGAGCTACCGGTTGTTAGATCGATGAGCTGGGATCTCGGTAGCTACTCTCTCTTCTGCAGCTTGGGTATTAGAGGCATCCGGGGTGGACCGGTCTTCGATGGAGGTTACGGGGATTTCCGTCAATGTTACCGCACTCTGGACTTCGAGCCGGATTCAATAGCCTTTTTGCTGGCTCGGGGGCTGCGGTATTATTACTCGCATCTGCAGTAGTGGAGGCGGCGGTAGTTAACATGTTCCTCATCAAGCCGACAATGTTAGCATGAAGATTTGGCGTGATCCTGAAAATCGATAAGAGACAAGACGGTCCGGAATATAATTTAATCAAAAAAGAGCGGGAAGGAAATCGAGTAGAAATGAAACAGTATACTTAGGAAGCTGCCTTCCTAAAACCGGAGAAGATCTTGGCTTTCTTGACTCGAGGATCTTGAGAACCTCCACTTGATCCCTCTGCTGCCCTCTTGGCTACTGGTTGCGTCGAGGGAGCGAGGGTTTGATTCCTCGGCCGTGCTGCTTGGGCGTCGGTGCGAGAAGCATACCGAGACCGTCTAGGAACTTTATCGAGAGGATCCTTTGGTTGGGAAGTGCCTTGGGATCCTACGCCTGATGTTTCTTGGAGAGAATCCCGGGCAGCCTTGCGGTCCCTCTCGATCGCCTCTTGCTCGTGATGCTTCTCTTCAGCTTTCTAGGCTGCTGTCCTTGTATCTCCTGGGGAGGAGCTATAACTTCTGCGTTATCATCAACGTCGAGAACCAGCTTTCGCCTTTTATCGGGGCTTGGACAGCCTTTCCGGATTACGTTTTCTTCCTTGCGGGAGCGGTTTGAGAAGGACCAATCTGAATTGGATCGGTTTGGGCTGCGCTAGTCTATGGAGCGCTAGTGGGAGCGAGGATGGAACGGAGCATTTTGCTCGTAGTGCTCACCCCATCGATCGTTCTCTTGGAGTGGAGGATGGGTCTTAAACTTGTCCAAACCCTGCAATGAGGTAAAAAGGATGAAGAAAATAAGTACGAGAGAACTTTGAAGAACCGGTAATGAGTAGAAGAAAATTAAATATACTTGAATTGCCCGGATTAGCGAGGCCACATTAACTCTTTGACGACCGGAGTCGTCATCGCCTGCTTCGGGATCTTCTTCATGCGCTTTATTTGGCGCTCGAGGTTAGGGCGGTTTGTGCCGTCGCCGGTATTGTTGTTCTTCTCGGAACATCCATCCGGGCCCGGCTCTGTCGTTTGATTGGCTGAACTCCTCTCACGATGAAGCTCCAAAGAACGAGTCTCGGCGGTGATCCGCTTGTGTTTCTTCGGATTCTTGACCATACCAAGCGAGGCGAGAGACTTGTTCATCCTTGCTCAACTCTTCTCCGAGATTTTTAGATCTCTAGCGAGAGAGTGCTTGGGGAACTTTGCCTCCAAAAGGAGGAAGGGTTGGTTGAGGGTTGTCACAAACAAACTACTCATATTTCTAGCCCGGTATGCTCTTATTGAGCGGTATTGGGAAGTATTCATGGGCATCCCGGGCTTTGATACCGACTCCGCCTACTTGCGTAGCGATTCTTTGGAGGAAAACAAAGAGCGTATTTGGAAGAGGTAGCAAAAGATATTGAAGTGGGGACGAATGTCCAAGAAGGATTCACAAAGATGAATAAAGAAAGTGATGTGAAGGATAGAGTTGGGGTTCGGATTGACTAACTCCCAACCATAATCAAAAAGGAGGCCACATAAGATCAAATCCTCGGACAAAGAAAGATCGGAGGACTACCTGCTGGGAGTCGTCATCGCCCCATGGGACGTCACAAGGCGCGGGAGCAATCCGGTTGAGCTTTGGCTTTGGAGGGATTACGTGGTACGGATCGCCTTGGGAGATGATTGACGAAGCAATCATACATAGCATCACATTAACAAACACACACGATTTGCAAGTTATATAATGAAGTCTCGAATTACAACATAGAGTTCCAAATAGAAGATACATTAGGTTCGAATTTAAGTTACATAACCATGATCATTGTTCGAGATAGAGTGTGGAAGCGATTACATAACATGACGGTACATAACCATGCCGGCCTAGACCACGGCTCACTCATCATGGGTCCGATAGCTAGGAACCCATTCAATGGTCCACTCTTTGGGCTCGTCTCCATCCCACACAACCTTACCACAACAATCGCAAAACCCGGCTTGCGGGAATCCGACAACACACATGTAGTGTCAAAGCACGAGTATCTAGCATACTCCGTAAGTCTTACCCGTCAAATTTGGCCATCTAAGACCGGCGCCTAGATGCATGGGGCTTGACCGGTTTAACTTGGCATTTTGCATAAAACGGCGCCTATGCTAGTTAGGTTGGCACTTTTATGATTTAGCCAAATTAATAGGGTTGTTGCATAAAAGAAACTTTAGTGAGCATACAAACAATACAAGAGTTTGCAATACAATTTGATATCAACATAAAACTGCGAGCATCTCAATCTATTCCTCTTACTAAACATTGCAAGCTGCTCGAAACAAGTGGTACTCATTAACCGAGAGGAAACGGCGATAATTATCGAATTATTAATCCTGCGGGAAAGACCCAAATGCACGACATACGCCTCATTTAAGAAGACGTATAGCCACAGTTCACGAGTTCATCTTAAAGCAAAACACGGGGCCACCGACCCCGAGTACACGTCCCCCTTGCGACCCGTTCAACAACGTGCCCAAGGATTAACCCGTGCACTCTCCAACCGTCCTCAACCCGTGCAACCACTGTGCCATACACATCACCTGCGGGTCGGTGAGATGTCCGGCCGACTTTACAACTCACAAGCTACATAGGTTTACCAATCCCCATAAAAAAGGTATGCAAGTGGTACACAACTCAAACTTGTTCGCGGAGCCACAATGGGGTGTTCTCAATTTTAATCAATTCATCAAGTTCAAATTTAATCATAAGCCATATGTGAGGGTCCCATTCTATCGTTGACCCCACAAGCATAGCATAGCATTTCTAACGAGGATATGACACCTATTCTACATAGGACGAGATAGGGAAAAATTATGCACGTATGGGTAAATGCAATCGTATAGGTAAATGCACAATCATCATCCTCGGTATGGTGATAAGAAGAAAGCATTTCAAAATAATAGGAATGCACCGGGGCTTTCCTTGAGAGTGATCGAAGTTAGTACTAGCTTCACAAGCGTTGAGAGTGGCAATGGTTTCTTACGGCGGGATCAATTCGACGTCGTCACCTAGAGAATGAAATGCAATGCATAAGTAACATGAATACAAGGTCGATGATGATGGTAATGCGAGAGGTGCTGTTTTGTATGAGTGCATAAGTACAAGTTTAGTAAAAACTTAGCTTTGTGAAAGTCCTAATATGCAGAATTACATAAGTTGCTCTCTTTAATGGAGTTAATTAAATTATCGAGTGTAGACATACATAGGCAAAGCAATGGTTTAAGCAAAACCACATGGTGCTTGTGGTCAACATGGTGGGTCATGTTTAGTTGGATGATCGAAAGCTTAAAAGTGAGTTAAATGCATTAGGGTTAGGAGTGAAATTTCATCATCACATGCGATGAAGGTGTAAATTAAATACGAGAGAATGCCATGAATGCAATAACTTGAAAAATATGCAATGAAATGTAGATTTTCCGAGTGCCAGAAATTCAAGGGTGCTCATATACGAGCTCTGTCCACGTGGCATCTAATTTGGATTTGTATTTTTAAAGTTATGCCTTAAGTGAGTTTTCATGGATTGACTTTTAACATTTTTGTAAAAATATGAAAATGACCAAATCCTACAAACTCGTGTTACTTTTCTGAAAGTACAAGCTTTGTAGTTTTGGAAACATTTTAGTTTGCAATTTTTGGACTTTTAGATCGAAAGATCCGGATTTTTCAAAATGCAATAAAGTTCAAGCTATTTACAAAACTGCCACTGCCGGATTTTGAACAAAGGGGCGGCGCGAGCTCCGGCGTGCGGTGGTCGGCGCCGGTGAGCTCGCTCGTGACGGCGCGCTAGGGCGGTGCAAGGCGTGGGATTTGGTGGGAATGCTGAGCGCGGTGCGGGGAACACGTTGGTGGGTGCCGCGAGTCCCAACGGCGGCCGGAGCGGCGCGGCGGCGAGCAGCGGCGCTCGGGGTGTCTCCGGCGTGGTCCGGGAGAACCACCGAGCAAGGGGAGTGGCGGCGTGGGCTCGGGCGGCGTGGACGTGGACCGGGGAGGCAGCTCGACGGAGAGGTGGCAGAACAATGGCGGCGACGGCGGAATTTCTCCGAAGGTCGCGGCGACGTGGAGCACGGCGAGGCGGTGGATCCGAGGGGGAAGATGGGGGCGCCTCTTGCACATGTTATGGCGGAGACGGGAGGAAGAATTTACCTCTCTAGGCGGCGTGCCATGGCGGCCATGGCGCTCGTGGCGGACGGCGGCGGCCTTTTCTCCGATTCACGCGTCGGTGAAGGGGGAGAGGGCGAGGCGGTGGCGGCTGGAGCGTAGAGAGGAGAGTGCGGGAGTGGTTTGAGGCAAGAATCCGGTGGAACCTTGGCTCTTGTGCCAATTTCAAGGGGAGGGCGAGAGGTGAGCGGCGGCGGGGCGGGTGCCATCACTCCCCGGCCGTTCCTGTTGGCCGGCGGGTACAGGCGACGGTTGTGGGGTTGGCAGGGGCTTGCGTGGCAGATGGGACGGGCCAGGGCGGACGCGGGGCGGCCGCGGTGGTGCCGGACCGGCGGTCCGAGCCGCCATTGCCCCCTGGGCATTGAGCTCGATTCAACTTTTTTGAATTTTGAAATCTGGTTCGCTGAATTTTAATCAAAACTATGGTTCTGGTGCTCCAAAAATTGAAACAAAAATATGGGGAGCTTCAGAATGAAAGGATCCAACTTTTTTGTTTTAGCTCAAAGTTTGGATTCGGCCTCCAAAAATTCAACGAAAATTCATAAACTGCAGAGTTTCAAATTTGAATTTGAATTTTTGAGCTTTTAAAATGTTGTTCACAAATTTTGCAAAAATGCTGTAAAATCGTTATTTTGCATGAGCAACATGATGGTGAAAAAATATATGGGTAGTTCTTTTATATTTTTTGAATTTTTCCCTTTTCTTTGATTTTTTCCATTTTTCTTTTTCTTGCTTTTTTTGAATGATTAGCATTAGGGTTTGCACTAATGGTGTCATTAAGGTCGAAATTAGGTCATTAACATTAATTCATGACATGGGATGTCACAGCCCTCCCCCTAAAAGAAATTCTCGTCCCGAGAATTGCAACTAATTAAGGAGAGGGAGTGTGAAAATTACCGATTTGTGTGACGCGAGAAACTCGGGAAAGTTCTTCTCTAGAAAATCCTCTTGTTCCCAAGTTGCTTCTTTCTCGGTGTGATTACTCCATTGCACTTTATAGAAGGCGATGGTGCGATTGCGAGTTACCCCGTCGCTTTGATCGATTATCCGGACGGGGTATTCGGGGTAGGAGAGATCTTCTTCTAGTTGCTCGGTGTCGGAAATGACCACATCTATCGGAGGCTTCAAGCATTTCTTGAGTTGCGAGACATGGAATACATTGTGCACACGAGCAAGACTTTCCGGTAATTACAATCGGTAAGCAACCGCGCTATGCTTTTCCACGATCGGATAGGGTCCAATATAGCAGGGTGCTAACTTTCCTTTAATTCCAAACCGAGATATGCCCTTATTCGGAGAGACACGAAGATAAACATGATCTCGCTTCTCAAATTCCAATGGGCGTCTCCTCTTGTTAGCGTAGCTAACTTGGCGAGATTGTGTGGCTTTCATGTTGGCTTGAATTTGTCGGACTTTTTCTTCGGCTTGAGTGACAAGATCGGGACCAAAATTAGTTCTTTCACCCGCTTTCGACCAATTCAAAGGTGTTCGACAACAATGACCATACAATGCTTCAAATGGTGACATTCTCGAACTCTCTTGATAGCTATTGTTGTACGAGAGTTCGGCGAATGGAAGACAATCATCCCAATTTCCTCGATTTTTCATAGCACATGCTCTCAAGATATCCTCCAAATATTGATTTAACCTTTCGGTTTGTCCATCCATTTGAGGGTGAAAAGCGGAACTTCTAATGAGAGTGGTACCAAGACAAGAATGCAATTGCTCCCAAAAGCGAGATACAAATTGCGGACCTCGATCGGAAACAATGGTTTTGTGTACTCCATGCAAACATAGCACTCTTGAGATGTATAGCTCGGCATACTTCTTGGTATTGTAGGTAGTATGGACGGGAATGAAATGCGCGGATTTGGTTAATCTATCCACAATAACCCAAATTGAATCATGCTTCTTTGATGTGAGAGGCAATCCAACGATAAAATCCATAGCAATGTCCTCCGACTTCCAAACGGGAATTTTCAATGGGTTCAATGATCCGGCCTTTCTCAAGTGATCGCTTTTACTCGTTGACAAGTATCGCACTCGGCCACATAACGTGCCATCTCACGCTTCATGCGTGTCCACCAAAACTTTTCTCTTAGGCCGCGATACATCTTGTTGCTACCGGGGTGTATGGAATATTTAGATAAATGTGCCTCATCCATTATTTTCTTCCGTAATTCCATATCCTTCGGAACAACGAGACGCTGATTGAACCATAACACACCATCGACATCTTGTCGGAAACATGTAGCTTCATCCTTTTCTATCTTTTGCCTAATAAATTCCATTCCTTCGTCCTTCTTTTGTGCCTCAATAATTTCCTCACAAAGGGTAGGAATGAGAGCTACATTATACAACGAGCCATAGGGAATAACTCGCAAACTTGGTTCACTAAAATCTCAAAATTTCTGATTTTTCCATAGAACATCCGGTAATATGATTGCATTGATCCTTGCGACTCAAAGCATCGGTAACCACGTTAGCTTTACCCGGATGATAATGAATCTCCAACTCATAATCCTTGATAAATTCCAACCATCGACGTTGCCTCATATTCAACTCTTGTTGGGTGAATATATACTTGAGACTCTTACGATCGGTGTAGAGATTGACAAGATTTCCAAGTAGATAAAGCCTCCAAGTTTTCAAAGCAAGGACAAGCGAGGCTAGTTCCAAATCATGGGTAGGGTAGTGTTGTTCATGCTTGCGAAGTTGACCGGAAGCATAAGCAACGATACGACCTTCTTGCATTAGCACACACCCTAGACCGGTGCTCGGACGCATCACGATACACGTCGAACGGCTTGGTGATGTCGGCTTGTGCTAACATCGGAGCGGAGGTCAAATGCTTTTTGAGAGTTTGGAAGGCTTCTTCACATTCACGGCTCCATTTAAACTTAGCATCCTTCTCCAATAATATTTTCATAGGCTTGGCTATGCTTGAAAATTGGGAATGAATTTCCGATAATAACCAAGCAAAACCGAGAAAACTTCGGATTTGTCTCACCGATCTTGGGGACTTCCAAGTAAGCACTTCTTCAACTTTACTTGGGTCAACGGTGACACCTTCCGCGGATATGATATGACCCAAGAAAGGAACTTGCTTCAACCAAAATTCATATTTGCTAAATTTGGCATATAATTGATGATCACGAAGCCGTTGGAGAGCAATGCGAAGGTGTTCGGCATGCTTTTGGTCCGACTTTGAATAAATAAGAATGTCATCAATGAAGACACGACAAACTCATCCATCTCGGGCATAAAAACCGAATTCATCAAGTACATGAAATGAGCCAGAGTATTTGTAAGCCCAAAAGACATGACAAGATATTCAAAGAGACCATACCGCGTAGAGAAGGCGGTTTTTGGAATATCTTCGGCTCGGATTTTGATTTGATGGTAACCGGATCGGAGATCGGTCTTAGAGAAGACCTTAGCACCAACTAGTTGATCAAAGAGAATATCAATCCGAGGGAGTGGGTATTTATTCTTGATAGTTACCGCATTAAGAGGGCGATAATCCACACATAGACGTAGCGTCTTGTCTTTCTTTTTCACACAGAGAGCGGGACATCCCCACGAGAGATGAACTAGGGCGAATATATCCTTTATCCATAAGCTCACTTAATTGCTCCTTTAACACCGCTAGCTCATTGGGAGCCTTCTTGTACGGCCTACGGGAAATTGGTGCCGTACGGGTTGGAGCTCAATTTTAAACTCAACATCCCGGTCGGGTGGCATGCCCGGTAAGTCATCCGGAAACACATCGGGAAACTCACATACCACGGGAATATCCTCAATCCTTTTTCCCTCAAGATGGTAGATTTTAGAGGTGGAGAATTTTGGATGGGGTAATCGGAGAATAGACGAACCATGGAGTGGTGAGTTTAGGTGAACTTCTCGGGAATCGATGTGCAAAACGGCCTTATGGAGTTTCATCCATCTCATACCTAGGATGATGTCTATTCCTTGCCCTCCTTAAATTATGAGAGAGGAGGGGTATACTTTTCTCTCTAGGTTTAGTGGTACTTGCCTCAATTCTAGGTTTGTTTTTATTTTTCCACCGGGTGATGAGATGATGTAGGGAATATCCAAAACGGTGGGAGTGAGTTGTAAGGTTTTTGCACATGCTTGGCTAATGAAATCATGAGTTGCACCGGAATTAGAAAGAACCAAAGTGGAGTGGTTGTTGACCGAAAACATACCCGAAAGTACCGGCTCTCCCACTTGAATCTCTTCGGCTGTGGTATAGTTGACTCGGCCATTCTTAGCATTCGGAGTGGAAGATTGATTGCGGTTCCCATTGCCATTATTCCCATTGCGGTTTTGATTGTTGTTGCCACTTCCGGAACCATTGTTGTTGTTGTTGTTTGCCGTGTTACGTGTCGGAACACGGCAATCCTTTGCAAACAGACCCGGACGTCCACAATTAATGCACGGACCTTGAGAACTGGGTCTAGCACCTTGGTACTGCTGCTGCGGAGGGCGGAATGAATTGTCGTGCTGCTGATTTCCACCGTGAGAATGGTGGTGTTGCTGCGGCACAAATTGGCGTGATCCACCCGTCGGCGGTAATGCGGCACGAAACTTCTGTCCGGACAGGGATGTGATGGCCAACTTGTACTTAGGCTGAGTGGAGCCGGATGGATTCCCTACGGCACGCTTCCTTTTTTGTCCTCTTGGTGAGCACGGATAGCATCTTCTTGCACAATTGCGGCACTCATCAGGTCATTGAACGTGCTTGGTGGTGACTTGAGTCAAACGATCTTGCAATTTCGGGCTTAGTCCCGAACGAAAGCAATCCTTTTTCTTGTCATCCGTACCGGCGTGATAGGATGCATATTGGGCCAAGTAGTTGAACTTCCATGCATACTCTTGCACGGTTCCGGTACCTTGCTTCAAATTGAAGAATTCTTGCAACATGCGCTTCATGAGCAAAAGTCCGGTCAATTCACTTGAGTACCGGAGGGAAGGGCGGCGGTGAAATTTGCCCACCATGCACTAGTGGGGCCACGGAGTTGTTGAGCTGCAAAGAGAACCTTTTGCTCGAATGTGCAATTAAGGAGAGCAAACTTCGACTCAATAATGTGCAGGAAGTTGTCCGCCTCCAAAGGATCGGTAGTAGCTACACCAAACTTTGGCGGTTGAGTCGCCCAAAAGTCGGCATAGGTGGAATTTCTCGGCCCTTGGGCTGGCGGTCCTTTGCCTTGTCCTTGATTAGCTTGACTTGCAAAGAACAAGCGGAACATCTTGTTTTGATTTGACACGAGTTGCTCCAACGGCGTGAGAGGTGGAGGGTTAGGTTGCTGCTCTTCCCTCGCACCTTGACCACTGCCGGAAGCTTCACCACGATGGGTATTCACCATCTGTAACATATGAAAATTTTTCTCACGTTAGCCCGTTAGTTTTGGAGCTAAAACGGCAAGAAAACATAGCATTTGACATAGGGATAAAAAATTTCAGATTGCATGTCCGAAAGAAATAGTGATGAAATAAGCATAATGCGATGGCAACACACCCATTCCATAGATTCCAACATAGCTAGCAACATGATAGAAATTTTTGATACATGGGAAACCACAAATCCGATACAACACGGTCTTAGGTTACAACACATGTGACCCATAAACAAACATAAATCTCGGAGCGCTTAATTAACAACACGCGGATCGTTTTCCATACACGATTACATGCCTCACGAGATAACAATCCTACAACACATAGAGCTACGACCACCGGTCGTGACAACTACTCGTCGTCATCGCCGTAGTAGTCGTTGTCACGCCTCATGGAAGAGGGTGTGTGACATCCCGTCCGGGACACCCAGGAGTCGGTACAGGGAGACACTCGACGAAGCGAGTTACAACAGTTCATCATTTCATACAAGCCAGAATATATACATCATGGTATAATACAACTAGGTTTTCGAAATACAAACATCGTACAGCGGAAGCATAATTCATTATTAAGTCGTGGAAGTACGATTCATGTCCCGAAACATAACGAACAAACCCCGAGTATTCTAATACTCAGCAAGACAGACTCCGTCAACGAGGCACACTAAGGCCGACGCCTAGTATGCAGAGGCTTTATGGTCGTGGAGTTGACTCACTTGCGAAACCAGCTCTAATGGTTGATCCTTAGTTTCAAGTTTTAGCTCAAGTTAAGTTCATTAGAGAACAAGGGTTAGCGAGTCTATAACTACTGCAATCAAGTTTGCAAGAAAAGATCAATTCCGACCAACAGTTCTTTCATCTCTCATCTTCATCTTTCGGTTGATTAACTACGATGTGACGAGCTAAGCAAGCGGTACTCATTCATCGCGAGGGACAGCGATTCGAATCGATTTTTTTACCAGCTGGCAAAACCCGACTACACGACGTATACGCACCACGGTGGTCGTATACGACAACTTTTCCCGCTAGCACCTGGCAGAAGACTAGCCATTTCCAAACTCCCCGGGAATATGGCGACTCCACGACTTCCTCCTTGGCCGACCAATTTCCCTCCCGTGAGACTTCCCTCTCACTAACAGCCAGACAAAAGAGAGTTGGCTACGCTACATCTCTGCGGCGATAGGGTACATCAGCCTGCTGGGCCCATGACACCAGCATGTAGTACGGTGCGTTCAAACTTGTTCAACTATGCCGACAACGGTACGGTCCTTGACCAGACTCGGACGGGGCTACCACCTTGCAAGACCTCACTCCGTCTTGCCCTTTCTCCTACGTGGCCCGTCCGGTCTCAACTTCATTAACACTCTCTTTTAAATTTAACGACAACACATCAAAATACTTAAAGCCTCCATGCTTTAAGATCATCTAAAACATCCACCGTTGCGACTATGAATTAAGCCTAGCTTCTATTAAGCTACCCGTACCAAGTATAGTATAAACAAACGGAAACCTATCTCATCCATCTAGGGTGTCAATCATTTCCTAACACCTAATGCACAAGCATAACTTAACTAGTGTGATAAAATAAAATATTTAAAACATAGGTCGGTTGCACCGGGCTTGCCTTGATTCACGTCGGTGTTAGCTTCTTCGGTGTTCGGGTCGACTTCGATGTTCCCGTCTCTCGTCTTGACCTCGGACGGAACTTCGATCACGTCGAGACCTAGGTCGACCAACAATACGTCGCAAATTACAACCATGCGTGCATGAATGTACATGATATGATGTGCAATGATTTTTTATCGACATGTTCATTAATTAACAATTAATAATTAATTAATGATATACAATAACACATGAAGTAATAAACTAAGATCACATGAAATGACGGTGTTTATGTTTAATTTTGAAAAACATTTTTCATAAACACTTTCATCCGTAGTATCTCCTTCATCTAAATAAATTCTTTTCTTAAATTAAATATTTAATTAGCGTAAAAGAATAACTTCTATTAACCAAAGAATGTAATCAATTAATACTTACGAAATAAAAATACTGAAAATAGATATTTTATTTCATAAACAGGTAGAGAATATTTTTCTCGAGTCTAACAAAATTGGTTTCACATTTTTCTGATTTTTATATAATTTTCTACGAATTTTCAAAATTCTAAAAGGGTTCTGTGCCACACGCGGGGCCACGGGGTTGTGACGCACGCGATCCCGCGTAGCCACACGTGATCCCGCGCGTGTGGCCCACGGTGTGGCGCCACCGTAGAGGCGAGCCCACGGCGGCGCGGCCACCGGAGACGGCCGGCGTTGAGCCAAAGCTCGCCGCGGGACCCTCTACGTGCTCTACTCAACATGGCGAACACGATGGTGTGGACGAGCTCACATGAGCTCGACCGGAAGCTTGCCGGCAGCGAGGTGCGGCCATGGCGAGAGGCTCCGGCACGGCCAAGGCTCGCCGTGGTTGCTCAAAATTTGGGGAAAACATGCGTGAAGCTTCTACGGCACATGCGCAACGATGACATAGTGTCGCGATCCCTTGAAGATGGCCGGAGAGTAGTGCTCACCGTGGGGGATGCGGACGGCGGCGGTGAAACTCCGGAATGACGGGGAAATCTCGTCGGACTCGTGGAGAGAACTCAAGGTTGAGTGGCCAGGGATGACGAGCAACACGTTACGCATCATTGGAAGAAGAAAGGAAAGCAAACGGCTCACCAAGCAACACAAATTTTGAGCCGTGGCGGAGGAACGACGACGAGCTCCCGCGGAGGAAGGTGGCCTCGCCTCGACGGAGCGGAGCTGCTCGGCTCAATTGGAGGGCCCGGGAGCTTCGCTAGGTTGCTGCGTGACTTGCGGTGGGGTTGGCTCGGACGGGGAGCCGCCGGAGCGGCTCGGTGGCGGTGAGCCGGGGAGAAGCGAGCAGCTGCGTGGATAGGCGAGCAGCTGCGTGGGGGCGCGTGGACGCGCGGCCGGGAGGCGGCCCGAACGGCGGCGTTCGGCGCCGAGAGAGAAGAGAGAAGAGAGAGGTCGGCGTTGGGCTCCGGCCCGGCCATTTTGCTAAAAGACCCCCGCTTTCGATTAATTGAAAAACTACTTTCCCGAGCTCGGAAAATTTTACAAAAATTCAGGGTTGCTAATGAAAATATTTCAAACACTTTTCCTTTTAAGTCCAAGTTCAAATTCCAAATATTTTTCAGATTAAAGTTTCATGTTTAAATTAAAAGAGAGGCTTTAATTATTTCTTATAGATATTTTTACAAAAGAAAATAATTTCATAGCAACTCCATAAATCTATTATTCTCATGTTTAATCAACAGAAAATGTTAAACACCAAAATTTACTTTTATTTTAATTCTTTTTTTAAGAACTTGATTTTCTTAACTTAAATTGATATTTTATGTGTACTCTTAACACAAAATTAAATAGTTTCACAAGTGCAACATGATGACATGATCATGAATGACATGAAATGCACTTTTATTATTAGGGTTGTTACAGCCCTCCCCCTTACAGGAATCTCGCTAGACGAGGGTACTAAAGAATTCGGGGTAATTGGATCGGAGAAACTCTTCTTGTTCCCAAGTAGCTTCAGCTTCGAGTGATTACTCCATCGAATCTTGTAGAAGTTGATGGTTCGATGTCGAGTCACTCGATCCTTGGTATCGAGAACTTTGATTGGACGTTCGTCATATGTCAAGTCTTGTCTGTAATCGTTCCACATCTGCTTGTCGGTATGTCTACCCGTGGTTTTAGACACTTCTTCGGTTGAGACACGTGGAACACACTCGTGGATTCCCGATAAATGTGCCGGCAATTCCAAACGATATGCCACGGCTCCACATCTCTCTCGGATTGGAAAAGGTCCGATATATCGTGGAGCTAACTTGCCTTTAATTCCAAACCGTTGAACACCTTTGGTTTGAGATACTCGAAGATAAACTTGATCTCCAACCTTGAATACCAACTCTCGACGTCTTTTATCGGCATAGCTGATCTCGTTGAGATTTAGCTCTCTTGAGGTTCCGTTGAATGAGACGTACTTGTTCCTCTCGCATCTTTTACCAAGTCAGGTCCGAAGATTACTCTTTCTCCACTTTCGGACCAATTCGGAGGTGTGCGACAACTATGTCCATATAGAGCTTGGAATGGTGACATTCCGGCACTCTCTTGATAACTCGTTATTGTATGAGAACTCGCCAGCGGTAAACATTTCTCCCAATCCTTGCCATATGTCAAGACACATGCTCGAAGCATATCCTCGAGATACCGATTGATCCTTTCTGTTTGTCCATCTGTTTTGAGGATGATAAGCTGAGATTCGTATCAATCTTGTTCCCAATGATTCATGTAATTGTTCCCAAAATCTGGAGACAAACTGCGTTCCTCGATCCGAGATAATGGTCTTCGGCACTCCATGCAGACAAAGAATGCGAGCGATGTACAGCTCTACATATTTCTCGGCGGTGTACCGAGTATGTACCTGTATGAAGTAAGCTGACTTAGTCAATCTGTCCACAACTTGACTATTTCCCGCTTCATGCGTGTCCACCAAAATCTTCGCTTCGGATCTCGATACATCTTGTTGGTTCTAGGATGAATTGAGTATTTAGATGTATGAGCTTCATCCATTATCTTCTTGCGAAGTTGCAGGTTCTTAGGTACTACTAGTCGATTCTTGAACCAAATAACTCCTTCATTGTCTTCCCTGAAACATTTAACTTCACCTTTCTTGAGTCGTCTTCTAATATGTTTCATGCCAACACTTTTCCGTCGAGCTGCTACCACTTCTTCACGAATGGTAGGGATAAGAGCTAAATTGGTCAACGCTCCATACGAAAGAATCCGGAGATTAGGCTTGTCACTTTCCCATGAAGGTGCTTGAATCAAGAGTTGAGCCGTGAGATTATTGCAATGAACCTTGCGACTCAAAGCATCAGCTACTACGTTTGCTTTGCCGGGGTGATAGTGAATCTCAAGCTCATAATCCTTTATTAACTCTAGCCATCTTCGTTGCCGCATATTCGGATCCGCTTGAGTGAAGATGTACTTAAGGCTCTTGTGGTTGGTGTATAAATGTACCAAATTACCCAAGAGATAGTGTCTCCAACTCTTCAATGCAAGAACCACTCCTGCTAGTTCTAGGTCATGTGTGGGATAGTGTTCCTCATGGTGCCTAAGTTGCCGAGAGGCATAGGCAATCACGCGACCTTCCTGCATTAGGACACATCCGAGTCCTGTTCCGGTGCATCACAATACACATCAAAAGGCTTTGTCGGATCCGGCTGAGCGAGCACCGGTGCTGTTGTGAGTAACTTCTTCAGACATCCGGAAAGCTTCTTCGCAATCCTTGCTCCATTCATACTTGTTATCCTTTTCCAATAATTTGGTCATTGGCTTCGCAATCTTTGAAAAGTTTGAAATAAATCTTCCGTAGTAACAGCCGGACCTAAGAAACTCCCGATCCGTGAGATCGACTTCGGTGGCTTCCATTGTCAAAGGCCCATTGTCGGCGACTATAGGTCAAAAAGGGCCGGTGGGCGGAAGGCCGACGGCCGCTTGGGCGAGTAAAAGGCGCGTCTCTCCCGGGAATCGTGCGCGGACGCCAACGTAAGAGCACAACATTGATGGGCCCGGCCCACGTTGTAAAATTAGAAATAATAGTTAGTTTTGGAAAAAGGATTCTAGTCGGTTAGGAAATCGGCCCGAGGAGGGTCCGAATAGGATTCTTTTGCCGAGTATAAATACATACTCGGATGTAACATGTAAACTCGATTCACATCCAATACAACTTTCGCGCATCGCCAAACCCTAATTTTCTGTCCAGTCTTTACTGTTTTCGCGCGGGATCTTCGGGGCTCCGGTCGACGACACGTTGGCTTGATAAGGTAATTATGTTGTCTAATTCTCGGCGCATTGTTCGTAATTAGATGGCTTAATTGCTAGTTATCCGGCGACTAGATCTGTTTTCGATCGGCGTAGTGAGTATCGGCCGGGATGAGTCAAGTTGACCCGGTCCGGGCTCGTGGTGGAGGTAGTTTGACTTGTCCCGCCTCCCCGTTCCAGCCTTTGCTCACAACGCCGATTGGCTCGGATTTGGTCGTTCGAGTCGCAGTAGCCGCTATGAGAATTCTTCTACATCTTGGCCGATTCGATCGTGCAGATTCGGCTTGACGTGTCCCGTGTTTGCCTTTGCGATAGTTGACTTGTCCTAGGCGCATGCAGCCGATTGGCTAGGGTGTAGACTTACTTTCATAGTTAAGACGTTTATGATTGTGCTTGTCCCGAATCGGCCAGGCGTGCGCGGCCGTTAGATCTGGTCCACCGCGTGCCATCGCTTGACTTGTCCCGTTGGAGCGACTAGTCGATTTGGGATCCGTGTGGTTGTATTTGTCTTACTCGTTCTTTCGGAGTGTTTAGCCGATTGCTTATCACGTTCATTAAGCTGTTTTATGTTTAATTAATGCCAAACCTGTTAAAGCTGCTTTTGAACCCGAGTTACTAAGTATGATCTTATTGATCATCATTATACCTTTGGATAGATCTAAATAATTCACCGATATAATCAATGGCGAATCGGCCGCATACCCGATCGGCCGATTCACGTGATCTCGATTGATGATTAAACTATCCTCTTGCTACCAAACTAATTACATCCTATTAATAATTGCTCTGTTTACATTGTACTCGATAGCACATCCCCGCAAAGTCTTAATGATTTGATCGTTTACCGACGAAATCGGCCGCTAGTCACCGATCGCATGTTATAGCATCGGCCGATTTCGTATCGTTTGTACCACGGCTCGTTTGCCTAACATTTAATACATAAATGGATGGGCCGTGCTGTTCTCTCGTTCATGGCCGATTTTGTCTATCTTACGCCGTGATCGGCCATGGCTGCACATCGGTCTATCCGGGCCGATGACCTGGAATTTTACACTCTTTTATTGTCTTTGTTGGTTTGCAGGAAAACCATCCGGCACGCACCAGCGCACACGAACATCGGCGAGTTGAGCCGGTCCGTTGGGAGCACAGGATTCTCGCGTCACCTGGAATTTCGGTGGACTCTCCGGACGACGGTGTGTCGGCGACTTTTGACGTCAACACACTTTTTGGCACGCCCGGTTGGACGAAAGCAACCAAGATCAAGATGTCGTACATGCGAGCGATCGGGAGGACGGAACACCAATGGTCGATGCTCGAATCGGCCGATTTTCGCTCCAGTCCCTCTCGAGACGGATGGCAAAGGCCATGGGGAAGTTTCGATGACAACACACTTTCGGCCTGGGGAAGATGACGACAGTAACAAAAATTGCAGTACTCAGGAATACTTGGCCGAAGCAATGAAAAAGTACTTTCAAGCCCTGACAGCTGACACGTGGCGAGTGGCCACAAAAGGAGACTTCCCTCGCATTCTCGCATCCGGAAGAACTAGACCAAATCAAAGCCCGGAGATCGCCGGATGCCAATCAGCTCGATGATATGGTCAACTCGTCCGTTCATCGGGCCCTAATCAATCAATCGTGCGTGTTGACCAACACCATCGGGAATTTGATCAAGGACACAATTGATGGCAGAGCTGTTCACCGAAGGGTATTCTGGACCTGCATACACTCAGCCTGTCGGCACTCCTCGTACGGACGAGTCGTGGAATTAGCCTCCCGAGTACCACACCCCAGGCAGGGGTTCAGCCTCGTACGGCATGCCACCTCAACCGTGGCCTGGCAAGGACAATGCAAATGCGGGTACCAGTGCAACCCAGCCAGGCAAAGAGGATGACAAGTGGCCCCAAGAAGTCGGTAACGGAAGAAGGCGACAGGCAAGATGTACAACAGACCGACTTCCGAGTTGGGGGCAGCAACCAATGTGGCAGCGGTCCCACGTATGGCACAAGCAGCCTAATTTCTTCTACGTACCAAATACCGGCCCGAGTAGAATTGAGAACTCACCCACTATAGTACGGCCGATATCCGGTATTCCACAACCAACCGCATCACTGGGGACAGGGATTCATGATCGGACGGCCGATCCAATCGGCCATGAATTATGGAATCGCTCCGCAGTACATTATTCCCGCTACTAGCACTGGGATTTCCGGGAACGGTCGCTTGATACACCCAACCGGGGGACAGCCCAATACAGCTTATATGACGGGGACCGGATCAAGCAATCGCTGGACCCAATGATATGAATAGCCTCATGGCTAAAATCGCCGATATGATGAGAGATCAATTCGATTTGAAGCCTAAAGAGAAGAGTGCATTATATCGGCGACCTTACCCCGATCGGATGGATTCCGTGGCTTTACCCAATAAATATAAAATTCCCGAGTTTTCCAAATTTTCCGGGCAAGATAATACATCGACTATGGAGCACATCGCCCGATATGACGCACAGCCTTGGTGAGGCGTCTACTCGGGAGGCTTTGCGGGTTTGGTTATTCTCACCGTCATTGTCCGGATCGGCCTTTTCATGGTTTGCTTCACTGTCGCCCGGTTCTATTCAAAGTTGGGCCGATCTCGGAGAAAAGGTTTCACTCGTACTTTTTACGGGCATCACCGAGCTTAGTTTGTCCGATTTAATGGCAGTAAAACAGAAAACCGGGGAATCGTAGCTGATTATATACGAGAGGTTCAGGACTCGAGGGGACGATGCTATAACCTCGAACCCGACAGAGCAACAGCTTGGCCGAAATTGCTTATGCGGGGTTATTCTCCAACATCAAAGAAAAGTTTACCCCACATGAGTTTGATGGGCCGGCACAACTGACACGAAGGGCAGTTGGCCAGGAAGAGAATCTCCACTCACCAGGAATCGGCGATATCGTGTAGCTTATGCTGATTTCGACGGTGAAGATGATGAAGAGGAAATTAATGCAGTTGAGTGGACTAATAACAAACGGCCGATATTTTCTCCGCATGTCAATCCTAAGGAGAGAAAATATGATTTTGATTTATCTAAGGCCGACGAGATATTTGATCACCGTCGCGGGAAAAGAAAATTCAGCTTTCACCTCATCACAAAATTCCTACGCCGGAGGAATTGAAGAAAATGGCTAAGTGGTGCAAGTGGCATGGAAATTCACATCATAACACCGTTGATTGTTATGCTATGAGAGATGAGATCCGAAGGCAGCTTGACAATGGGGTATTACGAGCAGCTGATGTAAAGAAGAAGATGAAAGTTGATGGGCACCCTTTCCCGGCTAATGCGATGTACATCAATACCATCGGCGGTGGATCAGCTGGTTTCATAAGCCGATATGAGAGGAAGAGGGAGAGGGAAGAAAGAAATCAGATGGCACTTGAACAGGAATCTATCGATCAAAGTCAGCAATACAGTGCAAAGCGTGATCCGCCGAGAGGATTTTGACCCACACTCGGGATTGTCCTTTCTTTCGACATCGCTGGGACCAAAACATGAAACTTCCATCTATCGAGAACTGCCCGCAGTGCACCGGCCGGAAAGAGTATCGTGATGGCGGGTCATCAAGTTACCGGGGACGGCCGATTGATCGCGACTACGAATTACAACAATCGGCCCCCGTAAGAACAATCGGCTGTAATCGCAGATATGATGAGCGAAGATACATAGTGCCAAAGAGAGCCTCCGTTCACGATCGGCTAGGGCCAATCAATGATGAGGAAGAGTTTGATTACCAATACCGTGAAGGTTTGAGAGATGACCAAATCGAGAACGAAGGACGGTGGTGTCCCGGTGGTTTGCTCAACAAGACCCAAAAGAGAAGGCTTCAAAGAATGCGTTGTCGAGAGATCAAGGGTAAACGGCATCATAGAGATGACCAAGATGATGAGCCCAAGCCCAAGAGGGAATGGAGGCCGAAAGTGCAGCCTCGGTGGTCCGAGCCGAAGCTGCAGTGAATATGATGTCCCCGATGCCCCGGATTGTCTGATCGGCCGATGAAAATTCGGCCGAAGAAGAACCAGCTTGGGGAGACTTCAGAGATTCTTTGGACGCCGGAATCGGCAGTATTTGATAAGCCGCTTAACTCGATCATTTGCATCTCAAGGCGTTGTATATTAGCGGCTACATCAACGGGTCGCCGATGAGGAAGATGTTGGTGGATGGAGGAGCAGCGGTTAATGTCATGCCGATTACCACATACCGCAAGCTTGGGAAAACTCCGGAAGAAATGATAAGGGCTAATCCGACGCTCAAGGATTACAACGGGAGAAGCCAAGATGTGCGTGGGACCGCAATAATGGAGATCACCGTAGGCAGCAAAACCATACCCACCACTTTTTCATCATTGACGGGAAAGGTGCATACACAACTTTGTTAGGGAGAGACCGGATTCATGCCAATTGTTGCATCCCCTCAACCATGCACCAGTTGTTTGATTCAATGGGTCGGCAACAAGGTCGAAATCATGCGGGCCGATAAGTCCAGTAACCGTTGCAACCGCCGATCTCGAGTTTGTCTGGTCTAGAGAGCTTGCCTTGTTTATCGGGCACGTATTGGGATGCGGAGGCCATAAACATCACGGATGATGGAGTTATTGTGACCGGGGTCGAGTACTCCCAGCTGCTCCGATGGGCCCCACAGAGAATTGACGGACAATCGGCCGATCGATATACACACCGAAGACATGGTGAGTCGGCCGATTGATGAACCGAAGACGGGAAATTAGGCCACGGTTTTGTGTCGGCCGATGAATTAGAAGAAGTGGATATAGGGGATGGAGACAAGCCTCGGCCGACATATATTAGCAAGAAATTGTGTAAAGAAGTAAGAGATGAATTGGTGGCCTTATTGGAAGAATTTAAGGATTGTTTTGCTTGGGATTATAGCGAGATACCTGGACTCAGCCCGATCGATTGTTGAACATCGGTTGCCCACTAAACCCGGATATCGACCATATAAGCGTGGGGCTCTGAAGATTGACCCTAGGTATTATGAAGCCGTCAAAGAAGAGATTATCAGATTGTATGAAGCCGGCTTCATCAGGCCATGCCGATATGCGGAGTGGGTTTCTAGTATTGTGCCGGTGGAGAAGAAAAATGGAAAGATGCGGGTCCGCATTGACTTCAGGAATTTGAATAAGGCAACTCCGAAAGATGAGTATCCAATGCCAAACGCCGA
Source organism: Chloris gayana (assembly GCA_031894775.1). Classification (NCBI taxonomy): domain Eukaryota; kingdom Viridiplantae; phylum Streptophyta; class Magnoliopsida; order Poales; family Poaceae; genus Chloris; species Chloris gayana. Next base: position 229,381 of record JAUNZO010001356.1, read on the forward strand.
TTTGTTGGTTGATGCAGCCGCCGGCAACAAGATTTTGAGCTTTATGGATGGAAATGCTGGGTATAATCAGATTTTTATGGCCGAGGAAGATATATCGAAAACGGCATTCGGATGCCCTGAGCGTTGGGACTATATGAGTGGGTTGTCATGACCTTCGGACTAAAAAATGCTGGTGCTACATATCGTAGGGCCATGAATTTTATATATCACGATTTGATCGGCCGATTGGTGGAAATTTATATTGATGATGTCATGGTGAAATCAAGATCGGTTGGAAGTCATGTGGCTGATCTCGGGAAGTATTGAAGAGGACAAGACAATACGGATCGAAGATGAACCCGCTCAAGTGTGCGTTTGGTGTCTCAACTGGACAATTTCTGGGGTTTATTGTGCATGAAAAGGGAATTGAAGTCGGCCCTAAGAGTATTGATTCTATCGTAAAGTTGGAACCGCCGACGAACAAGACGAAGCTCCAGTCCCCGATCGGCAAGATTAATTTTATTAGGCGATTTATCTCAAACTTGTCCGGCCGACTTGATGTGTTTACGCCATTATTGAAGCTCAAGGCCAGCCAAGAGTTTCGTGGGAGCCGATCCATCAAAAGGCTTTAGAAGATATCAAGAAATATTTGGTGTCCCCACCGATGATGGTTCCGCCAAAGTCGGCACACCCTTTAAGTTATATTTATCGGCCGATGATAGGTGCATCGGCTCAAGCATTGACTCAAGAGCAGGAGGGAAAAGAACGGGTCATATTTTATCTCAGCCGCAAACCGATTGATGCAGAAACACGGTATCCGAAGTGGAAAGGTTATGTCTCCGTCTCGTATTTTTCATGCACGAAATTAAGGCATTATCTGTTGGCCGAAGAATGTACTCGTCGTTTGCCAGGCCGATGTCGTAAAGTATATGCTATCGGCTCCGGTCCCCAAAGGCCGGTTGGGCAAATGGATGTTGGCAATTGCGGAGTTTGATTTAGACTATGAATCGGCCAAAGCAGTGAAAGCACAAGTATTGGCTGATTTAGTGGTGCAACACGGTGCACACTCGCCGGATATGTTGAACCGATGCCATGGACGGTGTTCTTTGATGGTTCGATTTGCAAAGAAGGAAGTGGAATCGGCTTGGTTGTTGTGTCGCCTCGGGGGCAGTACGTGGATACTCTATTACAGTGGAGGCGTACACCAACAACCAAGTCGAATACGAGGCGATATTAAAAGGATTGGAATTACTCATCGATGCCGGGGCTGATTTTGTGGAAATTTTCGAAGATTCCTTGTTGGTTGTGAGTCACCTGGCCGATGAGTATGAGTGTAAAGATGAAATATTGTTGCAATATCATAGAAAGTGCCGAAGTTAATGAAAAGGTTCAAGTGTGTTAAAGTCAGCCATATACCAAGAGAGCAGAATTTTGAAGCAAATAACTTGGCTCAGCTAGCATCCGGATATCGGCTCGCGAAAACAGACTTAGAGATAGCTGATATTGAAGAAGCCGATTGGCGTACGGAAATTCGAAAATTTTTGAGCAATCCATCCCAACCTACGGATAAGAAGATAAGATATAAAGCTTTGAAGTATGTTCGTTGGATGATCGACTATTTTTCAAGACAATTGATGGGGTGCTTCTCAAGTGTATTGATGACACCGAGGCAAAAGTGGTAATGAGCGAAGTACATGATGGGATTTGCGGAACGCATCAATCGGCCCATAAGATGAAGTGGCTGCTAAGGCGAGCTGGTTATTACCGGCCGACAATGTTGGCCGATTGTTTCAAATATTACAAGAGTTGCCAAGATCGCGTAAATTCGGGCCTATACAGAGGGCGCCCGCATCGGCTATGAATCCAAGAATCAAACTTTGGCCGTTCGGAGGTTGGGCCGTGGATATGATCGGCCGGATAAATCCAAGCATCGAGCAAAGGGCATCAAGACATATTGGTAGCTACAGATTACTTCATAAAATGGGTTGAAGCAGCGCCCTATCGTAAAGTTTCGACGGCCGACGTGATAACGTTTGTTAAAGAGCATATTATTTATAGGTTTGGGATTCCAGAGACAATCACAACAGATCAAGGATCGAGTATTCACGTCGGATCGAATTTCAATCTTTTGCTGATGAGATGGGAATTAAGTTGATTAATTCATCGCCGTATTATGCCCAAGCCAATGGACAAGTCGAAGCGGCGAATAAGAGTCTGATCAAGTTAATCAAGCGGAAAATACAAGAGTATCCTCGTAAGTGGCACATGAAATTGATGGACGCTTTGTGGGCTTATCGTATGTCACGGCATGGAGCTATGCAAGTTGCGCCAGTATCAGTCGGTATATGGGCACGAAGCCGCATCGCCATGGGAGACAACTATCGGCTCCGTAAGGATTGAGTTGCAACAAAAGCTTTCGCCGATCAAGTACTACGGATTGATGATGGATGAATTAGAAGATGTAGTACAAAATCGGCTGGATGCATTGGAGAAAATAGAGCAGAATAAAGCAAGGGTCGCCCGCCATTATGATAAGAAGGTTGTGCGAAACAGTTTAAAGAGGGCGATTTGGTCCGGAAGCTTAGGATGCCGATCGGTGTGAAGGACAATCGGTTTGGTAAATGGTCGCCTAATTGGGAAGAACCTTATTTGATTAGCCGATCGGCACCGGGTAATGCATATATTTTGAAAGAGTTAGAAGGGGAAGAATTCGGCCGAGCACTTAATGGAAAGTATTTGAAGCAAGTATTATCCTAGTATTTGGATTAACTCATAGTGTTCGGCCTAAAAGAGACTACGACCGATGTCGATGCACATCGCTTGAGACGGCCGATACCGAGAGTATCGCCCTTAGCCCAAAAAATATATGAAAGTAAGACAGAGGAAGTCACCGATAAATTAGCCGATGTTTGAACATCGCCTTCGTATGGCCGATATGATTGTATATCGCCCTTAGTGCAAAAAAATGTTTACAACCAAAACTTTGTTCAAAGTCCTATTACACCTAAGCATAGTCAACGGCCTCGACGCGGGACAAGAAGTCTTGGACAAGCAGATAGTGCGCGGGCCAGCGTGGAGTCGAGTTTGGCCATGACCAATAGGTCATCCTCGATGGGGCCGACATCGCCTTGCGCCGCGGCGACCATCTTCTCGGCCGTTTGAATGGCTTCGTCCGTCGTCTTCTGCCGAGCCGCCACATCGGCCGACAACCGTGCAATAGTAGCCTCCAAGGCCGCCGCCGCCTCCTCCTTGAGAGCCGGAGATGCTCTCAAATCGGCAATCTCCTGGTTGATTGCTTGCAGTTCATCCCGCCGATTTGAGAGTTGCTCTTGCATCTCCCGGGTCTTCCGGACCTCCTCCTCGCAGCGCTTGATGGAGTTATCGGCGAGTAACGCAGCTTGCTCGCTGCTCCGCATGGCGAGCCAAACGCCGCCGGGCACGAGTGAAGTCCATTTGCCGCACTCCATGTATGCCACGCGGTGCGAGCATCGCGCACATCCTCCGGGAGCTCAGTCCGGACCTCCAAGTACCGGGCCCTTATGGGTTGAGCGTCGGCCACCAAGCAGCCAACGGAAGAGGCCTCAAGCTCGCGCGCGATTTCGGCCATGGTGGTAAGACTAGAAGCAGATACCAAAATCGGCGCGGGACGAGGGAAGCCGAGCGCCCGGAATACCAAGGAAAATAAGGTGAAGTTAATAATCAGAAGCAAATCAAGAAAATAAAAAGGAGATAGTAAAAACAAACCTGCGAAGCGTCGATGCGAAGTGGTCGGACGTCTATCGGCCGAGCCATCGAACCCACAAGTTCGTGTGTTTCAATCAGCTCTCGGCCGGCCGATCCCCTTTCAACAAGCAGCATCCTCGGAGGCGGCATCGTGCACATGGCCAGCTTGTTCGAGATCGGCGGGCTCATCGGCGAGCTCATCGGCAGCAGGTGCTCGCAAGAGAAGCCGCGGGCGGCTCCCGGCCGGCCGATTCTTCGTCGCATGCAGTGCCTTTGGGAGAAGCCGTGGGCGACACACGGCCGGCTTGTTCAACTTCGGCGGCAACATCGGGAGACGCAGCCGATCCGAGTGAGTTGGGTTTTCTGTAGGGTTCGGATCGGCCCGGCTTGGTATGACTTCAGGCTCCGAAGTCGTTTGAATCGGCCGATCGGTGTCGGCGTCCTGGTTGGTGGAGGAGTTGATAGGCGGATCGGCCTATCGTGCGTCGGTGTCCGGCCCGAGGAGGAAGAACCGCCGATTCCCGCAAAGAACTCATAGTTAGACTATGTAAAGTAAAGAGGGAATCGGCGATCATGCAATAATAACCCGACGCGGCGGAGATGGTTCGCTGAAGTAGTCCGGGTCTGACGGGCGCGCAGTCGCTTTAACAGCGCGCGGTGGCGCTTCGGGGCTTGAGTCGGCCTTGCGGCCGGCACATTAGCCTTCCTCTTCTCGATGGCGGCTGTTTTGGTCTTGACCTTGCGGGCAGCTGGTGCCCCTCGAATCATTGCCGCAAAAGCTTGGGCAGGAGTACGATCGGTGAAGCCGATGTTTGGAGCAATTGGGCTCGGCATCGGTACGCGATCGGCCGGCCATCGATACTCGGGTCGGCGGCTCCTCCGTGTCCGATCGAAAAAGAATATACAAGGGTGAGCATTTAGAGTGGCCGGTTTCATCTACAAAATCGGCCTTATGGAAATAGATCGGCTACACATACCTCGGCGAAGGCTTCGCTCAGGACTAAGCCGGAGAAGAATGAAGCAGATGTTCCGGCCGCGGAGGTGCCGGTTCCACTCGCCCACCAGCGGTCGAAAAGGCGGGTGCTCCGGGCGCCGGGAAAATCCGGCTAAGTCGCCGATGACGACATCGGCGGTGAGGCCGACGAGCCAATTCCATTGAACGGCGTTGTCGACGGTAGCCCGCGCCTTTATTTGCCCCACATAGAAGAGGTCGGGAGCAACCGGCCGAAGCCGAATTGACGGGCCGCCACCGACGGGTGGTAGAACTCGTAGGAGCAGAGAGCCTTGCTCCCGGCAGCGAGTCCCGTCGGCAGCAGACGAGGGCGGAGGCAGGTGGTGAAGATCTTGACCGCCTCCCCGTCGGCCGTTGGGAAGGTGGGGTCGATCGAAAAGGAGTATCGTATCCCTTCTCGAAAAAATCAATGTACGGATACCAATCCGTACTTTCATTGTTGAGGCCCTTGTAAAGGGCAGCGAACCGATAAGCCGTGGTATCATCCGATATGGCCGCCCCGGAGCCATGGATAGCGCTTCCCCGAAGGAAATACACCGGCTGGATCGGGCGTGGCCGATTCTCGCGTGATTGCCGGGGAAGGTGAGGACACCGAGGTCCGGATCGATGGCCTTGGTGGTGTGAAGGGACAACCACATCCGGATAAACCACCAAGGGCCACCCAGGTTCTTGATCGATCGGCCAAAACGCAACTCCATCGAAACCTCGGTGAAGAAGGAAGTACGCCGACCCTAAAAGATATTTGCCCATAGGAAGGGCATAGCCGTCGGCCGATCTATCGGCTATCGGCAGAAGTTGTTTGTGGGGCTCACGCTGACCCCACAAAAGAAGAAGTGGTCAAGCCACATGTTGAGAAAGGCAACGTGCTCGTGGCGATCGACCGAGCCGTGCCCCTTGTTGTAGGTCCGGATATAGACCTTCCAACCCCGGTTTCGTTGGGATTGATCCGGTGGGTGGACTTGATGCGGATGGCGTCCGGGGTGGCCTCCGCCGTGATATTCAAATCGGCCAACATGACCGTGTCCAGGAGGGTCATGGTAGCCGGCCGTGCCCGAACATGAAGCGGTTCGGGGCATCCGACCGAGAGATAAGAAGCGGCCGCTAGCAATGGTTCGTTCTTGTGGTGATCGGCTAGAGAGAGTTTGATGGCATGGGCGATGCCGATGTCGGCCCAAACTTGCCGATGGGCGGCCGATACCCGGTTATACCAATCCCGCCACCCTCGCAACAGGAGTCGGCCATGACCTAAAGCTACTCGGACCACTCGGCCGATAATGGAGATTGTTGCCGAAACGGGACCCGGTTCGTTTCGGCACGGATAAGATCCGTGGGGTCCGGATCGCCCATGGGGCCCAAGAAGAAATGGGTCGGGATGTTAGAAGGGATGACGATTTGGTTCCGGATCTCCTAAAAACAAGGAATAGGGCTAAAATGAGAAACAAGACGGAAAGAAGATAGATTGTGAAAATGAACAAGAACAAGAACACAAAGAAAATTGCAAAAGTAGAGAAGAGGGATGCCCGAATGTACATTACCTCCGGAACGGCGTTGGTGGTGGCGACGACTCGGTCGGCGGCGGCGACGCAGCAAGCAGCAATGAGTGGGATTCATGGTCACCGGAAGAGAAAACGACGGCGGCGCGGTGGGAAGTTGAAAAGGCTCGAAAAGGGCAAAGGTCGCTAGAGCAGGGGAAGATGAAAGCCAAAGGAGAAGAAACAGATGGGAAATGACCAGGGGTAACCCCGGCTTTTATGAAGAGGTGACGGGCAAGTAAAACCGGCGCAAGAAAAGAGGATAAATCAGTCCGACGCATGCGTTACATACCCCGGACCGGGGGACATGTGTTGACGCCGGTTTTTGACCAAGGGACCCATTGTCGGCGACTATAGGTCAAAAAGGGCCGGTGGGCGGAAGGCCGACGGCCGCTTGGGCGAGTAAAAGGCGCGTCTCTCCCGGGAATCGTGCGCGGACGCCAACGGAAGAGCACAACATTGATGGGCCCGGCCCACGTTGTAAAATTAGAAATAATAGTTAGTTTTGGAAAAAGGATTCTAGTCGGTTAGGAAATCGGCTCGAGGAGGGTCCGAATAGGATTCTTTTTGCCGAGTATAAATACATACTCGGATGTAACATGTAAACTCGATTCACATCCAATACAACTTTCGGCGCATCGCCAAACCCTAATTTTCTCGTCAAGTCTTTACTCGTTTTCGCGCGGGATCTTCGGGGCTCCGGTCGACGACACGTTGGCTTGATAAGGTAATTATGTTGTCTAATTCTCGGCGCATTGTTCGTAATTAGATGGCTTAATTGCTAGTTATCCGGCGACTAGATCTGTTTTCGATCGGCGTAGTGAGTATCGGCCGGATGAGTCAAGTTGACCTCGGTCCGGGCTCGTGGTGGAGGTAGTTTGACTTGTCCCGCCTCCCCGTTCCAGCCTTTGCTCACAACGCCGATTGGCTCGGATTTGGTCGTTCGAGTCGCAGATAGCCGCTATGAGAATTCTTCTACATCTTGGCCGATTCGACCGTGCGTATTCAGCTTGACGTGTCCCGTGTTTGCCTTTGCGATAGTTGACTTGTCCTAGGCGCATGCAGCCGATTGGCTAGGGTGTAGACTTACTTTCATAGTTAAGACGTTTATGATTGTGCTTGTCCCGAATCGGCCGGGCGTGCGCGGCCGTTAGACTCCGGTCCACCGCGTGCCATCGCTTGACTTGTCCTGTTGGAGCGATCGGTCGATTTGGGATCCGTGTGGTTGTATTTGTCTTACTCGTTCTTTCGGAGTGTTTAGCCGATTGCTTATCACGTTCATTAAGCTGTTTTATGTTTAATTAATGCCAAACCCGTTAAAGCTGCTTTTGAACCCGAGTTACTAAGTATGATCTTATTGATCATCATTATACCTTTGGATAGATCTAAATAATTCATCGATATAATCAATGGCAGAATCGGCCGCATACCCGATCGGCCGATTCACGGATCTGATTGATGATTAAACTATCCTCTTGCTACCAAACTAATTACATCCTATTAATAATTGCTCTGTTTACATTGTACTCGATAACACATCCCCGCAAAGTCTTAATGATTTGATCGTTTACCGACGAAATCGGCTGCTAGTCACCGATCGCATGTTATAGCATTGGCCGATTTCGTATCGTTTGTACCACGGTTCGTTTGCCTAACATTTAATACATAAATGGATGGGCCGTGCTGTTCTCTCGTTCATGGCCGATTTTGTCTATCTTACGCCGTGATCGGCCATGGCTGCACATCGGTCTATCCGGGCCGATGACCTGGAATTTTACACTCTTTTATTGTCTTTGTTGGTTTGCAGGAAAACCATCCGGCACGCACCAGCGCACACGAACATCGGCGAGTTGAGCCGGTCCGTTGGGAGCACGAGATTCTCGCGTCACTGGAATTTCGGTGGACTCTCCGGACGACGGTGTGTCGGCGACTTTTGACGTCAACGGTTATCCTTTTCCAATAATTTGGTCATTGGCTTCGCAATCTTTGAAAAGTTTGAAATAAATCTTCAGTAGTAACAACTGGACCTAAGAAACTCCCGATCCGTGAGACCGACTTCGGTGGCTTCCAATCCAACACTTCTTGAACTTTGCCCGGGTCAACGGCTACTCCTTCGGCTGATATCACGTGACCTAGGAACGACACTTCCTTTAACCAAAACTCACACTTGCTAAAGTTGGCATATAGTCGATGATCCCTTAGAGGTTGCAACACAATCCTTAAATGATTGGCATGTTCCTATTCCGACTTGGGATAGATCAAGATGTCGTCAATGAATACCTGTAACAACTCTCGAAATAATGCATTTCATGTCATCATGAGCATTGCATCATATTGCATTTATGAAGTTATCAAATTTTTGTGTTAAGAAAATGCACATAAAATATCAAACTAGCTAAAAGATTAAAGGAAATGCTTAAAAAGAATTTAAATAAGAGGAAAATATATGTTTAACATTTTCTATTGCTCAAACATCATAAATAAAGATTTATAAAAGTTCCCTAAAATTATTTTGCTTGGTAAAAATAATTACAAGAAATAAATAAAGCTTCTTTGTTAATTTATCTATGAATTTTTAATCCAAAAATAATTTGGAATCTTAACCTGGACTTAATAGGGAACATGCCTAAAATACTTTCAATTACCACCCTGTTTTTTCGTAAAATTTTCTGAGCCGGGAAAGTCGGTTTTTAATTACGCGAAAGACCAGGGGGTTTTTGTAAAATGTCCGGGCCCGGCCTACGGGCCAGCCTCTCTTCTTCCTCTCTCTCTCTCCCGCGCTCAGCACCGCCGCGGCCGCACCGCCTCCCGGCCGGGCCGCCACGCCACCCCGCCACGCGAGAGCTCGGCCACACGCACTGCTCGCTTGGCTGCCTCCCTTACCGCCTCCCCGGGTGGGATAAACACCCCGTTCCTATCTCTTCTCTCCCTCTCCATCACCGGTTCTCTCCCCCGCCATTGCCGCCCCTCCGGAGCACCGCCGCAAGGCCGCTTCGACAACCCATTCTTCATACCAACGCCACCAAAAGGTTCGCAGGAACACACTCCATCTCTCCGTGACCATCAACCCTCACCAATCTGTAACAACCCTAACCAAATCAAAGTGCATGTCATGTCATTCATGATGATGTCATCATGTTGCATTTTTAAAACTATTTCATTTGGTGTAAAAGTGCACATAAAATAATGAACTTAACCTAAGTCAAATTAAGATCTTAAAAAAGACAAATTAAATACAAGTAAATTTCGGAGTTTAACCTTTTCTCGTTGATTAAACATCAAGATAAAAGATTTATGGAATTGGGACGAAATTATTTTATTTTGTAAAAATGTCCACAAGAAATAATGAAAGCGTCTCTTCTTAATTTCCACTTGAATTTTTGATTCGAAATTTATTTGTAATTTGAACTTCGTCCTAAAAGGAAAAAGATCCAGAATATTCTCAAATGTATCCCTGAATTTTCGCATAATTTTTCGACCCTTGGAAGTATGCTTTTCAATTAATTAAGAGCACAGGGGGCTTTTTGCAAAAATCGCAACTTAAGCCAGGAGCCAATTCCTTCTTCTTCTTCTCCCCCGAACCGACCCTTGCCGCACCGCCTCTTCCCCCGAGCTGCGCCGGCCCTCTGCCGCGCGCGCCCTCCCCGCCGGTGACACGCAGCGGCTCCGGCGCCACCTCAACTCTCCATTCGCCCGGATAAAAACCGGAGCCCGCGTTCTTTTCTCCTCTTCCCAAACCCGCACCCGAAGCACCCCGACCGCGCCTCCTCCGGGTTCTTCACCGTCCAGCAGCCTCCGGCCAGCCCCGCGCAAGCCGTTTCACTCAAGAGCTCCGCCCGAGTGTCCTGCACCTCCCCACGGCCACAACTCGCACCAAGTCGTTTCCGTCCATGAGATCGAAGCTTCTTTTCCCCGGAGCACCAAACTTGGATAGCCCCGGCCGCACCTTCAAATTCTCCCCGCCCGATGCTCCGTTTCGTCCAATTCTCGGTCTCTAGCGTGCGCAAGGTCTTCCTACCCCCCGGTTGACTCGCCGTGCACGTCCCTCACAAGCTCCACGGGAATTTGATCAATTTCGTAAGCCTCTCCGTGCTGCCGCCTCCGCCTCCGCGGTGCGGACCAATTTCCGGCCATCCCCTCGGTAATTTCTCACCGCGCCGGTGTTCTCCTTCACCCAAGAAAGCTTCCGGAGGAGACGGTTTTCCCTTTTTCCACTACAGCGCCGCCGGTGCCCGCCGAACCTTTCCTCCGCCCGCACCTCGCCGTTGAAGTAGTTCCGCCGGTTTCCGGTGAAGTGGACCCCACCAACCGGTTCCTCATGTCGAGCCGGGCTCGTGAGAGAAGTTCCGTCGCAGCTTGGCCACCGTCCGGCCAACTCCGGCGAGCCGCCGTCCGGGTCCGGCCATCACCTGCCATGGCCGGCCAGGATGAGCTCGGCTTGGGCCGCGCCCATGTCCGGGCGGCACGCGCGCCCGGGCCGCCTACCCATGGGCCGACCAGATTTGGCACAAAGTAAGCCCCTGCTCCTTGTTGAATTTATTCAATTTGCGGATTGATTCAAACTTCGAAAATTCGTAGAAAATTCCACAAAATTCAGAGAAATGCAAAACCAAATTCATTAGACTCATAAAATTATTCTCTATTTGATTATGTATTCAAATACCTATTATGAGAAATTATAATTTCATAATTTAATTAATTCCCTCTCCTTTAATTAAGAAATCCATTATTTTATGCTAATTATTGATTGTTTTTGAAAAATAAATTTCCTTAAAAATTAGAGATATCTGCAGACGAAAGTGTTTGTGAAAACTGTTTTCCAAACTTAAACATAAACACTCGTGATTTTATGTGATCCAAATATATGGCTTTATGTACTTTTGCATATCCCTAATTAATCACTAATTATTACCTATTGAACATGATTAGTTATTAATTGTTAATTAACGAGCATGATTAATTATTAATTGTTAGTTGTTAATTACTGAACTTAATGAATCAGTAATTGTTAGTTAATGAACGTATTTAAGGAAATCCTTGCAGAATCATGTCATATACATTCATGCATGCATGTTGGTGATTCGCGACATATTGTTGGTCGACATAGGTTCCGACGTGATCGAGATTCCGTCCGAGGTCGAGAAAGGAGACGGAAGCTTCGAAGTCGACCAACACACGAGAAAGCCGACTCCGACTCGAATCCAGGCAAGCCCCGGTGCATCCCACCTATGATTTTAAAGTCTTTTCTTTTATCACGAGTAATGAGTCGTGATTATGCATTAGGTTATAGGAGTTGCTTGATACCCTAGATGCATGAGATAGGTTTCCAATTGTTTATGCTATACTCGGTACAGGTAGCTCAATAGTGCTCGATAACCGCTAAGCTTATGTCCTAGGGAATCGGTAGAAGTCGAGTGATGGCCACACTACTCGCGAGATATAGGTTAATGGCTGGTTTATTGTTGGTAAGAGGTTTTGATAAGAGAAAAGATGAGAATGGAAGTGAAGATGTGAATAACCCGAGACCGGACGGGCCCCGTAGGAGAAAGGGCAAGACGGTTGAGGTCTTGCAAGGTGGTAGCCCCGTCCGAGTCGGTCAAGGACCGTACCGTTGTCGGCTTAGTTGAACAAGTTTGAACGTACCGTACTACATGCTCGGTATCATGGGCCCAGCAAGCTGATGTACCCTATCACCTCGGAGATGTAGCGTAGCCGGCTCTCTTTTGCCGGCTGTCGGTGAGAGGATAGTCTCACGGGAGGGAGATGGGTCGACCACGAGGAAGTCGTGGCTTCGCCATACTCCCGGGGAGTTGGAAATGGCTAGTCTGCTGTCAGGTGCTAGCGGGAAAGTTGTCGTATACGACCGGTGTGGTGCGTATACGTCGTGTAGTCGGGTTTTGCCAGCTGGTATAAATCGATTCGAATCGCTGTCCCTCGCAGATAATGAGTACCGCTTGTTTAGCTCGTCACATCGTAGTAATCAAGTGAAAGATGAGGTTGAGAGATGAAGGAATTGTTGGTCATAAATGATCTTTTCTTGCAAACTTGATTGCAGTAGTTGTAGACTGCAAACTTTGGTTCCTAATGAACTTAATTGTGAGCTAAAACCTGAAAGTAAGGATCTATTATTAGTGCTGTTTTCGCAAAGGAGTAAACCCCACAGCCGGAAAGCCTTTGCATACTAGGCGTCGCCCTTAGCGTGCCATGTTGACGGGTCAGTCTTGCTGAGTATTAGAATACTCAAGGTTTGTTGGTTATGTTTTTCAGGACCGAGTCATTCTTCCACGATCGTCACGGTAGTTGTCCGGAAGAGGAGCCGTATTCCGAGGGTGGTTCCCTCAAGTGGGAACAGATCCCGACGTCCCGAGCAAGGAGTATCGTGATGTACGACGGGCTCGAGTACATCACGCTAGTGGTCTTTGTTGTAAAGTTCAAGTTTCCGCTGCAAGACTCGTGGATTGTTGAACTTCATTAATGTATTATGCTTCCGCTGTACAATGTTTGTATTTCGAAAACCTGGTTGTATTATACCATGAGGTATATACTCCGGCTTGTATGAGATGATGTTTCTGTTGTAACTCGCTTCGTCGAGTGTCCCTCCGTACCGATTCCCGGGTGTCCTGGAGGGGATGTCACAGCTGGTATCGGAGCGGTTCGAAGGCAACAGTTCATCATTACAAGCTTGTTTTCAAAACTTAACACGTTAGTGCGTTTAGAATACGAGAGAGTACGGAGCCCTATAAGGATGTAGAATAGTTAGATTTTTACTAACTGTTCGACGTTCGGGTGTTGGGGAAAGTGCTAACTATTCGTTATAGTTTTATATGCTATAGTACGTATAGTTAGTTTACCGAGTATGCATCATGTCATATTGAGTGCTATACTAAAAGCTGGGGTTATACTTAGTTAGTATCGTAGTATAGAGTTAGTTCCTAAGGATGACACCAGGAGAGGTTTATGCTAGTACAATAGAAGGCAAGAAGAACTCTCACAGAGAGGCAATGGAATGGGGAATTTAAGGTCTAGCCTACGGATGATCAAAGATAATCAAAGACAAGGACGATCATGTGTAGTTATCAAGGAGCCCCATATGAGAGCTAAGGGTTTAAAGAAATAGATTAAAGATGCTAGTATAAATGGGTGCTATAGGCGAATCTTGGGATGAGCAACTTACAGCTGCCAAAGCAATAGTTAAGCAACTAAATGCAGATCCGATAAGGACCAGGATGAGATACCGAATCTGGAACAAGACAATAACTTTCCAAGGAAGAGCAGAAGGATGGAATGTATGAGCGGAAGAATCCAGGAGCTAGCCACCGATGCCACTTCGATTGCTCTAGGCCTCATATAGGCGAGATGACCGATTAACTACCACTTGTAGCCACCAAAAGTTCTCTTTTCCTTTCCAGATAATAGCCATTCTAATTTCTGTTCGGACTCTGCATCTCGATAGAACCTTATGGATGATAAAATAACGAGTAGTATGGGATGACTATTCCTAGTCCGAAAGTCATTCTCCTTCTTCCACTCAATCACATCATGAACTTATCTATCCTTGAAATTCTTGAGTGACTTCCATTTGAAGCAAGGGTAGTATTCTATTTGACTAGACTAAGTTGTATCGAGAGCTAGTTTAGAAATGGGTGTTGTGCACTTCTAAATTGCCATTTTGCCTTTGAATTGTGCCGGTTCGCCCGGATGCTTCTCAAAGTCAAACATGAGCGATGTGGAATTGCATACTCTATTTTGAAACTAGAAGAGAATCCCAACATGATGTTCTTCCGAACGGACGGCGTATAACCTAGGGTACGCAACCGGAAAGAAGAATATTGGCTTGGAAACTCATCGGTGCAATGATCCTTATAAATATCTTAAGCCTATATTTCCTTCAACACCAAGATAGACGAAAGCACTGTCACACCTTTTTGATAATCCATGTTGTTTCTTAATCTTAACCATTCCCGTTAAATCTTTTCCTTCATCATTGACTTTCACCAACCCCTTATAGATCTCGTGACTCCCGATCTCGGCATGAAAGTGATAGATATTGACAACAAGCACCACTGACGGTCTAAATTTGGATCAAGGAGTTAGTTTTATGGAGGACACTCTTCGTGTTCATTAAGAAGAGAAGATTAAGAAGAGAGCAGCCAGGTGAACGAGAAGTGAAGTACCTTCCACATATCGTCCGAGTCTACATTTCTACAAGCAGATCGGAGGTTCGAGCCTATGCTAGAACGGTCACCTCGATATCGGCAATAGCTGTTCTCCTGTTCGGTGGTTCAACAATCGGACCTATGGAGTATACGTCCCTTATCCTCGACACTCCCATCCGTTGATCATCCATGCTATAACGGTGATCGTCTCAAACACTTGGCTCAAGGTTGTGTCCCACCAACAAAGCAGAATTCTTCAACGCGTCCTCAAAGGAAAGCAGTTGGTCGACAGAATCATGCAAGTAAAGATAAGATGGAGATGGGTCATGTCGACTTTACCACATCCGAGGAGATTCCGAAAGGGTCGCAAGTCATAGCTGGATTGTTCTCTATCAACCATCATGCTGCCGAGTATGTTATTTGACTCGGGAGCAAACCGCAACTTTATCGAGCAAGAGGATATGTCCAAGATATAACCCTCCATCATGCAAGATGATTATCCACATCTCATATTATCACCTGGGGTAACGGACTTGCAGATCAAGGTACTACGGAGATATCATTGATGTCGAGTCGTAAGGATTATCCCACCTCCTTCATAGCCTTAGACGGACAAGGATTTGATGCGATTCTTGGCATGAGGTGGATGAAGTATTATAAGACAAGATCTGGATATAGATGCTTTTGCAGTTCACTGGACTCTCCTCTTCATGGACGAGATTGTCTTCGATTGACTTCTTCCCAAGCTATATTTCCGGTGATCTATAAAACTACTGGTAAAGGTTTGGAAGACATTCCTGCAGTTTGCGAATACCTTGATGTTCTCCGGAAGACTTACCAGGTTTACCACTGATCGGGCGATACGAGTTCAAGAGAGAACTTCAACCAAGGACTGCACCCATATCGAGAAGACCGTATCGGATGCCACTTAAATGTGCTTGACGAAGTAAAGGTGCAAGCGAAGGGATTACGGGATAAGAGATACATTTGCCCAAGTTCATCACTTTGAGGATGACAACATTGTTCGTCAAGAAGAAGAATCAAACATTGAGGTTATGTGCAGATTGTCGAACTTTGACTGCAGTGACCATTAAGCACAAGTATCCACTTCCTCGGATTGACATCTCGCTTGATCAGCTAATGGGAGCCAAGGTCTTCTCTAAAATAGATCTTCGCTCGGGATACCATCGGATTAAGATCAAAGCTGAAGATATACCCAAGGACCGCATTCTCCACCGGATATGGACTTTATGAATACCTGGTGATGTCTTTTGGATTGACCAATGTACCAGCCCACTTCATGTATTTCATGAACTCGGTGTTTATACTAGAATTGGACGGGTTGTCGTGATTTTCATAGACATTATTCTGATCTACTCCAAGTCGGAAGAGGAACATGCGGAACGTTTAAGGGCCGTGCTCTAACGTCTAAGAGATCACCGGTTAGAGGCCACATTCAATCGGTGTGAGTTTTGGTCGAAGGAGGTACTATTCCTAGGTCGGGTGATATCAGCAGAAGATGTGACTGTTGATTCCGAATTATCGGATTGGAAGCCATCTAAATCAGTCACACGGATCCGAAGCTTCTTAGGGTTGGTTGGTTATTATAGAGGGTTCATTCCCAATTTCTCGGAGATGGCCAATGACTAAATTGCTGGAAAAAGGATAATAAGTATGAATTGAGCAATGAATGTGAAGAAGTTTTTCGGACATTGAAGAAGTTACTCACAACAACACCAATGTTAGCTCAGCCAGATTCGACCAAGCCATTTGAGGTGTACTATGATGCCTCATGCACAGGACTTGGATGCGTTCTAATGCAAGAGGGTCGAGTAATTGCCTATGCATCCGGATAGCTTAGACGACAGGAGGAACACTACCCGACACCTGATTTGGAATTAGCGGTCGTGGTTCTAGCATGGAAGAAGCTGGAGGCATTATCTCTTGGAAAGTTTGGTACACCTATACACGGACCACAAGCGTCTCAAATATCTTCACTCAAGAGGATCCGAACGAGTGCCAACGAAGATGGTTTGAATTAAGGATTATGAGATCGAGATCCATCACCATTCCGGGAAAGCCAATGTCATAGTCGACGCCTTGAGTCAAAAAGCTCATTGCAAGAATCTCACGACTCCGCTAGTAGCTGAAGCACGGGAAGAGGAAATTAGCGAGCCTAGTCTCCGGATTCTTTCGCATGGAGCATTGACCAACTTAGCTCTTATCCCTACCATTCGTGAAGAAGTGATAGCAGCTCAAAAGAAGGATGCTGATGTGGAGCACATCGGAAGACGACTCCGAAGGGGAAAGTCAAGTATTCCCAAGCAGGTGAAGAAGGTGTTATCCGGTTCGGTAATAAGCTAGTAGTGCCTAAGAACTTGGGACTTCGCAAGAAGATAATGGATGAAGACTATACACCCAAGTATTCTATTCATCCTGGAATCAATAAGATGAATCAAGACGAGAAGGAAGGATATGAAACAAGAAATAGCACGATATGTCAATGAGTGTGACACTTGCCGACGAGAACAAACAGATCATCCGAAGTAAGCGGGACCACTCCAAATCCCCGAGATTCCGGAATGGAAATGGGAAGATATTAGTATGGATGTCATTATCGGCTTACCGTTAACTCCACGGAAGCACGACTCTATGTGGGTCATAGTGGACAGGTTGACCAAGGTCAGCTCACTTCATACCGGTATCTACTCGGTACACCGCCGAGAAATATGCAGAAATATACATCACCGTATTTTACGTCCGCATGGAGTACCAAAGACCATCATCTCGGATCGAGGAGCTCGGTTTGTTTCCAGATGTTGGGAGCGATTACATGAGTCGTTGGGAACAAGGTTGATTCGAAGCTCGGCTTGTTATACTCCAACGAGACGGACCGGCAGAGAGAATCAACCAACATCTAGAAGATATGCTTCGAGTTGGTATCTTGACATGCAACAAGGATTTGGGAAAGATGCCTACCGTTAGCGGAATTCTCATACAACAACAGCTAACAGGAGAGTGCCGGAATGTCACCATTCCAGGCTCTATACGGTCATGGCTGTCACACCCCTATCCCGAAAGATAGTTAAGTGTGGTACGGATCGCCTTGGGAGATGATTGACGAAGCAACCATACATAGCATCACATTAACAAACACACACGATTTGCAAGGTTACATAATTAAGTCTTGATTACAACATAGAGTTCGAATAAAAGATACATTAGGTTCGAAATTAAGTCTTACATAGCCATGATCTTTGTTCGAGATTAAAGTGCGGAAGCGAAATACATAACTCGACGATACATAGATAACTTAAATGAGCCATGCCGGCCTAGGCCATGGCTCACTCATCATGGGTCGGAGAGCTAGGGACCCATTCAATGGTCCACTCTTTGGGCTCTTCTCCATCCCAAACCACCTTACCACAACAATCACAAAAACCGGCTTGCGGGAAACACCGTAAATCAACATGTAGTGGCAAAGCCCGAGTATCTAACATACTCCGCAAGTCTTACCCGTCAACTTGGCCATCTAAGACCGACTCCTAGATGCATGGGGCTTGACCGGTTTAACTTGGCCTTTTGCATAAATAGCGCCTATGCTAATTAGGTTGGCAAATTTATTACTTAGCCAAATTAATAGGGTTGTTGCATAAAAGGAACTTTAGTGAGCATACTAGCAAGACAAGAGTTTGCAATACAATTTAATATCAATATAAAACAGCAAGCTATTCAATCTCTTTCCATTACTACACATTGCGGACTGCTCGAATCAAGTGGTACCCATTAACCGAGAGGAAACGGCGATAATTATCGAATTATTAATCCTGCAGGAAAGAACCCAAATGCACGACATACGCATCATTTAAGAACACGTATGGCCACCGTTCGCGAGTTCATCATAAAGTAAAACACGGGGCCACCGAGCCCGAGTACACGTCCCCTTGCGACCGTTCAACAACGCGCCCAAGGCTTAACCCATGTACTCTCCAACGGTCCTCAACCCGTGCAACCACCGTGCCAAACACATCACCTCTAGGTCGGTGAGATATCCGGCTCACTTTACAACTTACAAGCTACATAGGTTTGCCAATCCCCATAAGAAAGGTATGCAAGTGGTACACAACTCAAACTTCGCGGAGCCACAATGGAGGGTTCTCAATTTTAACCAAATTCATCATGTTCACATTTAATCATAAGCCATGAGTGAGATCCCAATTCTATCGTTGACTCCATAAACATAGCATAGCAATTCTAACGAGGATATGACAGATAAGCGACATAGGACATATAGGAATTTATGCATGTGGATTTCCAATCAACGCCTAAGAACTTAAATGCACATTCATCATCCTTAATATAGTGATAAAAGAAGACATTTCAAAATAATAGGAATGCACCGGGGCTTGCCTTGAGAGTGATCGAAGTTAGCACTAGCCTCACAAGCGTTGAGCGTGGCAATAGCTTCTTCCGGCGGGATCAATTCGGCGTCGTCACCTAAGGAATGAAATGCAATGCATAAGTCACATGAATACAAGGTCGATGATGAGAGTAATGCATGTGTGCTGTTTGTAAAGATGCCTATGAACACATAAATCACAAGTTTGTTTGCTCAAACCCTAGCAATCATAACATGCCTCTTGTTTTGTTTTACGGGACCCATATTACATGAACAAGCATAACCATACTAATATCATGAGTAATGACTTGATGGCATAGACATGAGTGCTGTGGTTAGTGTAGGTTTAGCACTAATATCTTAGCAAGTTTTTATAATACAAAACGAAGAAATCTAGGCTTAGGTGTTTTAACATCACATGCGATGACGATTTCCTTTTAAAATAGGAATTCGAT
The DNA here is from genome assembly GCA_031894775.1 of Chloris gayana. Taxonomy (NCBI): domain Eukaryota; kingdom Viridiplantae; phylum Streptophyta; class Magnoliopsida; order Poales; family Poaceae; genus Chloris; species Chloris gayana. Next base: position 248,637 of record JAUNZO010001356.1, read on the forward strand.
TTCAAAATTCATACATACGTGAAATACGTGAAACCTTTTGACTAAACCTGCCATGAGGTGCTAAAGGACATAATGAACAGTAGAAATTACATAAACATGCATGGACATGATTTTTAGTGACATAAAACTATTTATGCATGTGCTGAAAATGACTTTTTAGAAATTTAGATGTAGGGTTTGCAAAAATCATTACTTAACATGCTCAAAATTTAACATGGGATTTTCTACATATGTACAGTACAAAAAGGAAATTAATTACCAAGTTCCATGCAAAAATAATTTATACAGATTTAATTAAAAATTAAATATATAGAATGCAAGAAATGCAATAACTTGAAAAATATGAAATGAAATGCAGATCTTCCAGTGCCAAAAATTCATGTGTGTCTGGGTGAAGACTTTGGCCAAGTGGCTTTTAATTTGGATTTATAGTTTTAAAGTTATGGCTTAGTTAAGTTTTCAGGGGTTGACTATTGTCATTTTTGTAAAAATGTGAAAATGACCAGATCTGATGAGTTCATGTTACTTTTATGAAAGTACAGGTCTTCTAGTTTCCAAAACATTTTAGTTTGCAATTTTTGGACATTTCAAACGCCAGATATGAATTTTTCAAACTCAAACGAAGTTCGAGTATATTTACGAGAATGGCACTGTGCTGGAGCTCATGCTCCGGCCTTTGGGGAAAATGATGTGCGTGGCGCGGGGAACACGCGCGTGGCGACGAGGGGCCCGCGCGACGGCCGGAGCGCCGGCGACACGGTGCGGCGGCGGGGCAGTACTCGGCGGCGTCGCGCGCCGCGCACGGAGGACGAGAGGAGGTGCGATCTTGGGCAAAAGCTCCGCCTCACCTTGGGGAACGATGGCGTCGGCGTGGGTGGCGATGAAAGGGGCCGGAGGTGGGGGCTCGACGGAGAGGTGCGGGTGGCCGGCGACGAGGGTCCTCTTCTCCTTCGAATTTCCGACGAGGCACTGCGGGGTAAAGAGAGCGGGTCATGGGGGAGCTAGAGGGCAACCTTGCGCGTCGCCTTGGCCAAAAATCGGGGCATGCGCGCTCACCTAGACGGAGCGAGGGTGGAGGCGGCCATGGCGGTCCTTCCGGGCGGCGGCGGCGATTTCTTCGATTCCGCGCGGGTGAAGGGAGGGGCAGCCGAGCGAGGCGCGGGGTGGAGCAGAGGGATGTGGGTGAATGATTGGAGGCGCCGAGATGGGGCCTTGGCTCCCGTGCGGTGTTTTCTAAGGCGGAGGGGCCGGGCGGTGCACGGCCGGCGAGGAAGGGGAGGCGCGGCCTTCAATTCCCGGTCGTTCCTGTTGGCCGGCGGGTACAGGGGCGGTTGGGGAGCGGCCGGGGGTTGCGTGGCGATGGGACGGGGCAGGCACGCGCGCGGCGGCGGCCAGGCTGGCCGGACCGCCGGTCCGGCCGCCATTGCCCAGGGGGCAACGAGTAGCTCGAGGTGCTTTTTTGAATTTCAAATCTGGGTTTCGGTAGTTTGGTTAAAATTCATAGCTCTATTGCCCCAAAAATATAACCAAGAATATGGGGATATTCAGGATGATGCACTTTAATTTTCATCTTTTAGTTTGAAGTTCTAAACTTGCTTCCAAAAATTCATATAAAATTCACAAGTAACAGAGTTTCAGATTTGAATTTGAATTTTTGGGCATTCAAAACTTTGTTCAAAATTTTTGTAAAAATATTGTAAATTCATCTTTTTACATGAGCAATGCAGTGGTGCAAAAATATGTGGGTAGTGTTTTTATGATTTTTGCATTTTTGGTTAAGACTAGGGTTTAGGATTAGGTTTTCCTTTTTCCTTTTTATTTTTTTCTTATTTCTTTTTCCTGGTTGGGGTGATTAACCTTAGTACTTCCTTAATGCTGTGATTAGGGAAGTGATCACGTGCTAAACCCTAAATCGTGACATGGGATGTCACAGCCCTCCCCCTTAAAGAAATTCTCGTCCGAGAATCGCTACGAATTAAGGAGAGGGAGTGCGAAAATTTACCGATTTGTGTCACGCGAGGAACTCGGGAAAATTCTTCTCTAGAAAATCCCCTTGTTCCCAAGTTGCTTCTTCTTCGGTGTGGTTACTCCATTACACTTTGTAGAAGGTGATGGTGCGATTGCGAGTTACTCGGTCGCTTTGATCGATAATGCGGACGGGGTATTCGGGGTAGGAGAGATCTTCTTCTAATTGATCGGTGTCGGAAATGACCACATCTATCGGAGGCTTCAAAAATTTCTTGAGTTGAGATACGTGGAACACATTGTGCACTCGAGCAAGACTTTCCGGTAGTTGCAATCGGTAAGCAACCACGCTATGCTTTTCCACAATCGGATAGGGTCCGATATAGCGGGGTGCTAATTTTCCTTTAATTACAAACCGAGATACGCCCTTATTCGGAGAGACACGAAGACAAACGTGATCTCCCTTCTCGAATTCCAAGGGGCGTCTCCTCTTGTTAGCGTAACTCACTTGACGAGATTGTGCGGCTTTCATGTTGGCTTGAATTTGTCGAACCTTCTCCTCGGCTTGGGTGACAAGATCGGGACCAAAAGTAGTTCTCTCTCCCGCTTCCGACCAATTTAAGGGTGTACGACAAGAGTGACCATACAACGCTTCAAACGGTGACATTCCCGAACTCTCTTGATAGCTATTGTTGTACGAGAATTCGGCGAATGGAAGACAATCATCCCAATTTCCTCTATTTTCCATAGCACATGCTCTCAAGATATCCTCCAAATATTGATTCAATCTTTCGGTTTGTCCGTCCGTTTGGGGGTGATATGCGGAGATTCTAAGGAGGGTGGTACCAAGACAAGAATGCAATTGTTCCCAAAAGCGAGATACAAATTGCGGACCTCGATCGAAAACAATAGTTTTAGGTACTCCATGCAAACACAACACTCTTGAGATGTATAGCTCGGCATACTTCTTGGTATTGTAGGTAGTATGGACGGGGATGAAATGCGCGGACTTAGTTAACCTATCCACAATAACCCAAATTGAATCGTGCTTCTTTGATGTGAGAGGCAATCCAACGATAAAATCCATAGCAATGTCCTCCCACTTCCAAACGGGAATCTTCAATGGGTTCAATAATCCGGCCTTTCTCAAGTGGTCGGCTTTCACTCGTTGACAAGTATCACACTCGGCCACATACCGTGCAATCTCACGCTTCATGCGTGTCCACCAAAACTTTTCTCTTAGGCCGCGATACATCTTGTTGCTACCGGGGTGTATGGAATATTTAGACAAATGTGCCTCATCCATTATTTTCTTCCGTAATTCCATATCCTTCGGAACAACGAGACGTTGGTTGAACCATAATACACAATTGTCATCTTGTCGGAAAATGTAGCTTCATCTTTCTCAATCTTTTTCCGAATAAATTCCATACCTTCGTCCTTCTTTTGCGCCTCAATAATTTCCTCACGAAGGGTAGGAATGAGAGCTAGATTATATAGCGAACCATAGGGAATGACTCGAAGACTCGGTTCACTAGAATCTGAAATTTCCGAGTTTTTCATAGAACAACCGGTAATATGATTGCATTGATCCTTGCGACTCAAAGCGTCGGCAACCACGTTAGCTTTACCCGGATGATAATGGATTTCCAACTCATAATCCTTGATTAATTCCAACCATCTACGTTGCCTCATATTCAACTCTTGTTGGGTGAAGATATATTTGAGACTCTTATGATCGGTGTAAAGATTGACAAGATTTCCAAGTAGATAATGCCTCCAAGTTTTCAAAGCCACGACAACCGAGGCTAGCTCTAAATCATGGGTAGGGTAGTGTTGTTCATGCTTACGAAGTTGACGAGAAGCATAAGCAATGACACGACCTTCTTGCATTAGCACACATCCTAGACCGGTGCCGGATGCATCACAATACACGTCAAACGGCTTGGTGATGTCGGCTTGTGCTAACACCGGAGCGGATGTCAAATGCTTCTTGAGAGTTTGGAAGGCTTCTTCACATTCACGGCTCCATTTAAACTTAGCATCTTTCTCCAACAACTTTGTCATAGGCTTGGCTATGCTTGAAAAATTGGGAATGAATTTCCGATAGTAGCCGGCAAGACCTAGAAAACTCCGGATTTGTCTCACCGACCTTGGGGATTTCCAAGCGAGCACGTCTCCCACTTTACTTGGGTCAACGGCGACACCTTCCGCGGAAATGATGTGACCCAAGAAAGGCACTTGCTTCAACCAAAATTCACATTTGCTAAACTTGGCATACAATTGATGATCACGAAGCCGTTGGAGAACAATGCGAAGGTGCTCGACATGCTCTTCTTCGGACTTCGAATAAATAAGAATGTCGTCAATGAAGACCACGACAAACTTATCCAACTCGGGCATAAATACCGAATTCATCAAGTACATAAAATGAGCCGGGGCATTTGTGAGCCCAAAAGACATGACGAGATACTCAAAGAGACCATACCGCGTAGAGAATGCGGTTTTTGGAATATCTTCGGCTCGGATCTTGATTTGATGGTAACCGGATCGGAGATCAATCTTAGAGAAAACCTTAGCACCAACTAATTGATCAAAGAGAATATCAATCCGAGGTAGCGGGTATTTATTCTTAATAGTTACCGCATTGAGAGGGCGATAATCCACACATAGACGTAGCGTCTTGTCTTTCTTCTTCACAAAGAGAGCGGGACATCCCCACGGAGATGAACTAGGACGAATATATCCTTTATCCATAAGCTCACCCAATTGCTCTTTTAAGATTGCTAGCTCATTGGGAGCCATCTTGTACGGTCTACGGGAAATTGGTGCCGTACCGGGTTGGAGCTCAATCTTAAACTCGACATCCCGATCGGGTGGCATGCCCGGTAAGTCATCCGGAAAAACATCGGGAAACTCACATACCACGGGAATATCCTCAATCCGTTTTCCCTCAAGATGGTAGATTTTTGAAGTGGAGAATTTTGGATGGGGCAATCGGAGAATAGATGAACCATGGAGTGGGGAGTTTAGGTGAACTTCACGAGAATCGATGTGTAAAACGGCTCTATGGAGTTTCATCCACCTCATACCTAGAATTATATCTATTCCTTGCCCACACAACACTATGAGAGAAGAGGGGTATATTTTTCTTTCTAGGTGTAGTGGGACTTGCCTCAACTCTAGGTTTGTTTTTATTTTTCCACCGGGTGACGTGATGATATAGGGAATATCCAAAATGGTGGGGGTGAGTTGTAGGGTTTTTGCACATGCTTGACTAATGAAATCATGAGTTGCACCCGAATCAAAAAGAACCAAAGTGGAGTGGTTGTTGACCGAAAACATACCCGAAAGTACCGGTTCTCCCGCTTAAATCTCTTCGGCCGTGGTATAGTTGACTCGGCCATTCTTAGCATTTGGGGTGGAGGATTGATTGCGATTCCCATTCCCATTATTCCCATTGCGGTTTTGGTTGTTGTTGCCGCTTCCGGAACCATTGTTGTTGTTGTTGTTGCCGGGTTGCGTGTCGGAACACGGCAATCCTTTGCGAAATGACCCGGACGTCCACAATTAAAGCACGGACCTTGAGGACCGGGCCTAGCACCTTGGAATTGCTGCTGTGGAGGGCGGAGCGAGGTGGTATGCTGCTGATTTCCACCGTGGGAGTGGTGGTGTTGCTGCGGCACAAGCGGCGTGAGCCCCCGTCGGCGGCAATGCGGCCCGAAACTTCTGTCCGGTCGGGGAAGTGATAGCTAGCTTGTACTTGGGCGGAGCGGAGCCGGATGGATTTCCTACGGCAGGCTTCCTCTTCTTGTCCTCTTGGTGAGCACGGATAGCATCTTCTTGCACGATAGCGGCACTCATCAAGTCATTGAACATGCCGGTAGTGACTTGAGCCAAGCGATCTTGTAGCTTTGGGCTTAGCCCCGAGCGAAAGCAATCCTTCTTCTTGTCATCCGTGTCGGCATGATAGGATGCATATTGAGCCAAGTAGTTGAACTTCCGTGCATACTCTTGCACGGTTCCAGCACCTTGCTCCAAACTAAGGAACTCTTGCAACTTGCGCTTCATGAGACCGGCGGGAATGTGATGTGCGCAAAATGCGGTGCAAAAGTCCGGCCAGTTCACTTGAGTACCGGCGGGAAGTGCGGCGGTGAAACTTGCCCACCATGCACTAGCGGAGCCACGAAGTTGTTGAGCCGCAAAGAGAACCTTTTGCACCGATGTGCAATTGAGGAGAGCAAACTTCGACTCAATGATGCGGAGAAAATTATGCGCCTCCAACGGATCGGTAGTAGCTTCACCAAACATGGGCGGTTGAGTGGCCCAAAAGTCGGCATAGGTGGAATTTCTCGGCCCTTGGGGTGGCGGTCCTTGGCCTTGTCCTTGGTTGGCTTGACTTGCAAAGAACAAGCGGAACATCTCGTTTTGGTTGGACACGAGTTGTTCCAACGGCGTGAGGGGTGGAGGGTTAGGGAGTTGCTCTTCCCTCGCACCATGCCCACTTCGGAAGCTTCACCACGGCGGGTATTCACCATCCGTCACGCATGAAAAATTTTTCTCACGTTAGCTCGTTAGACCAAGAGCTAAAATAGCAAGAAAACATGACATTGGGCATAAGGGACCAAAAATTTCAGATTGCATGTACGAAGAAAATATTGATGAAATAAGCATAATGCATTGGAAACACACATATTCCATAGATTCTAACATAGTAGCAATATGATAGAAATTTTTGATACACGGGAAACCACGAATCCGATACAACACGGTCTTAGGTTACATCACATGTGACCCACAAACAAACACAATCTCGGAGAGCTTAATTAACAACACGCGGATCGTTTCCAACACGGTTACATGCCTCACGAGATTACAAATCCTACACACATAGAGCTACGACCACCGGTCGTGACAACTACTTGTCGTCATCGCCGTAGTAGTCGGCGTCATCCCTCATGGGAGAGGGTGGTGCTCCGTCCTCGACGTCGGAAGCATCCTCGCCATCACTCATCTCCACATCCTCCTCGGGTGGGATGATCTCAAGTGGCTCGGGAGGTCCGCCATTAAGGATGGCGTGCAGGGCGTTGTTGGCGGCTTGGAGATGCTCAATGGTAGCGTTGTTATGCACTATGGTCGCACGGGCGTTCCGGAGGTCTCCCTCCAAAGCATCCCTGGCGCCCTGAGCCTCCAGGAGAGTAACATCCAACTCATCCTTCTCCTCAAGAAGGGCATCCACCTGGCCGGAGAGGACGTAGTTCTCCTCATTCGCGGCGGCGAGCTGGGCATCACGCTCATCGAGCGTGGCCTGCAGAGCGGCGGCTCCATTGCCCTCAAGGGCAAGGTGGGCGTCGTGGAGCTGCTCGAAGAAGTTCCAACGCTCCGTCTCGCTATACTCGAGCTGCGTACGGAGGGTATCCACCTCGGTAGTGCGCTCGGCTAGCTCGGCGGTGCGAGCGGCGAGCTCGGCGTCGCGGGTGGTAAGCTCGACGTCGCGGGTGGCGAGGGTGGCCTGCAGGGCAGCACGCTCCTGCTCCAACTCGAGCACCCGCCTCGCGAGGTTCTCACGGTCCAACATGAGCTTGCCGGGGGCCATCTGTCGGAGAATTTTGAAACACAAGTCAAAACTCAATATCCAACAACAAAACATGCTAAATAAGTAAAGCATGAATGATGGAATGGCACCAACTTAGCAAGAGAATACAACAAAACCTTTCGTGCAATCCTAACACGGTTCCATTTTTCTGGACAGATTTGACACGCTACGGAAACTCAACAATTACCCCTGTTTCTGGGCTGAATCAAACTTTTATTTTGTTACGAAAGTTTTAGAAAATTTCTTAAGCTTTCCAACGCATCCTAGAACAGCTCAATCCGACTTGTCGTTTGAAAGTTATGCATGATCTACGACAGGGACAGAACCGGAGCACATTCTGAAATTCCAGAACAGCTCTCTGTAATGGGCAATTCTAGCTAAGTTCCAGATTTTTACAAGACCTGAGACTAGGAGATTGTTGTAGTGCATAATACAAGCTTTCCAGAAAGTCCTTATTCGCCTTATTTGGATAAGTAACTTGAAAGTTATGCTCAATTTCATGGAAGTTAAGAAATCTGCCACGTTTTTGTTTCCGGCTTTCAAACTTTTGTGAGAATGAAGCTATGTGTCCCATTTTTCGTGATGATTTCATTTAGATAAGTTCACATGCATATGTTTGACATGATGACATGATATGCAAAGATGATGGATGCTCAAAATGTCGTTCTGTACGTCCTCACAAAATTAAAAGACCGCGCCCGCCGATACGAGTATCGGACAAGCGCATCGGTGGCACACACACCTCTCGCACGATACTATACGATCTAAAGCGTTGTTATGTACCTGCAAGAGATGGATTCCAGAAACATTACATCAAATTCAAAAGAAACAAGCCAAAAATAAATCCATGTCACCTCGCCTCACATGGAGAGCTCTCGAATAAGAGTGTATTCGAGTCACACCAATAATATCATGAGAAAATTGACAACACTCAATCACATACCTTTGCTCAAGCCGTAGTTGCAAAATATTTAACAATCATAACACGGGGTTAGTTTTGCCACCATTCTATATAGTCCTTATTTTGGCCTTTCTATCTAGACTCGTACCTCACCGTGACTCAAAAACGGGTTTTAAGATTTTTTGAATGAGTGTTAGCGTGACGCAAATCCCAAGTCGGCTCGATACCACGTGTCACACCCCTATCCCGAAAGATAGTTAAGTGTGGTACGGATCGCCTTGGGAGATGATTGACGAAGCAACCATACATAGCATCACATTAACAAACATACACGATTTGCAAGGTTACATAATTAAGTCTTGATTACAACATAGAGTTCGAATAAAAGATACATTAGGTTCGAAATTAAGTCTTACATAGCCATGATCTTTGTTCGAGATTAAAGTGCGGAAGCGAAATACATAACTCGACGATACATAGATAACTTAAAGGAGCCATGCCGGCCTAGGCCATGACTCACTCATCATGGGTCGGAGAGCTAGGGACCCATTCAATGGTCCACTCTTTGGGCTCTTCTCCATCCCAAACCACCTTACCACAACAATCACAAAAACCGGCTTGCGGAAACACCGTAAATCAACATGTAGTGGCAAAGCTCGAGTATCTAACATACTCCGCAAGTCTTACCCGTCAACTTGGTCATCTAAGATCGACTCCTAGATGCATGGGGCTTGACCGGTTTAACTTGTCCTTTTGCATAAATAGCGCCTATGCTAATTAGGTTGGCAAATTTATTACTTAGCCAAATTAATAGGGTTGTTGCATAAAAGGAACTTTAGTGAGCATACTAGCAAGACAAGAGTTTGCAATACAATTTAATATCAATATAAAACAGCAAGCTATTCAATCTCTTTCCATTACTACACATTGCGGACTGCTCGAATCAAGTGGTACCCATTAACCGAGAGGAAACGGCGATAATTATCGAATTATTAATCCTGCAGGAAAGAACCCAAATGCACGACATACGCATCATTTAAGAACACGTATGGCCACCATTCGCGAGTTCATCATAAAGTAAAACACGGGGCCACCGAGCCCGAGTACACGTCCCCTTGCGACCGTTCAACAACGCGCCCAAGGCTTAACCCATGTACTCTCCAACGGTCCTCAACCCGTGCAACCACCGTGCCAAACACATCACCTGCGGGTCGGTGAGATATCCGGCTCACTTTACAACTTACAAGCTACATAGGTTTGCCAATCCCCATAAGAAAGGTATGCAAGTGGTACACAACTCAAACTTGTTCGCGGAGCCACAATGGGGTGTTCTCAATTTTAACCAAATTCATCATGTTCACATTTAATCATAAGCCATGAGTGAGATCCCCAATTCTATCGTTGACTCCATAAACATAGCATAGCAATTCTAACGAGGATATGACACATAAGCGACATAGGACATATAGGAATTTATGCATGTGGATTTCCAATCAACGCCTAAGAACTTAAATGCACATTCATCATCCTTAATATAGTGATAAAAGAAGACATTTCAAAATAATAGGAATGCACCGGGGCTTGCCTTGAGAGTGATCGAAGTTAGCACTAGCCTCACAAGCGTTGAGCGTGGCAATAGCTTCTTCCGGCGGGATCAATTCGGCGTCGTCACCTAAGGAAGGAAATGCAATGCATAAGTCACATGAATACAAGGTCGATGATGAGAGTAATGCATGTGTGCTGTTTGTAAAGATGCCTATGAACACATTAATCACAAGTTTGTTTGCTCAAACCCTAGCAATCATAACATGCCTCTTGTTTTCTTTTACGGGACCCATATTACATGAACAAGCATAACCATACTAATATCATGAGTAATGACTTGATGGCATAGACATGAGTGCTGTGGTTAATGTAGGTTTAGCACTAATATCTTAGCAAGTTTTTATAATACAAAACGAAGAAATCTAGGCTTAGGTGTTTTAACATCACATGCGATGACGATTTCCTTTTAAAATAGGAATTCGATTTCAAAATTCATACATACGTGAAATACATGAAACCTTTTGACTAAACCTGCCATGAGGTGCTAAAGGACATAATGAACAGTATAAATTACATAAACATGCATGGACATGATTTTTAGTGACATAAAACTATTTATGCATGTGCTGAAAATGACGTTTTAGAAATTTAGATCTAGGGTTTGCAAAAATCATTACTTAACATGCTCAAAATTTAATATGGGATTTTCTATATATGTACAGTACCAAAAGGAAATTAATTACCAAGTTCCATGCAAAAATAATTTATACAGATTTAATTAAAAATTAAATATAGAGAATGCAAGAAATGCAATAACTTGAAAAATATGAAATGAAATGCAGATCTTCCAGTGCCAAAAATTCATGTGTGTCTGGGTGAAGACTTTGGCCAAGTGGTTTTTAATTTGGATTTATATTTTTAAAGTTATGGCTTAGTTAAGTTTTCAGGGGTTGACTTTTGTCATTTTTGTAAAAATGTGAAAATGACCAGATCTGATGAGTTCATGTTACTTTTATGAAGGTACAGGTCTGCTAGTTTCCAAAACATTTTAGTTTGCAATTTTTGGACATTTCAAACGCCAGATATGAATTTTTCAAACTCAAACGAAGTTCGGGTATATTTACGAGAATGCCACTTGGTTCATTTTTTAAACAGAGGCGGCGCGCGCGCTCCGGCGAGCGGCGGCCGGCGCCGGCGAGCTCGCTCGCGGCGGCGCTGCGCTGGAGCTCATGCTCCGGCCTTTGGGGAAAATGATGTGCGTGGCGCGGGGAACACGCGCGTGGCGACGAGGGGCCGCGCGACGGCCGGAGCGCCGGCGACACGGTGCGGCGGCGGGGCAGTACTCGGCGGCGTCGCGCGCCGCGCACGGAGGACGAGAGGAGGTGCGATCTTGGGCAAAAGCTCCGCCTCACCTTGGGGAACGACGACGTCGGCGTGGGTGGCGATGAAAGGGGCGGAGGTGGGGGCTCGACGGAGAGGTGCGGGTGGCCGGCGAGGAGGGTCCTCTTCTCCTTCGAATTTCCGACGAGGCAGCTGCGGGTCATGGGGGAGCTAGAGGGCAACCTTGCGCGTCGCCTTGGCCAAAAATCGGGGCATGCGCGCTCACCTAGACGGAGCGAGGGGTGGAGGCGGCCATGGCGGTCCTTCCGAGCGGCGGCGGCGATTTCTTCGATTCCCGCACGGGTGAAGGGAGGGGCAGCCGGGCGGGGCGCGGGGTGGAGCGAGAGGGATGTGGGCAAATGATTGGAGGCGCCGAGATGGGGCCTTGGCTCCCGTGCGGTGTTTTCTAAGGCGGAGGGCCGGGCGGTGCAGCTGCCGGCGAGGAAGGGGAGGCGCGGCCTTCAATTCCCGGCCGTTCCTGTTGGCCGGCGGGTACGAGGGCGGTTGGGGAGCGGCCAGGGGTTGCGTGGCGATGGGACGGGGCAGGCACGCGCGCGGCGGCGGCCAGGCTGGCCGGACCGCCTGTCCGGCCGCCATTGCCCGGGGGAACGAGTAGCTCGAGGTGCTTTTTTGAATTTCAAATCTGGGTTTCGGTAGTTTGGTTAAAATTCATAGCTCTAGTGCCCCAAAAATAAAACCAAGAATATGGGGAGATTCAAGATGATGCACTTTAATTTTCATCTTTGAGTTTGAAGTTCTAAACTTGCTTCCAAAAATTCATATAAAATTCACAAGTAACAGAGTTTCAGATTTGAATTTGAATTTTTGGGCATTCAAAACTTTGTTCAAAAATTTTGTAAAAATATTGTAAATTCATCTTTTTACATGAGCAATGCAGTGGTGCAAAAATATGTGGGTAGTGTTTTTATGATTTTTGCATTTTTGGTTAAGACTAGGGTTTAGGATTAGGTTTTCCTTTTTCCTTTTTATTTTTTTCTTATTTCTTTTTCCTGGTTTGGGTGATTAACCTTAGTACTTCCTTAATGCTGTGATTAGGGAAGTGATCACGTGCTAAACCCTAAATCGTGACATGGGATGTCACAATGGCTGTCACACACCGTTAGATTGGTTATAACGGGATGTGAGAATAATATCTCGACCGAATCCGAGTAAAGGATGCCGAAGAGTAAGTAAGCCTTATTCAACGGAACCTACAGAGAGCTAAATCTCGACAAATCTGATAAGGGACGTCGAGAATAGTGCTCAAGGTTGGAGACTAAGTTATCTCCGGGTATCTCCTACCGAAGCTATCCAGCGATTTGGAATTTAAGGAAAGTTAGCTCCACGAGTATATCGAACCTTTTCCAATTTAAGAAAGATGTGGAGCGAGTGGCATATCATCCGGGACTGCCAACACACTTATCAAGAATCCACAATGTGATCCACGGGTCTCAAGCGAAGAAGTGTGTGAAACCATTATCTGGACATACCGACGACCGGGGTGGAACGAGTTACAACCGGACGATGGATACCCGATCGAGTTCTCAACACCAAGGATCGAGTGATTCGGCATCGAACCACAAAGTTCTCCGATATTCAATGGAGTCACTCGTAAGCTGAAAGCCACCTAGGAGCAAGAAGAGTTTCTCCGATCCAATTGCGAGAGATCGTTAGAACCATCGTCTAGTCGCTCGAATCGTGAATCTCGGGACGAGATTCCTATAAGGGGGAGGGTTGTAACAACCCTAACCAAATCAAAGTGCATGTCATGTCATTCATGATGATGTCATCATGTTGCATTTTTAAAACTATTTCATTTGGTGTAAAAATGCACATAAAATAATGAACTTAACCTAAGTCAAATTAAGATCTTAAAAAAGACAAATTAAATACAAGTAAATTTTGGAGTTTAACCTTTTCTGTTGATTAAACATCAAGATAAAAGATTTATGGAATTGCGACAAAATTATTTTATTTTGTAAAAATGTCCACAAGAAATAATGAAAGCGTCTCTTCTTAATTTCCACTTGAATTTTTTATTCGAAATTTATTTGGAATTTGAACTTCGTCCTAAAAGGAAAAAGATCCAGAATATTCTCAAATGTATCCCTGAATTTTTGCATAATTTTTTGACCCTTGGAAGTATGCTTTTCAATTAATTAAGAGCACGGGGGCTTTTTGCAAAAAATCGCAACTTAAGCCAGGAGCCAATTCCTTCTTCTTCTTCTCCCCGAACCGACCCTTGCCGCACCGCCTCTTCCCTCGAGCTGTGCTGGCCATCCGGCCGCGTGCCCCTCCCCGCCGGTGACACGCAGCGGCTCCGCGCCACCTCAACTCTCCATTCGCCCGGATAAAAACAAGATCCCGCGTTCTTTTCTCCTCTTCCCAGCACCCGCACCCGAAGCACCCCGACCGCGCCTCCTCATGGTTCTTCACCGTCCGGCAGCCTCCAGCCAGCCCAGCGCAAGCCGTTTCACTCAAGAGCTCCGCCCGTGTGTCCTGCACCTCCCCACGGCCACAACTCGCACAAAGTCGTTTCCGTCCGTGAGATCGAAGATTCTTTTCCCGGAGCACCAAACTTGGATAGCCCCGGCCGCACCTTCAAATTCTCCCCGCCCGATGCTCCGTTTCGTCCAATTCTCGGTCTCTAGCGTGCGCAAGGTCTTCCTACCCCCTGGTTGACTCGCCGTGCACGTCCCTCACAAGCTCCACGGGAATTTGATCAATTTCGTAAGCCTCTCCGTGCTACCGCCTCGCCTCCGTGGTGCGGACCAATTTCCGGCCATCCCCTCGGTAATTTCTCACCGCGCCGCTGTTCTCCTTCACCCAAGAAAGCTTACGGAGGAGACGGTTTTCCCTTTTGTCCACTACGGCGCCGCCGGTGCCCCGCCGAACCTTTCCTCCGCCCGCACCTCGCCGTTGAAGTAGTTCGCGCGGTTTCCGGTGAAGTGGACCCCACCAACCGGTTCCTCATGTCGAGCCGGGCCTGTGAGAGAAGTTCCGTCGCGAGTTGGCCACCGTCCGGCCAACTCCGGCGAGCCGCCATCCGGGTCCGGCCATCACCTGCCATGGCCGGCCGGGATGAGCTCGGCTTGGGCTGCGCAGGTTTGGGCCGCGCCCATGTCCGGGCGGCACGCGCGCTCGGGCCGCCTGCCCATGGGCCGACCAGATTTGGCCCAAAGTAAGCCCCTGCTCCTTGTTGAATTTATTCAATTTGCAGATTGATTCAAACTTCGAAAATTCGTAGAAAATTCCACAAAATTCAGAGAAATGCAAAACCAAATTCATTAGACTCATAAAATTATTCTCTATTTGATTATGTATTCAAATACCTATTATGAGAAATTATAATTTCATAATTTAATTAATTCCCTCTCCTTTAATTAAGAAATCCATTATTTTATGCTAATTATTGATTGTTTTTGAAAAATAAATTTCTTTAAAAATTAGAGAAACTGCAGACGAAAGTGTTTGTGGAAACTGTTTTCCAAACTTAAACATAAACACCGTCATTTTATGTGATCCAAATATATGGCTTTATGTACTTTTGCATATCCCTAATTAATCACTAATTATTACCTATTGAACATGATTAGTTATTAATTGTTAATTAATGAGCATGATTAATTATTAATTGTTAGTTGTTAATTACTAAACTTAATGAATCGGTAATTGTTAGTTAATGAACGTATTTAAGGAAATCCTTGCAGAATCATGTCATATACATTCATGCATGCATGGTGGTGATTCGCGACGTATTGTTGGTCGACCTAGGTTCCGATGTGATCGAGGTTCCATCCGAGGTCGAGAAAGGAGACGGAAGCTTCGAAGTCGACCAACACACGAGAAAGCCGACTCCGACTCGAATCCAGGCAAGCCCCGATGCATCCCACCTATGATTTTAAAGTCTTTTCTTTTATCACGGTAATGAGTCGTGATTATGCATTAGGTTATAGGAGTTGCTTGATACCCTAGATGCATGAGATAGGTTTCCAATTGTTTATGCTATACTTGGTACAGGTAGCTCAATAGTGCTCGATAACTGCTAAGCTTATGTCCTAGGGAATCGGTAGAAGTCGAGTGGTGGCCACACTACTCGCGAGATATAGGTTAATGGCTGGTTTATTGTTGCTAAGAGGTTTTGATAAGAGAAAAGATGAGAATGGAAGTGAAGATGTGAATAACCCGAGACCGGACGGGCCCCGTAGGAGAAAGGGCAAGACGGTTGAGGTCTTGCAAGGTGGTAGCCCCGTCCGAGTCGGTCAAGGACCGTACCGTTGTCGGCTTAGTTGAACAAGTTTGAACGTATCGTACTACATGCTTGGTATCATGGGCCCGAGCAAGCTGATGTACCCTATCACCCCGAGAGATGTAGCGTAGCCGGCTCTCTTTTACCGGCTGTCGGTGAGAGGATAGTCTCACGGGAGGGAGATGGGTCGACCACGAGGGAAGTCGTGGATTCGCCATACTCCCGGGGAGTTGGAAATGGCTAGTCTGCTGTCGGGTGCTAGCGGGAAAAGTTATCGTATACGACCGGTGTGGTGCGTATACGTCGTGTAGTCGGGTTTTGCCGGCTAGTATAAATCGATTCGAATCGCTGTCCCTCGCAGTAATGAGTACCGCTTGTTTAGCTCGTCACATCGTAGTAATCAAGTGAAAGATGAGGTTGAGAGATGAAGGAATTGTTGGTCACAAATGATCTTTTCTTGCAAACTTGATTGCAGTAGTTGTAGACTGCAAACTTTGGTTCCTAATGAACTTAATTGTGAGCTAAAACTTGAAAGTAAGGATCTATTATTAGTGCTGTTTTCGCAAAGGAGTAAACCCCACGATCGAAACCCTTTGCATACTAGGCGTCGGCCTTAGCGTGCCATGTTGACGGGTCGAGTCTTGCGAGTATTAGAATACTTAAGGTTTGTTGGTTATGTTTTTCGGGACCGAGTCGTTCTTCCACGATCGTCACGGTAGTTGTCCGGAAGAGGAGCCGTATTCCGAGGGTGGTTCCCTCAAGTGGGAACAGATCCCGACGTCCCGAGCAAGGAGTATCGTGATGTACGACGGGCTCGGTACATCACGCTAGTGGTCTTTGTTGTAAAGTTCAAGTTTCCGCTGCAAGACTCGTGGATTGTTGAACTTCATTAATGTATTATGCTTCCGCTGTACAATGTTTGTATTTCGAAAACCTGGTTGTATTATACCATGAGGTACATACTCCGGCTTGTATGAGATGATGTTTCGTTGTAACTCGCTTCGTCGAGTGTCCCTCTGTACCGATTCCTGGGTGTCCCGGAGGGATGTCACACAATCGCCGTAGCCCTCTCCAATCGAGCCATCTTCTTCCCTGAGCACCCGCCGTGCTCTTCCGCCGCGTCTTCAAATTGGTGAGCTATGGTGAGGCACTTGTGCTTGTTTTTCATTCCCGTGATGCGCAAGATGATGTTCATCTAGTTTGTCAACTCATCCGCCCGTTTCCTCCTCGAGTCCGACAAGAATCGACCGTTTTTCCCGGAGTTCTATCACCGCCGCGGCACCACTCACGGTGAGCAACCTCTCCCGGCGTGCTCAAGCTTCTA
The DNA here is from genome assembly GCA_031894775.1 of Chloris gayana. Classification (NCBI taxonomy): domain Eukaryota; kingdom Viridiplantae; phylum Streptophyta; class Magnoliopsida; order Poales; family Poaceae; genus Chloris; species Chloris gayana. Next base: position 265,597 of record JAUNZO010001356.1, read on the forward strand.
ACGCATCATGTCTAGCTAGCTCATGATTCGTAGTAGCTCACGACATGATTTTCCCGAATTTCTATGCATTCGGGTGAGCTCGCGCCATGGCCGGAGCTCCGACGTGTCCGCACCTCGCCGTCGGCGTGTCCCCGGTCAAGCTCATGTGAGCGCGTCACCACCATTAGGTTCGCCACGTCAAGTAGATCGCCTAGGTAGTCTCGCGGCGAGCTTTGAGCCATCTCCGGCCATCGCCGGTGGCCGCGCCGCCGTCCCCTGGTCGCCGCGGTGGCGCCACACCGCGGGCCACACGCGCTGGATCGCGTGTGGCCATAGGCGGATTTCGTGTGGCAACCCCGTGGCCTCACGTGTAGCCCGGAATAGTTTTTAAATTTCAAAAATTCATAGGAAATTCAATAAAAATCAGAAAAATGCGAAACCAATTTTGTTAGACTCGAGAAAAATAAGATCTATCTGTTTATGAAATAAAATATTATTTTGGGCAAATATATTTCATAGATAGTATTTAATCACATTCTTTGTTTAAAGAAAAGCTATTATTTTATGTTAATTAAATGTTTAATAAAGGAAAATAATTTAATCAAATGAAGGATATATCTGCAGACGAAAGTAATTATGAAAATTATTTTCCAAAATTAAACTTAAACATTATCATTTCATGTGGTTCCAATTTATTATCCTATTATCACGAGTCACTTAAATAATGATTTATTATTGCTTAATAAATAGGAAAAATTATTAATTACTAAACCTAAGTAATTAGTATTAATGAACTTAATTAATTATTAATTAGGAACCATGATTAATTAATAATTACTAACCATGTTTGAGCATTAATTAATGAGCATAACCAATTGCTAATTACTTGCTTAATGAACATGCTTAATTATGAATTGTTACTTAACCAATATGATGAAGCATTAATTATTAAATTATTAATTATTCATTATTGAACATAATTAATAAAACCGTTGCATAAGTATATCATGTTCATTCATGCATACATGGTTGTGATTTGCGACGCATTGTTGGTCGACCTAGGTTACGAGGTGATCGAGGTTCCACCCGAGGTCGAGGTAGGCGAAGGGAATCTCGAAGTCGACCCACACGTCGAGGAAGCTAACCCAGACTCGTATCAAGGCAAGCCCGGTGCATCCTACCTATGTTTTTAAATATTTTATTTTATCACATAGTTAAGTTACGTTGTACATTAGGTGTTAGGGAATGTTTGATACCTAGTTGCATTATGGTAGGTTTCCGTTTGTTTATACTATACTTGGTACAGGTAGCTCAATAGAGGCTAAGCTTAATTCATAGTCGCAACGGTAGATGTTTTAGGGAATCTTAAAGCATGGAGGCTTTAAGGGTTATTGTGTTGACACTAAGATGAAGAGAGTGTTAATGAAGTTGAGACCGGACGGGCCCCGTAGGAGAAAGGGCAAGACGGAGATGAGGTCTTGCAAGGTGGTAGCCCCGTCCGAGTCGGTCAAGGACCGTACCGTTGTCGGCTTAGTTGAACAAGTTTGAACGTACCGTACTACATGCTGGTATCATGGGCCCGGCAAGGCTGATGTACCCTATCGCCCTAGAGATGTAGCGTAGCCGGCTCTCTTTTACTAGCTGTTAGTGAGAAGATAGTCTCACGGGAGGGAGATGGGTTGGCCACGAGGGAAGTCGTGGAGGCACCATACTCCCGGGGAGTTGGAAATGGCTAGTTTTCTGCCAGGTGCTAGCGGGAAAAGTTGTCGCATACGACCGAGTGTGGTGCGTATACGTCGTGTAGTCGGGTTTTGCCAGCTGGTATAAATCGATTCGAATCGTCGTCCCTCGCAGTAATGAGTACCGCTTGTTTAGCTCGTCACATACCAGTCGGAGATGAGGAAAGGGGAGCGAGTACTGGTCCGAGATGCGCTAGAAGGAGGGGTAGAGGTAGAAACACCGCTAGTAGGTGCTACCGAAGATGGTTTCTTTCTTAAAAAACTAGCTATGCTAGCTTGAAAGTTAGAAGGGATCCTGTAAAAAAAATAGACGTAATAAGACTGGTGCAAGGAGTTTTGACAGGTGGAGCAATTCAAAAAGAGTTAGCAGATAAAAAAGACTTACGAGGAAGCTTTCTTGAAGCCAATGGAGGTCTTGATCTTCTTGGGTGGGCCTTGGGTATCCCCATCGCTTCTCTCTGCAGTCCTTTTTCTGCTGGATTGACTTGCGAAATTGGAAGCTGTTTCCCCAAGCACCACTAGGACCGGTCTCGGTGGCCATATCGGGACCTTTTGGGGATTTTAGATAAAGGGTCGACCGAAGAAGAGGTACCTCGAGTCTTTCCCAAAGAAGCTTCAAGAATGGCCGAGTAGCTCGGCGGTCCCTTTCGACGGCTTCTTCTTCGCGTCGTTGGTCTTCAAGCTTTTGTGCCGCTAAGCGAGTATCGCCAGGAGCAGCGGAAGAAGTAGCAGTGTCTGCCTATGGACAAGGACGTAGTACGTTTTCTTGTACTAGGTGCTTGAAGCACGGTCCTAGACCTGGTGATTTTTTGGAGCAATGTCTGGGAGGTAGAGGAAAGGACCGGTCTAAAGGCCTGCGAGTCGAGACCGGCTTGAATAGCCGGGGGCGGTATTGTTGGCATAATCTTCTCCCCAAGTGTCGTTAGGAGGAAGAGGAGGGTGACTCCTGTAGTTATCCATTTTCTGCAATTGTGAAGATTGAATTTTCGTAAGAAAATGGTGGTAATAAATGACAAAGATTTGAAGAAACAGAAAGAGATACTTACGGGGTCACGGGGATTGGATGAGCTGAAGGCCGGACCAACTTTTGTGCGTCCGGATAGATCGGGTTTTGGTTGGAGCATTTGCTTGATGCGAGCTTCTAATCGCTCTTTGTCGGGAAGCGGGGTTCCATCCAAAGGCATAGCGGTGTCTTCATCAAAGCACCAAGCTGGGTGCTCTTGCCTTTCGAGAGGTTGGACTCCCCGCACTATGAAGCTCTAGAGAACTGTCTCGGCGGTGACACCTTTGACGTCCTTCAAATATCTGATGCAAGCTAGGAGCACAAGAATCTCATTGTCTTCTTTAAGCTTTTTCCTAGTCTCTGCGGTAGGGAAATTCTTGGCTATCTTAGCGTCGAAGGCGGAAGCGCTGGTCGGGGGTTGTCGCAGAAGAACGATCCGTTTTTCCAGTGGGCTATGCTTTTATTCAAGGAAAGGGAAAAATATTCCTCTGCATTCCAACATTGGATTCCTACTCCGCCAACCGCAGCTTGGCGGTCCGATGAAGGAAGTGGGCGAATTTGAAACAGATATCTGGAATAACTTGAAGTGGGGGAGAACTCCAAGAAAAGCTTCGCACGGATGGATGAAGAAGGCGATTTGCGGGATGGAGTTAGGGTTGAGGTTAACCAACTCCCATCCGTAGAAGAAAAGAAGTCCCCTAAAAAGGAACAACATGGAAGATCAAGGCCGCGGAGAAAAAAGGCCTTGAAGACTAATTGTTGAGAGTCGTCTATTCCCCATGGGATTTGGCCGGGAGAAGGGACGCTCCAGTTTAGGATTAGTTGAGGCGGGAGATATCCATCCCGAACCGCCTCATTGAGAGAGGTTTCGGTGACCTTGCTGTTACCAAGGTCTTGGATACCGAAAGGGAGCCGATCGCGATGGACGGAGAAAGAAGACGCGGGGATTTCTTCTTGCCCATCTTGAGAGATGGAAAAGGAAAGCTTGAGATTGGTTTATGAGGAAGAAGAGAGCAAAAGAGCAAAGGCGAATGGTGGGCGCGTATGAGCTTTTGGGAACAGGGGTTGACCTAGGTCGACCTTTCGTCTCTTTTTATAGACACTGGGATGGGCCCGGGGGCTGAAAAGTTATTGGGCTATTTTGACAGGCCCGATGGATTTCTTATTGTCGTAATTATGAAATTATCACCTAACGGCCATAAGGAAGTTAATGATCTGTTATTTATTATGACCTAACGGCCATAAGGATATTAAAGATCTGATAATTATGTTTATTATGGCCTAACGGCCATAATGTTAAGCCATCGTGCTTTTTGTGAATAAATAAGCTGTTTGAAATATGAGAGTTTTCGGATGAAAGTTAAAGTAATACTGAGTTTTATAATTCAGTAATAAGAAAGAGTTAAATTTTACATAACTCGGTGATAAAGGATGCCTTAGGGTCGTGGGTGTTAATCATCCGGCTGATCATAGGCTTTGGAGACTCGAGTCGTCTGTGAGAATATGGGGAATAAACTCGTCCGATCAACCAGAATTTTGGTTCTTAGTGTGATTTTCACTAAGCGGATTATGAGTTCGAGGCTGATTTAGGCGGTCTGCTGTATGAAACTGGTGTAAATATCCGGGAGATATGAAATTCGACGGGTGTGGCTCCTCGGAGCGAGTGCGGCGGGAGCGGCGGAGCTGCACGGTTCTCAACAGGGAGCTCACCGGGATGTTGCGCGCGAGGTGGCGGAGTCCGTGGGGAGGGTTCACGGGACTAGCGGCTCACCGGAGCGGGGCCAACGGCCGGCGGTGGCGGACAAACAGCTCCGGTGGTGGCGTGAGCTGGCCTCGGTGGAAGAATAGGCCGGGCTCTTTGTCCTTGAGCATCAACGGAGCTTGCTCGAAGCGCGACATGCACTCCGGCCTCGATGGCGATGAGCTGGTTAATGCTGGCACCGATGAGATGAAGGAGACCGGCGGCGGTCGGATGGGGAAAAGTTTGATCACGGCGTTCTCCTTGGAAAAAGTGGAGGGGAAGAAGGTCAATGAGATTCACCATGGAGTTGCATACCGGACGGGAGCAACAAGAGGCGATGTGGGTCACCGTGCTTCATGAATTTGGTGGTGGCACCGATGAGGTTAGCTCGAGGTCACATCGAAGAAAAACTTGAAATACTCGCTCCTCCGAGGAGGGATGGGGACGGCCTCCCTTGTGGAGCTAGAAGGCTCTAGCGCATCATTGGTGGGGCTTGCTCGAGTTGGGGTGCTCGCAACGCCGGGACGACGGGGAGCTCGAGAGAGCGGCAATGGCTACTCGTTTGTGCGCCTGCGAGAGGAGGGAGCAGAGAGTGAGCGACCGAGACAGAGCTAGAGTGAAGGCGAGTGAGAGGCGCGGGTAGTGGTGGGGCTCGAACGAGAAGAGGGCGCCACCTTTGGGTGAGGTGGCGAGCTTCTTCTGCTCGGGTCGGCCGGTGAGGGTGAAAGAAAGACGAGAGAGAGAATGTGTCACACCCAGTTTTAAGAACAAAACTGAATGCATAACTATGTGTGTGCCGGGATCAATTTTCACACACATAGAGACAAAAGTGAAGTAAACGAGTAATAACCATGTCATTATTATGTCATCATAATGTATATTACAATATCCGAATTAATACATTGCCTCACGGGGCGAAACACACGCATCGGACACTCCATCACGCCACGGGTAGTCAATCGGGGAGTCGCACGCCTAGGAGTAATCCTCGTCAAAGAAGTCCGGATCTTCATCATCCGAACAACGGATATATGTAGCAAAAACAGGAAAGTAGCACGCGTGAGTACATAACATACTCAACAAGTGGGGGAAAAAATATGACATGCAAGCTTATAGAAGGAAAGGCTAACGTAAAACTTATTGCATGGATAGCACCTATGTCTAAGTTCATTTTATTTAAAACAACATATTTACTAAGTGATAAAAACCCTTACTATAGGTTACTCTACCTGTAGTAAGCCAAACTCAAACCACCATACGAGGCTATCCTTCCTATATTAAACCACGGGTTACACTACCCAAATCTGGTTACCCTACTAGATTCAACCATGCCACACCCTCTAGCTTGTGTGAGGATCCGGGACGCTGGTAACCGTGAGCACGGCTGTTGTAACGGTTTAACACTCTGCAGAGGTTGCACGACTTTACCCATAGGTTGGTGATTCCATCACTATTCGGTGACTAAAGTCTCCATGTTGCCAAGACACTTCCGTAGGTGTGAGGCCAGGAGATCACCACATGGTCTTTCAAAGAGCTTCCTAGTCTGCTAAAGCACCCACGCTAAGGTTTTACCGCTGCGGAAGTACCCCTTCCTACGAAGCCCCCTCCGCGCCGTGGCTAGAAATACCCCTTCATCACCCGAGGCTGAAAGTAACCCTAACGTCCTCCTTCCTCGATGCATGTAGAATTGGAAACTTGTCCTCTACTTAACCAAGCCTACCCATATCAGCCCCGTGCTTTACGCGGTTGTCCTGGGTGGCCGCTCCACAAATCGGTCCTTAGAATCCCAATCGGGCACTACCATAACCAATGGTACTCAACCTAGTACTTGGTGCATTCCCGCAGCATCATCATCATCCTCCTGTTGGGATTACCTAAGTTCCATGTTGCTAAAAAGAGATTAACACATGATAATTAGGTTAAAGTATATATTTAGTCAAAATTATTAGTGAATTTATGTTCCCAAGATTGAGGCGAGGCTAAGCATGACCTACCCTCAACTATTCAACAACACCCAAACCATGCGACAAGGAAAAGAACACAACAAGTCTAGTAATTCCTAACATGGAATTCAATTTAGATAGATAAAGAAATAGGAGCAATGTGCATCAAGGACACTTGCCTCTATCCGCGTGCTGCTGTCTGCTACACATATTCTTCAAATTGATAGTCTTGAAAGTTCTCCACGGGCTCTTGCCCTCTAAACGATCGTCAAATCGGAAAAAACAAGCAAAATAACAATCATAAGAAAACCAATACATTAAATAGAGGAAAAATAGTATGATTATGCGATGGTTGAAAAGGTATCGTTGCTATGAGAGTTTTAGTTCAAAAATCAACAAAATTGGATCTACTTGTTTGAAACATATTAAAGTTTAAAGGTTCTAGGGGCTAGATTTCAATTAACCCTAAATTTCATGGAGCAGGTAAAATTACACACTAGTACGGCTGCAGGTTAATTAACGAAACTATAGGGGTTAAATCGCAAGAACCTAGAGCTGCCCTTGACTACGGGTTAATTAAAAAACAACGAGGGCTAACGGACAAAATTCCAAAACTGATCCGGATCACGGGTTCTATTTTGCAAGTAACTTGAGGGTTAAAGTGCAAAACAACCTAAAAGGTTTTCCGGCTATTTCTTTTTAGAAGAAAAATTCTCGTAGACCGAGTCCACGCAGCTGTGGACTAGGCGGGACGCGTAGTCAACCGGTCCACCATGGACCGGGCAGAAGCGAGCAGGCTGCACGGGCGCGGGATTCAGCGGAGTAAAGCGTGCATGGCGTTCCCATGCCTCGAAGCTCACGCAACGGGACCGGGAGGAAGAGAGCATGCTGCCGCAGTCACTGAGAGCAGTCGCACGCGGTTGGGGAGGCCTCGGAAGTGGTCTGCGACGATGGGAGGTAGCTCGTGGTCACCCGAGCATGTCTAGAACCTGGTTCCCGTGATGGAGAGGTGGAGGGGCTAGTCTCCGAAGTTTCCTAGTTCTCCTGCGTATACGAAGAGAAGGATTAGGGGTGAGGAAGAGCTCTGCAATAGAGGAATCGATGATGACAACGAGACTTGCTCACCGGTGCCAACGACGATGGTGATTCACAGCGAGAGAGAGGGCGAAAGTCGGGGCTTGGTTAGGGGAAGGAACCGGTGGGGCTTGGGGCGTCGCTTTATAGGCGTAGAGGCGACGGGAGGCGAGTCATTCTAGCTCTCGAGCATCAAAGGCTTGGCAGCCATTATCGGGTACTAAGCCATGCCATTTCGCAAACCAAGTGGAGGCATCGCGCTCATGCCGACGATTCGTGAAGGGACCCGAAACGGCGGGAAGGGGAAAGCGTAGCGACGGTCGACGGTGTTTATTTTTTCCCGGTAGTGCTGCTCGGTCCGGAGGAAGACGAAGGTGGAGTTGGGCTACGGCTTAGTTTGTCTGGGCCGTTTGATTTTTTTTTTTGTTGAGCTTCCGCCGGGTGGGCTAGGTTGGTTGAGCGTGAGAGAGAGAGACATAGAGAGAGAGAGAGAGAAGTTGGGCAGCTGGAAGGTTTTGGCTCGGCTGGTTTGGGGTTTTCTTTTCTATTTTCTTTTCGATATTTCATGCGCTAGACCTAGTAAAACTTAACTAAAATAGTACAAATAAAACCCTAGAACTCAAGAACACTCTTGTAATCCTTTGACCATAATACACACCGGACAAGCAAGACTTATGGTATTACGCCTAAACGGCGGCCCGGACCTGGGTAAATCGCGTGTCCCCGTGTGTTCACCGGAGTGATATCCTTGATCCCCGACTCACGATCCTCTCTCAAGGGGTGGTTTGGCTAACCCCCTATGCCGGTTTCCCGACACCGACAGTATCCATGGACTCATGCAACTTCTCCCAAAATCTGGAAGTGAATTGGGTACCTCCGTCGAGATACTATCTTCTTGGGAACACCATGTAGGCACACTATTCTCGGATATGTAGAGCTCTACAAGTCATGGCCCCCCTATAAGTAGTTCTTACAGGAATGAAATGGGCGACCTTGGTAAGACGATCTACAATAAACCAGATAGAGTCATAGCCTACCCGAGTTCTTGGTAATCCCACAATGAAATCGATGCCAATTTCTTCCCACTTCCATTCAGGTATCTTCAATGGTTGTAGGACTCCTGCTGGCCTTTGACGTTCGCTTTGACCCTCGACGGGTATCACACAATGCAACGTACTCGGCTACAGCTCTCTTTATCCCATACCTCCAGTAGAGACATTTCGGATCGTGATACATCTTGGTGCTCCCTGGATGCATGGAATAGATCGAGTTATGAGCTCCACGCAGTATCAACTCCTTGAGCTCCTTTAAATCCGGCACACGGATTCTATTCTTGTACCACAGGGTTCCCCGATCATCAAAAGTGAAACTTGGATCTTAGCATCTTCAAGTTGTCCTTTACGAATATCCTGCTCTATGTGGACTCAATTTCCATAGCAACAACTTCAGTATTTGACATCCATCCAAGATTAAGCTTTTCAATTTCCCACAAATTTCTCGCGGTAACTCTTTAGTGTCCAAGCATGTTCAAATGAGACCTTCTACTAGGAGCATCCTCAACCATGTTAGCTTTGCCTAAATCATAATCTTTGATGAGTTCCAACCATCCGCTTCTGCCTATAGCATATTCCAAAGGATATTTTCATTTTTTGAATTGTGGCTTTTCCTCAAATGTATGGCCTTAAATAAAATGCTTCTGGTGCTCGATAAATCAAAGAAAAAAAACAGTGGGTACTACTCAGTTTGGAAGAGACATGCACGAAGAGTTTATGTCAAAACTCCTTCTGGTTGAATTTCTATAATTGACCCAAAATGGGTTAAACTTAAGCTTGTCGAATTTTTCTAGGGAGTTCTACTTATCCAAATGACGTGGGACTTGTTCCTAGATTTTTATTTTGTTCGCCTCTACAACATATAGTTTTGCCTGGGGCAATTGTTATAGGAAAATTTTGACTTGCAGTTCAACCCAATATTAATTTGTTTTAATTTGAAATTCAAATCACTATGCATGTGACCAAAATTTTTATATTGGGGCTCTACAATGTCAGGAGGTAATTGTAAAATTTTTAGTTGGTGACATCGGGGTGTCACGGTTTCGGTCCAGCAGGAGCTCCATGGATCTTCGGCGTCGGGGAACTTCTTCAATCCAGACCGTCCCAAAGGGAGGTCCGGAGCAGCATGGAATAGTGTAGCTGGAGGAGAGGAGCTACCGGTTGTTAGATCGATGACCGGGATCTCGGTAGCTACTCTCTCTTCTGCAGCTTGGGTATTAGAGGCATCCGGGGTGGACCGGTCTTCGATAGAGGTTACGGGGATATCCGTCAATGTTACCGCACTCCGGACTTCGAGCCGGATTCGGTAGCCTTTTTGCTGGCTCGGGGGCTGCAGTATTATTACTCGCATCTGCAGTAGTGGAGGCGGCAGTAGTTGACATGTTCCTCATCAAGCCGACAATGTTAGCATGAAGATTTGGCGTGATCCTGAAAATCAGTAAGAGACAAGACCGGTCTGGAATATAATTTAATCAAAAAAGAGCGGGAAGGACATCGAGTAGAAATGAAACAGTATACTTAGGAAGCTGCCTTCCTAAAACCGGTGAAGATCTTGGCTTTCTTGACTCGAGGATCTTGAGAACCTCCACTTGATCCCTCTCGCTGCCCTCTTGGCTACCGGTTGCGCCGAGGGAGCAGGGTTTGATTCCTCGGCCGTGCTGCTTGGGCATCGGTCCGAGAAGCATACCGAGACCGTCTAGGAACTTTATCGAGAGGATCCTTTGGTTGGGAAGTGCCTTGGGATCCTACGCCCGATGTTTCTTGGAGAGAATCCCGGGCAGCCTTGCGGTTCCTCTCGATCGCCTCGTTGCTCGTGATGCTTCTTTTCAGCTTTCTAAGCTGCTGTCCTTGTATCTCCTGGGGGAGGAGCTATAACTTCTGCGTTATCATCAACGTCAAGAACCAGCTTTCGCCTTTTATCGGGGCTTGGACAGCCTTTCCGGATTAGGTTTTCTTTCTTGCTGGAGCGGTTTGAGAAGGACCAATCTGAATTGGATCGGTCTAGGCTGCGCTAGTCTATGGAGCGCTAGTGGGAGCAGGATGGAACAAAGCATTTTGCTCGTAGTGCTCACCCCATCGATCGTTCTCTTGGAGTGGAGGATGGGTCTTAAACTTGTCCAAACCCTGCAATGAGGTAAAAAGGATGAAGAAAATAAGTACGAGAGAACTTTGAAGAACCGGTATCGAGTAGAAGAAAATTAAATATACTGAATTGCCCGGATTAGCGGGCCACATTAACTCTTTGACGACCGGAGTCGTCATCGCTCGCTTCAGGATCTTCTTCATGCGCTTTGTTTGGCGCTCGAGGTTAGGGCGGTTTGTGCCGTCGCCGGTATTGTTGTTCTTCTCGGAACATCCATCCGGGCCCGGCCCGTGGTTTGATTGGCTGAACTCCTCTCACGATGAAGCTCCAAAGAACGAGTCTCGGCAGTGACCCGCTTGTCTTTCTTCGATTCTTGACCATACCAAGCGAGGCAGAGACTTGTTCATCCTTGCTCAACTCTTCTCCGAGATTTTTAGAGCTCTAGCGGGAGAGTGCTTGGGGAACTTTGCCTCCAAAAGGTGGAAGGGTTGGTTGAGGGTTGTCACAAACAAACTACTCATGTTTCCAGCCCGGTATGCTCTTATTGAGCGGTATTGGGAAGTATTCATGGGCATCCCAGTGCTTTGATACCGACTCCGCCATCTGCGTAGCAGATTGCTTGGAGGAAAACAAAGAGCGTATTTGGAAGAGGTAGCAAAAGATATTTAAGTGGGGACGAATGTCCAAGAAGGATTCACAAAGATGAATAAAGAAAGTGATGTGAAGGATAGAGTTGGGGTTCGGATTGACTAACTCCCAACCATAATAAAAAAGGAGGCCACATAAGATCAAATCCTCGGACAAAGAAAGATCGGAGGACTACTCGCTGGGAGTCGTCATCGCCCCATGGGACGTCACAAGGCGCGGGAGCAATCCAGGTTGAGCTTTGGCTTTGGAGGGATTACTGTGGTACGGATCGCCTTGGGAGATGATTGACGAAGCAACCATACATAGCATCACATTAACAAACAACATGATTTGCAAGTTATATAATGAAGTCTCGAATTACAACATAGAGTTCCAAATAGAAGATACATTAGGTTCGAATTTAAGTTACATAACCATGATCTTTGTTCGAGATAGAGTGCGGAAGCGATTACATAACATGACGGTACATAACCATGCTGGCCTAGACCACGGCTCACTCATCATGGGTCGGATAGCTAGGAACCCATTCAATGGTCCACTCTTTGGGCTCGTCTCCATCCCACACAACCTTACCACAACAATCGCAAAACCCGGCTTGCGGGAATCCCGACAACACACATGTAGTGTCAAAGCCCGAGTATCTAGCATACTTCGCAAGTCTTACCCGTCAAATTTGGCCATCTAAGACCGGCACCTAGATGCATGGGGCTTGACCGGTTTAACTTGGCATTTTGCATAAAACGGCGCCAATGCTAGTTAGGTTGGCACTTTTATGATTCAGCCAAATTAATAGGGTTGTTGCATAAAAGAAACTTTAGTGAGCATACAAACAATACAAGAGTTTGCAATACAATTTGATATCAACATAAAACAGCGAGCATCTCAATCTATTCCTCTTACTAAACATTGCAACTGCTCGAAACAAGTGGTACTCATTAACCGAGAGGAAACGGCGATAATTATCGAATTATTAATCCTGCAGGAAAGACCCAAATACACGACATACGCATCATTTAAGAAGACGTATGGCCACCGTTCGCGAGTTCATCTTAAAGCAAAACACAGGGCCGCCGACCCCGAGTACACGTCCCCTTGCGACCCGTTCAACAACGTGCCCAAGGATTAACCCGTGCACTCTCCAACCGTCCTCAACACGTGCAACCATTGTGCCATACACATCACCTCCGGGTCGGTGAGATGTCCGGCCGACTTTACAACTCACAAGCTACATAGGTTTACCAATCCCCATAAGAAAGGTATGCAAGTGGTACACAACTCAAACTTGTTCGCGGAGCCACAATGGGTTGTTCTCAATTTTAATCAATTCATCAAGTTCAAATTTAATCATAAGCCATATGTGAGGGTCCCATTCTATCGTTGACTCCATAAGCATAGGATAGCATTTCTAACGAGGATATGACACCTATTCTTCATAGGACAGATAGGGAAAAATTATGCACGTGGATTTCAAACAATTCCTATAACGTAAATGCACAATCATCATCCTCAGTATGGTGATAAGAAGAAAGCATTTCAAAATAATAGGAATGCACCGGGGCTTTCCTTGAGAGTGATCGAAGTTAGTACTAGCTTCACAAGCATTGAGAGTGGCAATGGTTTCTTCCGGCGGGATCAATTCGACGTCGTCACCTAGAGAATGAAATGCAATGCATAAGTAACATGAATACAAGGTCGATGATGATGGTAATGCAGAGGTGCTGTTTTGTATGAGTGCATAAGTACAAGTTTAGTAAAAACTTAGCTTTGTGAAAGTCCTAATATGCATAATTACATAAGTTGCTCTCTTTAATGGAGTTAATTAAATTATCGAGTGTAGACATACATAGGCAAAGCAATGGTTTAAGCAAAATGACATGGTGCTGTGGTCAACATGGTGGGTCATGTTTAGTTGGATGATCGAAAGCTTAAAAGTGAGTTAAATGCATTTAGGGTTAGGAGTGAAATTTCATCATCACATGCGATGAAGGTGTAAATTAAATACGAGAGAATGCCATAAATGCAATAACTTGAAAAATATGCAATGAAATGTAGATTTTCTAGTGCCAGAAATTCAAGGGTGCTCATATACGGGCTCGTCCACGTGGCATCTAATTTGGATTTGTATTTTTAAAGTTATGCCTTAAGTGAGTTTTCATGGATTGACTTTTAACATTTTTGTAAAAATATGAAAATGATGAAATCCTACAAACTCATGTTACTTTTCTGAAAGTACAAGCTTTGTAGTTTCGGAAACATTTTAGTTTCCAATTTTTCGACTTTTAGATCGAATGATCCGGATTTTTCAAAATGCAATAAAGTTCGAGCTATTTACAAAACTGCCACTGCTAGATTTTGAACAAAGGGGCGGCGCGGGCTCCGGCGTGCGGTGGCCGGCGCCGGTGAGCTCGCTCGCGACGGCGCGCTAGGGCGGTGCAAGGCGTGGGATTTGGTGGGAATGCTCGGGCGCGGTGCGGGAACACGTTGGTGGGTGCCGCGAGTCCCAACGGCGCGACCGGAGCGGCGCGGCGGCGAGCAATGGGGAGTGGCGGCGTGGGCTCGGGCTGCATGGAGGTGGACCGGGGAGGCACCTCGACGGAGAGGTGGCAGAACAACGGCGGCGACGGCGGAATTTCTCCGAAATTCGCGGCGACGTGGAGCACGGCAGGGCGGTGGATACGAGGGGGAAGATGGGGGCGCCTCTTGCACACGATATGGCGGAGACGGGAGGAAGAATTGACCTCTCTAGGCGGCGTGCCATGGCGGCCATGGCGGTCATGGCGGACGGCGGCGGCCTTTTTCTCCGATTCACGCGCCGATGAAGGGGGAGAGGGCAGGGCGGTGGCACCTGGAGCGTAGAGAGGAGAGTGTGGGAGTGGTTTGAGGCGAGAATCCGGTGGAACCTTGGCTCTTGTGCCAATTTCAAGGGGAGGGGCAGAGGTGAGCGGCGGCAGGGCGGGGGCCATCACTCCCCGGCCGTTCTCGTTGGCCGGCGGGTACGAGGGATGGTTGGGGGTTGGCATGGGCTTGCGTGGCGGATGGGACGGGCCGGGGCGGACGCGGGGCGGCCACGATGGTGCCGGACCGGCGGTCCGAGCCGCCATTGCCCCCTGGGCATTGAGCTCGATTCAATTTTTTGAATTTTGAAATCTGGTTCGCTGAATTTTAATCAAAACTATGGTTCCGGTGCTCCAAAAATTGAAACAAATATATGGGGAGCTTCAGAATGAAAGGATCCAACTTTTTTTGTTTTAGCTCAAAGTTTGGATTCGGCCTCAAAAAATTCAAAGAAAATTCATATACAGCAGAGTTTCAAATTTGAATTTGAATTTTTGAGCTTTTAAAATGTTGTTCACATTTTGCAAAAATGCTGTAAAATCGTTATTTTGCATGAGCAACATGATGGTGAAAAAATATGTGGGTAGTTCTTTTATATTTTTTGAATTTTTCCCTTTTCTTTGACTTTTTTTCCATTTTTCTTTTTCTAGCTTTTTTTGAATGATTAGCATTAGGGTTTGCACTAATGGTGTCATTAAGGTCTAAATTAGGTCATTAACGTTAATTCATGACATGGGATGTCACAGCCCTCCCCTAAAAGAAATTCTCGTCCCGAGAATTGCAACTAATTAAGGAGAGGGAATGTGAAAATTACCGATTTGTGTGACGCGAGAAACTCGGGAAAGTTCTTCTCTAGAAAATCCTCTTGTTCCCAAGTTGCTTCTTCCTCGGTGTGATTACTCCATTGCACTTTATAGAAGGCGATGGTGCGATTGCGAGTTACCTCGTCGCTTTGATCGATAATCCGGACGGGGTATTCGGGGTAGGAGAGATCTTCTTCTAGTTGCTCGGTGTCGGAAATGACCACATCTATCGGAGGCTTCAAGCATTTCTTGAGTTGCGAGACATGGAATACATTGTGCACACGAGCAAGACTTTCCGGTAATTGCAATCGGTAAGCAACCACGCTATGCTTTTCCACAATCGGATAGGGTCCAATATAGCGGGGTGCTAACTTTCCTTTAATTCCAAACCGAGATATGCCCTTATTCGGAGAGACACGAAGATAAACATGATCTCGCTTCTCAAATTCCAATGGGCGTCTCCTCTTGTTAGCGTAGCTAACTTGGCGAGATTGTGCGGCTTTCATGTTGGCTTGAATTTGTCGGACTTTTTCTTCAGCTTGAGTGACAAGATCGGGACCAAAATTAGTTCTTTCACCCGCTTGCGACCAATTCAAAGGTGTTCGACAACAATGACCATACAATGCTTCAAATGGTGACATTCCCGAACTCTCTTGATAGCTATTGTTGTACGAGAGTTCGGCGAATGGAAGACAATCATCCCAATTTCCTCGATTTTCCATAGCACATGCTCTCAAGATATCCTCCAAATATTGATTTAACCTTTCGGTTTGTCCATCCGTTTGAGGGTGAAAAGCGGAACTTCTAATGAGAGTGGTACCAAGACAAGAATGCAATTGCTCCCAAAAGCGAGATACAAATTGCGGACCTCGATCGGAAACAATGGTTTTTGGTACTCCATGCAAACATAGCACTCTTGAGATGTATAGCTCGGCATACTTCTTGGTATTGTAGGTAGTATGGACGGGAATGAAATGCGCGGATTTGGTTAATCTATCCACAATAACCCAAATTGAATCATGCTTCTTTGATGTGAGAGGCAATCCAACGATAAAATCCATAGTAATGTCCTCCCACTTCCAAACGGGAATTTTTAATGGGTTCAATGATCCGGCCTTTCTCAAGTGATCGCTTTTACTCGTTGACAAGTATCGCACTCGGCCACATAACGTGCAATCTCACGCTTCATGCATGTCCACCAAAACTTTTCTCTTAGGCCGCGATACATCTTGTTGCTACCGGGGTGTATGGAATATTTAGATAAATGTGCCTCATCCATTATTTTCTTCCGTAATTCCATATCCTGCGGAACAACGAGACGCCGATTGAACCATAACACACCATCGACATCTTGTCGGAAACATGTAGCTTCATCCTTTTCTATCTTTTGCCTAATAAATTCCATTCCTTCGTCCTTCTTTTATGCCTCAATAATTTCCTCACGAAGGGTAGGAATGAGAGCTACATTATACAACGAGCCATAGGGAATAACTCGCAAACTTGGTTCACTAAAATCTCAAAATTTCCGATTTTTCCATAGCACAACCGGTAATATGATTGCATTGATCCTTGCGACTCAAAGCGTCGGTAACCACATTAGCTTTACCTGGATGATAATGAATCTCCAACTCATATTCCTTGATTAATTCCAACCATCGACGTTGCCTCATATTCAACTCTTGTTGGGTGAATATATACTTGAGACTCTTATGATCGGTGTAGAGATTCACAAGATTTCCAAGTAGATAAAGCCTCCAAGTTTTCAAAGCAAGGACAACCGAGGCTAGTTCCAAATCATGGGTAGGGTAGTGTTGTTCATGCTTGCGAAGTTGACCGGAAGCATAAGCAACGATACGACCTTCTTGCATTAGCACACACCCTAGACCGGTGCCGGACGCATCACAATACACGTCGAACGGCTTGGTGATGTCGGCTTGTGCTAACATCGGAGCGGAGGTCAAATGCTTTTTGAGAGTTTGGAAGGCTTCTTCACATTCACGGCTCCATTTAAACTTAGCATCCTTCTCCAATAATTTTTTCATAGGCTTGGCTATGCTTGAAAATTGGGAATGAATTTCCGATAATAACCTAGCAAGACCGAGAAAACTTCGGATTTGTCTCACCGATCTTCGGGACTTCCAAGTAAGCACTTCTTCAACTTTACTTGGGTCAACGGTGACACCTTCCGTGGATATGATATGACCCAAGAAAGGAACTTGCTTCAACCAAAATTCATATTTGCTAAATTTGGCATATAATTGATGATCACGAAGCCATTGGAGAGCAATGCGAAGGTGTTCGGCATGCTTTTCGTCCGACTTTGAATAAATAAGAATGTCATCAATGAAGACACGACAAACTCATCCATCTCGGGCATAAAAACCGAATTCATCAAGTACATGAAATAAGCCGGAGCATTTGTAAGCCCAAAAGACATGACAAGATATTCAAAGAGACCATACCGCGTAGAGAAGGCGGTTTTTGGAATATCTTCGGCTCGGATTTTGATTTGATGGTAACCGGATCGGAGATCAGTCTTAGAGAAGACCTTAGCACCAACTAGTTGATCAAAGAGAATATCAATTCGAGGGAGTGGGTATTTATTCTTGATAGTTACCGCATTAAGAGGACGATAATCCACACATAGACGTAGCGTCTTGTCTTTCTTTCTCACAAAGAGAGCGGGACATCCGCACGGAGATGAACTAGGGCGAATATATCCTTTATCCATAAGCTCACTTAATTGCTCCTTTAACACCGCTAGCTCATTGGGAGCCTTCTTGTACGGCCTATGGAAAATTGGTGCCGCATCGGGTTGGAGCTCAATTTTAAACTCAACATCCCGGTCGGGTGGCATGCCCGGTAAGTCATCCGGAAACACATCGGGAAACTCACATACCATGGGAATATCCTCAATCCTTTTTCCCTCAAGATGGTAGATTTTAGAGGTGGAGAATTTTGGATGGGGTAATTGGAGAATATACGAACCATGGAGTGGTGAGTTTAGGTGAACTTCTTGGGAATCGATGTGCAAAACGGCCTCATGGAGTTTTATCCATCTCATACCTAGGATGATGTCTATTCCTTGCCCTCCTTAAATTATGAGAGAGGAGGGGTATACTTTTCTCTCTAGGTTTAGTGGTACTTGCCTCAACTCTAGGTTTGTTTTTATTTTTCCACCGGGTGATGAGATGATGTAGGGAATATCCAAAACGGTGGGAGTGAGTTGTAAGGTTTTTGCACATGCTTGGCTAATGAAATCATGAGTCGCACCGGAATCGGAAAGAACTAAAGTGGAGTGGTTGTTGACCGAAAACATACCCGAAAGTACCGGCTCTCCCACTTGAATCTCTTCGGCTGTGGTATAGTTGACTCGGCCATTCTTAGCATTCGGAGTGGAAGATTGATTGCGGTTCCCATTTCCATTATTCCCATTGCGGTTTTAATTGTTGTTGCCACTTCCGAAACCATTGTTGTTGTTGTTGTTTGCCGTGTTACGTGTCGGAACACGGCAATCCTTTGCAAACGGACCCGGACGTCCACAATTAATGCACGGACCATGAGAACTGGGTCTAGCACCTTGGTACTTCTGCTGCGGAGGGCGGAATGAATTGTCGTGTTGCTGATTTCCACCGTGAGAATGGTGGTGTTGCTGCGGCACAAATTGGCGTGATCCCCCGTCGGCAGTAATGCGGCACAAAACTTCTGTCCGGACAGGGATGTGATGGCCAACTTGTACTTAGGCGGAGTGGAGCCGGATGGATTTCCTACGGCACGCTTCCTTTTTTGTCCTCTTGGTGAGCACGGATAGCATCTTCTTGCACAATTGCGGCACTCATCAGGTCATTGAACGTGCTGGTGGTGACTTGAGTCAAACGATCTTGCAATTTCGGGCTTAGTCCCGAACGAAAGCAATCCTTTTTCTTGTCATCCGTGCCGACGTGCTAGGATGCATATTGGGCCAAGTAGTTGAACTTCCATGCATACTCTTGCACGGTTCCAGTACCTTGCTTCAAATTGAGCAATTCTTGCAACATGCGCTTCATGAGCAAAAGTCCGATCAATTCACTTGAGTACCGGAGGGAAGGGCGGCGGTGAAACTTGCCCACCATGCACTAGCGGAGCCACGGAGTTGTTGAGCCGCAAAGAGAACCTTTTGCTCGAATGTGCAATTAAGGAGAGCAAACTTCGACTCAATAATGTGCAGAAAGTTGTCCGCCTCCAAAGGATCGGTAGTAGCTACACCAAACTTTGGCGGTTGAGTCGCCCAAAAGTCGGCATAGGTGGAATTTCTCGGCCCTTGAGGTGGCGGTCCTTTGCCTTGTCCTTGATTAGCTTGACTTGTAAAGAACAAGCGGAACATCTTGTTTTGGTTTGACACGAGTTGCTCCAACGGCGTGAGAGGTGGAGGGTTAGGTTGCTGCTCTTCCCTCGCACCTTGACCACTCGCCTGAAGCTTCACCACGATGGGTATTCACCATCTGTCACATATGAAAATTTTTCTCACATTAGCCCGTTAGTTTTGGAGCTAAAACGGCAAGAAAACATAGCATTTGACATAGGGATAAAAAATTTCAGATTGCATGTCCGAAAGAAATAGTGATGAAATAAGCATAATGCGATGGCAACACACCCATTCCATAGATTCCAACATAGCTAGCAGCATGATAGAAATTTTTGATACATGGGAAACCACAAATCCGATATAACACGGTCTTAGGTTACAACACATGTGACCCATAAACAAACACAAATCTCGAAGAGCTTAATTAACAACACGCAGATCGTTTTCCATACACTATTACATGCCTCACGAGATAACAATCCTACAACACATAGAGCTACGACCACCGGTCGTGACAACTACTCGTCGTCATCGCCGTAGTAGTCGTTGTCACGCCTCATGGGAGAGGGTGTGTGACATCCCTTCTGGGACACCCAGTGTTGACGGTCCTTATGGTCCAATTTTACCGTCAACATATTGCATCTTTTTGAATCAAACACCATCACCAAGAATAGACATAGGGATTATTTCTAACAAATTCCACTAGTCTTGGTGAAATGATGAATGCAGGTGCAATTCATATGAAAACGAGGGGAAAACATGCACGAAACATGGACTTTGCAATCGACGGATTTTCCCAGGACTAAAGAATATCGTCCAAAAGCCCAAAACCACAAAACGGGGCCTCAACATCAAACCAAGCAAGTGGATTGGGCCGAGTACACAGCCGAGAGGAAGGCACCGAGAGAAGAACCAAGCCCGGGGGAGCCCGAGCCGGTTCGGCCGAACCGCCCTGCTGGTTCGGCCGAGCCGACGAGTGGGCCCCCTGGCCCACTTTTCTCCGGCGGTTCGTCACCGACGTACGGAGGTCGGTTCCACCTGCAATTAATACCACCGACGTACGGAACCGCCTCCAAGTTGCCGACCTTCCAAGGCTATAAATAAAGGGCTATACCCCCTCTCTCAACACACCACCAACATCAAGATAGAAGACAAAATTCTCATCCTTAGGCCAAGGGCCTCTTGTATCTTAGTAGAATAGGAGAGAGGGCAAGGAAAAGGAAGGAGTGTTCCTCCCTTTTATAAAGTGGAGTAGTATTTCCTTTCCTTTTACCTTGGCGTGTAAACACTCTTTTAGGTGATTTATACGTGGTGATCTACTTATCTATCGTGACATATCTTTGTTAGACGTAATTCTTGTTATACTTGTTTACGGGATCATCGCTTCGCAAGAAGTGCTCTAGCTTTCGAACTCGGTTCTAGGCCGAGGCTAGAGTAGCGGTCAATAGCATAGACGTGGTGTCTAGGCTGGAGATCGCCTTTGTTTGCTTGTGTGCCCCACGGTTTGTAGAGGTAGGTGGCAGGAAGTGACAGCCCTGTCATCCAAAGGAACCCTCCACGTTCGGGTACATAGTAGAGCTTTCGTAGACCGGAGTGGCTTGGCGAGACCAAGCCTAAGACGGTGCCCGAAGTAAACAAGTCTAGCTTGCGTTCGTCTACCTTTAAAGGATAAATAGATAAGAGTCACCCTCTCGACCCTATTTTGCTACGTTGTCTTGGTTGTCCTTGGGTAAACTAACCTTGTTGCAGAAATACTCCGTTCCCTGCGGATATAAATACGATACCTTGGAATACTCCGGGTGAAGTGCTACAACGGTATTCCGTGCGCTTGCGGATTTATTCGTGACGTAAGAAATACCAACAAGCATTTACGGCGCCGTTGCCGGGGAGCGGTTGTTATCTTTGTAACGAATCAGGTTTGCCCTCGTAATCTATCTTACTTACCGTTCTGTTTTTATTTTTCCTTACATTCAAAATTTCACAAAAACATATCATGGAGTCACACCCAACCATCCAATCTTTCTCCACTCCACGGGGTGAACTCTTAGAGCCACCATCATCATCACAACCTATTTCTTCACCTGGCTATGAGTTCTCCCCGATTACATTTCGATGATTAGAGGTTTATCCTTTTCGGGTTTTAAACATGAAAATCCTTATGAACACTTGCGAGAGTTTGAACATTTGTGTTCATGCCGACTGATCCATGGCATGACACAAGAAACATTGAAGTGGAAGTTGTTTCCCTTCTCTCTCAATGAGAAGGCGAAGCAATGGTACACTTACACCGCTAAGAGAGTGAACGGTGATTGGAAAGAATTGCGAGACAAATTTTGTCTAGCATTCTTCCCCGTGTCTCGTATCACTTCTCTACGAGCGGAAATAATAAGCTTTCGACAAGAAGAAAAGGAAACCTTGAGCGCGGCATGGATTCGGTTACGTTCTCTAACGAGACTCCGGACCAGAATTGTTGCTCCCCGAACCCGTTTTATTACAACACTTTTATTCGGGATTGAGCAACGATACCGCACTTTATCTTGACACGGCCGCGGGTGGATCTTTTTCTCATAAGACCATAGCGGAAGCACACGAACTTTTGGATCGAATTGTGGAAAACACACCTTTTTCCGCTGACTTACTCGTAGAGCCGGAGTCGAGAAGATGAGGAACTCGTTGTGCAAGAGACACGGCACTTGGTGCCCATGATGGAGCACCTAGCACTCGAGTCCTCATCTAACACAAGAACAATGATAGAGGAAGATGAACCTCTTGAGTTCCCATTTGAGTTCAAGGAAGAAATTTTTGAAGATTTTGGAAACACCTTGAACTACTCCTATCAAAAGAAACCAGCACTCCCTGCACCAACTCCCGAACCTATTGAAAAATCTATTCTCTTAAAAGCTGTTCGGAAGTTGACAGCAATCATGAGTGATGAATGGTTGATAGAAAACGAACTTTCTTCGGAAGTTCTTCGACTTGATCATCCTAGATCAACCATTCGTGGCTCAATTCGGGGAGTAATGGTAGATATTCTCTATAATCCTCTAGTAGGTGCCAACATCATGTCCGAATCTTTTGCTTCAACTTTATTTGGAAACGAGACATGGGCACCTTCGACAAACTCCTTAAAGCCTCACCGGGGCAATTTTTTGAGAGTTTGGGGATCATTAGAGATGTTTGCATTAAGCATAATGAAGCAAAGGTTTCCCTGGACTTTCACGTTTTCGGAATCTTGGATTTCGATGTTTTGGTCGGTCATCCCATAGAAAAGCTTTTCTTAGGGATATCACCTTTAGGAACCTTAGACTTCACCCTCGGCAAGAAAACTTTTTCTCTTCCTATCATTCATGCACAAAACTCTTTTGCCGAGGAGCCGCTTGTGGAAGAAGAATGCATGGAGGAGGTTATGGCAATTTTTCCTCATGAAAACCCCGAATCATCCTTGGATGAAGATGCTCTTGATTTCATTTTGGAAGAGGATGATTCGGCGGAAACTTTTGAGCTGCCCGAAACTTTTACACCTACGCCACCTCCCGTAGAACTCAAAACTCTTCCACCGAGGCTTGCGCCACGTTTTCTTCACGGAAATCCCGAAACCCCTGTCATCATAAGTGACAAGCTTTCGGAGGAGGAAAGCTGCAAAACTCTTAGCCGTGCTAGAAAAACATCACTCCGTTTTTGGGTACTCGCTTGGAGACCTCAAGGGAATTAGCCCTGCTCTTTGCACCCATCGCA
This sequence comes from Chloris gayana, assembly GCA_031894775.1. Taxonomy (NCBI): domain Eukaryota; kingdom Viridiplantae; phylum Streptophyta; class Magnoliopsida; order Poales; family Poaceae; genus Chloris; species Chloris gayana. The sequence continues at coordinate 288,577 of JAUNZO010001356.1, forward strand.
TTCCCATAGGCCCCGATAGTACACCATCTAGGGAACCTCAAAGGAGGTTGAACAATGCGATGCGGGAGGTCGTTAAAAAGGAGGTCTTAAAACTTTTACATGCTGGCATTATCTATCCTGTTCCACACAGCGAGTGGGTGAGTCCGGTGCAGGTTGTACCCAAGAAGGGAGGAATGACGGTCATCCGAGAATGACAAAAATGAGTTGATCCCTCAACGCACCGTCACGGGATGGAGGATGTGCATAGATTACCGGAAACTTAACAAGGCTACAAAGAAGGATCATTTTCCGCTGCCCTTCATCGATGAGATGTTGGAGCAGGCTGGCAAATAATTCTTTCTTTTGTTTCCTTGATGGGTATTCGGGATATCATCAAATCCCCATCCATCCCGACGATCAAAGTAAGACCACTTTCACATGCCCCTATGGAACTTACGCCTATCGACGAATGTCCTTTGGGCTTTGCAATGCACCTGCTTCTTTTCAACGTTGCATGATGTCTATCTTTTCGACATGATCGAAGAGATTATGGAAGTATTCATGGATGATTTCTCCGTTTATGGAAAAACCTTTGATCATTGTTTAGAAAATTTAGACAAAGTCTTGCAACGTTGTCAAGAAAATGATTTAGTGCTCAATTGGGAAAAATGCCATTTCATGGTTAGAGAAGGCATAGTTCTAGGGCATTTAATTTCTGAAAGGGGGATAGAGGTGGACAAAGCTAAATTAGAAGTTATAGAAAAGCTTCCACCTCCTGTGAATATTAGGGGCATTCGCGGCTTTACGGGACATGCGGGGTTCTATCGTCGTTTTATCAAAGATTTCTCTCAAATTGCTAGACCCCTTACAAATCTACTTGCGAAGGATGCACCCTTTGAGTTTCTTGATGAATGCATGATTGCTTTCACTACCCTTAAAAATGCACTCATCTCGGCGCCAATCATCCAACCCCTCGATTGGACGCTGCCTTTTGAGATAATGTGTGATGCTAGTGATTTTGCCGTAGGGGCTGTTCTTGGCCAAACTAGAGATAAAAAGCATCATGCAATCTCCTATGCAAGCAAAACCTTGACTGGAGCTCAATTAAATTACACTACCACTGAAAAAGAGCTCCTTCTTGTCGTTTTTGCTTTTGATAAGTTTAGATCCTACTTGGTTGGAGCAAAAGTCATTGTTTACACCGATCATGCTGCTTTAAAGTTTTTGCTCAATAAGAAGGATGCTAAACCCCGTTTGATACGATGGGTTCTTCTACTCCAAGAATTTGATGTAGAAATCCGTGATAAAAAAGGAGTAGAAAATTCCGTGGCGAGATCATTTGTCGCGTATACAATTCACTAACCTGCAGGAATTACCCATCAATGATTTCCTACGTGACGACATGCTGCTCCTAATAAGGGACTCACATCCATGGTACGCCGACATTGTGAACTTCATGGCAACGGAGTACGTACCACCTGGAAAGAGCAAGAAACGACTCATCTATGAGAGTCGCCGTCACTTATGGGAAGAACCCTTCCTTTACCGTGTCTGCGCCGATGGATTGCTAAGGCGATGTGTGCCCATACCCGAGAGCACACGAATCATTGAGAAGTGCCATGCATCGCCATACGGGGGACACTACGGCGTGTTTCGTACACGAGGCCAAGATATGGCAAAGTGGTTTCTTTTGGCCAGCCATGTACGAAGACACAAAGGAATTTGTCGGGCGATGCCCGAGAATGTCAAAGAGTTGGAGGCATCACGGCAAGAGATGCAATGCCCCTCAACTACAATTTACAAGTCGAGCTCTTCGACGTATGGGGCATTGACTTCATGGGACCGTTCACCAAGTCACATGACTGCGAATACATCTTGGTGGCGGTAGACTACGTGTCTAAGTGGGTAGAAGCAATGCCTTGCGGGGCCGCAAATGCCAAGCATGCTCGCCGGATGTTCCACGAAATTATCTTCCCGAGGTTTGGAACACCGAAGCTAGTGATAAGCGACGGAGGGTCTCACTTCATTGATAAGACCTTCCGACGCTTCCTAAGAGAACTTGGATCAAGGCATAATATCGCTACTCCATACCACCCTCAAACCGGTGGGCAGGCCGAGACCTCAAACAAGCAAATCAAGCGGATCCTGCAAAAGACCGTAACGAGAAATGGGGAAGGGATGGAAGGACAAGCTACCCGATGCACTATGGGCATACCGTACAGCATATAAGACACCCATAGGCATGTCCCCATACCAGCTCGTGTACGGGAAAACATGTCATTTACCCATCGAGACGGAACACCGAGCGTATTGGGCCATCCGGAAATGGAACATGGACCTTAATGGTGCCGGACGCAAAAGAAAAATGGAGATAGCTGAGTTAGAAGAATGGAGAGACAAAGCTTACCACAACTCAGCTATATACAAAGAAAGGACAAAAAGGTGGCACGACAAAAAGATAAAGATAAAGGTATTCAAGGTTGGAGATAAAGTCTTGCTATTCAATTCACGGGTGAAACTCTTCGGGCATGGAAAATTAAGAAGTAAATGGGACGGACCATACACGGTTATTGACACCTCGTCACATGGAGCAATCACACTTCAAGACGACGAAGGTAAAATATTTAAGGTAAATGGTCAGCGCCTTAAAATTTATTTCGAGCCCGATAAAGATAAAGAATTTGATGTCATGCACTTGATTGATTTGAAATATCTCTCATGATATCCCCCGTTTTACTTCATCACCCGTAGCGGTACTTTCCTTTGAATAAATATAGCAAGAAATAAACCAGAAAAAAAGAAGGAAACCGAGAGGAAGAAAAGGCGGTCCGGCCGAACCCCACTTTGTGGTTCGGCCGAACCGGCCTGATCTCCCCGGCGCCCATCTTTTGCCAAAAATCCAATATCTCCTTCCCTCCTTTCTTTATTTTCTGCTGGAAAATAAAAACCTTGTCGAGCGCGCACAGGGTAGAAAACCCCTATTTATACTTCTCCTCTCCACCCAATCTTTTCATCTCCTCCACTTCCTACATCATGAGCGAACATAGCAGCGCCTCGTCCGACATCTCGGACGGCAGCAGCAAAAGGAAGAAGCCCCATGAATGGATTGAAGAAGGCGAAGCACTCGACAACGCTATCCGCCTCATTGAGGAGCTTCGCCGGCGGTTAGAGCGCGCCAAAAAGAGAATGGGGTTCTCCGGAACCTCTACAACCACCTCGAGAGGGAGAAGAAGAAGGATGAAGACCTCATCGAGACCCTCAGCTGGAGGATGGGCGCGATACGACCTCGCCTTAGAGATGATCGAAGAAGAGAAGGCGAAGCTGCGGGAGGAGGAGAGGAAAATTAAGAAAGATTAAGAGTAGGACGTAGAACGCATAAACCTTAGAAATCTTTCGATCCTTTTTGTAATACGCCTACTGTTTTAATTCAATCATATTAGTGCTCCCCGGGCTTCCATACCGGCAGAGCAAATTTTGTTTCCAAATGTCTTTTGTCTATCTTTTGAAGGAAACGAGGCAAAAGGCAAGTGTGGGGGGGGACATCGCGGAAAGCAAAGACAAACACACGCGAAGCGCGCAGAAACATCACGAGGAAAACAACACAAACACAAGCTGCGAAACGGAGCGCAAGTGAGGCCCGAGCCGGTTCGGCCGAACCCAAAAGGGTGGTTCGGCCGAACCCTGGTGGGTCCCACTCAGCCCCTGCTTCCTCGTGGCACTTGAGTTTGTTTCTCACACTTCCTTTTTGCCTACCTTATTTGTCAAGTTCATTACGAGACGCGAAAAACAATTACTAAAACTTGACCAACTAAAATTTGGGAAGATTTCTTTTGAATACCTTTGAAAATCCCAAGTCTCTCCCTAATACTCTCATGATGATCTTGCACACTTTTTATTACTCGCTTCATCACCACTTGCCTGTGAACAAATAATCAAATCCATAGGACCCATGTTTTTCTAGATTATTGGCAAGTGTGATATGGCTCGACGAAATGATCTTATGCTTAGCTTACCGAGTCCTTGGGAATTTTATTTCACAAAACAAAAATACCATGGCTTCATGCTCCTCTCTTGATACAAAAATGCCTACCAATGCCATATGACGATCATACCTTGCAAAACTTACATACATATGCTGCTTGTGTTTGCAATGAGCTTTACCAAAATTGAGTGACCCTAGAGAGAAACTTGTCATGCTCTCTTGATCAAGAGCACGTACACTCCACCAAAAAAGGGCTAAACTCCTACACTGGGAGCTAGCCCCCCACCAAAATAAAGACACTCCTCGCTTGCACCTCTTTTTACCTCTCTCTCTCTCTCAATCACGCATAAACAAGACATGGCTATGTAGAAAGAAAAGCTCACACGGATGAGCAATGAAAAGCTCACACGAGATGAGCAATGAAAAGAAAGCTCACAAAGATGAGCAATGAAAAAGAGAAGAGATGCTCAAGCATAGAGCAAGAAAAGAAAAGAAAGAAAATAAAAAGATAGCCATGTTTTGAAAATGCAAAATAAAGAGGGGTCAATTACAATAGGAGTTGTCACTTTTTCATATCCATACACACACGCACTTCTTGATCAAGGTTGCATGACTTGGCTTCTCCATGGATCCTTTCTTTTGGCTTAGCAATATTTGTGATACAAGTATGCCTCTCTCATTCCCTACCGAGCTCCACATACAAGCCTAAAAAGTAGGAAAAAGAGAGGCAACACAATGCCTTAGTGAGGAAAACACTTTTTGAGCGATTCAAGAGAATCAAAGAGGAGCGGGAGTCATGTTGTTTATTTTCAAAACTTTCAAAAACCCAAGGTGCTTAGTGAGCAAAAGTATAGTGACTTGAGTCATGAGCTGTTCCACTTATCAATCATCCAAGAATGCATGTTAGCCACCGTCATGTTCACAAGTAAAACGGTGTGGCTTGTAATAACATGTGTGCGAGGTCTCTAAGAGGAGAGATCTCTCAACTTACGCTCCCACCTTTACTCGAGGACGAGCAAAGAGCTAAGTGTGGGGGGTCTTGTTGACGGTCCTTATGGTCCAATTTTACCGTCAACATATTGCATCTTTTTGAATCAAACACCATCACCAAGAATAGACATAGGGATTATTTCTAACAAATTCCACTAGTCTTGGTGAAATGATGAATGCGGGTGCAATTCATATGAAAACGAGGGGAAAACATGCACGAAACATGGACTTTGCAATCGACGGATTTTCCCAGGACTAAAGAATATCGTCCAAAAGCCCAAAACCACAAAACGGGGCCTCAACATCAAACCAAGCAAGTGGATTGGGCCGAGTACACAGCCGAGAGGAAGGCACCGAGAGAAGAACCAAGCCCGGGGGAGCCCGAGGCCGGTTCGGCGGAACCGCCCTGCTGGTTCGGCCGAGGCGACGGGTGGGCCCCCCGGCCCACTTTTCTCGGCGGTTCGTCACCGACGTACGGAGGTCGGTTCCACCTGCAATTAATACCACCGACGTCCGGAACCGCCTCCAAGTTGCCGACCTTCCAAGGCTATAAATAAAGGGCTATACCCCCCTCTCTCAACACACCACCAACATCAAGATAGAAGACAAAATTCTCATCCTTAGGCCAAGGGCCTCTTGTATCTTAGTAGAATAGGAGAGAGGGCAAGGAAAAGGAAGGAGTGTTCCTCCCTTTTATAAAGTGGAGTAGTATTTCCTTTCCTTTTACCTTGGCGTGTAAACACTCTTTTAGGTGATTTATACGTGGTGATCTACTTATCTATCGTGACATATCTTTGTTAGACGTAATTCTTGTTATACTTGTTTACGGGATCATCGCTTCGCAAGAAGTGCTCTAGCTTTACGAACTCGGTTCTAGGCCGAGGCTAGAGTAGCGGTCAATAGCATAGACGTGGTGTCTAGGGCTGGAGATCGCCTTTGTTTGCTTGTGTGCCCCACGGTTTGTAGAGGTAGGTGGCGGGAAGTGACAGCCCTGTCATCCAAAGGAACCCTCCACGTTCGGGTACATAGTAGAGCTTTCGTAGACCGGAGTGGCTTGGCGAGACCAAGCCTAAGACGGTGCCCGAAGTAAACAAGTCTAGCTTGCGTTCGTCTACCTTTAAAGGATAAATAGATAAGAGTCACCCTCTCGACCCTATTTTGCTACGTTGTCTTGGTTGTCCTTGGGTAAACTAACCTTGTTGCAGAAATACTCCGTTCCCTGCGGATATAAATACGATACCTTGGAATACTCCCGGGTGAAGTGCTACAACGGTATTCCGTGCGCTTGCGGATTTATTCGTGACGTAAGAAATACCAACACCCGGGAGTCGGTACAGGGGGACACTCGACGAAGCGAGTTACAACAGTTCATCATTTCATACAAGCCAGAATATATACATCATGGTATAATACAACCAGGTTTTCAAAATACAAACATCGTACAGCGGAAGCATAATTCATTATTAAGTCGTGGAAGTACGATTCATGTCCCGAAACATAACGAACAAACCCCGAGTATTCTAATACTAAGCAAGACAGACCCGTCAACGAGGCACACTAAGGCCGACGCCTAGTATGCAAAGGCTTTATGGCTGTGGAGTTGACTCACGTGCGAAACCAGCTCTAAAGGTTGATCCTTAGTTTCAAGTTTTAGCTCAAGTTAAGTTCATTAGAGAACAAGGGTTAGCGAGTCTATAACTACTGCAATCAAGTTTGCAAGAAAAGACAATTCCGACCAACAGTTCTTTCATCTCTCATCTTCATCTTTCAGTTGATTAACTACGATGTGACGAGCTAAGCAAGCGGTACTCATTACTGCGAGGGACAGCGATTCGAATCGATTTTTTTACCAGCTGGCAAAACCCGACTACACGACGTATACGCACCACATCGGTCGTATACGACAACTTTTCCTGCTAGCACCTGGCAGAAGACTAGCCATTTCCAAACTCCCCGGGAATATGGCGACTCCACGACTTCCTCCGTGGCCGACCCATTTCCCTCCCGTGAGAGTTCCCTCTCACTAACAGCCAGCAAAAGAGAGTTGGCTACGCTACATCTCTCGCGGCGATAGGGTACATCAGCTTGCTGGGCCCATGACACCAGCATGTAGTACGGTACGTTCAAACTTGTTCAACTATGCCGACAACGGCACGGTCCTTGACCGACTCGGACGGGGCTACCACCTTGCAAGACCTCACTCCGTCTTGCCCTTTCTCCTACGTGGCCCGTCCGGTCTCAACTTCATTAACACTCTCTTTTAAATTTAATGACAACACATCAAAATACTTAAAGCCTCCATGCTTTAAGATCATCTAAAACATCTACCGTTGCGACTATGAATTAAGCCTAGCTTCTATTGAGCTACCTGTACCAAGTATAGTATAAACAAACGGAAACCTATCTCATCCATCTAGGGTGTCAATCATTTCCTAACACCTAATGCACAAGCATAACTTAACTAGTGTGATAAAATAAAATATTTAAAACATAGGTCGGATGCACCGGGCTTACCTTGATTCACGTCGGTGTTAGCTTCCTCGGTGTTCGGGTCGACTTCGATGTTTCCGTCTCCTATCTCGACCTCGGACGGAACTTCGATCACGTCGAGACCTAGGTCGACCAACAATACGTCGCAAATCACAACCATGCGTGTATGAATGTACATGATATGATGTGCAATGATTTTTTATCGACATGTTCATTAATTAACAATTAATAATTAATTAATGATATACAATAACACATGAAGTAATAAACTAAGATCACATGAAATGATGGTGTTTATGTTTAATTTTGAAAAACATTTTTCATAAACACTTTCATCCGTAGTATCTCCTTCATCTAAATAAATTCTTTTCTTAAATTAAATATTTAATTAGCATTAAATAATAACTTCTATTAACCAAAGAATGTAATCAATTAATACTAATGAAATAAAAATACTGAAAATAGATATTTTATTTCATAAACAGGTAGAGAATATTTTTCCGAGTCTAACAAAATTGGTCTCACGTTTTTCTGATTTTTATATAATTTTCTACGAATTTTCAAAATTCTAAAAGGGTTTTGTGCCACACGCGGGGCCACGGGGTTGTGACGCACGCGATCCCGCGTAGCCACACGTGATCCCGCGCGTGTGGCCCACGGTGTGGCGCCACCGCAGAGGCGAGCCCACGGCGGCGCGGCCACCGGAGACGGCCGGCGTTGAGCCAAAGCTCGCCGCGGGACCCTCTACGTGCTCTACTCAACATGGCGAACACGATGGTGTGGACGAGCTCACGTGAGCTCGACCGGAAGCTTGCCGGCAGCGAGGTGCGGCCATGGCAGAGGCTCCGGCACGGCCAAGGCTCGCCGTGGTTGCTCAAAATTTGGGGAAAACATGCGTGAAGCTTCTACGGCACATGCGCAACGACGACATAGTGTCGCGATCCCTTGAAGATGGCCGGAGAGTAGTGCTCACCGTGGGGGATGCGGACGGCGGCGGTGAAACTCCGGAATGACGGGGAATTCTCGTCGGACCTGTGGAGAGAACTCAAGGTTGAGTGGCCGGGGATGACGAGCAACACGTTACGCATCATTGGAAGGAGAAAGGAAAGCAAACGGCTCACCAAGCAACACAAATTTTGAGCCGCGGCGGAGGAACGACGACGAGCTCCCGCGGAGGAAGGTGGCCTCGCCTCGACGGAGCAGAGCTGCTCGGCTCAATTGGAGGGCCCGGGGAGCTTCGCTAGGTTGCTGCGTGACTTGCGGTGGGGTTGGCTCGGACGGGGAGCCACCGGAGCGGCCCGGCGGCGGTGAGCCGGGGAGAAGCGAGCGGTTGCGTGGGGGGGCGCGTGGACGCGCGGCCGGGAGGCGGCCCGAACGACGGCGGTCGCCGCCGAGAGAGAAGAGAGAAGACGAGAGGCCGGCGCTGGGCCCCGGCCCGGCCATTTTGCTAAAAGACCCCCGCTTTCGATTAATTGAAAAACTACTTTCCCGAGCTCGAAAAATTTTACAAAAATTCAGGGTTGCTAATGAAAATATTTCAAACACTTTTCCTTTTAAGTCCAAGTTCAAATTCCAAATATTTTTCGGATTAAAGTTTCATGTTTAAATTAAAAAGAGAGGCTTTAATTATTTCTTATAGATATTTTTACAAAAGAAAATAATTTCATAGGAACTCCATAAATCTATTATTCTCATGTTTAATCAACAGAAAATGTTAAACACCAAAATTTACTTTTATTTTAATTCTTTTTTTAAGAACATGATTTTCTTAAGTTAAATTGATATTTTATGTGTACTCTTAACACAAAATTAAATAGTTTCACAAATGCAACATGATGACATGATCATGAATGACATGAAATGCACTTTTCTTATTAGGGTTGTTACAGCCCTCCCCCTTACAGGAATCTCGCTAGACGAGGGTACTAAAGAATTCGGGGTAATTGGATCGGAGAAACTCTTCTTGTTCCCATGTAGCTTCAGCTTCTAAGTGATTACTCCATCGAATCTTGTAGAACTTGATGGTTCGATGTCGAGTCACTCGATCCTTGGCATCGAGAAGTTTGATTGGACGTTCGTCATATGTCAAGTCTTGTCGTAACTCGTTCCACATCTGTCGTCGGTATGTCTACCGGTGGTTTTAGACACTTCTTCGGTTGAGACACGTGGAACACACTCGTGGATTCCCGATAAATGTGCCGGCAATTTCAAACGATATGCCACGGCTCCACATCTCTCTCGGATTGGAGAAGGTCCGATATATCGTGGAGCTAACTTGCCTTTAATTCCAAACCGTTGAACACCTTTGGTTTGAGATACTCGAAGATAAACTTGATCTCCAACCTTGAATACCAACTCTTGACGTCTTTTATCGGCATAGCTGATCCGTTGAGATTTAGCTCTCTTGAGGTTCCGTTGAATGAGACGTACTTGTTCCTCTCGCATCTTTTACCAAGTCAGGTCCGAAGATTACTCTTTCTCCACTATCGGACCAATTCGGAGGTGTGCGACAACTATGTCCATATAGAGCTTGGAATGGTGACATTCCGGCACTCTCTTGATAACTCGTTATTGTATGAGAACTCGCCAGCGGTAAACATTTCTCCCAATCCTTGCCATATGTCAAGACACATGCTCGAAGCATATCCTCGAGATACTCGATTGATCCTTTCTGTTTGTCCATCCGTTTGAGGATGATAAGCCGAGATTCGTATCAATCTTGTTCCCAATGATTCATGTAATTGTTCCCAAAATCTGGAGACAAACTGCGTTCCTCGATCCGAGATAATGGTCTTCGGCACTCCATGCGGACAAAGAATGCGAGCGATGTACAGCTCTGCATATTTCTCGGCGGTGTACCGAGTATGTACCGGTATGAAGTAAGCCGACTTAGTCAATCTGTCCACAATAACCCGGATGGAATCGTGTTTTCGTGGGCTTAACGGTAATCCAACAATGAAATACATGCTGATGTCTTCCCACATCCATTCGAGGAATACTCAAGGGTTGCAATGGACCCGCTTGCTTCAAGTGCTCGCTTTGACACGTCGACAGGTATCACACTCATTAACATACTTGACTATTTCCCGCTTCATGCGTGTCCACCAAAATCTTTGCTTCGGATCTCGATACATCTTGTTGGTTCTTGGATGAATTGAGTATTTAGATGTATGAGCTTCATCCAGTATCTTCTTGCGAAGTTCCAGGTTCCTTAGGTACTACTAGTCGATTCTTGAACCAAATAACTCCTTCATTGTCTTCCCTGAAACATTTAACTTCACCTTTCTTGAGTCGTCTTCTAATATGTTTCATGCCAACACTTTTCCGCTGAGCTGCTACCACTTCTTCACGAATGGTAGGGATAAGAGCTAAATTGGTCAACGCTCCATACGAAGGAATCCGGAGATTAGGCTTGTCACTTTCCCGTGAAGGTGCTTGAATCAATAGTTGAGCCGTGAGATTATTGCAATGAACCTTGCGACTCAAAGCATCAGCTACTACGTTTGCTTTGCCGGGGTGATAGTGAATCTCAAGCTCATAATCCTTTATTAACTCTAGCCATCTTCGTTGCCGCATATTCGGATCCGCTTGAGTGAAGATGTACTTAAGGCTCTTGTGGTCGGTGTATAAATGTACCAAATTACCCAAGAGATAGTGTCTCCAACTCTTCAATGCAAGAACCACTCCCTGCTAGTTCCAGGTCATGTGTGGGATAGTGTTCCTCATGGCGCCTAAGTTGCCGAGAGGCATAGGCAATCACGCGACCTTCCTGCATTAGGACACATCCGAGTCCTGTTCCCGGTGCATCACAATACACATCAAAAGGCTTTGTCGGATCCGGCTGAGCGAGCACCGGTGCTCGTTGTGAGTAACTTCTTCAACGATCCGGAAAGCTTCTTCGCAATCCTTGCTCCATTCATACTTGTTATCCTTTTCCAACAATTTGGTCATTGGCTTCGCAATCTTTGAAAAGTTTGGAATAAATCTTCCGTAGTAACAGACCGGACCTAAGAAACTCCTGATTTGTGAGACCGACATCGGTGGCTTCCAATCCAACACTTCTTGAACTTTGCCCGGGTCAACGGCTACTCCTTCGGCTGATATCACGTGACCTAGGAACGACACTTCCTTTAACCAAAACTCACACTTGCTAAAGTTGGCATATAGCCGATGATCCCTTAGAGGTTGCAACACAATCCTTAAATGATTGGCATGTTCCTATTCGACTTGGGATAGATCAAGATGTCGTCAATGAATACCTGTAACAACTCTCGAAATAATGCATTTCATGTCATCATGAGCATTGCATCATATTGCATTTATGAAGTTATCAAATTTTTGTGTTAAGAAAATGCACATAAAATATCAAACTAGCTAAAAGATTAAAGGAAATGCTTAAAAATAATTTAAATAAGAGGAAAATATATGTTTAACATTTTCTATTGCTCAAACATCATAAATAAAGATTTATAAAAGCTCCCCGAAATTATTTTGCTTGGTAAAAATAATTACAAGAAATAAACAAAGCTTCTTTGTTAATTTATCTATGAATTTTTAATCCGAAAATAATTTGGAATCTTAACCTGGACTTAATAGGGAACATGCCTAAATACTTTCAATTACCACCCTGTTTTTTTGTAAAATTTTCTCGAGCCCGGAAAGTGGGTTTTTAAATACGCGAAAGACCGGGGGGTTTTTGTAAAATGTCCGGGCATGGCCTCTTCTTCCCCTCTCTCTCTCCCGCGCTCAGCACCGCCTGCGGCCGCATCGCCTCCCGGCCGGGCCGCCACGCCACCCCGCCACGCCGGAGCTCGGCCACACGCAGCTGCTCGCTTGGCTGCCTCCCTTACCGCCTCCCCGGGTGGGATAAACACCCCGTTCCTATCTCTTCTCTCCCTCTCCCTCACTCGGTTGTCTCCATTGCCGCCCCTCCGGAGCACCGCCGCCGAGGCCGCTTCGGCAACCCATTCTTCATACCAACGCCACCAAAAGGTTCGCAGGAACACACTCCATCTCTCCGTGACCATCAACCGTCACCAATCGCCGTAGCCCTCTCAAATCGAGCCATCTTCTTCCCCGAGCACCCGGCCATGTTCTTCCGCCGCGTCTTCAAATTAGTGAGCCGTGGTGAGGCACTTGTGCTTGTTTCTCATTCTCGTGATGCGCAAGATGATGTTCATCTAGTTTGTCAACTCATCCGCACGTTTCCTCCTCGAGTCCGATAAGAATCGACCGTTTTCCCCGAAGTTCTATCACCGCAGCCGCACCACTCACGGTGAGCAACCTCTCCCGCCGTGTCTGAAGCTTCTAACTCATCATGTCAAGCTAGCTCATGATTCGTAGTAGCTCACGACATGATTTTCCCTAATTTCTAAGCATTCGGGTGAGCTCGCGCCATGGTCGGAGCTCCGACGTGCCCGCACCTCGCCGTCGCCGTGTCCCCGGTCAAGCTCATGTGAGCGCGTCACCACCATTAGGTTCGCCACATCAAGTAGATCGCCTAGGTAGTCTCGCGGTGAGCTTTGAGCCATCTCCGGCCATCGTCGGTGGCCGCGCCGCCGTCCCTCGGTCGCCGCGGTGGCGCCACACCGCGGGCCACACGCGCCGGATCGCGTGTGGCCACAGAGCGGATTTCGTGTGGCAACCCCGTGGCCTCACGTGTAGCCCGGAATAGTTTTTAAATTTCAAAAGTTCATAGGAAATTCAATAAAAATCAGAAAAATGCGAAACCAATTTTGTTAGACTCGGAAAAATAAGATCTATCTGTTTATGAAATAAAATATTATTTTGGGCAAATATATTTCATAGATAGTATTTAATCACATTCTTTGTTTAAAGAAAAGCTATTATTTTATGTTAATTAAATGTTTAATGAAGGAAAATAATTTAAAGATATCTGCATGACGAAAGTAATTATGAAAATTATTTTCCAAAATTAAACGTAAACATTATCATTTCATGTGGTTCCAATGTATTATCCTATTAGCACGAGTCACTTAAATAATGATTTATTATTGCTTAATAAATAGGAATAATTATTAATTACTAAACCTAAGTAATTAGTATTAATGAACTTAATTAATTATTAATTAGGAACCATGATTAATTAATAATTACTAACCATGTTTGAGCATTAATTAATGAGCATAACCAATTGCTAATTACTCGCTTAATAAACATGCTTAATTATGAATTGTTAATTAACCAATATGATGAAGCATTAATTTTTAAATTATTAATTATTCATTATTGAACATAATTAATAAAACCGTTGCATAAGTATATCATGTTCATTCATGCATTCATGGTTGTGATTCGCGACGCAATGTTGGTCGACCAAGGTTCCGAGGTGATCGAGGTTCCACCCGAGGTCGAGGTAGGCGAAGGGAATCTCGAAGTCGACCCACCCGCCGAGGAAGCTAACCCCGACTCGTATCAAGGCAAGCCCCATCGCATCCTACCTATGTTTTTAAATATTTTATTTTATCACATAGTTAAGTTCTGTTGTACATTAGGTGTTAGGGAATGTTTGATACCTAGTTGCATTATGGTAGGTTTCCGTTTGTTTATACTATACTGGTACAGGTAGCTCAATAGAGGCTAAGCTTAATTCATAGTCGCAACGGTAGATGTTTTAGGAAATCTTAAAGCATGGAGGCTTTAAGGGTTATTGTGTTGACACTAAGGTGAAGAGAGTGTTAATGAAGTTGTGACCGGACGGGCCCCGTAGGAGAAAGGGCAAGACGGAGATGAGGTCTTGCAAGGTGGTAGCCCCGTCCGAGTCGGTCAAGGACCGTACCGTTGTCGGCTTAGTTGAACAAGTTTGAACGTACCGTACTACATGCTGGTATCATGGGCCCAGCAAGCTGATGTACCCTATCGCCCTAGAGATGTAGCGTAGCCGGCTCTCTTTTATCGGTCGTTAGTGAGAATATAGTCTCACGGGAGGGAGATGGGTTGGCCACGAGGGAAGTCGTGGAGTCACCATACTCCCGGAGGAGTTGGAAATGGCTAGTCTTCTATCGAGTGCTAGCGGGAAAAGTTGTCGCATACGACCGGTGTGGTGCGTATACGTCGTGTAGTCGGGTTTTGCCAGCTGGTATAAATCGATTTGAATCGCTGTCCCTCGCAGTAATGAGTACCGCTTGTTTAGCTCGTCACATCGTAGTAAATAATATGGAAGATGAAGATGAGAGGTGAAAGGAATAATTATCTATTTTATCTTGTCTTGCAAACTTGATTGCAATAGTGATAATCTACAAATGCCATGGTTAATGAACTTAATGTGAGCTAAAATATTGAAAGTAAGGACCCACCCTTTAATGCTTTTTTCGCAAAGGAGTAAACTCCACAGCCAGAAAGCCTTTGCATACTAGGCGTCGGCCTTAGCGTGCCATGTTGACGGGTCAGTCTTGCTCGAGTATTAGAATACTCGGGGTTTGTTCGTTATCTTTCGGGGAACGAGTCGTACTACCACGACTTGTATGGTAACTTTCCGGAAGAGGAGCAGTGTCCCGAGGGAGGTTCCCTCGAATGGGAACGTATCCCCACGCCGTGAAGAGGGAGGACCGTGACGTACGAAGGGCTCAGTACATCACGTTGACCGTTTAGAAGTCTTTTGGTTGTATAAAGTACAAGCTTCCGCTGAAATACTCGTAGAATGTTAAACTTCAATAATGTTATGTTTCCGCTGCACGAATGTCTGTATTTCGAAAACCTGGTTGTATTATACCATGATGTATATATTCTGGCTTGTATGAGATGACGTTTCGTTGTAACTCGCTTCATCGAGTGTTCCTCTGTACCGATTCCTTGGTGTCCCGAAGGGGATGTCACAGCTGGTATCGGAGCGGTTCGAGAGCGTAAGTACATCATTACAAGCCTATTTTCAAAACTTAACATGTTAGTACGATAGAAAACGAAAGAGTGCGGAGCCCTATAAGGATGTCGAATAGTTAGATTTTTACTAACCGTTCGACATTTGGGTTTTGGGAAGGGCTAACTATTCGTCGTAGTTTTATACACTATAGTACGTATAGTTAGTTTACGAGTATGCGTCATGTCGTATTGTGTGCTAAATAAATATTGGGGTATACTTAGCTAGTTTCGTAGTACTTGTATAGGTTGTTACTGTTCGTTTTCTTCGTGGGAAGAAGTGTTTAACCCGTTTAAACATGTTCCCTGCAGATGCCGATCACTCGCGGTAGAAAGCGCGTTCGGGAGGAGGAGGACACACGGGCTGCACGCGTCGTAGAGCTGGAGCAGCGGATCCACGGTTTGGAGTTACGGACGCGAGCCGGGACCGACGGCTAGGCGCTTGGAAGAACCGTTGTTCGAGTGGACTGCCGGGACGTATAGAGGTCCCACGCCAGGATCGCCGAGCTGGAGGAGCAGCTAGTGGAGGTTACCCTGGACCGTGACGGTTTTCACGGGGCGGCCATAGCGTTGGACACACAGCTGGCCACGGTCACCGCAGAGCGAGACGCCGCTCGCGAGGCGGACGAGGAGCACGTGATACGGTTGGCGGGGATGACAGCGCAGCGTAACCACGTTGTGGAGACGCTGATCGAGGTGCAGGACCGGATGGGTCAGCTCGAGGCGATGTTTGACGGGATAGCCGACATGCACCACGCACCGATACACGACCACGACGCACCGCTTGTGCAGTTTCAGCAGTTGCAGCAGCAACAGCGAGGTCCACCGGACGACACCGAGGTGGTCTCCGGGATGGACTACGAGCCACCACCTGCCTCACCAGCGAGAGGACGTCGAGTCGGACGCCGGCAGCCACGCGCCATCGTCTTAGTTGTGTTGTGACTTTACTGATGTAGGAGGGTAGCCACATTTTGCTGACATAGGTCGGATGTAGATAGGGTACTAGCAGGTGTTGGTCGGATGGTAGTGTATGAAAAGTGGGTTTGAGTTGTACAAACAATAAATAATGAAAAAGAAGTGGTAGTAATATATCTATGCAGTTATTAGTCTAAAAGAATTACTGAAATAATAGGATTAGTTTCTGCTTGTATCTGATATGCTTACTTCTCCACGAGAGATGGACAGCTCGAGTACCGTTGTTAGTGAAGTAAGAGGACAAAGGGAGGATGTTCGTGTAGTAAGGCTGGAGAGACAACTGCAGGAAAAGGAGGAGTTGTTAGCACTTAGAGAGGCGCAATTGGTAAACAAGGAGCAGCAGATTCAATTTAAGGATCAACAGCTGGCAAACGCACATGCCCTGATCACTCGGTTAGAGCAAGATCTACTACAAGCACACAATGCGATACTGAATGAAGCAATAGGACAGCAACCTCCCGAGGATGAACCAGTAGTGCAGGAAAATCTCGTGGCGGCTGAATCTAAAGAAGAAGAGGAGGATCCTGAAGAGATAATGGACGTGGATTCAGTCATAGACTTCACGGAGATTCCACAACTAGAGGATGCGGAATCCGAGGCAGGCAGTTCCATAAGCCAGGAAGTGACGTCCAGGCTTCGCGAAGAAGAGTAGAGTGCTAGCTAGTAGCAAGTGAGAAAATTAGTATGTAAAATAGGCGTTAGTTAAATAACGAGCGTGATGTAACCACGCATGAGTGTATCTTAGGAATCGTTGTAACATGGATGTATGAGCATGTGTTTATGGATTTGGTGGTTGTTCTAATAAAGATGGTTGTTGCATAAGATTCATTTGGAATTCCTCATCTATGTATTCCTGTTTCTTCCATTATTATGTTGGAATGAAGATGTCTAACGCAAAAACTTTTCTTGGACAGAATGGTTGGAACAAGGAGACGTGATGAGCCGGAGAGTTCTCAACGCGGGGCGGAAACACCACCACCACCCCGACATTGGCACGAGGCCATCGCAAGCTGTGCTGGATTCTCGCGCGGAGCAGCGAGAATTATTGGAGCAATTGGTCCGCAACACTGCTCCACAGGAACGTCACCAAGGCCGGAATGCACCGGAAGAGAGGGTGACTTTCTCGGACTTCTTATCGGTTCGCCCCCGGTCTTCTCGGATGCGGGTGAACCATTAGAAGCTGATAAGCGGCTTCGCACCATTGAGTCGAAGCTGGAGTTGTTTCCATGCACCGATCATCGGAAGACACTCTTCGCTTCCCAGCAATTGCAAGGATTTGTCTGGAGCATGGTGGGCCAACTACAAGGCGATGTTCCCTCCAGGGCATCAAGTTTCATGGGCGAGTTCACCAAAGCCTTCAGGGAGCACCATATTCCGGAAGGTTTAATGAACCAAAAGAGGAAGGAGTTCTTATCACTCGAAGCAAGGTGACATGAATGTGCATACCTACTCTAAGGTATTCAACCGTCTTGCTCGATACGCTCCTGAACATGTGGACACGGATGCCAAGAAGAAGAATTTGTTCAAGGAAGGAATGAGTACCAAGCTACGATCACGCCTGGTGCTAAACAAGACCGATAGCTTCAATGACTTCGTGAGTGATGCTATCGCGTTGGAAGATTCTATCCGCCTCCATCGGACGGAGAAGAACAAGAAGAGGCCGGCTGCTGGACAAGGAAGTGGCGGACCGTCGAAGTATAGGCTGGTCTACACTGCACCGTCGGGTCAGCGCTACCAGCACACGCCTTCTCGTCCAAGTTACTATCGGCAGCCTCAGCCACCCCAACAATCTCAGCAACAGCGGTCGAATCAATATCGTCCGCCCTATCAGCAGCAGAATACTCAGAATCCCAGCACCGGTGAATCAAGCACCGCAGCAGAATGGACCGCCATGTTTCAATTGTGGCCGTCCAGGACATTACTATCGCAGTTGTCCATATCCTCGGAAGGCACCATATACACCTAGACCTCAAGGACAACCGCAGAATCAGCCCAGAGCACCAGCCAAGAATACACCGAGTGAAGACTGGCCGTGCCAACTTTACTACGGCCGAGGAGCTACCCGAAGGAGGACAAATCTTAGCGGGTATGTTTTCTATCGCTGATCATCCTGCTATGGTTTTATTTGATTCGGGAGCTACGCATAATTTCATCGACAAGTCATATATTGCTAAGCATTGCATCACGCCATCCAAGTTAACATGGACACATATTATCTCAACACCTGGGGGTAAAATCCTTACAAATGAAGTAGCTGCCAATATGCCATTAAGATTGGGTAGCAAGGTTTATTCCACTTCGTTAATCATATTGGATGGGCAAGGGTTAGATGCAATTATTGGCATGCAATGGATGAATTTCCATAAGGCAGTATTGGATATAGCATCTCGAGCCGTATATCCGAACTCTCCTGTTCATGGTCGGGATTGCTTACTCTTAACTCTTCCCCAAGCTATGCTGCGAATGGTTAATAAGGCTATAGGTAAGAGTCTGGAGGATATACCCATAGTCCGTGAGTACCCGGATGTCTTTCCGGACGACTTGCCGGGACTACCGCCGGACCGAGCGGTAGAGTTTAAGATAGAGTTACAGCACTGGAACAACACCAATATCAAGAAGGCCGTATCGGATGCCGCCGAATGAGCTGGCGAGTTGAAGGTGCAATTAAAGGAATTATTGGACAAGGGATATATATGTCCAAGTTCATCGCCATGGGGATGCCCAGCCTTGTTCGTGAAGAAGAAAGACAAGACATTGAGGCTATGTGTGGATTATAGACCTCCGAATTCGGTTACCATCAAGAACAAGTACCCTCTTCCGAGGATTGATATCTTGTTTGATCAACCGATGGGAGCCAAAGTCTTCTCCAAGATAGATCTTCGCTCGGGATATCATCGATTAAGATAAGAGCTGAAGATATACCGAAGACTCGCATTCTCCACAAGATACGGACTTTATGAGTACCTGGTAATGTCTTTTGGATTGACCAATGCACCAGCACATTTCATGTATCTCATGAATTCGGTATTCATGCCTGAGCTGGACAAGTTTGTCGTGGTATTCATTGACGACATCTCGATCTACTCTAAGTCGGATGAGGAGCATGCCGATCACTTACGGATTGTGTTGCAAAGGCTCGGGGATCATCAGCTATATGCTAAGTTTAGCAAGTGTGAGTTTTGGTCGAAGGAAGTGTCGTTCCTAGGTCATGTGATATCAGCCGAAGGAGTGGCCGTTGATCCAAGCAAAGTTCAAGAAGTGTTGGATTGGAAGCCACCGAAGTCCGTTTCACAAATCAGAAGTTTCTTAGGATTGGCGGGGTACTACGGAAGGTTTATTCCCAATTTTTCAAAGATTGCCAAGCCAATGACTAAACTATTGGAAAAGGATAAGAAGTATGTATGGAGCAAAGAATGTGAAGAAGCTTTTCAAACATTAAAGAAATTGTCGACAACAGCTCCAGTACTCGCTCAGCCGGATCCGACGAAGCCTTTCGATGTGTATTGTGATGCATCGGGAACGGGACTCGGATGTGTTCTAATGCAGGAAGGTCGAGTGATCGCCTATGCCTCTCGACAACTTAGGCGTCATGAGGAACACTATCCCACCCATGACCTTGAACTAGCAGCAGTGGTTCTTGCATTGAAAAGTTGGAGGCACTATCTCTTGGGTAATTTGGTACATTTATACACCGACCACAAGAGTCTTAAGTATATCTTCACCCAAGCGAGATCTGAATATGCGTCAACGAAGATGGTTAGAGTTAATCAAGGATTATGAGTTGGAGATTCACTATCACCCGGGCAAGGCAAACGTGGTCGCCGATGCTTTAAGTCGCAAGGTTCATTGCAATAATCTCATGGCTCAACTCTTGATTCAAGCATCTCCACAAGGAAGTGAAGAGTCGAATCTTCGGATTGTTCCGTATGGAGCATTGACAAATTTGGCTCTTATCCCTACCATTCGTGAAGAAGTGGTAGCAGCTCAACGAAAAAGTGTTGGTATGGAACACATAAGGAGACGACTCAGGAAAGGCGAAGTTAAATGCTTCGGAGAGGACGATGCAGGAGTTATTTGGTTCAAGAATCGATTGGTAGTACCGAAAGATCTATCACTTCGCAAGAAGATAATGGATGAAGCTCATATGTCCAAGTATTCTATTCACCCCGGAACCAACAAGATGTATCGAGATCCGAAGCAAAGATTTTGGTGGACACGCATGAAGCGGGAAATAGCTAAGTATGTCAATGAGTGTGATGTCTGCCGGCGAGTCAAAGCCGAGCACTTGAAGCAAGCGGGACCCTTACAACCTTTGAGTATTCCTGAATGGAAGTGGGAAGACGTCATCATGGATTTCATCGTTGGGTTACCACTAAGCCCACGAAAGCACGACTCTATCTTGGTTATTGTGGACAGAGTTGACGAAGTCAGCTCACTTCATACCAAGTACATACTCGATACACTCGATGAGAAGTATGCGAGAGCTGTACATCGCTCGCATTCTCTGTTTGCATGGAGTGCCGAAGACCATTATATCGGATAGAGGAACGCAGTTTGTCTCTAGATTTTGGGAGCAATTGCATGAATCACTAGGAACAAAACTAATACGAAGCTCGGCGTATCATCCTCAAACGGATGGACGAGCAGAAAGGATAAATCAATATCTCGAGGATATGCTTCGAGCATGCGTCTTGACCTACGGTAAAGATTGGGAGAAATGTTTACCGTCGGCAGAGTTCGCATACAATAACAGCTATCAAGAGAGTGCCGGAATGTCACCGTTCCAAGCTCGTATATGGACGTAGTTGCCGCACCCCTTTGAATTGGTCCGAAAGTGGAGAAAGAGTAATCATCGGACCGGACCTGGTAAGAGATGCGAGAGGAACAAGTACGTCTAATTCAACAGAATCTTAAGAGGGCTAAATCTCGACGGATCGGTTATGCCGATAAAAGACGTCGAAAGTTAGTATTCCAGGTGGGAGATCAAGTTTATCTCCGTGTATCCCCAACCAAAGGTGTTCAAAGATTCGGAATCAAGGGCAAGTTAGCACCATGATACATTGGACCGTTCCCAATCCTAGAAAGATGTGGAGCGGTGGCATATCGTTTGGAGTTGCCAGCACACTTGTCGGGTATACATAATATATTCCACGTGTCTCAACTGAAAAAGTGTTTGAAACCACCGGTGGATATACCGAGAGCTAAGGTGGAACGAGTTACGGCCGGACTTGACATATGATGAACGTCCGGTCAAAGTTCTCGACACCAAGGATCGAGAGACTCGACATCGGACCATCAAGTTCTACAAGATTCAATGGAGTAATCACTCGGAAGCTGAAGCTACTTGGGAGCAAGAGGAGTTTCTCCGATCAAACTACCCCGAGTTCTTTAGCACTATCGTCTAGTCGCTTCGATCGTGAATCTCGGGACGAGATTCCTGTAAGGGGAGGGCTGTAACAACTCTCGGAAATAATGCATTTCATGTCATCATGAGCATTGCATCATGTTGCATTTATGAAGTTATCAAATTTTTGTGTTAAGAAAATGCACATAAAATATCAAACTAGCTAAAAGATTAAAGGAAATGCTTAAAAAGAATTTAAATAAGAGGAAGATATATGTTTAACATTTTCTATTGCTCAAACATCATAAATAAAGATTTATAAAAGTTCCCTGAAATTATTTTGCTTGGTAAAAATAATTACAAGAAATAAACAAAGCTTCTTTGTTAATTTATCTATGAATTTTTAATCCGAAAATAATTTGGAATCTTAACTTGGACTTAATAGGGAACATGCCTAAAATACTTTCAATTACAACCCTGTTTTTTTGTAAAATTTTCTGAGCCCGGGATAGTGGGTTTTTAATTACTCGAAAGCCCGGGGGGTTTTTGTAAAATGTCCATCCCCGGCCTACGGGCCAGCCTCTGTTCTTCCTCTCTCTCTCCCGTGCTCGAGCACCGCCCGCAGCCGCACCGCCTCCCGGCCGGGCCGCCACGCCACCTCGGCACGCGAGAGCCCGGCCACACGCGGCTACCCGCTTGGCCGCCGCCCTTACCGCCTCCTCCGGCGGGATAAACACCCCGTTCCTATCTCTTCTCTCCCTCTCCCTCACCGGTTCTCTCCCCCACCATTGCCGCCCCTCGGGAGCACCGCCGCCGGGCAGCTCCGACAACCCATTCTTCAAACCAACGCCACCAAAAGGTTCGCAGGAACACACTCCATCACTCCGTGACCATCAACCCTCACCAATCGCCGTAGCCCTCTCTAATCGAGCCGTCTTCTTCCCCGAGCACCCGACCGTGTTCTTCCGCCGCGTCTTCAAATTGGTGAGCTGTGGTGAGGCACTTGTGCTTGTTTTTCATTCCCGTGATGCGCAAGATGATGTTCATCTAGTTTGTCAACTCATCCGCACGTTTCCTCCTCGAGTCCAGCAAGAATCGACCGTTTTCCCGGAGTTCTATCACCGCCGCCGCACCACTCACGGTGAGCAACCCCTCCCGGCCGTGCTCAAGCTTCTAACGCATCATGTCAAGCTAGCTCATGATTTGTAGTAGCTCACGGCATGATTTTCCCCAATTTCTAAGCATTCGGGTGAGCTCGCGCTATGGTCGGAGGTCCGTCGTGCCCGCACCTCGCCGCCGGCGTGTCTCCGGTCAAGCTCATGTGAGCGCGTCACCACCATCGGGTTCGCCACGTCAAGTAGATCGCCTAGGTAGTCTCGTGGCGAGCTTTGAGCCATCTCCGGCCATCGCCGGTGGCCGCGCCGCCGTCCCCGGTCGCCGCGGTGGCACCACACCGCAGGCCACACGCGCTCGGATCGCGTGTGGCCACCGGCGGATTTCGTGTGGCAACCCCGTGGCCTCGCGTGTAGCCCGAATAGTTTTTAAATTTCAAAAATTCATAGGAAATTCAATAAAAATCGAAAAAATGTGAAACCAATTTTGTTAGACTCGGAAAAATAAGATCTATCTGTTGATGAAATAAAATATTATTTTGGGCAAATATATTTCATAGATAGTATTTAATCACATTCTTTGTTTAAAGAAAAGCTATTATTTTATGTTAATTAAATGTTTAATGAAGGAAACTAATTTAATCAAATGAAGGAGATACTGCAGACTGAAAGTAATTATGAAAATTATTTTCCAAAATTAAACTTAAACACTATCATTTTATGTGGTTCCAATGTATTATCCTATTATCACAGAGTCACTTAAATAATGATTTATTATTGCTTAATAAACAGGAATAATTATTAATTACTAAACCTAAGTAATTAGTATTATTGAACTTAATTAATTATTAATTAGGGACCAGGATTAATTAATAATTACTAACCATGTTTGAGCATTAATTAATGAGCATAACCAATTGCTAGTTACTACTTAATGAACATGCTTAATTATGAATTGTTAATTAACCAATATGATGAAGCATTAATTATTAAATTATTAATTATTAATTATTGAACATAATTAATAAAACCGTTGCATAAGTATATCATGCTCATTCATGCATACATGGTTGTGATTCGCGACGCATTGTTGGTCGACCTAGGTTCCGAGGTGATCGAGGTTCCACCCGAGGTCGAGGTAGGCGAAGGGAATCTCGAAGTCGACCCACCCGCCGAGGAAGCTAACCCCGACTCGTATCAAGGCAAACCCCGGTGCATCCTACCTATGTTTTTAAATATTTTATTTTATCACATAGTTAAGTTCTGTTGTACATTAGGTGTTAGGGAATGTTTGATACCTAGTTGCATTATGGTAGGTTTCCGTTTGTTTATACTATAGTGGTACATTTAGCTCAATAGAGGCTAAGCTTAATTCATAGTCGCAGCGGTAGATGTTTCAGGGAATCTTAAAGCATGGAGGCTTTAAGGGTTATTGTGTTGACACTAAGATGAAGAGAGTGTTAATGAAGTTGAGACCGGACGGGTCCCGTAGGAGAAAGGGCAAGACGGAGATGAGGTCTTGCAAGGTGGTAGCCCCGTCCGAGTCGGTCAACGACCGTACCGTTGTCGGCTTAGTTGAACAAGTTTGAACGTACCGTACTACATGCTGGTATCATGGGCCCAGCAAGCTGATGTACCCTATCGCCCCGGAGATGTAGCGTAGCCGCCTCTCTTTTATCGGCTGTTCGTGAGAGCATAGTCTCATGGGAGGGAGATGGGTCGGCCACGAGGGAAGTCGTGGAGTCGACATACTCCCGGGGAGTTGGAAATGGCTAGTCTTCCGTCAGGTGCTAGCGGGAAAAGTTGTCGTATAGGACCGGTGTGGTGCGTATACGTCGTGTAGTCGTGTTTTGCCACTTGGTATAAATTGATTCAAATCGCTGTCCCTCGCCGTAATGAGTACCGCTTGTTTAGCTCGTCACATCGTAGTAAATAATATGGAAGATGAAGATGAGAGATGAAAGGAATAATGATCTATTTTATCTTGTCTTGCAAACTGGATTGCAATAGTGATAATCTACAAATGCCATGGTAAATGAACTTAATGTGAGCTAAAATATTGAAAGTAAGGACCCACCCTTTAATGCTGTTTTCGCAAAGGAGTAAACTCCACAGCCAGTAAAGCCTTTGCATACTAGGCGTCGGCCTTAGCGTGCCATGTTGACGGGTCGGTCTTGCTTAGTATTAGAAAACTCGGGGTTTGTTCGTTATCTTTCGGGGAACGAGTCGTACTACCACGACTTGTATGGTAGCTTTCCGGAAGAGGAGCGAGTGTCCCGAGGGAGGTTCCCTCCAATGGGAACGTATCCCCACGCCGTGAAGAGGGAGGACCGTGACGTACGAAGGGCTCAGTACATCACGTTGACCGTTTAGAAGTCTTTTGGTTGTATAAAGTACAAGCTTCCGCTGAAATACTCGTAGAATGTTAAACTTCAATAATGTTATGTTTCCGCTGCACGAATGTTTGTATTTCGAAAACCTGGTTGTACTATACCATGATGTATATATTCTGGCTTGTATGAGATGATGTTTCGTTGTAACTCGCTTCGTGGAGTGTTCCTCCGTACCGATTCCCGGGTGTCCCGAAGGGGATGTCACAATACCACGACAAACTTGTCCAGCTCCGGCATGAATACCGAGTTCATGAGATACATGAAGTGTGCTCGGTGCATTCGTCAATCCAAAAGACATCACCAAAGTATTCATAAAGTCCATATCTCGGTGGAAAATGCGGTCTTGGTATATCTTCAGCTCTAATCTTAATCCGATAATAACCCGAGTGAAGATCTATCTTAGAGAAAACCATTGCTCCCATCAATTGATCAAACAAGATATCAATCCTCGGAAGAGGGTACTTGTTCTTGATGGTAACCGAATTCAAAGGTCTATAATCCACACATAGCCTTAAGGTCTTGTCCTTTTTCTTCACGAACAAGGTCGGGCATCCCCATGGTGACGAACTTGGGCGAATATACCCTTTATCCAAGTAGTTCCATTAATTGCACCTTCAACGCTGCTAACTCATTTGGTGGCATCCGATATGGTCTCCTTGATATTGGTGCTGTTCCAGGTCGTAACTCTATCTTAAACTCTACCGCTCGATCCGGCGGTAGTCCCGGTAAGTCGTCTAGAAAGACATCCGGGTACTCACGAACTCATCGGTATATCCTCCGGACTTTTACTTATAATCTTATTAACCATTGGTAAAATAGTCCGGGGAAGACTTAAAAGTAAGCAATCTCGACTATGAACAGGAGAGTTCAAATATACGGCTCGAGATGCTATATCCAGATCGCCTTATGGAAATCCATCCATTGCATGCCAATAATTGCATCTAACCCTTGCACATCCCATATGATTAATGAAGTGGAATAAACCTTGCTACCCAATTTTAATGGCATATTGGCAGCTGCTTCATTTGTAAGAATTTTACCCCAGGTGTTGAAATAAGATGTGCACATAGAAACTTGGATGGCATGATGCGATGCTTTGCAACATATGACTTGCTCGATGAAATTATGCGTGGCTCCCGAATCAAATAAAACCATAGCAGGATGATCAGCGATAGAAAACATACCCGCTAGGATTTGTCCTCCCTCCGGTAATTCTTCGACCGTAGTAAAGTTTGCACGACCAGCTTTCACCCGAGTATTCTTGGCCTGCGTCCTCGGCTGATTCTGCGGTTGTCCTTGTGGTCGGGGTGCAAAAGAAGCTTTCCGAGGATATGGACAACTGCGGTAGAAATGTCCCGGACGGCCACGATTGAAACATGGCGGTCCATTCCGTTGAGGTGCTGGATTCACCGGTCAAGAGTTCTCGAGCATTCTCGCTGTTGATAAGGCGGACGATATTGTTTCGACCGCTGCTGCTGAGATTGTTGTGGCTGCCGAGGCTGCCGATAATTATTTGGACGAGAAGGCATTGTTGGCATCTCTTAAGGTCACGCGGAAAGAAACACGTGACCGCGGGAGAGCCAAGGGTTTAAGTCACTTGCACTATTTAACCAAATAATCCACATCCAAGTACAAGTACTAGATATGTATTATAAGGTGGGTCATGAATATCCGCAAGCGGACGGATAACCCGTTGTAGCATTTCACCCGAGAGTATTCAAGGGTATCGTATTTATATTTTCCCAAAGGAAGACATGGTTGATAAGAGTACTTATGTTCATGGTGTTACAAAAGAATGATGAAGTATTCACATTCCAATGCAGGGGTTAGGAGCAATAAGTTGAGGATAGTGTGACACACACCAAGGCGATGCATTCTCTTATAAAAGGGATAGAGGCGATCCTAGATAAAGCTAAACTAGACTAGCAGACCACTACTCCTAATGATACAACATTCATATGAGTGCGCAGCTTCTACCTAACATCCAAGATCATGCAAGCGCAAGCAAGCGTCTAATGCCTAGGCATCATCGGGAGATCCGTCTTACGCGAGGTCCGCCTCGCGACTCCGGCTTTTTAGACTCCTATGCCATGCCCGAACGTGGAGGATTACTTTGGATGACAAGGCTGTCACTTCTTGTCACCTACCTCTACAAACCGTGGGACACGAAGCACATTCAACGGTGGGTAGATAACCCCAAGCACCGTGCCGGCGTCACTAACCACAACTCTAGATCCCTCGAGGCACCGACATGGTGGTAAATCTAGAGCACCCTTGCGGGACGATGAACCCGAAGCCTATTCATAAGAACACTAGCCTAACTAGCATAAGCTAGACGAAAGGATCAAAGCTAGCACTAAGTCATGTAGATGCGTCGCCGCTCAAGAATGAGCGACGAACGGCAATTAATCAAGTAAGATCAGGAGTAATCGGTGATCAAGTATGAACGAACGAAGAACATTCGATATGAGTTCATCTTCTATTAATGAAGAACGAAGAACGAACGACGAACTCATATGAACGAACGATGAACGATCAAACAAGATCATGACTACTCTATAAAGCTCATGACAAGGATATGAACGAAAGTATTCCATATATAAAAGATCAAGTCTCATAAAGAGAGGATACAAGAGCTATACCCAATTTTCCACAAGACTTTGGGAGCAATGAGGCAGCCCACTACTAAGCCTAGCACTACCTAGAAAGCCTCTAAACTTCTAGTGTGAGGAGAGAATGATCCTTGTGTTGTTGTGTGTGTTAAGGAGGGGGGTACCCCTCCTTATATAGGCTTGAAAGGTCGGCTCCCGGAGGCGGTTTCGTAGGTCGGTGGCATTTAATGCGCGTGGAACCGACCTCCGTAGGCGGTGGGCAAACCGCCGTAGAAAAGTGGGCCGTGGGGGCCACCATGACGGTTCGGCCGAACCGCCTTGTTGGTTCGGCCGAACCGCCACCGGCCCCTCCCGGGCCGGGCTTTGGCGGTTGGCTCCCCCACCGGATGTTGGTCTTTGATCCAGGTGCGTGAGGCCTTATTTGTGTTGGATTTCGTGGTCGTTGGCCTTTTATCTTGGAGTTGATTCCCGCGGCGAAGTGGAAGTTTTGTAAAAGTGTTGATTTGTCGCCTCGGGCCCGGAATTCATCATTTTCCACCTGCACACTAAAAATCTAGAGGTACACGTGGAACTAGGTTATTTCTAAGTAAAATGCATGCAAGACATGCCTAGTCCTTCTCATTTATTTGACTAATTGACGGTCGAAATTGGTCCGTAACGACCGTCAACAAGCTCCCCTAGCTTACCCCTTGCTCGTCCCGAGCAAGTAGTAGAACTTTAGGTTGTTGATCAGAGTTGCTACAATGCCTACTTCTCAAAGGTACCAAGTGTATAACAAAGATACTCATCCTTGAGTTGAATAAGTTGGCAATGGTGACTCACCCTTCCCCTTAGTCCTCATGGGGCTTTGTGCTTTTCACTTTACCTTGGGCGGTTGAGAGAGAGAACGGTGTATAGAGCATTTATTTTCTCTTCCCTTGTCTTGCTTTTTATTCTCCTGACGTTTTCAAAAAATATTTTTTTTTTTTTTTTTTTTCAAGTAAAACCACGTTCCACAAGTGATGCTCTCGAATCGCTCTAATGGTGTTTATATTCCTCACCAAGGCATGTGTATTGCCTCATCCTACATCTAATAGGCTTTTGTGGAGCTCAAGGTAGGGTATGAAATGAGGCATACTTGCATTCATATTTTTGCGAAACCAAAAGAGTGGATCCATGGAGATAGCAAGTCATACAATCGTAGATCAAGATGTGCAAGTGTGAAGATGATGGTGGTGGTGTATTTGACTACTCCTCTTTTTGTTTCACCTCTTTTTATTTTGGATTTTGGGCATGGCTATCTTTTCTTCTTTCTTTTTCTATGCTCGAAATGAGAGCAGCATCTTTTTCTTGCTCATCTTTTGTGAGCCTTATTTTCTTTTTCTTTTGCATAGCCATGCCTTCTTTTGATATTTTAAGAGAGGTGATAAAATGTGAGGAGTGTCTTTATTTTGGGTGGATGGCATGACATGTTGCTAACTTCCGGTGTAGAAGTGTAGCATATGAGGTGGAGTGTGTACGTGATCTTGATCATGAGAGTATGAAAAGCATCTCACTAGGGTCACACAATTTTGATAAAGCTCAATGAAGTAACAAGTAGCAAATGAGTAAGGTTTTCAAGGGAAATTTGCATATGGCTTTGGTAGGAATTTATCATCACTTGGGAACTTATAGATTTTGCAATTTTTGGGAACAGAATTCGGAGATTTTAAGCTCAACTTAGGACAAGATCATAGCAGCTCTTTTTACCATATCATCATCTCACAACAACTTAGGTGCAGCTCAAGCATGTGCAGCCCACAAGTTTCAGGTTCTAAGCAAGTTTTGCTAGCCACCAAACTCAAAACTAGGAGAGTTCTAAATTATAGACTAGGCACATGAGAGAAATAAAACAGAGCAACTATTCATCATCTCAACATAGAAAGACTAGCAACATACTTGCAGCGTATAAAAGGGAACTAAGCTACTTCTTTTTGTTCTTTTTAGTTTTATCATTTTTATTTTGTTTTTCATATGAGAGGCAAGAACAAGCAAAAACAAGAGACAATAAAGGATACAAGTTGCGATACATGATACCTTAGCGGGGGTGCTGCCCCCCCAAGCTTGTTCTTGCTCATGGGTTTGGTGGAATGAACCCCATGTGACGGAAGTAAGCCAAAAGATCGGCTCGTTGTTGCTCCGTCATGTTGGTGAGGGCGGTGAGCTGGGTGTCGGTGCGCTCTTGCCATTGATGAGTTTGCAAGATGTGTTGGTTGAGCGCATACTCGGTGTCTTCCGCCGTGGTTTGAGTCTTCCCATTTGTGAGGAGAGGTTGTTCATCTCCTGCACAAAGTTGTAGCCTTGGGCTGATCCGGAGTCGGTGGAGTGTTCCTCCCATTGTTGTTGTGGAGAAAACAGCCCCGGGCCATATCCCGGAGTTTGCCACGCCGATCCCCCGGCCATGTGAGGTGGCGGGGCTGGGTACCCACCGGGAGAAAACCCGGGTGGCTGTACCCCGGCTCGCCATGAGTCGTGGGGTGCGGTGTGGGCATCTCGGAGGTAGATGGTTGTTCTGATCCGTGCGCCCTCGCGAGAAGATACACTCCTGCGAGACCGCTGCGCTTCTTGGAGCTCAATGGTTAGATTTTTGAGAGTATACAAACGAAGGTCCGGGTTAGGTAACCGAAACTCGTTTGCATATCCCACAAAATAATATATGAGGGAATCGTTCGGACCATTCTTAAGAGAGTGACCTTGAATAAGATAATCTTTATTTATAAGAGAGCGAGGTGTAGCAAGGTATTCAACATTAGCATCATGTAAAGCTCCCACCCGCATGGCAATTCGTGTCACTAGAGAGGTACATTCAATTGGTCCTATCGTCCCAAGATTTTCTATCCATTGGCAAATCATGGCTTTCACGGGAGCAATCTTAATCTTATCGACCGCAGCAAAAAGAATTTTTAGCTCATCCTCGCAAGCACACTCCGAATATCACTCCTTGGAAAAAGAGTGATAGCAATCCACATGTGCATAAAACGCAAGGTAGGATGATGGATGTGATTAGTTCTAGGTCGCACGCAACTAGGAAGACCCGTAATCCTTTCCCAAAAAGCATGCTTTGAAAACCGAGGAAGGGCACCATCCAAGTCGGTATTGCAGCGAGTATTAAAGCCAAGAAGAGTGCTAAGTTCTTTCCAAGTCAAACGGTAGGATTCACGGAAAAACCGAAAAGAAATTCCTTCATCTACCGTTTGTAGGGTGCATAAAAACTGAAGTGTAAGCAAGCGGGAACCCGGCTCATTTACACTAGCAAAATCTGTCCACCCTAAGGCTTTAAATACTTGAGCAAATTCAGCATCCATACCTATTTTGTGCAGCAGCTCCGTGTCAAATGCTCGCGTAGGAGCAAAGAGACGGTGTTGGAGAAGCGTGTAGGTGCGCTGTCTCGTGCTCGCCCACTAAGTCGAGGTCGGTGTCGGTGAGGAGACGATGCTCGATGTTGCCCTCTTGCCCTTCTTCCTCGACTTGTGGTGGTGAACTTGGCGGTGACTCGACTACGGGGCGTGCGCGGGTGCTTCGACGTAAAGAGCTTGAACTTGAGCGTGAGCTCAAGGACCTCTTGATTGACCCGAACAGCCTTCTTGGCACCGGTCATGGCTGCACACAAAGAGAGCAAGAATGCAAGAACAAAAATTCCGAACGGGTCATGTGAGGGAAAAAATCAAATTAGCGACACCGTCGGTTGTTCATGTGAGCAAGAAATCGCAACTCGAGAAAACCAAACAAAAACAAATCAAACCAAAAACTAGACAAGCACACCAAGAGCAAAAGATTTATGCAGAACTTTTAGGCAATGAGCAAGTGAGGACAATGGAAAACTTGAGAGTAATGAGAATGAAGTGAGTGAGGAGTGGAAATGATAGTGTGAGAGGGGGAGAGAGCTCCGGCCAGGCCACCTCTACTTATAGCTCACGAAGTAGCCGTTTTTGAGCGTTAGGAGGGGCATATGACCGTTGGGAAAAGGACAGACCGAGCAACGGTCATGGCAGCTTCGGCCGAACCAAGGAGGTGGGTTCGGCCGACCTGCCGTGGGTCCCTTTTGCTCCCCCTTTTGGCCCATAGCTCCCAACGGCCAAATGATCATTGACCATGGTTGCTACGTCCGGATATTCCTCGAAATTTTTGCTCAAGAAATCCAAAGAAAGTTGCCTCAAATTCAGCTTTATTCGAAAAATCAAATCTCGAGAAAAAGTGTTGGAGAAAATTCCAACATGCAAAAATTGTTTTTGGATTTTGTATAAGGATACAAGGGTTGTCCAAAAGTTTCAAACAAAGTAGGAAAATTTGGACGTAAAAGGATTTTGGTTTTCAAATTTTCTATGCATGGCGAGTGAGAAAAAAAAATCAAATATGCTGGCGGAAAATCCAAATAAATGAAATGAAAATTATCTTGTGATAAAATAGAATATGCAGGGAGATGCATGTGGTGGAAAACAAAAATCAA
This sequence comes from Chloris gayana, assembly GCA_031894775.1. NCBI lineage: Eukaryota > Viridiplantae > Streptophyta > Magnoliopsida > Poales > Poaceae > Chloris > Chloris gayana. Next base: position 320,794 of record JAUNZO010001356.1, read on the forward strand.
AAGAAATCGAAAGATAATACCGATTTATCCCGTCGACCAGGGCTTTGCCATTTTAAGTCCGGCGAGCGAGGACTTCTCCATTTCTTTTCATCCTTGTGGTGCAGTGCCCTTTCCCCGGAGAAGAGGATGAAGATGGCTGCACCTTCTTCACTTGCCACACTTGTTTGGTCTTTGTTGATGTAGGTGGCTTTGTGTCTTGAAGGACTCGGCTTCTTGGCCCATAATCCCGGCCTTGCCGTTGCAGTGCTTCTTGGGTTGGTACCATGACGGATTCTCAATTTTGTCAAGTTGCTTCCAAAAGGCGACGAGACTATCCGTCTTTCTTGGCGTCACTTCAACTTCACGGATGTTTGAGGGATTTGGCCCATACTTGATCTTGATCATTGAGCATTGTTCTTTTCTTGGTTGGAACTCAAACTTTTCCTCCTTCCCATTGATGTGGAATCGGATTTCTCCATTCCCAACATCAATTTGGGCGTTTGCGGTGCCGAGGAAGGGACGTCCCAAAATGAGGGGCGTGTTCTTGTCGATATCCATCTCAAGCACCACAAAGTCCACCGGTATGAAGTTGCCTCGAATTTTTACCGGCACGTCTTCGGCTATTCCCGCGGGGTAGCGGACCGAAGAGTCCGCCAATTGCAACCTCATTGGTGTAGGAGTCAAGGTTGTGTAGCTCAAACGATCAAAGACTTCTTTGGGCATCACGCCGACGCTTGCCCCAAGATCACATAAGGCCTGGTCGAAGTGGTGTGCCCCAATGGAACATGATATTGTGGGGCAGCCAGGGTCCTTCTTCTTTTCTCGAAGCCGATTGAGTATAGCTGCGCTACACTCCTCTCGTGAGCTTGACCATTTCCTCGTTGGGTAGTGGCCTCTTGTTGTTGAGGATGTCTTTAAGGTAGCGTGCATATGTGGGCACCTGCACCATGTCCAACAATGGCACGTTGACATGAATCCTTCGGATGGTCTCGACGAATCGAGCAAATTGTTCATCCTCCTTTGGCTTCCTCGTTTCGTGAGGGAATGGCAAAAAGCTTGTGTCTTGAAATTCAATTCCATTCTTCCCTTCACTTGGCTTCGGTTCTTCTTCTTTTTCTTTGGTAATAGAAGGGCTTTCCTCCTCCAGGTCGTTCCTCGTTCTTCTTTGCTGCATGGTTAGGATATGGCGGATCCCGAGTGGATTTTCCTCCCCTCGTGGTAACCGCATTAACATTTTCCAAAGAAGACTCGGGTTGCCCCGGATCTTCCCTGAATTAGAACCAGGAATAAGAGCAGCTAGCTGAGCAACTTGGGTTTCAATCATTTTATTAAAGCTCAGCTGATTTTTGAAAGCAGAGGAGAAACCTTCTATTTGTGCAGCTTATGTTTTCTAAGACTTTATCATTGGCAGCAAGCTTTTTGTTGATAGATTCGTTAATTTTAGCTTGGCCATAAACCAAATCTTTCAAGGAAGGTTGATTATTGTTAAAGCCAGAAAAATTGTTACCTCCTTGATATGATGGTCGGTTTTGGTTGTACCCTTGTCCTCCGTTTGGACGATACCCGTTGTTGTTGTTCATGTAGAACACCTCTTCATGGGTATGGGGGCAATCCTTCCCCATATGGCCGTTGTTCCCGCACTCCTCACACGTCATGTGTGAGTCCAATGCATGAACACCACCATTTGCGTTGTGTTCGTCCAAGCGTTTTATGAGGAGGTCAACCTTGGCGGACAGCATGTCCACCTCCTTGACAGGGTGTACGCCTCTTGCGCGTGTTTGGAGTCGATCATCGCTCCACCCTTGATTGGAGACCATCTTCTCTATGAGTTCTTTTGCTTGGGCAATAGTTTTCGAGAAGAAGGCTCCTCCAGCAGCGGCATCCATATGTCCACGGGTTGTTGGTGTCAACCCGTTGTAGAAGTGTTGAAGAATGAGCCATTCCTCCATCCCATGGTGAGGGCAGGCCGAATGTATTCTTGAAGCCTTTCCCATGCCTCGGGCATGGATTCGTTTGTCGCTTGCCGGAAACTTGCAATTCTTCCACGAAGGGCATTGGTTTTGCCCATCGGGAAAAACTTGGCGAGGAACGCCGTGGAACATTTGTTCCAAGTGTCAATGCTTGCACGATTGGCATAAAACCACCGTTTCGCCTTCCCAAGGAGGGATAGGGGAAACAAAGCGGAGTTTGATAGCATCTTGGTTGGCTCCGGCCGTGGCCGATGTGTTGCATATTTCCAGGAACCGTTGGAGATGAGAGTTGGCGTCCTCTGAGGCCTTTCCACAAAAGGGAATGGCTTGCACCATAGTGATGAGGCTGGACTTGATGTCAAGTCCTCGCAGCACCAGCCGTCGACGTTGGGCCCAATGGGCACATTGGCGACGGAGGGCGCAGAGTAGTCACGAAGGGTCCTTTCAGCCATGAGTGTTGAGGTTGATGGTGCGGAAGATGCGGGCTCGCTTGTCGTGGGTTCTTGAGGAGAGACAACGACGCGAGGTCGAGTCTTTCTCGCAAGAGCCTCGGGATTATCAACGAAGTTTTCCGGCAAGTCGAATCCACGCATGCACTATCCTGTTTTCACCTTTGAGAGAAAACAGATCAAGGTTAGCCTCGCAAGGGCAATGATTAAATCATCATCAAGTGTAATCATGAACATTCATTGTATTCTTATTAACCAATGTCTTCCCCGGCAACGGCGCCGTAAATGCTTGTTGGCATCTCTTAAGGTCACGCGGAAAGAAACACGTGACCGCGGGAGAGCCAAGGGTTTAAGTCACTTGCACTATTTAACCAAATAATCCACATCCAAGACAAGTACTAGATATGTATTATAAGGTGGGTCATGAATATCCGCAAGCGGACGGATAACCCGTTGTAGCATTTCACCCGAGAGTATTCAAGGGTATCGTATTTATATTTTCCCAAAGGAAGACATGGTTGATAAGAGTACTTATGTTCATGGTGTTACAAAAGAATGATGAAGTATTCACATTCCAATGCAGGGGTTAGGAGCAATAAGTTGAGGATAGTGTGACACACACCAAGGCGATGCATTCTCTTATAAAAGGGATAGAGGCGATCCTAGATAAAGCTAAACTAGACTAGCAGCACCACTACTCCTAATGATACAACATTCATATGAGTGCGCAGCTTCTACCTAACATCCAAGATCATGCAAGCGCAAGCAAGCGTCTAATGCCTAGGCATCATCGGGAGATCCGTCTTACGCGAGGTCCGCCTCGCGACTCCGGCTTTTTAGACTCCTATGCCATGCCCGAACGTGGAGGATTACTTTGGATGACAAGGCTGTCACTTCTTGTCACCTACCTCTACAAACCGTGGGACACGAAGCACATTCAACGGTGGGTAGATAACCCCAAAGCACCATGCCGGCGTCACTAACCACAACTCTAGATCCCTCGAGGCACCGACATGGTGGTAAATCTAGAGCACCCTTGCGGGACGATGAACCCGAAGCCTATTCATAAGAACACTAGCCTAACTAGCATAAGCTAGACGAAAGGATCAAAGCTAGCACTAAGTCATGTAAGATGCTTGTCGCTCAAGAATGAGCGACGAACGGCAATTAATCAAGTAAGATCAGGAGTAATCGGTGATCAAGTATGAACGAACGAAGAACATTCGATATGAGTTCATCTTCTATTAATGAAGAACGAAGAACGAACGACGAACTCATATGAACGAACGATGAACGATCAAACAAGATCATGACTACTCTATAAAGCTCATGACAAGGATATGAACGAAAGTATTCCATATATAAAAGATCAAGTCTCATAAAGAGAGGATACAAGAGCTATACCCAATTTTCCACAAGACTTTGGGAGCAATGAGGCAGCCCACTACTAAGCCTAGCACTACCTAGAAAGCCTCTAAACTTCTAGTGTGAGGAGAGAATGATCCTTGTGTTGTTGTGTGTGTTAAGGAGGGGGGTACCCCTCCTTATATAGGCTTGAAAGGTCGGCTCCCGGAGGCGGTTTCGTAGGTCGGTGGCATTTAATGCGCGTGGAACCGACCTCCGCAGGCGGTGGGCAAACCGCCGGAGAAAAGTGGGCCAGTGGGGCCACCATGACGGTTCGGCCGAACCGCCTTGTTGGTTCGGCCGAACCGCCACCGGCCCCTCCCGGGCCGGGCTTTGGCGGTTGGCTCCCCCACCGGATGTTGGTCTTTGATCCAGGTGCGTGAGGCCTTATTTGTGTTGGATTTCGTGGTCGTTGGCCTTTTATCTTGGAGTTGATTCCCGCGGCGAAGTGGAAGTTTTGTAAAAGTGTTGATTTGTCGCCTCGGGGCCCGGAATTCATCATTTTCCACCTGCACACTAAAAATCTAGAGGTACACGTGGAACTAGGTTATTTCTAAGTAAAATGCATGCAAGACATGCCTAGTCCTTCTCGTTTATTTGACTAATTGACGGTCGAAATTGGTCCGTAACGACCGTCAACAGGCATATGTCTGGTATCGCCGACCTAACGGTGCGGTGTATACCAGCCTGTACTTTGATGGTCCGCCACTTTCTTGTCCAGTTGCTGGCCTGTTCTTACTCTTCTCCGCTTGATGAAGGCGGATAGAATCTTCCAAAGAGATAGCATCACTTACAAAATCATTGAATCTATCTGTCTTGTTCAGCACCAACCGTGACTGCAGCTTGGTACTCAGTCCTTCTTTAAATGAATTCTTCTTCTTGGCATCGGTGTCCACATGCTCGGGTGCATATTGAGCAAGACGGTTAAATACCTTAGAGTAGGTATGCACGGTCATGTCACCTTGCTTCGACGACAGAAATTCTTTCCTCTTCCGATTCATCAATCCTTCCGGGATGTGGTGCTCTCTCGAAGGCTTTAGCAAACTCGGCCCAAGAAATCGGATGTCCTGGAGGAAACATCGCTTTATAATTGGCCCACCATGCTCCAGCAAACCCTTGCGATTGCTTGGGAAGCGAAGAGAGTCTTCCGATGATCCGTGCATGGGAACAGCTCCGGCTTCGACTCGATGGTGCGGAGTGAATGGTTAGCCTCCAATGGTTCACCCGCATCCGAGAAGACCGGTGGGCGAACCGATAAGATATCCGAGAAAGTCACCCTTTCTTCCTAGATATGGTGGCCTCCCTGTGGAGCGGTGTTCCGGACTAGCTGCTCCAATAATTCTCGCTGCTCCACGCGAGAATCCGGCACAGCTGCGATGGCCTCGTGCTAAAGTTGGGGGGAGGGGGTGGTGTTTCCGCTCGTCGCCGAGAACTTTCCGGCTCATCACGTCTCCTTGTTCCAACCATTCTGTCCAAGAAAAATTTACGTTAGACATCTCAATTCCAGCATAATTATGGATGGAACAGGAATACAGGGATGAGAAAATTCCACAAATGACTTGTATACAACAACAGTCTTATTATAGCAACCACCAAATCCATAAGCACATTTCCAGACATCCAATTTACAATGATTCTTATTGCGACACTCGTGCATGGTTACACCACGCTCGTTATTTAACTTCTACCTATATTACATAGCAGCTCCCTCACTCGTTACTAACTACTATTCTATTCTTTGTCGCGAATCCCGGACGTCACTTACCGGCTCTTGGAACTTCCTCGTCTCGGATTCTGCATCCTCCGGTCGTGAAATCTCCGTGAAGTCTATTACCGAGTCCACATCCATTATTTCTTCAGGATCCTCCTCTTCTTGCTCGATTCATCCGCTACGGGGTTCTCCCGCACTTCGATTCATTCTCAAGAGGTTGCTATCCAATTTCTTCATTCAGTAGTGCATTGTGTGCTTGGAGTAAATCTTGCTCTAACCGATGAATCAGGGCGTATGCGGTTGCTAGTTGTTGATCCTTGAATTGAATCCGCTCCTCCTTATTTAACAAATGTGCCTCTCTAATAGCTAACAACTCCTCCTTTTCCTGCAGCTGTCTCTCCAACTTCACTATACGGACATCCTCCCTTCGTCCTCTCACGTCACTAATGGCGTTACTTGTGATGTCCATCTCCATGGAGAATGAAGCATATCAAACACGAGCAGAAACCAATCCAAGTATTTCACCAAACTCTGTTATACTACTCTAACAACTGCATAGATATATTATACACTACCACATTTCCTTCATACATTATTTGTTTGTACACATCCGACCCCAACTTTTCCCGTACACTGCCACATTATCAACATCTCGCTACTACCCTATGCTACGGTCCGACCTACGTCGACAAAATATGACTACCATCCTACTCCCGCCTACTATCCTACATCAGCACTACGCTAACACCGGCTAAGCCGGCGGCGCGTGGCTGTCGGCGTCCGACTTGGCGTCCTCCTCCGGCGGGGTCGGTGGTGCCTCGTAGTCCACACCGAGAGATCTCCTCGGCGTCGTCGGGTGGACCCCGGTGTTGCTGCTGCTACCGCCGTAGCTGCTGGAACTGCCCGAACAGCTCGTCGTGGTCGTGCAACAGCACGTGGTGTGCCTCGGTCAGTCCGTTATACAACTCCTCAAGCTGGTGCATCCGGTTCTCGATCTCAATCGGGGTCTCCACAGCGTGGTTACGCTGTGCGGTTACTCCTGCTAGCTCGCCACGTGTGCTGCGTCGGCATCGTGAGCGGCGTCACGCTGGGCTGTAACCGTGACCAGCTGCTCGTCCAAGGCGATAGCCATCCCGTGAAACCCGTCACGGTCCTAGGTGACCTCCACTAGCTGCTCCTCCAGCTCGGCGATCCGTGCGTGAGACCTCCGGATCTCCCGACAGTCCACTCGAAAGCGGTTCTTCCAAGCGCCAATCCGACGGTCCCGACTCTGCAGCTGCGCCTCCGGGTGGTGGATCCTCTCGCTCCAGCTCGGCGACTCGTGCAGCCCTGGTGTCCTCCTCCTCCTAAACACGCTTCCTAATGCGAGTCATTGGCATCTCGAAGGGAACATGTTTAAACCGGTTAAACACTTCTTCCCACGGAAACGAAAACAAAAGAACAACCTATTAAAGTACTACAAGACTAGCTAAATCTAATCCCAGCTTTTTATTATAGCACTCAATATGACATGGTGCATCCTCGGCAGACTAACTATACGTACTATAGTATACGAAACTACAACGAATAGTTAGTACTACCCACAACCCGAACGTTGAACAGTTAGGAAAAATCTAACTATTCTACATCCTTAAAGGGCTCCGTACTCTCTCGTACTCTAAACGTACTAAACGTGTTAAGTTTTGAAAACGAGCTTGTAACAATGCATTGTTGCCCCTGAACTCGCTCCGATACCAGCTGTGACATCCCTTCGGGGCACCCGGAGTCGGTACGAGGGGACACTCGACGAAGCAAGTTACAACAGTTCATCATTTGCTACAAGCCGTAATATATATATCATGGTATAATACAACCAGGTTTTTAAAATACAAACATCGTACAATGGAAGCATAATTCATTATTGAAGTTTATAACATTACGAGTCTTGCAGCGGAACTTAGTCTTTGTACAACAAAATACTACTAAAACGTCTATCGTGATGTACCGAGCCCGGTGTACACCACGGTCCTTCTCTTTCACGGCGTCGGGATCCGTTCTCTTTCACGGCGTCGGGATCCGTTCACATTGCTCCTCTTCCGGAAAGCTACCGCATAAGTCGTGGAAGTACGACTCATGTCCTGAAACATAACGAACAAACCCCGAGTATTCTAATACTCAGCAAGATCGACCCATCAACAGGCACGCTAAGGCCGATGCCTAGTATGCAAAGGCTTTATGGTCGTGGAGTTGACTCACTTGCGAAACCAGCTCTAATGGTTGATCCTTACTTTCAAGTTTTAGCTCAAGTTAAGTTCATTAGAGAACAAGGGTTAGCAGTCTATAACTACTGCAATCAAGTTTGCAAGAAAAGATCAATTCCGACCAAGAATTCTTTCATCTCTCATCTTCATCTTTCAGTTGATTAACTACGATGTGACGAGCTAAACAAGCAGTACTCAATACTGCGACGGACAGCGATTCAAATCGAATTTTTTTACCAGCTGGCAAAACTCGACTACACGACGTATACCCACCACACTGGTCGTATACGACAACTTTTCCCGCTTGTCGAGTCTTAAACTCGGCACTAGAACTACCCGGTCCCTCACGAGCGTGGAATTCGATGGTGCAACACACAAAACACACAGGAAAACACGATTTTAGACAGGTTCGGGCCCTCGGAATCGAGAGTAATACCCTACGTCCCGTATGTTATGTATTGCCTTTAGCGATTTGCTAATTGCGAAGTCTCGGATCCTTTTTGGGGGGTCCCTGCTCCGCCTTATATGTCCAGGGGAGCTAGGGTTACAATCGGAGTCCTAGCCGATTACATGAATTACATATATGGGATTCTATCTCTAACTTTCTTTATTGATCCGAGTCCTAATCAGATTACAAATTGTTCTATAACTTGCTTCTCACGTCATTGTATACCGGTCTTAGTATCCGCCTTGTTTCCATACCGGTCTACAGGTTCTTCTATTATCCCGGATCGGTCGCGGACCGATCCGTTGCCTATCGCCCTTATCTCGTATCTTCTCTTATTTGCTACCATGTCTCTGCGTATCCATTTCTTCATCATCTCGTATACCCATAAGGCAAGTATACGACAGCAGCCCCCGAGTAATTTTAGATTTAACCTTGAATAAAACCAACCAGTCTTCTACCCGTTGGTCTTTATTCATGGTAAAATTAAAAAGAACTCCAATCTGTTGCAAACTCGTTCTTTTTTCTTCATAAGTGCTTTAACAAGAAGCCCAAAAAAATTATTGTTTTTCACCTTTTATATCACCTAATTAGGTAATCATAGCCTATCTTTCTCACGGTGCGCCGGCTAGGCGCACCCAATTAGGTATAGCCCCCGACTCTTGGATCATTTGAACTTCTTTCAAATAATGCAAGAGTCCACTAGCTGATTCTTCATTATTTCCTTCAATATCCAATTGCTACAGATTCCTTCTTTCAAATTCTATCATTTTCCGCTTCCTGAAATTTTTGCAGACCGCTCTCGAATACGGTGCACCGGTCAGGTGCACCTAATTAGGTGTAGCCCCGACTCTTGTATCATTTGAGGATTACAAATAATGCAAGAGTCTTTCCTGAGAGACTACGTTTGGTTATTTTCCACTAAATCACATCCCTCTCAGCAATTTTTTGCTAAGAACATATTTTCCGGACCGGTCATACCGGCTATAATTTCTTATCCTCTGTTTTGTTTTTACCAATTTCACATAACAGACCGACTAAAATCAGTCTAGACTTATAATTCACTTATCAAAATTTCACTAAAAACCACAATTCTGGTTGATCGGACCAGTCTATCCCTTATATTCTCACAACAACTCGAGTCTCCAAAGCCTATAATTAGCCGGATGATTAACACCCATAGCCTAACGCATCCATTATCACTGAGTTATGTAAAATCTAACTCTTTCATACTGCTGAATCACAGAATTCAGCATGGCTTTAACTTTTATCTGAAAACTTCTATTTTTCAGACCGCTTTTTCTTTCATAAAAGCACGACGGCTTATCCTTATGACCGTTAAGTCATAATTAACGCACATAACAGATCATTGACTTCCTTATGGCCGTTAGGTCATAATTGCACGATCACGACATCCCTCGGGCCTCTTAAAAAGGCCCAATAACTTTTCAGCCCCGGGCCCATCCCAGTGTCTATAAAAGAAAACGAAAAGTCGACCTAGGTCAACCCCTGCTCCCGAAGCTCATACGCGCCCGCCATTCGTTTTCATTCTGTTACGCTCTCCTTCTTCATCAACCAATTCAAAGCTTTCTTTTTTCATCTCTCAAGATGGGCAAGAAAAAATCCACCGCCGTTCCCTCATCTTCTTCCTCCGTTCCTCGCGATCGGCTTCCGTTTGGAGTTCAAGACCTTGGTCCCAGCAAGGTCACGGAATCCTCTTTGAATGAAGCGAGTTAAAGATGGGTATCTTCCGCCCCAACCCATTTTAAACTGGAGTGTCCCTTCCCCAGCCAAGTTCCCTGGGGCATAGATGAATCTCAACAACTAGTCTTCAAAGCTTTTTTCCTCCGTGGCCTCGATCTCCCATGCTGTTCCTTCTTTAGAGGACTTCTTTTCTTCTACGGATGGGAGTTAGTGAACCTTAACCCTAACTCCATCCTTCGATTGCCTTTTTTATTCATTTATGCGAGGCTTTCCTTGGAGTTCTCCCCCACTTCAAACTGTTTCAATATCTGTTCCAAATTCGCCCGCTTCCATCATCGGACCGCCGAGCTGCGGTGGGCGGTGTGGGAATCCAGGTCTTGGAGCGCGGATGAATATTTTTCTTTATCTTTGAACAATAGCATAGCTCACTGGAAAAAAGGGTGGTTTTTCCGTGACAATCCTCAACCATCTCTCCCTGCTTTCAATGCGAAGGTAGCCAAGAATTTCCCCACCGCTGAGACCAGGAAAAAACTCAAAGAGGACGGTGAAGTTCTTGCACTCCTCGCCTGCATCGGATACTTGAAAGATGTCAAAGGCGTAATCGCCGAGACAATTCTCCGGAGCTTCATAGTGCGAGGCGTCCAACCACTCAAGAGGCAAGAACACCCTTCTTGGCTTTTCAACGAGGACACCGCCATGCCTCCGGACGGAACTTCCCTCCCCAACAAGGATCGGCTAGAAGTTCGCATTAGACAGATCGTTGCAGCCAAATCCGGACACTGTCCGGATGTACAAGAGTGGCATTAGCTTTCAGCTCATGCAATCCTCGTGATGCCGTAAGTACTTCTTCCTGTTTTTTCAAATCTTTATCACTTATTGCCATCATTTACTTATAAAGACTTAATCTTTGTAATCGCAGAAAATGGACAACTACGAGAGTCATCCTCCTCTTCCCCCTAATGACACTTGGGGAGAGGATTACGCCAATAATGCCGCTCCTCTTGTCTGTTCAAGCCGGTCCGGCTCAAAAATCCACGAGACCGGTCTTTCCCTCTACCTCCAAGCCTAGCCCCAAAACTCACAAAATGCGGGACCGTGGTTCAAGCTCCTAGTACAAGAAGACGTACTACTGCCTTGACCATCGGTAAAACTGCCGCCCCTCCTGCCGCTTCCGGCGATACCCGCTCGGAGGCACAAAAACTTGAAGAGCGTCGGTGACAAGAAGACGCCGTCGAAAGGGATCACCAAGCAGCTCGGCCATCCTCGAAGCTTCACCGGGAAAACCCAAGGTACTTCGCTTCGGCCGATCCTTTGTCGAATATCCCCAAACGGTCCCGGTATGGTCACCGGACCGGTCCTGCTGATACCGGGGATCGAGCTCCAACTCCGCAAGCCAATCCAGCGGAGAAAAGAGCCGCGAGATAGCAGTGGTGGAGTTTCTCAAGGCCCATCCAAAAAGATCAAAACCTCCACCGGCTTTAAAAAGCCTCCACGTAAGTTTTCTCGAATTATTCAATCTATCAAAAAACTCCTTAGGTCCCAAAGCTCCTTGCTCTAATCTAATTAAGGCCGCTTTTTCTTACAGGATTCCTTCTAGCTTCCAAGACAGCATAGCTGTCTTTTTAAGAACCAAATTTTCCTCACGGACTCCTCCCGGCCCTGTTCTTGCTTCTTCCCCGGATACGCTTCGGACCGGTTCCACTCTTGACGCCTCTACCACTATTGCAACTCCAACTATAGAAGCTCAAAGTGTGACTCTCGCAAAGGAACTCCCTGTCGCCTCTAGCTCGGGAGCTGAAGAGCAAACCTCCAATGTTGAGAGCTCTTCTTCCGACAATCCTCTTCCCCAAGCCACCTTATTTCAAATCCCTCCGGAGCTCTCACCGGGACCGGTCCGGGCGGAAGAAATTCCTCGCCGGGCCAGGACAACTCGTAAGTCTTCCGGAGAACCCGGACTGGCCAAGATGGTGGTCGGAGAAGTGAAGGTGGACAGTTCCAGCGGAGCAAGGACTTTTACCGCTTCGGCTCAATGGGACGCCCTCCAAGAAGAAGAGGCTCTAAAGAATTTCTCCGAATCGGCCAAGTATATCTCGACCATTTAATAATTTCTTCAAGCAACTTCCCTTCAATCTTCAAATTTCTAACTCTCTTTTTCTTTTTAGGTTCTTCCGAAAAGCTCGAAGCCAAAACTGCAATTATCACCCGCTTGCAGGAAGAACTCAACACCAATCAAGAACGATTGGGTGAGTTAGAAATTCAAACGGCCGATCCGAAGGCCAAGGAAAGCGACCTCCGGAAGAGAGAGGCCGGTCCGTAGGACACCCATCGCATGATGGAAGAACGCCGACAGAAATCATCGAGCTCCGTCAAATCAATCAAAGTAACATTTTCAATTTGCCTTGAATCTTGAATCTGTTGAATGAGAGCTAGGAACTTCACCACTAGACCACAATTGCCTTTATACATTTTACATGTTTCCCGCCATCTCCTCTTCCGATTGATCCTATCTTTGATTTCAGCGCTTGAGAATCTCGTTGCAGCTCATAAGGAAGTCGAAGAAGTTCTTACAGAAAAAACAGCAGCTCAAGAAAAGGCATCGGAAGAAGGCTCTCGTATCGAAGAGCAACAGGCGGCACGGATTGGAGAACTTGAAGGAGAGCTCACTGCAAAAGATAGCATACTTGCTCAAGCACTTCGCTCCAACAAGATGCTAGAGACCGAAAACGCTCGCTTGAAAGCTGAACCGACGGAAGCATTAGAAGCAGCGAAATCAGCTCAGGCAGAAAAGAGAAAGCCTTGAAGGCTACCCGGAAATTGAAAGAATCCAATGTAAACATCAAGGGCAGATTCGGAGCGGCTGAAATCAGGCACAGGCGTAAGTCCCATTTTTCTTGATTACTCTTATGTTATTGTCACACCCCTATCCCGAAAGATAGTTAAGTGTGGTACGGATCGCCTTGGGAGATGATTGACGAAGCAACCATACATAGCATCACATTAACAAACATACACGATTTGCAAGGTTACATAATTAAGTCTTGATTACAACATGGAGTTCGAATAAAAGATACATTAGGTTCGAAAACAAGTCTTACATAGCCATGATCTTTGTTCGAAATTAAAGTGCGGAAGCGAAATACAACTCGACGATACATAGATAACTTAAATGAACCATGCCGGCCTAGGCCATGGCTCACTCATCATGGGTCGGAGAGCTCGGAACCCATTCAATGGTCCACTCTTTGGGCTCTTCTCCGTCCCAAACCACCTTACCACAACAATCACAGAAACCGGCTTGCGGGAAACCCGTAAGTCAACATGTAGTGGCAAAGCCCGAGTATCTAACATACTCCGCAAGTCTTACCCGTCAAATTTGGCCATCTAAGACCGACTCCTAGATGCATGGGGCTTGACCGGTTTAACTTGGCATTCTTGCATAAATAGCACCTATGCTAATTAGGTTGGCAATTTTATTACTCAGCCAAATTAATAGGGTTGTTGCATAAAGGAAACTTTAGTGGGCATACTAGCAATACAAGAGTTTGCAATACAATTTAATATCAATATAAAACAGCAAGCTATTCAATCTCTTTCCATTACTACACATTGCGAACTGCTCGAATCAAGTGGTACTCATTAACCGAGAGGAAACGGCGATAATTATCGAATTATTAATCCTGCAGGAAAGAACCCAAATGCACGACATACGCATCATTTAAGAACACGTATGGCCACCGTTCGCGAGTTCATCGTAAAGTGAAACACGGGGCCACCGACCCCGAGTACACGTCCCCTTGCGACCGTTCAACAACGCGCCCAAGGCTTAACCCATGTACTCTCCAACGGTCCTCAACCCGTGCAACCACCGTGCCAAACACATCACCTCCGGGTCGGTGAGATATCCGGCTCACTTTACAACTTACAAGCTACATAGGTTTACCAATCCCCATAAGAAAGGTATGCAAGTGGTACACAACTCAAACTTGTTCGCGGAGCCACAATGGGGTGTTCTCAATTTTTTAACCAAATCCATCATGTTCAAGTTTAATCATAAACCATAGGTGAGATTCCCCATTCTATCGTTGACTCCATAAACCGAGCATAGCATTTCTATCGGAGGTATGACTCATACTCTACATAGGACATATAGGGATTTATGCACGTGGATTTCCAAGCAATTCCTAGAACTTAAATGCACATTCACCATCCTTAATATAGTGATAAAAGAAAGACATTTCGAAACAATAGGAATGCACCGGGGCTTGCCTTGAGAGTGATCGAAGTTAGCACTAGCCTCACAAGCGTTGAGCGTGGCGATAGCTTCTTCCGGCGGAGTCAATTCGGCGTCGTCACCTAAGGAATGAAATGCAATGCATAAGTCACATGAGCACAAGGTCGATGATGAGAGTAATGCATGGGTGCTGTTTTGTAAAGATTCATATGAGTATGTAATTCAAAAGTTGGTTGGTTCGAACCCTAATAAGCATGACATATCTCTTGTCTTCTTTTACGGGACCCAATTACATGAACAAGCATGACTATACTAATATAAATTGAGTAATGACTTGATGCATAGACATGAGTGCTGTGGTTAGTGTAGGTTTAGCACTAATATCTTAGCAAGTTTTTATAGTACAATACGAAGAAATCTAGGCTTAGGCATTTTAACATCACATGCGATGACGATTCCCTTTTAGAATAGGAATTTGATTTCAAAAGTCATACATAGGTGAATTACCTAAAACCTTTTGACTAAACCTGCCATGGGGTGCTAAAGGACATAATGAACAGTAGAAATTACATAAACATGCATGAACATGATTTGGAATGACATAAAACGAATTATGCTTGTGCTGAAAATGACCTTTTAGAAATTTAGATCTAGGGTTTGCAAAAATCATTACTTAACATGCTCAAAAATTAACATGGGATTTTCTACATGTGTACAGTACCAAAATGAAATTAATGGCCAAGTTTCATGTAAAAATAATTTATACAGAATTAATTAAAAAATTAAATACAGAGAATGCAAGAATTGCAATAACTTGAAAAATATGAAGTGAAATTCAGATCTTCCAGTGCCAAAAATTCATGTGTGTCTGGGTTAAGACTTTGGCCAAGTGGCTTTTAATTTGGATTTATACTTTTAAAGTTATGGCTTAGTTAAGTTTTCAGGGGTTGACTTTTGTCATTTTTATAAAAATGTGAAAATGACCAGATCTGAGGAGTTCATGTTACTTTTATGAAAGTACAGGTCTTCTAGTTTCCAAAACATTTTAGTTTGCAATTTTTGGACGATTCAAACGCCAGATATGGATTTTTCAAACTCAAACGAAGTTCGGACCTAATTACGAAAATGCCACCGAGTACTTTTAAACGAGGGGGCGGCGCGGGCTCCGGCCGCGGTGGCCGGCGCCGGCGAGGTTCGCCGCGGTGGCGCTACGCTGGAGCTCATGCTCCGGCCTTTGGGGAAATTGAAGCGTGAGCGACGGGGAGTACTTCGGTGGGGTCCACGGGGACGGCGGGTGGCCGGAGGCGGCCGGCGACGAGCGGCGGCGCGCGAGCGGCTCCGGCGGGGGTGCGCGTCCCGGAGAGAGAGAGAGAGGAGGGGCGGTTTCTTCGGAGAGCATCACCTTCGCGCGGGGAGTGGCGGTGTGGGGTCGCGCGGGGTTGGGGATGACCGGAAGTGCGAGCTCGTCGGGGAGGTGGCGGGATGGCGGCGGCGGCGACGAACTCCTTCTCAAATTCCCGGCGACCTGGGGCGGATGAGGGAAGCGCGTCGGGGGAAACTCGGACACGTCCTCGCGCACGAAATGGCGAAAGAAGGAAGGCGGGGCGGCCTACCTAGGCGGCGCGCGATGCGGGGAAACTCCGGGCGGCCATGGCGGGCGGCGGCTCGAATTTCCGGTGGCGCGCGGTCTGCGGAGGAAGAGGCCGGGAGCTGGCGGTGCGAGGAGGAGCAGGGGAACCGGGCAATGATTGAGGGGGTTCGGGATGCGGCCTTGGCCCTCGCGCGGCGTTTTCTAAGCGGGCGGCCGGACGGGGAGCGGCGGCCGGAGCGGGCGCCATTACTCCCGGCGCTCTACCGTTGGCCGGCGGGTACGGAGCGGTTGGGGAGCTGGCAGGGGTGGCGTGGCGACTGGACAGGGCGGGCACGCGCGCGGGCGGCGGCCAGGCTGGCCGGACCGGCGGTCCTCCGGCCGCCATTGCCCGGTGGGCACCGTAGCTCGGGGTTTCAGTTGAATTTCAAATCTGTGGTTTGGTAGTTTGACCAAAATTCATATTTCTGGGGCTCTAAAAATAAAACCAAAAATATGAGGAGGTTCAAGGTGATTCACTTTAATTTTCATCTTTTAGTTCGAAGTTCCAAACTTGCTTCCAAAAATTCATATAAAATTCACAAATAGCAGTGTTTCAGATTTAAATTTGAATTTTTGGGGTTTCAAAACTTTGTCCAAAAATTTGGTAAAAATGTTGTAAATTCACCTTTTTACGTGAGCAATCCAGTGGTGCAAAAATATGTGGGTAGTGTTTTTATAATTTTTGCATTTTGGTTAGGGCTAGGGTTTAGGAGTAGGTTTTTCTTTTTTTCCTTTTTATTTTTCTTCTTTTCCTTTGGGTAATTAGCATTAGTACTCCATTAGTGAGGTGATTAGGGTACTAACTACGGGATTAGCCTTAATCGTGACATGGGATGTCACAGCTTATCTCTTGAACATATCGATCTTCAGCAATACCCAGCCTTTAAATTTACATTTGTTGTTTCGGAACTTATCGCGGGCACAATTCGCACTCGGAATACCTCAATGGCGGACAAACTATTGATCCCAATGAAATGGACATCGAGTCCGCCATCCGGGCAATCCCGAGAAGGATCGGAGAGCACTCAAGGCTGGTTGCTGCTTCAGGAGGAGGACATATTGCCGCCATTATCCAATCGTGGACTCCGGTTGATGTTTGCGATTTCAATTTTATCCGGGATGGTGCCCACCCCGATACCACCGAAGACCGGTTCAATGAGCTAAGGAACTCGCTCATTGGTACCGTTTCGGAGCTGGTGGAAGATGTTCCAATCGATCCGTCGGTGTCCCTCCGAATGTAGCACAAGCAGCTTTTGCCCTAGATCAAGATGCTCAAGATGCTGCGATCGCCGCTGACAGCACAGTAGAAGTTGCCTTCGAAGATCTTGACAGAGATTTAACTCGTAACTTCTTCCGATTCTGAAGAAACTCTAGATGATTGTTGACGGTCGTTACGGACCAATTTCGACCGTCAATTAGTCAAATAAACGAGAAGGACTAGGCATGTCTTGCATGCATTTTACTTAGAAATAACCTAGTTCCACGTGTACCTCTAGATTTTTAGTGTGCAGGTGGAAAATGATGAATTCCAGGCCCCGAGGCGACAAATCAACACTTTTACAAAACTTCCACTTCGCCGCGGGAATCAACTCCAAGATAAAAGGCCAACGACCACGAAATCCAACACAAATAAGGCCTCACGCACCTGGATCAAAGACCAACATCCAGTGGGGGAGCCAACCGCCAAAGCCCAGCCCAGGAGGGGCCGGTGGCAGTTCGGCCGAACCAACAAGGCGGTTCGGCCGAACCGTCATGGTGCCCCCCGGCCCACTTTTCTCCGGCGGTTTGCCCACCGCCTCCGGAGGTCGGTTCCACGCGCATTAAATGCCACCGACCTACGAAACCGCCTCCAGGAGCCGACCTTTCAAGCCTATATAAGGAGGGGTACCCCCCTCCTTAACACACACAACAACACAAGGATCATTCTCTCCTCACACTAGAAGTTTAGAGGCTTTCTAGGTAGTGCTAGGCTTAGTAGTGGGCTGCCTCATTGCTCCCAAAGTCTTGTGGAAAATTGGGTATAGCTCTTGTATCCTCTCTTTATGAGACTTGATCTTTTATATATGGAATACTTTCGTTCATATCCTTGTCATGAGCTTTATAGAGTAGTCATGATCTTGTTTGATCGTTCATCGTTCGTTCATATGAGTTCGTCGTTCGTTCTTCGTTCTTCATTAATAGAAGATGAACTCATATCGAATGTTCTTCGTTCGTTCATACTTGATCACCGATTACTCCTGATCTTACTTGATT
This sequence comes from Chloris gayana, assembly GCA_031894775.1. Taxonomy (NCBI): domain Eukaryota; kingdom Viridiplantae; phylum Streptophyta; class Magnoliopsida; order Poales; family Poaceae; genus Chloris; species Chloris gayana. The sequence continues at coordinate 338,810 of JAUNZO010001356.1, forward strand.
AATTGCCGTTCGTCGCTCATTCTTGAGCGACGAACGCCTTTGCATGACTTAGTGCTAGCTTTGATCCTTTCTGTCTAGCGTATGCTAGTTAGGCTAGTGTTCTTATGAATAGGCTTCGGGTTCATCGTCCCGCAAGGGTGCTCTAGATTTACCACCATGTCGGTGCCTCGAGGGATCTAGAGTTGTGGTTAGTGACGCCGGCACGGTGCTCGGGGTTATCTACCCACCGTTGAATGTGCTTCGTGTCCCACGGTTTGTAGAGGTAGGTGACAAGAAGTGACAGCCTTGTCATCCAAAGTAATCCTCCACGTTCGGGCATGGCATAGGAGTCTAAAAAGCCGGAGTCGCGAGGCGGACCTCGCGTAAGACGGATCTCCCGATGATGCCTAGGCATTAGACGCTTGCTTGCGCTTGCATGATCTTGGATGTTAGGTAGAAGCTGCGCACTCATATGAATGTTGTATCATTAGGAGTAGTGGTCTCGCTAGTCTAGTTTAGCTTTATCTAGGATCGCCTCTATCCCTTTTATAAGAGAATGCATCGCCTTGGTGTGTGTCACACTATCCTCAACTTATTGCTCCTAACCCCTGCATTGGAATGTGAATACTTCATCATTCTTTTGTAACACCATGAACATAAGTACTCTTATCAACCATGTCTTCCTTTGGGAAAATATAAATACGATACCCTTGAATACTCTCGGGTGAAATGCTACAACGGGTTATCCGTCCGCTTGCGGATATTCATGACCCACCTTATAATACATATCTAGTACTTGTACTGGATGTGGATTATTTGGTTAAATAGTGCAAGTGACTTAAACCCTTGGCTCTCCCGCGGTCACGTGTTTCTTTCCGCGTGACCTTAAGAGATGCCAACAAGCATTTCCGGCGCCGTTGCCGGGGAAGACATTGGTTAATAAGAATACAATGAATGTTCATGATTACACTTGATGATGATTTAATCATTGCCCTTGCAGGCTAACCTTGATCTGTTTTCTCTCAAAGGTGAAAACAGGATAGTGCATGCGTGGATTCGACTTGCCGGAAAACTTCGTTGATAATCCCGAGGCTCTTGCGAGAAAGACTCGACCTCGCGTCGTTGTCTCTCCTCAAGAACCCACGACAAGCGAGCCCGCATCTTCCGCACCATCAACCTCAACACTCATGGCTGAAAGGACCCTTCGTGACTACTCTGCGCCCTCCGTCGCCAATGTGCCCATTGGGCCCAACGTCGACGCTGGTGCTGCAGGACTTGACATCAAGTCCAGCCTCATCACTATGGTGCAAGCCATTCCCTTTTGTGGAAAGGCCTCCGAGGACGCCAACTCTCATCTCCAACAGTTCCTGGAAATATGCAACACATCAGCCACGGCCGGAGCCAACCAAGATGCTATCAAACTCCGCCTGTTTCCCCTATCCCTCCTTGGGAAGGCGAAACAGTGGTTTTATGCCAATCGTGCAAGCATTGACACTTGGAACAAATGTTCCACGGCGTTCCTCGCCAAGTTTTTCCCGATGGGCAAAACCAATGCCCTTCGTGGAAGAATTGCAAGTTTCCAGCAAGCGACAAACGAATCCATGCCCGAGGCATGGGAAAGGCTTCAAGAATACATTCCGGCCTGCCCTCACCATGGGATGGAGGAATGGCTCATTCTTCAACACTTCTACAACGGGTTGACACCAACAACCCGTGGACATATGGATGCCGCTGCTGGAGGAGCCTTCTTCTCGAAAACTATTGCCCAAGCAAAAGAACTCATAGAGAAGATGGTCTCCAATCAAGGGTGGAGCGATGATCGACTCCAAACACGCGCAAGAGGCGTACACCCTGTCAAGGAGGTGGACATGCTCGTCCGCCAAGGTTGACCTCCTCATAAAACGCTTGGACGAACACAACGCAAATGGTGGTGTTCATGCATTGGACTCACACATGACGTGTGAGGAGTGCGGGAACACCGGCCATATGGGGAAGGATTGCCCCCATACCCATGAAGAGGTGTTCTACATGAACAACAACAACGGGTATCGTCCAAACGGAGGACAAGGGTACAACCAAAACCGACCATCATATCAAGGAGGTAACAATTTTTCTGGCTTTAACAATAATCAACCTTCCTTGAAAGATTTGGTTTATGGCCAAGCTAAAATTAACGAATCTATCAACAAAAAGCTTGCTGCCAATGATAAAGTCTTAGAAAACATAACTGCACAAATAGAAGGTTTCTCCTCTGCTTTCAAAAATCAGCTGAGCTTTAATAAAATGATTGAAACCCAAGTTGCTCAGCTAGCTGCTCTTATTCCTGGTTCTAATTCAGGAAGATCCGGGGCAACCCGAGTCTTCTTTGGAAAATGTTAATGCGGTTACCACGAGGGGAGGAAAATCCACTCGGGATCCGCCATATCCTAACCATGCAGCAAAGAAGAACAGGAACGACCTGGAGGAGGAAAGCCCTTCTATTACCAAAGAAAAAGAAGAAGAACCGAAGCCAAGTGAAGGGAAGAATGGAATTGAATTTCAAGACACAAGCTTTTTGCCATTCCCTCACGAAACGAGGAAGCCAAAGGAGGATGAACAATTTGCTCGATTCGTCGAGACCATCCGAAGGATTCATGTCAACGTGCCATTGTTGGACATGGTGCAGGTGCCCACATATGCACGCTACCTTAAAGACATCCTCAACAACAAGAGGCCACTACCCAACGAGGAAATGGTCAAGCTCACAGAGGAGTGTAGCGCAGCTATACTCAATCGGCTTCCGAGAAAAGAAGAAGGACCCTGGCTGCCCCACAATATCATGTTCCATTGGGGCACACCACTTCGACCAGGCCTTATGTGATCTTGGGGCAAGCGTCGGCGTGATGCCCAAAGAAGTCTTTGATCGCTTGAGCTACACAACCTTGACTCCTACACCAATGAGGTTGCAATTGGCGGACTCTTCGGTCCGCTACCCCGCGGGAATAGCCGAAGACGTGCCGGTAAAAATTCGAGGCAACTTCATACCGGTGGACTTTGTGGTGCTTGAGATGGATATCGACAAGAACACGCCCTCATTTTGGGACGTCCCTTCCTCGGCACCGCAAACGCCCAAATTGATGTTGGGAATGGAGAAATCCGATTCCACATCAATGGGAAGGAGGAAAAGTTTGAGTTCCAACCAAGAAAAGAACAATGCTCAATGATCAAGATCAAGTATGGGCCAAATCCCTCAAACATCCGTGAAGTTGAAGTGACGCCAAGAAAGACGGATAGTCTCGTCGCCTTTTGGAAGCAACTTGACAAAATTGAGAATCCGTCATGGTACCAACCCAAGAAGCCCGCAACGAGCAAGGCCGGGATTATGGGCCAAGAAGCCAGTCCTTCAAGACACAAAGCCACCTACATCAACAAAGACCAAACAAGTGTGGCAAGTGAAGAAGGTGCAGCCATCTTCATCCTCTTCTCCAGGGAAAGGGCCTGCACCACAAGGATGAAAAGAAATGGAGAAGTCCTCGCTCGCTGGACTTAAAATGGCAAAGCCCCGGTCGACGGGATAAATCGGTATTATCTTTCGATTTCTTTTGATTTTTGTTTTCCACCACATGCATCTCCCTGCATATTCTATTTTATCACAAGATAATTTTCATTTCATTTATTTGGATTTTCCGCCAGACATATTTGATTTTTTTTTTCTCACTCGCCATGCATAGAAAATTTGAAAACCAAAATCCTTTTACGTCCAAATTTTCCTACTTTGTTTGAAACTTTTGGACAACCCTTGTATCCTTATACAAAATCCAAAAACAATTTTTGCATGTTGGAATTTTCTCCAACACTTTTTCTCGAGATTTGATTTTTCGAATAAAGCTGAATTTGAGGCAACTTTCTTTGGATTTCTTGAGCAAAAATTTCGAGGAATATCCGGACGTAGCAACCATGGTCAATGATCATTTGGCCGTTGGGAGCTATGGGCCAAAAGGGGGAGCAAAAGGGACCCACAGCAGGTCGGCCGAACCCACCTCCTTGGTTCGGCCGAACTGCCATGACCGTTGCTCGGTCTGTCCTTTTCCCAACGGTCATATGCCCCTCCTAACGCTCAAAAACGGCTACTTCGTGAGCTATAAGTAGAGGTGGCCTGGCCGAAGCTCTCTCCCCCTCTCACACTATCATTTCCACTCCTCACTCACTTCATTCTCATTACTCTCAAGTTTTCCATTGTCCTCACTTGCTCATTGCCTAAAAGTTCTGCATAAATCTTTTGCTCTTGGTGTGCTTGTCTAGTTTTTGGTTTGATTTGTTTTTGTTTGGTTTTCTCGAGTTGCGATTTCTTGCTCACATGAACAACCGACGGTGTCGCTAATTTGATTTTTTCCCTCACATGACCCGTTCGGAATTTTTGTTCTTGCATTCTTGCTCTCTTTGTGTGCAGCCATGACCGGTGCCAAGAAGGCTGTTCGGGTCAATCAAGAGGTCCTTGAGCTCACGCTCAAGTTCAAGCTCTTTACGTCGAAGCACCCGCGCACGCCCCGTAGTCGAGTCACCGCCAAGTTCACCACCACAAGTCGAGGAAGAAGGGCAAGAGGGCAACATCGAGCATCGTCTCCTCACCGACACCGACCTCGACTTAGTGGGCGAGCACGAGACGCGCACCTACACGCTTCTCCAACACCGTCTCTTTGCTCCTACGCGAGCATTTGACACGGAGCTGCTGCACAAAATAGGTATGGATGCTGAATTTGCTCAAGTATTTAAAGCCTTAGGGTGGACAGATTTTGCTAGTGTAAATGAGCCGGGTTCCCGCTTGCTTACACTTCAGTTTTTATGCACCCTACAAACGGTAGATGAAGGAATTTCTTTTCGGTTTTTCCGTGAATCCTACCGTTTGACTTGGAAAGAACTTAGCACTCTTCTTGGCTTTAATACTCGCTGCAATACCGACTTGGATGGTGCCCTTCCTCGGTTTTCAAAGCATGCTTTTTGGGAAAGGATTACGGGTCTTCCTAGTTGCGTGCGACCTAGAACTAATCACATCCATCATCCTACCTTGCGTTTTATGCACATGTGGATTGCTATCACTCTTTTTCCAAGGAGTGATATTCGGATTGTGCGCGAGGATGAGCTAAAAATTCTTTTTGCTGCGGTCGATAAGATTAAGATTGCTCCCGTGAAAGCCATGATTTGCCAATGGATAGAAAATCTTGGGACGATAGGACCAATTGAATGTACCTCTCTAGTGACACGAATTGCCATGCGGGTGGGAGCTTTACATGATGCTAATGTTGAATACCTTGCTACACCTCGCTCTCTTATAAATAAAGATTATCTTATTCAAGGTCACTCTCTTAAGAATGGTCCGAACGATTCCCTCATATATTATTTTGTGGGATATGCAAACGAGTTTCGGTTACCTAACCCGGACCTTCGTTTGTATACTCTCAAAAATCTAACCATTGAGCTCCAAGAAGCGCAGCGGTCTCGCAGGAGTGTATCTTCTCGCAGGGGGCGCACGGATCAGAACAACCATCTACCTCCGAGATGCCCACACCGCACCCCACGACTCATGGCGAGCCGGGGTACAGCCACCCCGGGTTTTCTCCCGGTGGGTACCCAGCCCCGCCACCTCACATGGCCGGGGGATCGGCGTGGCAAACTCCGGGATATGGCCCGGGGCTGTTTTCTCCACAACAACAATGGGAGGAACACTCCACCGACTCCGGATCAGCCCAAGGCTACAACTTTGTGCAGGAGATGAACAACCTCTCCTCACAAATGGGAAGACTCCAAACCACGGCGGAAGACACCGAGTATGCGCTCAACCAACACATCTTGCAAACTCATCAATGGCAAGAGCGCACCGACACCCAGCTCACCGCCCTCACCAACATGACGGAGCAACAACGAGCCGATCTTTTGGCTTACTTCCGTCACATGGGGTTCATTCCACCAAACCCATGAGCAAGAACAAGCTTGGGGGGGCAGCACCCCCGCTAAGGTATCATGTATCGCAACTTGTATCCTTTATTGTCTCTTGTTTTTGCTTGTTCTTGCCTCTCATATGAAAAACAAAATAAAAATGATAAAACTAAAAAGAACAAAAAGAAGTAGCTTAGTTCCCTTTTATACGCTGCAAGTATGTTGCTAGTCTTTCTATGTTGAGATGATGAATAGTTGCTCTGTTTTATTTCTCTCATGTGCCTAGTCTATAATTTAGAACTCTCCTAGTTTTGAGTTTGGTGGCTAGCAAAACTTGCTTAGAACCTGAAACTTGTGGGCTGCACATGCTTGAGCTGCACCTAAGTTGTTGTGAGATGATGATATGGTAAAAAGAGCTGCTATGATCTTGTCCTAAGTTGAGCTTAAAATCTCCGGAATTCTGTTCCCAAAAATTGCAAAATCTATAAGTTCCCAAGTGATGATAAATTCCTACCAAAGCCATATGCAAATTTCCCTTGAAAACCTTACTCATTTGCTACTTGTTACTTCATTGAGCTTTATCAAAATTGTGTGACCCTAGTGAGATGCTTTTCATACTCTCATGATCAAGATCACGTACACACTCCACCTCATATGCTACACTTCTACACCGGAAGTTAGCAACATGTCATGCCATCCACCCAAAATAAAGACACTCCTCACATTTTATCACCTCTCTTAAAATATCAAAAGAAGGCATGGCTATGCAAAAGAAAAAGAAAATAAGGCTCACAAAAGATGAGCAAGAAAAAGATGCTGCTCTCATTTCGAGCATAGAAAAAGAAAGAAGAAAAGATAGCCATGCCCAAAATCCAAAATAAAAAGAGGTGAAACAAAAAGAGGAGTAGTCAAATACACCACCACCATCATCTTCACACTTGCACATCTTGATCTACGATTGTATGACTTGCTATCTCCATGGATCCACTCTTTTGGTTTCGCAAAAATATGAATGCAAGTATGCCTCATTTCATACCCTACCTTGAGCTCCACAAAAGCCTATTAGATGTAGGATGAGGCAATACACATGCCTTGGTGAGGAATATAAACACCATTAGAGCGATTCGAGAGCATCACTTGTGGAACGTGGTTTTACTTGAAAAAAAAAAAAAAAAAAAAATATTTTTTGAAAACGTCCGGAGAATAAAAAGCAAGACAAGGGAAGAGAAAATAAATGCTCTATACACCGTTCTCTCTCTCAACCGCCCAAGGTAAAGTGAAAAGCACAAAGCCCCATGAGGACTAAGGGGAAGGGTGAGTCACCATTGCCAACTTATTCAACTCAAGGATGAGTATCTTTGTTATACACTTGGTACCTTTGAGAAGTAGGCATTGTAGCAACTCCCGATCAACAACCTAAAGTTCTACTACTTGCTCGGGACGAGCAAGGGGTAAGCTTGGGGGGCTTGTTGACGGTCGTTACGGACCAATTTCGACCGTCAATTAGTCAAATAAATGAGAAGGACTAGGCATGTCTTGCATGCATTTTACTTAGAAATAACCTAGTTCCACGTGTACCTCTAGATTTTTAGTGTGCAGGTGGAAAATGATGAATTCCGGGCCCCGAGGCGACAAATCAACACTTTTACAAAACTTCCACTTCGCCGCGGGAATCAACTCCAAGATAAAAGGCCAACGACCACGAAATCCAACACAAATAAGGCCTCACGCACCTGGATCAAAGACCAACATCCAGTGGGGGAGCCAACCGCCAAAGCCCAGCCCAGGAGGGGCCGGTGGCAGTTCGGCCGAACCAACAAGGCGGTTCGGCCGAACCGTCATGGTGGCCCCCCGGCCCACTTTTCTCCGGCGGTTTGCCCACCGCCTCCGGAGGTCGGTTCCACGCGCATTAAATGCCACCGACCTACGAAACCGCCTCCAGGAGCCGACCTTTCAAGCCTATATAAGGAGGGGTACCCCCCTCCTTAACACACACAACAACACAAGGATCATTCTCTCCTCACACTAGAAGTTTAGAGGCTTTCTAGGTAGTGCTAGGCTTAGTAGTGGGCTGCCTCATTGCTCCCAAAGTCTTGTGGAAAATTGGGTATAGCTCTTGTATCCTCTCTTTATGAGACTTGATCTTTTATATATGGAATACTTTCGTTCATATCCTTGTCATGAGCTTTATAGAGTAGTCATGATCTTGTTTGATCGTTCATCGTTCGTTCATATGAGTTCGTCGTTCGTTCTTCGTTCTTCATTAATAGAAGATGAACTCATATCGAATGTTCTTCGTTCGTTCATACTTGATCACCGATTACTCCCGATCTTACTTGATTAATTGCCGTTCGTCGCTCATTCTTGAGCGACGAACGCCTTTGCATGACTTAGTGCTAGCTTTGATCCTTTCGTCTAGCGTATGCTAGTTAGGCTAGTGTTCTTATGAATAGGCTTCGGGTTCATCGTCCCGCAAGGGTGCTCTAGATTTACCACCATGTCGGTGCCTCGAGGGATCTAGAGTTGTGGTTAGTGACGCCGGCACGGTGCTCGGGGTTATCTACCCACCGTTGAATGTGCTTCGTGTCCCACGGTTTGTAGAGGTAGGTGACAAGAAGTGACAGCCTTGTCATCCAAAGTAATCCTCCACGTTCGGGCATGGCATAGGAGTCTAAAAGCCGGAGTCGCGAGGCGGACCTCGCGTAAGACGGATCTCCCGATGATGCCTAGGCATTAGACGCTTGCTTGCGCTTGCATGATCTTGGATGTTAGGTAGAAGCTGCGCACTCATATGAATGTTGTATCATTAGGAGTAGTGGTCTCGCTAGTCTAGTTTAGCTTTATCTAGGATCGCCTCTATCCCTTTTATAAGAGAATGCATCGCCTTGGTGTGTGTCACACTATCCTCAACTTATTGCTCCTAACCCTCGCATTGGAATGTGAATACTTCATCATTCTTTTGTAACACCATGAACATAAGTACTCTTATCAACCATGTCTTCCTTTGGGAAAATATAAATACGATACCCTTGAATACTCTCGGGTGAAATGCTACAACGGGTTATCCGTCCGCTTGCGGATATTCATGACCCACCTTATAATACATATCTAGTACTTGTACCTGGATGTGGATTATTTGGTTAAATAGTGCAAGTGACTTAAACCCTTGGCTCTCCCGCGGTCACGTGTTTCTTTCCGCGTGACCTTAAGAGATGCCAACAATGATAGGCTCGAAGGAAATCCCCAGACTGTCGATATCGGTACCTCCAGCGGTCCCGTCGAGTAGATTATGTAATAGGGCCATTTTGAATCTGAACATCTTTGTCGATTATACTGTTTGCTTTATGAATATTAGTCACTTTTTCTTGTTTTATGAATACTAGTTTCACCATTATGCTTACTAACTTATTTACACAAGATATGATATAACATGAGCAAAAAAGCTAGTTTGTCAGATTTCCCAAACTGTTCTTAATACAACAGTTTACCAACAAGTATTCATAAAAAAGAGAGCTTATACTCTATCCTTTCCTGAATATACCAGTCTTAAACACAAGCTTATCATTTCAGCAGATCGCTCTTATCACAGCAATCCATTAACTAAATGACTGGTCTTATTATTCAAGAATAGCGGCATATCACAGATCGCTCTTATCATAGCAGAATAACAAAATATCACAGACTACTCTTTATCACAGTAGCCCCCTGGCTCAATAATTTAATTCAAAATTAAAGTATGGAAACACAAAAAACAAACATGTTATTATTAGATAAAATTACTTTATTATAATAAGAAAAACTTTACAATAAATACTCTTTAAGTATAAAAACGACTGAAGTTGATCAATATTCCAAGAATTTGGGATTTCTTCCTCTTCCAAGGTCATAAGCCTATAAGCCCCTGGTCCGGATACCGATTTCACCAAAAAAGGTCCTTCCCGCACCGGTGACAACTTATGCCTGTTCTTGTTAGATTGAATCTTCCGTAAAACCAAATCTCCGATTTGAAATTCCCGCGTGCGAACATTACGATCATGATATCGACGCAATCCTTATTGATATTTGGCGGCTTGAATCGGAGCTCGATCTCTCAATTCTTCCGCAGCAATCAATTCAACCTCGACGTCGATCATCATATTTTTCTTCATCATAATATCGAACCCGGCTGACACCATATTCACTTCGATAGGTAACATGGCTTCCGATCCATATACCAAAGAAAAAGGAGATCGTCCCGTAGCTCGCTAACATTAGTGCGCAAACCCCGCAGCACCCAGGGCAATTCCTTAACCCATTTTCCCGCATAAGGCTTCAATCGGTCAAAAATTCTCGGTTTAAGACCGGTCAAAATCATTCCATTAGCTCGTTCCACTTGTCCATTGCTCGCGGATGCGCCACCGACGCATATTGCACCTCGATCCCTAAACTCTCAAGCATAATCATTGAAGAACTCGAAGTAAATCGAGGCCCATTATCAGTAATAATACTGTATGGAATCCCAAAACGTACAAAAATGTTCTCGCAAAAACTTGATTGCGCGTGCCGTAGTTGTACTAGTAATCGCTTCAGCCTCGATCCACTTGGAAAACTTATCTACCGCCACAAAAATATGCGTGAATCCTCCCGGTGCCCGTTTAAAAGGTCCCACTATATCCAGCCCCCAAGTAGAGAAAGGCCAAGTCATTGGGATCAATTGCAACTCCTGAGCCGGAGTATGAGGTTGTCTTGCAAAAACCGGCATCCTTGACAACTTTTAACCACTCTATGCGCATCGTCCGTTGTCGTTGGCCAATAAAATCCCCGTCGGAATATCTTCCCAACCAATGTCTTCGAAGAAGCATGGTTTCCATAAATTCCTTTGTGTATGTCTTCAAGCAATTGAATGCCATCGAAACCGACACACATTTCATCGTAATATTAGCCCCACGCTTATACAATTTTCCTTCGAGAATTAAATAACTCGCGGGCTCGAACTTCTAGTCTTTGCTTCTCCACCTTATCTTCTCGGTGTTTTGCCAGATTGCAAATAGTCAAGATACGGAGTACGCCAATCGGAATCAATAATCATAACATCCAATGGCTGAATACCACCAGTATTGAATTCGCCTTCAAGCTTTCCTAGCAAACCCGTACTATCGATCGGTTCTTCAAGACCGCTTTTTCCTCCCGACTTTCCGAGACCGCCTTATCTTCAATTTCTGCAATAATAACTTTAGGCTCCACCTTTATAGACGGTTTATCCAACACCCGAAGAAAAACGCCGGGGGAACCGCCTGTCGCGAAGATCCCAGCCTAGCTAACTCATCCGCAGCAGAATTATTTCCGCGCAAGATATGAGAAAAGCGCAAACCATCAAACTTATCTTCAAGTTTCCGAACCTCTTGTCGATAGGCAATCATATGTTCATCATGAGCATCCCATACCTTATTCACTTGGCTGATCACTAACATCGAATCACCGTATATATCCAATCGTCGAACACCCAACGAAACAGCCACTCCGAGCCCATGAAGCAAAGCTTCATACTCGCTGTATTGTTTGAAGCTCGAAAATGCATTTGCAACACGTATCCGAGCGGTTCCTTTTGTGGAGTTGTCACACCCCTATCCCGAAAGATAGTTAAGTGTGGTACGGATCGCCTTGGGAGATGATTGACGAAGCAACCATACATAGCATCACATTAACAAACATACACGATTTGCAAGGTTACATAATTAAGTCTTGATTACAACATGAAGTTCGAATAAAAGATACATTAGGTTCGAGATTAAGTCTTACATAACCATGATCTTTGTTCGAATTTAAAGTGCGGAAGCGAAATACATAACTCGACGATACATAGATAACTTAAAGGAACCATGCCGGCCTAGGCCATGGCTCACTCATCATGGGTCGGAGAGCTAGGGACCCATTCAATGGTCCACTCTTTGGGCTCTTCTCCGTCCCAAACCACCTTACCACAACAATCACGAAAACCGGCTTGCGGGAAACCCGTAAATAAACATGTAGTGGCAAAGCCTCGAGTATCTAACATACTCCGCAAGTCTTACCCGTCAAATTGGCCATCTAAGACCGACTCCTAGATGCATGGGGCTTGACCGGTTTAACTTGGCATTTTTGCATAAATAGCACCTATGCTAATTAGGTTGGCAATTTTATTACTTAGCCTAATTAATAGGGTGGTTGCATAAAAGAAACTTTAGTGAGCATGCTAACAATACAAGAGTTTGCAATACAATTTGATATCAATATAGAACAGCAAGCTATTCAATCTCCTTCCATTACTACACATTGCGAACTGCTCGAATCAAGTGGTACTCATTAACCGAGAGGAAACGGCGATAATTATCGAATTATTAATCCTGCAGGAAAGAACCCAAATGCACGACATACGCATCATTGAAGAACACGTATGGCCACCGTTCGCGAGTTCATCATAAAGTAAAACACGGGGCCACCGACCCCGAGTACACGTCCCCTTGCGACCGTTCAACAACGCGCCCAAGGCTTAACCCATGTACTCTCCAACGGTCCTCAACCCGTGCAACCACCGTGCCAAACACATCACTTCCGGGTCGGTGAGATATCCGGCTCACTTTACAACTTACAAGCTACATAGGTTTACCAATCCCCATAAGAAAGGTATGCAAGTGGTACACAACTCAAACTTGTTCACGGAGCCACAATGGGGTGTTCTCAATTTTAACCAAATTCATCATGTTCACAGTTTAGTCATAAGCCATGAATGAGATCCCCAATCTATCGTTGACTCCATAAACATAGCATAGCAATTCTAACGAGGATATGACACATAAGCGACATAGGACATATAGGAATTTATGCATGTGGATTTCCAATCAACGCCTAAAACTTAAATGCACATTCATCATTCTTAATATAATGATAAAGAAAGACATTTCAAATAATAGGAATGCACCGGGGCTTGCCTTGAGAGTGATCGAAGTTAGTACTAGCTTCACAAGCGTTGAGAGTAGCAACGGCTTCTTCCGGCGGAATCAATTCAACGTCGTCACCTAGAGCATGAAATGCAATGCATAAGTAACATGCATACAAGGGTGATGAACATGGTAATGCATGTGTGCTGTTTTGTAAAGATACATATGACACATTAACCAAAAGTTTGTTTGCTTAAACTCTAGCAATCCTAACATGCCTCGTGTTTTCTTTTACGAGACCCAAATTACATGAACAAGCATAACCATACTAATATAAATTGAGTAATGACTTGATGCATAGACATGAGGGCTGTGGTTAGTGTAGGTTTAGTACTAATATTTTAGCAAGTTTTTATAATACAAAAGGAAGAAATCTAGGCTTATGTGTTTTAACATCACATGCGATGACGATTCTCTTTTAAAATAGGAACTCGATTTCAAAATTCATACATACGTGAAATACTTGAAACCTTTTGACTAAACCTGCCATGAGGTGCTAGAGGGCATGGTGAACAGTAAAACTTACATAAACATGGATGATCATGATTCTTAATGACAAAAAACTAATTATACTTGTGCTGAAAATGACCCCTTTGAAATTTAGATCTAGGGTTTGCAAAAAATCATTACTTAACATGCTCAAAATTTATCATGGGATTTTCTACATATGCACAGTACCAAAAGGAAATTAATTGCCAAGTTTCATGCAGAAATAATTTATACAGATTTAATTAAAAATTAAATACAGAGAAACCAAGAAATGCAATAACTTGAAAAATGTGATATGAAATGCAGATCTTCCAGTGCCAAAAATTCATGTGTGCCTGGGTGAAGACTGTGGCCAAGTGGCATTTAATTTGGATTTATATTTTTAAAGTTATGGCTTAGTTAAGTTTTCGGGGGTTGCCTTTTGTCATTTTTGTAAAAATGTGAAAACATGTAGATCTGACGCGTTCATGTTACATTTATGAAAGTACAGATCCTCTAGTTTCCAAAACATTTTAGTTTGTAATTTTTGGACATTTCAAACGCCAGATATGAATTTTTCAAACTTGAACGAAGTTCGGATCTATTTACGAAAATGCCACCGAGTAATTTTTTTAAACGAGAGGCGGCGCGCGCTCCGGCGGACGGCGGCCGGCGCCGGCGAGCTCGCTCGCGGCGGCGCTGCGCTGGAGCTCATGCTCCGGCCTTTAGGGGAAATGGTGCGCGTGCGACGGGGAACACGATGGTGGGGTCCACGGGGCCCGCGGTGGCCGGAGCACCGGTGACCACGACGCGGCGGCGGGCGGCACTTCGGCACCGTCGTGCGCGGCGCACGGAGGACGAGAGGGGTGGAGTTTGGGCGCAAAGCTCCGCCTTACCTTGGAGAAGGGCGGCGCGGGCTTGGACGGTGACGAGGAGGGCTCGAGGTGGGGGCTCGACGCGGAGGTGGCGCAACCGGCGGCGGCGGCGGTCCGCTTTCTCCAAAATTCCGGTGGCCGGCTGCAGGGAAAGGGGAGCTGGTCGAGCGGGGATAAGGGAAGGCTCTTGCGTGCAACTTGGCGGAAGAACTAGGGGCGCGCGTCCCGCCTAGCTTGCGCGCGACGCGGCGGCGTCCATGGCGGCCGAACGGAGGCGGCGACGGCTTTTCTACTCGTGTGCGAGCTGCGAGTGGGAAGGATGCAGAGCGGCGGTGCAGCGAGGTGCGAAGGGTGTTGGGCGAGCGCTTTGTGGCGAAGGAGGGGCGATTATCGGAGAGAGACGGCGGCCGGGGGTAGCGAGCGGGCGGGGGCGCGGCTTCAATTCGCGGTGCTCCCTATTGGCCTGCTGGCCGAGGGCGCTGTGGATGGGACGGGTCCGGGCGCGTGCCCGGGGCAGGCGCGGAGGCGGCGGACCGGCGGGCACGGCGCCATTGCCTGTCGGTCACCGTAGCTCGAGTTCGAATTTGGATTTGAATCTACAGTTTGGTAATTCGCCTAAAATTCATACTTCCGATGCTCCAAAAATAACACCAAAAATATGAGGAGGTTCAGGATGATGTGCTCTAATTTTCATCTTTTAGTTCGGAGTTCTAAACTTGCTTCCAAAAATTCATATAAAATTCACAAGTAGCAGTGTTTCAGATTTGAATTTGAATTTTTGGGCTTTCAAAACTTTGTTCAAAAATTTTGTAAAAATATTGTAAATTCATCTTTTTACATGAGCAATGCAGTGGTGCAAAAATATGTGGGTAGTGTTTTTATATTTTTTTGCATTTTGGTTAGGGCTAGGTTTTAGGAGTAGGTTTTTCCTTTTTCCTTTTTATTTTTCTTCTTTTCCTTCCATGGTTGGGTGATTAGTACTTCCTTAAGGCTGTGATTAGGGTACTAATTACGTGATTAGCCTTAATCGTGACACGGGATGTCACAGCCCTCCCCTTAAAGAAATTCTCGTCCCGAGAATCGCTATGAATTAAGGAGAGGGAGTGCGGAGAATTTACCGATTTGTGTGATGCGAGGAACTCGGGAAAATTCTTCTCTAGAAAATCCTCTTGTTCCCAAGTTGCTTCTTCTTCGGTGTGGTTACTCCATTGCACTTTGTAGAAGGTGATGGTGCGATTGCGAGTTACTCGGTCGCTTTGATCGATAATCCGGACGCGGTATTCGGGGTAGGAGAGATCTTCTTCTAGTTGATCGGTGTCGGAAATGACCACATCTATCGGAGGCTTCAAACATTTCTTGAGTTGAGATACGTGGAACACATTGTGCACACGAGCAAGACTTTCCGGTAGTTGCAATCGGTAAGCAACCGCGCTATGCTTTTCCACAATCGGATAGGGTCCGATATAGCGGGGTGCTAATTTTCCTTTAATTCCAAACCGGGATACGCCCTTATTCGGAGAGACACGAAGATAAACGTGATCTCCCTTCTCAAATTCCAAGGGGCGTCTCCTCTTGTAAGTGTAACTCACTTGACGAGATTGTGCGGCTTTCATGTTGGCTTGAATTTGTCGAACCTTCTCTTCGGCTTGGGTGACAAGATCGGGACCAAAAGTAGTTCTCTCTCCCGCTTCCGACCAATTTAAGGGTGTACGACAATAGTGACCGTACAACGCTTCAAACGGTGACATTCCCGAACTCTCTTGATAGCTATTGTTGTACGAGAATTCAGCGAATGGAAGACAATCATCCCAATTTCCTCTATTTTCCATAGCACATGCTCTCAAGATATCCTCCAAATATTGATTCAATCTTTCGGTTTGTCCATCCGTTTGCGGGTGATATGCGGAGCTTCTAATGAGGGTGGTACCAAGACAAGAATGCAATTGCTCCCAAAAGCGAGATACAAATTGCGGACCTCGATCGGAAACAATGGTTTTAGGTACTCCATGCAAACACAACACTCTTGAGATGTATAGCTCGGCATACTTCTTGGTATTGTAGGTAGTATGGACGGGGATGAAATGTGCGGACTTAGTTAACCTATCCACAATAACCCAAATTGAATCGTGCTTCTTTGATGTGAGAGGCAATCCAACTATAAAATCCATAGCAATGTCCTCCCACTTCCAAACGGGAATTTTTAATGGGTTCAATAATCCGGCTTTTCTCAAGTGGTCGGCTTTCACTCGTTGACAAGTATCACACTCGGCCACATACCGTGCAATCTCACGCTTCATGCGTGTCCACCAAAACTTTTCTCTTAGGCCGCGATACATCTTGTTGCTATCGGGGTGTATGGAATATTTAGACAAATGTGCCTCATCCATTATTTTCTTCCGTAATTCCATATCCTTCGGAAGAACGAGACGTTGGTTGAACCATAATACACCATTGTCATCTTGTCGGAAACATGTAGCTTCATCTTTCTCAATCTTTTGCCGAATAAATTCCATACCTTCGGCCTTCTTTTGCGCCTCGATAATTTCCTCACGAAGGGTAGGAATGAGAGCTAGATTATATAGCAAACCATAGGGAATGACTCGAAGACTCGGTTCACTAGAATCTGAAATTTCCGAGTTTTCCATAGAACCACCGGTAATATGATTGCATTGATCCTTGCGACTCAAAGCGTCGGCAACCACGTTAGCTTTACCCGGATGATAATGGATTTCCAACTCATAATCCTTGATTAATTCCAACCATCTTCGTTGCCTCATATTCAACTCTTGTTGGGTGAAGATATA
This sequence comes from Chloris gayana, assembly GCA_031894775.1. Lineage (NCBI taxonomy): Eukaryota > Viridiplantae > Streptophyta > Magnoliopsida > Poales > Poaceae > Chloris > Chloris gayana. Next base: position 355,805 of record JAUNZO010001356.1, read on the forward strand.
TTTGAGACTCTTATGATCGGTGTAAAGATTGACAAGATTTCCAAGTAGATAATGCCTCCAAGTTTTCAAAGCAAGGACAACCGAGGCTAGCTCCAAATCATGAGTGGGGTAATGTTGTTCATGCTTGCGAAGTTGGCGAGAAGCATAAGCAATGACACGACCTTCTTGCATTAACACACATCCTAGACCGGTGCTGGACGCATCACAATACACGTCAAATGGCTTGGTGATGTCGGCTTGTGCTAACACCGGAGCGGATGTCAAATGCTTTTTGAGGGTTTGGAAGGCTTCTTCACATTCACGGCTCCATTTAAACTTTGCATCTTTCTCCAACAATTTTGTCATAGGCTTGGCTACGCTTGAGAAATTGGGAATGAATTTCCGATAGTAGCCGGCAAGACCTAGAAAACTCCGGATTTGTCTCACCGACCTTGGGGATTTCCAAGCGAGCACGTCTCCCACTTTACTTGGGTCAACGGCGACACCTTCCGCGGAAATGATGTGACCCAAGAAAGGCACTTGCTTCAACCAAAATTCACATTTGCTAAACTTGGCATACAATTGATGGTCACGAAGTCGTTGGAGAACAATGCGAAGGTGTTCGGCATGCTCTTCTTCGGACTTCGAATAAATAAGAATGTCGTCAATGAAGACCACGACAAACTTATCCAACTCGGGCATAAATACCGAATTCATCAAGTACATAAAATGAGCCGGGGCATTTGTGAGCCCGAAAGACATGACGAGATACTCAAAGAGACCATACCGCGTAGAGAATGCGGTTTTTGGAATATCTTCGGCTCGGATCTTGATTTGGTGGTAACCGGATCGGAGATCAATCTTAGAGAAAACCTTAGCACCAACTAATTGATCAAAAAGAATATCAATCCGAGGGAGCGGGTATTTATTCTTGATAGTCACCGCATTGAGAGGGCGGTAATCCACACATAGACGTAGCGTCTTGTCTTTCTTCTTCACAAAGAGAGCGGGACATCCCCACGGAGATGAACTAGGGCGAATATATCCTTTATCCATAAGCTCACCCAATTGCTCTTTCAAGATTGCTAGCTCATTGGGAGCCATCTTGTACGGCCTACGGGAAATTGGTGCCGTACCGGGTTGGAGCTCAATTTTAAACTCGACATCCCGATCGGGTGGCATGCCCGGTAAGTCATCCGGAAAAACATCGGGAAACTCACATACCACGGGAATATCCTCAATCCGTTTTCCCTCAAGATGGTAGATTTTTGAAGTGGAGAATTTTGGATGGGGCAATCGGAGAATAGATGAACCATGGAGTGGGGAGTTTAGGTGAACTTCACGAGAATCGATGTATAAAACGGCTCTATGGAGTTTCATCCACCTCATACCTAAAATTATATCTATTCCTCGCCCATACAAAACTATGAGAGAAGAGGGGTATACTTTTCTTTCTAGGTGTAGTGGGACTTGCCTCAATTCTAGGTTTGTTTTTATCTTTCCACCGGGTGATGTGATGATATAGGGAATATCCAAAACGGTGGGGGTGAGTTGTAGGGTTTTTGCACATGCTTGACTAATGAAATCATGAGTTGCACCCGAATCAAAAAGAACCAAAGTGGAGTGGTTGTTGACCGAAAACATACCCGAAAGTACCGGTTCTCCCGCTTGAATCTCTTCGGCCGTGGTATAGTTGACTCGGCCATTCTTAGCATTCGGAGTGGAGGATTGATTACGGTTCCCATTCCCATTGTTCCCATTGCGGTTTTGATTGTTGTTGCCGCTTCCGGAACCATTGTTGTTGTTGTTGCCCGGGTTGCGTGTCGGAACACGGCAATCCTTTGCGAAATGACCCGGACGTCCACAATTAAAGCACGGACCTTGCGGACCGGGCCTAGCACCTTGGTATTGCTGCTGTGGGGGCGGAACGAGGTGGTATGTTGCTGATTTCCACCGTGGGAGTGGTGGTGTTGCTGCGGCACAACCGACGTGAGCCCCCGTCGGCGGCAATGCGGCCCGAAACTTCTGTCCGGTCGGGGAAGTGATAGCTAGCTTGTACTTGGGCGGAGCGGAGCCGGATGGATTTCCTACGGCACGCTTCCTCTTCTTGTCCTCTTGGTGAGCACGGATAGCATCTTCTTGCACAATTGCGGCACTCATCAAGTCATTGAACGTGCCGGTAGTGACTTGAGCCAAGCGATCTTGTAACTTCGGGCTTAGCCCCGAACGAAAGCAATCCTTCTTCTTGTCATCCGTGTCGGCATGATAGGATGCATATTGAGCCAAGTAGTTGAACTTCCGTGCATACTCCTGCACGGTTCCGGCACCTTGCTTCAAACTAAGGAACTCTTGCAACTTGCGCTTCATGAGACCGGCGGGAATGTGATGCGCGCGAAATGCGGTGCAAAAGTCCGGCCGGTTCACTTGAGTACCGGCGGGAAGTGCGGCGGTGAAACTTGCCCACCATGCACTAGCGGAGCCACGAAGTTGTTGAGCTGCAAAGAGAACCTTTTGCTCCGATGTGCAATTGAGGAGAGCGAACTTCGACTCAATGATGCGGAGGAAATTATCCGCCTCCAACGGATCGGTAGTAGCTTCGCCAAACTTGGGCGGTTGAGTGGCCCAAAAGTCGGCATAGGTGGAGTTCCTCGGCCCTTGGGGTGGCGGTCCTTGGCCTTGTCCTTGGTTGGTTTGGCTTGCAAAGAACAAGCGGAACATCTCGTTTTGGTTGGACACGAGTTGTTCCAACGGCGTGAGGGGTGGAGGGTTAGGGAGTTGCTCTCCCCTCGCACCATGCCCACTTCCGTAAGCTTCACCACGGCGGGTATTCACCATCCGTCATGCATGAAATTTTTTTTTCACGTTAGCTCATTAGACCAAGAGCTAAAATAGCAAGAAAACATGACATTGGGCATAAGGGACCAAAAATTTCAGATTGCATGTACGAAGAAAATATTGATGAAATAAGCATAGTGCATTGGCAACACACGTATTCCATAGATTCTAACATAGTAGCATCATGATAGAATTTTTTGATACACGGGAAACCACGAATCCGATACAACACGGTCTTAGGTTACATCACATGTGACCCACAAACAAACACAAATCTCGGAGAGCTTAATTAACAACACGCGGATTGTTTCCAACACGGTTACATGCCTCACAAGATTACAAATCCTACACACATAGAGCTACGACCACCGGTCGTGACAACTACTCGTCGTCATCGCCGTAGTAGTCGGCGTCATCCCTCATGGGAGAGGGTGGTGCTCCGTCCTCGACGTCGGAAACATCCTCGCCATCACTCATCTCCACATCCTCCTCGGGTGGGATGATCTCAAGTGGCTCGGGAGGTCCGCCATTAAGGATGGCGTGCAGGGCATTGTTGGCGGTTTGGAGATGCTCAATGGTAGCGTTGTTATGCGCTATGGTCGCTCGGGTGTTCCGGAGGTCTCCCTCCAAAGCATCCCTAGCGCCCGAGCCTCCAGGAGAGTAACATCCAACTCATCCTTCTCCTCGAGAAGGGCATCCACCTGGCCGGAGAGGACGTAGTTCTCCTCATTCGCGGCGGCGAGCTGGGCATCACGCACATCAAGCGTGGCCTGCAGAGCGGCGGCTCCATTGCCCTCAAGGGCAAGGTGGGCGTCGTGGAGCTGCTCGAAGAAGTTCTAACGCTCCGTCTCGCTATACTCGAGCTGCGTACGGAGGGTGTCCACCTCGGTAGTGCGCTCGGCTAGCTCGGCGGTGCGGGCAGCAAGCTCGGCGTCGCGAGCGGCGAGCTCGGTGTCGCGGGTGGCGAGGGTGGCCTGCAGGGCAGCACGCTCCTGCTCCAACTCGAGCACCCGCCTCGCGAGGTTCTCACGATCCAACATGAGCTTGCCGGGGGCCATCTGTCGGAGAATTTTGAAACATAAGTCAAAACTCAAGATCCAACAACAAAACATGCTAAATAAGTAAAGCATGAATGATGGAATGGCACCAACTTAGCAAAAGAATGCAACAAAACTTTTCGCACAATCCTAACACGGTTCCATTTTTCTGGACAGATTTGACACGTTACGGAAACTCGATAATTACTCCTGTTTCTGGGCTGAATCCAACTTTTATTTTGTTACGAAAGTTTTAGACAATTTCTTAATCTCTCCAACGCATCCTAGAACAGCTCAATCCGACTTGTCGTATGAAAGGTATGCACGATCTACGACAGGGACAGAACCGGAACACATTCTGGAATTCCATAACAGCTCTCTGTAATGGGCAATTCTAGCTACGTTCCAGATTTTTACAAGACCTGAGACTAGGAGATTGTTGTAGTGCATAATACAAGCTTTCCAGAAAGTCCTTATTTGCCTTATTTGGATAAGTAACTTGGAAGTTATGCTCATTTTTGTGAAAGTCAAGAAATCTGCCACGGTTTGCCATGTTTTAGTGTTTCGGTTTTCAACCTTTTGTGAGAATTAAGCTAGGTGATCAAATTTTGGTGATTGTTCCATTTATATGAGTTCACATGCATATATTTGACATGATGACATGATATGCAAAGATGATGGATGCTCAATATGTCGTTCCGTACGTCCTCACGAAAATTAAAAGACCGCGCCCGCCGATACGAATATCGGACAAGCGCATCGGTGGCACACACACACCTCTCACACGATACTACACGAGCTAAAACGTTGTTATGTACCTGCAAGAGATGGATTCCAGAAACATTACATCAAATTCAAAAGAAACAAGCCAAAAATAAATCCATGTCACCTCGCCTCACATGGAGAGCTCTCGAATAAGAGTGTATTCGAGTCACACCAATAATATCATGCGAAAATTGACAACACTCAATTACATACATTTGCTCAAGCCGTAGTTGCAAAATATTTAACAATCATAACACGGGGTTAGTTTTGCCACCATTCTATATAGCCCTTATATCGGCCTTTCTATCTAAACTCGTGCCTCACCGTGACTCAAAAACGGGTTTTAAGATTTTTAGAATGAGTGTTAGCGTGACGCAAATCCCAAGTCGGCTCGATACCACGTGTCACACCCCTATCCCGAAAGATAGTTAAGTGTGGTACGGATCGCCTTGGGAGATGATTGACGAAGCAACCATACATAGCATCACATTAACAAACATACACGATTTGCAAGGTTACATAATTAAGTCTTGATTACAACATGGAGTTCGAATAAAAGATACATTAGGTTCGAGATTAAGTCTTACATAACCATGATCTTTGTTCGAATTTAAAGTGCGGAAGCGAAATACATAACTCGACGATACATAGATAACTTAAAGGAACCATGCCGGCCTAGGCCATGGCTCACTCATCATGGGTCGGAGAGCTAGGGACCCATTCAATGGTCCACTCTTTGGGCTCTTCTCCGTCCCAAACCACCTTACCACAACAATCACGAAAACCGGCTTGCGGGAAACCCGTAAATAAACATGTAGTGGCAAAGCCCGAGTATCTAACATACTCCGCAAGTCTTACCCGTCAAATTGGCCATCTAAGACCGACTCCTAGATGCATGGGGCTTGACCGGTTTAACTTGGCATTTTTGCATAAATAGCACCTATGCTAATTAGGTTGGCAATTTTATTACTTAGCCAAATTAATAGGGTGGTTGCATAAAAGAAACTTTAGTGAGCATGCTAACAATACAAGAGTTTGCAATACAATTTGATATCAATATAGAACAGCAAGCTATTCAATCTCCTTCCATTACTACACATTGCGAACTGCTCGAATCAAGTGGTACTCATGAACCGAGAGGAAACGGCGATAATTATCGAATTATTAATCCTGCAGGAAAGAACCCAAATGCACGACATACGCATCATTGAAGAACACGTATGGCCACCGTTCGCGAGTTCATCATAAAGTAAAACACGGGCCACCGACCCCGAGTACACGTCCCCTTGCGACCGTTCAACAACGCGCCCAAGGCTTAACCCATGTACTCTCCAACGGTCCTCAACCCGTGCAACCACCGTGCCAAACACATCACTTCTAGGTCGGTGAGATATCCGGCTCACTTTACAACTTACAAGCTACATAGGTTTACCAATCCCCATAAGAAAGGTATGCAAGTGGTACACAACTCAAACTTGTTCGCGGAGCCACAATGGGGTGTTCTCAATTTTAACCAAATTCATCATGTTCACAGTTTAGTCATAAGCCATGAATGAGATCCCCAATCTATCGTTGACTCCATAAACATAGCATAGCAATTCTAACGAGGATATGACACATAAGCGACATAGGACATATAGGAATTTATGCATGTGGATTTCCAATCAACGCCTAAAACTTAAATGCACATTCATCATTCTTAATATAATGATAAAGAAAGACATTTCAAATAATAGGAATGCACCGGGGCTTGCCTTGAGAGTGATCGAAGTTAGTACTAGCTTCACAAGCGTTGAGAGTAGCAACGGCTTCTTCCGGCGGAATCAATTCAACGTCGTCACCTAGAGGATGAAATGCAATGCATAAGTAACATGCATACAAGGGTGATGAACATGGTAATGCATGTGTGCTGTTTTGTAAAGATACATATGACACATTAACCAAAAGTTTGTTTGCTTAAACTCTAGCAATCCTAACATGCCTCGTGTTTTCTTTTACGAGACCCAAATTACATGAACAAGCATAACCATACTAATATAAATTGAGTAATGACTTGATGCATAGACATGAGGGCTGTGGTTAGTGTAGGTTTAGTACTAATATTTTAGCAAGTTTTTATAATACAAAAGGAAGAAATCTAGGCTTATGTGTTTTAACATCACATGCGATGACGATTCTCTTTTAAAATAGGAACTCGATTTCAAAATTCATACATACGTGAAATACTTGAAACCTTTTGACTAAACCTGCCATGAGGTGCTAGAGGGCATGGTGAACAGTAAAACTTACATAAACATGCATGATCATGATTCTTAATGACAAAAAACTAATTATACTTGTGCTGAAAATGACCCCTTTGAAATTTAGATCTAGGGTTTGCAAAAAATCATTACTTAACATGCTCAAAATTTATCATGGGACTTTCTACATATGCACAGTACCAAAAGGAAATTAATTGCCAAGTTTCATGCAAAAATAATTTATACAGATTTAATTAAAAATTAAATACAGAGAATACAAGAAATGCAATAACTTGAAAACTATGAAATGAAATGCAGATCTTCCAGTGCCAAAAATTCATGTGTGCCTGGGTGAAGACTTTGGCCAAGTGGCATTTAATTTGGATTTATATTTTTAAAGTTATGGCTTAGTTAAGTTTTCGGGGGTTGACTTTTGTCATTTTTGTAAAAATGTGAAAACATGTAGATCTGACGAGTTCATGTTACTTTTATGAAAGTACAGATCCTCTAGTTTCCAAAACATTTTAGTTTGTAATTTTTGGACATTTCAAACGCCAGATATGAATTTTTCAAACTTGAACGAAGTTCGGATCTATTTACGAAAATGCCATTGAGTAATTTTTTTAAACGAGAGGTGCGGCGCGCGCTCCGGCGGACGGCGGCCGGCGCCGGCGAGCTCGCTCGCGGCGGCGCTGCGCTGGAGCTCAAGCTCCGGCCTTTAGGGGAAATGGTGCGCGTGCGACGGGGAACACGATGGTGGGGTCCACGGGGCCCGCGGTGGCCGAGCACCGGTGACCACGACGCGGCGGCGGGCGGCACTTCGGCACCGTCGTGCGCGGTGCACGGAGGACGAGAGGGGTGGAGTTTGGGCGCAAAAGCTCCGCCTTACCTTGGAGAAGCGGCGGCGCGAGCTTGGACGGTGACGAGGAGGGCTCGAGGTGGGGGCTAGACGCGGAGGTGGCGCAACCGGCGGCGGCGGTGGTCTACTGTCTCCAAAAATTCCGGTGGCCGGCTGCAGGGAAAGGGGAGCTGGTCGGGGGGAGAAGGGAAGGCTCTTGCGTGCAACTTGGCGGAAGAACTAGGGGCGCGCGTCCCGCCTAGCTTGCGCGCGACGCGGCGGCGTCCATGGCGGCCGAACGGAGGCGGCGACGGCTTTTCTCCTCGTGTGCGAGCTGCGAGTGGGGAGGAAGCAGAGCGGCGGTGCAGCGAGGTGCGAAGGGTGTTGGGCGAGCGCTTTGTGGCGAAGGAGGGGCGAGAAGGCCCGGCGTCCGTGCCAATTATCGGAGAGAGACGGCGGCCGGGGGTAGCGAGGCGGGCAGGGGCGCGGCTTCAATTCGCGGTGCTCCCTGTTGGCCGGCGGGTACGCCCGGTGGTTGGGGAGCTGGCCAGAGGGCGCTGCGGATGGGACGGGTCCGGGCGCGTGCCCGGGCAGGCGCGGGAGGCGGCGGACCGGCGGGCACGGCGCCATTGCCCGTCGGTCACCGTAGCTCGAGTTCGAATTTGGATTTGAATCTACAGTTTGGTAATTCGCCTAAAATTCATACTTCCGATGCTCCAAAAATAACAACAAAAATATGAGGAGGTTCAGGATGATGTGCTCTAATTTTCATCTTTTAGTTCGGAGTTCTAAACTTGCTTCCAAAAATTCATATAAAATTCACAAGTAGCAGTGTTTCAGATTTGAATTTGAATTTTTGGGCTTTCAAAACTTTGTTCAAAAATTTTGTAAAAATATTGTAAATTCATCTTTTTACATGAGCAATGCAGTGGTGCAAAAAATATGTGGGTAGTGTTTTTATATTTTTTTGCATTTTGGTTAGGGCTAGGTTTTAGGAGTAGGTTTTTCCTTTTTCCTTTTTATTTTTCTTCTTTTCCTTCCATGGTTGGGTGATTAGTACTTCCTTAAGGCTGTGATTAGGGTACTAATTACGTGATTAGCCTTAATCGTGACACGGGATGTCACAGGAGTGAAAAGGACCACACCAGCCCCCGCGCTCGAAAGCTGCGGGGACCCATCGAAGAACATCTCCCAATACTCCAATGCTTGAATCTCCCGTCGCACTTGTGTTTCCAACCACTCGTTATGAAATCAGCTAATGCTTGTCCCTTAATAGCCGTCCGCGAAGAGAACGTAATCTCATATTGGCCAAGTTCTATAGCCCACTTAGCAACTTGACCAATTGCTTCCCGATTGCGAACAATATCTCCAATAGCAAACCCAGTCTTAACTTCAATAGGATGCACTTGGAAATAATGCTTCAACTTTCGAGAAGTTATCACTACAGCATAAATTAACTTCTGCAATTGGAGATACCTTATCTTAGACTCAGCAAGAACTTCACTTCCAAAATAGACCGGGTGTTGCACCAATTGCAGATGTCCTTCTTCCTTCCGATCAACCGCGGAACCGTGCTCACCACGTGGGTTGTTGCGAAGATATATAAGCTGAATAACCTCATCGAGGCTCGGCGGGACCAAAACCGGAGAATTATCGAGATACTCTTTAAGCTGATCAAGCGCTGCTTGTGCTTCACTGTTCAACTCAAACTTGTCTTGCTTTTTAAGTAATTTGAAGAACGGAAGTCCTCGAACTCCCGAGTCTTGAGATAAAACGACTAAGAGCTGCCATACTGCCCGTCAATTTCCGAACATCCTTCAAACAACTCGGGGTTGCATGTTCACAATTGTCTGAATTTTTTCCGGATTGGCTTCAATACCTCTCCATGATACCAAATAACCTAGTAACTTCCCGAACGAACTCCGAATACACATTTTCCTGGGTTTAACCTCATGGAAAAGTTCCGCAGATCATCGAAGGTCTCTGCCAGGTCAGAGCGGAGATCTTCGGTTTTACGAGACTTGACCACTATATCATCAACATAAGCTTCTGCGTTTCTTCCCAATTGCGAATCCAAACAACGTTGCATACCACGCCGATACGTAGCTCCAGCATTTTTCAATCCAAACGGCATAGTCATGTAGCAGTATGCTCCGAAGGGGGTGATAAACGCGGTTTTTATCCGATCCTCAACTCTTAACGGTATTTGATGATACCCTGAATAAGCATCAAGGAAACTAAGACGTTCGCAGCCAGCGATCGAATCAACAACTTAGTCGATTTGAGGCAGCGCGAAAGGGTCTTTGGGACAAGCTTTGTTGAGATTAGTATAATCAACGCACATCCTTAATTCTTTAGTATTCTTTTTTGGTACAAGCACTCGGATTGGCAAGCCAATCTGGATGGTACACCTCCCTAATGAACTTAGCTGCTAACAACCTAGTTATCTCTTTCTTGATAGCTTCCTTGCGGTCTTGGGCAAACCTCCGGAGCTTCGTTTCACCGGCTTCGCATCGGGACGCACCAACGGTGCGTGCTCAATCTTCTCCCTAGGAACACCCGGCATGTCGGAAGGCTGCCATGCGAAGATATCCCTATTTTCCTGGAGGAAAAGAATGAGCGCGCTTTCCTATTTATCCCCCAAGTCAGCCCCTATATGGGTGACCTTGGAGGGGTCCGATTCATCAAGCTGAATAGTTTTGGAGACCACTCGCATCGGCCTTCAATTTCTCCTTTGCAACCTTCTTGACTGGGACTTCATCCTCTAGCCTTGCCTGGACTTCTAGAGGTTCTGCTCGCTTCTCCGATTTCTTGACGTTCATCCTCCGAATTAGTCCGAGAGGCCAATTCGGTGCTATGTACCTCACAAGCATAAGCGGTCTTGATGTCACCTCGAAACGACAAAAATCCATTTGGCCCTAGCATCTTCGACATCAAATATTGATAATTCGGGATGGCCGGAAACTTTGCCAAAGCTGGCCTTCCAAGTATCGCATGATAAGCTGAATCAATATCAGCCATCCGGAAGATAATATTCTCCCTCCTGTAATGAGCGCGCTTTCCTATTTATCCCCCAAGTCAGCCCCTATATGGGTGACCTTAGAGGGGTCCGACTCATCAAGCTGAACAGTCTTGGAAACCACCGTATCGGCCTTCAATTTCTCCTTAGCAATCTTCTTGACCGGTACTTCATCCTCTATCCTTGTATGAACTTCCAAAGCATCGGCCGCTTCTCCGATTTCTTAGCGTTCAACTTCTGAATTGATCCGGGATGCCAACTCGTGCTATGCACCTCACAAGCAAAAGCGGTCTTGATATCACCCCGGAATGACAGGACCCCGTTCGGCCCAGGCATCTTCAACATCAAGTACCGATAGTTCGGGATGGCCATATATTTCGCCGAGCCGGTCTTCCGAGAATAGCATGGTATGCTTGAGTCTATGTCGACCACCCGAAAGATGATATTCTCCCTTCTATAATTTTCCTTTGTCCCAAAAGTCACCGGTAGAGAAATCTGCCCCAAAGGGTAACTATTCCGCCCGGGTATTATACCACGGAACGGAGAAACACTACGCTCTAAATCAGCGATCGTCGAGGCCAAGCTCGGGCAGAGTCTTAGCGAACAAGATATCCAAACAGACTTCCCCCATCAATGAAAGTTCTCTTCAACCGCACCTTCCGAACAATGGGAGCGAGGATGAGTGGATATTTTCTAGCTTTCGGTAATACCTCCGGGTGGTCTGCCTCGCTAAATGTGATGGGAACCTCGGACCACCGAAGATATTCAGGAGTTGCGGGAGCAACAGCATTAACCTCCCTTAACGACAGCTTTTGCTTCCGCTTTGACTCGTATGCGTCCGGGCCTCCATAAATCATGTTCACCTCTCGGGCTGGTTCCTCAAAGCCTTCGCCATCCTCATTGTCTTCACGGTCCTTATCCTTGCCCTTGTCATCCTTCCGATTCCCGTAAACAGATCGAGGTGCAACCTTTAAGGCAAATTGAGCAAATGGCCTTAACAGGAAGCACTCTTTAGCTTTATCATTCCCATTGTGGATCATACAAGGGCCGTCCGTAAGTGTTTCAAACGACAATCGTTCTCCGGGACCTCTCTTAGGGGGTGCTGGCCGGTCTCCTCCATGAGACCGGTCAACGAGTGCAACAAGGTGATCAGCCTTACGCTTCTTATCATTCCCGGATCCGGATCGGTTGCCTTGGTCGTGCTTCGGCTCCTACCCTTTGTTCCCGCGCAGATTGACTACATTTGATTCTCCGATAGCGTAATCATCTCGCTATCTTGAAGCACTCGACGCCGTCATGGTGAGGTTTCGATTACGTATCCCAATCTTGTGAACCAGCGCTTCACTTCGGACGCCGACTTGAAATGCTGCAATCACTTGCTGATCGGGAACATTGGGGATTAAGGCTTTCTTATTGCAGAATCGCTCGATGAAATCGGTGAGGGTCTCGTCGGGCTTCGCTCAGCCTATTGAGGTCGAAGTAGTTTCCTGGCTTCTCACAAGTCGCCCGGAAGTTTTCTACGAACTTTTTGGTGAGGTCTCCCCACGAAGAAATAGATTTCTCGTACGGGGATTGCAACCATAAGCGTCCCGCCTACTCCATGCACATCGGTAGATAATTGGCTAGCACGAACGTGTCTCCTCCTCGCCGACCGGATAGCCGTGGTATACATGCGGAGCCATTCGGCCGGAGGCGCTTTGCCATCATACTTGTAAATGGCCCCGGGCTTAAATCCCCTAGGGTATTTGCGGATGCGCAAATCTCGCGTAAAAGCGGGAATTACGGAATATTCATCATCTTCCGGACCGGTCCATACCGGTGACGGAGATCGACGGCTAGGGCGATGCCGGTAATTACGATCCCTCGTCATCGTCGGAATAGTCATAGTAACGGTCGTCCTGGTATCCGTCGCCCGAACTGCCTTGTCCATCATTATTCGCCGGCTCCGCGTCCCGTGAAGGAGGCGGAGGCGGAGGTGGTGGCGCTGCTTGACGATCATTGTTCGCTGGTTCCGCATGTCGCGATGGAGGCGGAGGTGGAGGTGCAGCTTGACGATCATTGTCCGCACACCGAGGTTCGAGCATCTCTGTCCCGGTTGTATCGCCCTCTCCGGTCTCTCGTGACACCCCGTGTCACAAATTCACAATGTTACTTGTGCTAACAGGAGATTTGCAAGTGCAAAACAAAAAAAAATCATCCGGCTAGTCACATGAAATAATAGGTTAAAGTCCTATTAGGGTTTCATTGTTCCCAAAACCCTAGCTCTTGAGATCTCAAACTTTCTCCAAAGTGGTAAACCCAAATTTTTGCACAATCTGGTAGAACACATCAAGACATGAATTTAGGACATTTTTCCTGAATTTTTGGGACAACACAAATCCCTAGAAAAAACCAACTCTAAGCAGAAACAGCACCTGTTCAACAATTTTTATAAATTTTTACATTTCGAATTTGAACTTTGGCCTATAAGGAAAGTTGTTCCACATAATCCAAAGTACCCACAGAAAATTTGGTTTGCAAAAATTCCAAACGGATCAAATTCTATGAGCACTCTACGAGAGGAGAACATCGGTGGCAAAAGAGTAATTCGGGCGAATCATTTTGAACGAGAGGGAGCACGGTGGCCGGGGCCACCGTCGGCGGCGTTCGCCGCCGGCGCCCATGCCGGTTAGGCGCCGCCCATCCTCGCAGTGCTGTGCCCTCACCACGCGTCGTCCATCGCCGTTTGCCTTCGCCCGGAGCGTGCGCGCACGGCCGTCGATGGTGAAGACCACCTTCCGCCATGGCCGCCGCCCCGGATTTTCACCGCGCGCCGCCCCTCTCCTCCCCCACAGCTGCCCCATTCGCACGCAAGTGCTTCGCCCAGCTCCTGCGCAACTCCAGCAACCAACCCCGAGCATCGCCCCTCCCCCGAGCGCCCCCAATCTCCCAAAAATCGAAAGAAGCTTCCGTTTCTCCCTCAACGCCGGCGAACTAAATTGCGTCGCGCTCGGGTGAGCTCATGCTGCGTCTCTGCCTCTCGGAAGGTGCGCAAGAACCCGACCGACCCCCCTGCTCCTTCCCGGGTCAAGTCGAGCCGGGCCGGTGAAGAAATTCCCTTTCTTCTTCGCCGCCGGCCACCGCGCCTCCGCCACCCGGTCGACGCCGGCCGCCTCTAGCCCTCCTCCGCCTGCACCGACGCCACGTCGCGCTTCTCCGTGAGCAGGTGCAGCTCTCCGCCTTGACCCCTCCCTCTTACGTGCGGCGGTGAGCACGAGCCACCCCGCCGGAGTCTTCCTCCGCCCGCGTCGCCGTCGCGCGGCATACTCCGCTCACTCTCCCGCCTCGCCACCCCCACCAAACGGTGCGCCGTCCCGAATCACGCACAGGCGGCCAAGCCCGGCCCCTGCGGCGCCGTCTAACACATCGCCGGCGAGCACCGCCGCCGCTCCGGCGAGCCTCCCGCGCGCGACACTTAGCGAAATTTTTGAATCGTGCTGAAACTTCGTAACGGTTAAGGATTTTAGAAAAATCATAACTCGAGTTATACGCCACGGATTTGAATGATTCAAAGCGAATTGGAAAGCTTGTAACCTGTACTTTAACATGATGTACATGAACACCTATGGTTATATAGTAAAATTTAATTTTTGAGCGAGATGAAAATGCTATCACGACCAAGCTGCTTAACAAGATTGCATTTTAAAAATGATGTAACTTCTGGACCCCGGATCCAAACTTCATGAGCAAGGGCTCTTTGGAAAGTAGATAACTTGTACTTTAATGTAGTAACATAATCCCAGTACTCCATGTGTAGAAAAAATAAAGATGTAAGCACTCTAAGATGTTAATCCGTTATGCCCGCGTGATAACTTGCCGTTTTTGAAATTCAATAACTTTTTGAATACAGCTCCAAATGAAACAACTATAAGCTCGTTGTAAACCTTGAGCTGTGTACTTTACATTAACCAACATGAATCACCTAAGTTCTATAGCAAAATATTAAGATTTGGACACCTTAAGATGGCTTCACGAGCAGCCTGTCAACCCTGACTTAGTGAAATAAAATGGCTGAAAATGGGCTAAGCTCAAATTGCCTTTTTACTTTCTGTTATGGCTAGATAATTTTTCACACTTACATGGCACAATTAAACCGGTCATGATCACGGTTATCTTTTGGGCAAGAACAGTCGTGCATTTATACTAAATGATGGATCATTTACCTAATTAGAAGGTTGTCCCCATGAAACTAACCACACTTACCATCATCATGACCATATCATCACCACTCAAGAACATGTTTAATTTATGCAAACGTTTCGTTACATTATATTATTGAGGAAGTTCCATGAACTATAGAAATATGAAGTCAACCATTGCTCATGCATTCCATATGCATTCATATAGGAACCCCGACCGGAGCTGAAGATCAAGGAGGACACCAACTTGAAGTGAGCGAGTTCGAGTGTGCTGACTACGAGCCGAATCAAGGCAAGCCCCGGAGCATGACCTATATTTTAAAGTCTCTTTATTTTCACATACGTCTATGGTGTACTGTGCATTTACGTTTAGGAGTTGCTCGGAAACCTAGTTGCACTAGATTCCCGTATCCCGTGGTCTTGGGCTAAGTATAATCCTAATCGCTAGCTGCTACGCTTAATAGTTTCATCGGTAGCAACACCGAGTGGTTAGGAGACCTCTCGGTTTAGGTTTCAAATATTGTTACCTCTCACATGATTAAATTGGAGACCGTACGGGGAAATGCATGTGTAGGATGCGGTGACAAGGTTGGCCCTTGTGCGCCATAGCCCCGTATGTGTCGGTTAAGGACCGTTCGTTGTGACTCCGCGAGCAAGTATTGAGTTGTGTACCAAATGCATACCTTCGTATGGGAGTTGGTAAACTGATGTAACTTGAGAGTCGTAGTGTTGGACGGTCACTCCACCCTTTGTGCAAAGTGTTGGTCACGGTGGATGCACGGGTTTGTGAGTAGATGGAGGGTGTGTTATTACCCTTGGACCCGACGCTACTGTGCTTGCATGTGGAATGCACACTCGGAGGGCGGACCCGGCTCATATCTATGATAATCTTGTGAAAGGTGGCCATACGTGTTCTTAAATGATGCGTATGTCGTGCATTTGGGTTTCCCCTGCAGGGTGTAAATCGATATATATCACCGTCCCTCGCGGTGATGAGTACCACTTGTCTCGAGCAGATTGCATCGTAGTAATAAGAGAATATGAAGATTAAGCTTGCTGTTTTTTGAATATTAAAGTCATGTATTGCAACCATGCTTGTTAGTCTTGCTCACAAAAATTTATGATCATGTTTCCACCCTCTTAACTCGGCTAAAATATGAGTTAGACAATTACTTTAAGTGCTGTTTTTGCAAGTTCCCGCAAGCCAGGTCAAGCCCCTGCATGTTAGGGTTGGTTCTTAGAACCATTTTTGACGGGTAAGCCTTGCGGAGTATACTAGATACTCAGGGTTTGTGTTGAAATTATTTTTCAGGATTCCCGCAGCCCGATTATTGTGATTACTGCGGGAAGTATGTGTGTCAAGGTGAGGAACCCCAGGAGTGGACCGTGGAGTGGGTTCCCACTTCGCCGACTCAAGAGTGAGACCATGCCATATGGGCTGGTGTGGTTCTCCTAGTTAAGCTATATATATATATATGTACCGTCGAGATATTTACGCTTCCGCAAAGACTTTATCAAGTATTGTAAAATAACACTTCAATTATGCATTGTAATCTGAAATTTGAACAATGGCTTGTAATATTTAAGAGATCATGTATAAAAACTTGATACTCAAGTGCTCTTCCGATGTAATAAAATGGTGAATGTATCATCTCGTGTATGTGCTATGACGTCCGCTTCGTCGGATGTCTCCCGAGGCGGTCCTGTGCGACAATCCCTCTTGCTTTGCAAGGTAGGGGTGTCACAGCTGGTATCGGAGCCGTGTCGGGATATGCCGTACACTACGGGTCATACTACAAATCACCAACACATTTATACGGTGAGGAACGACATAGAAAGCCCAAGTAAGGTCTACAGTAGAAATAGATGTGGCAAAACTAACCCTGGGTTATGCTTGTTTAAATTTTTGCAACTACGGCCCGGCCCAGGTATGTTGCAATTTAAATTAGCGCTCCGTGCCCGCGGAAGTAATAATACGGGACAATGTTGGCTCGTGGCAATCCACGAGGCGGTTCTTTCTATGAACCGTTACTATGAGAAAGATAATGATGATGAGGAAGTTGATGAGATTGTGGAATATTTGTTTTCATAGTTTCTTTTGAATTTGATGTAATGTTTCTGAAATGGTCTCTTGCAGGTACGCTAACCACGAAATTTAGATCGTGTAGTTCCCGTGATGAGATCGTGTGTGTGTTGCCACAAAAACGAGTGGTCGGCTATATATAGACCGATCACGTATTTTGTATTTGGAAAGGACGTAGGTTGACGGCATTTCATGTCATCATTCATGCCATGCATCACCATTGCATAAGATAATTGATCAAGAATGCAAAAACACGGTCTCGAACAACTCACCAAAATTCTCAACACAATTCGTGCATGATATCCAAAAATCGAGCAGAAAATCCCACCCGATCGAGAACTAAACCCTAACCGATTATCGGTTCACGGAAACGGCCACAACTTTTAAATCGTCCACTCAAACGAAAGGATTAAACACAATCCGGAAAGCTCATAACACGTACCATCACCCTGGCATGATGATCCAAGTAAAAGTAGAGTGGAATCATACTGAAAACGAATTACCTGTAAAACCTGGCAAAAGGTTGCCAAATTTTCACCGAATCGCCGGGTTGGCAGATTCGGGTGCCTCACGAAAATCGCGATAACTTTTGAAGTACTTATCCAAATAAAACGATCAACCCCATTCTGGAAAGCTCGTGTTATGCCCCACATTTCATCTAATATCAGGTCAGCAAGGAAAATTCGTTAAGTCGGTCCAATAAGCAAAAACAGAGAGCTAATTTTGAGTCTGTCGTTTCCAGAAAGCCTCGGCAGAAAACCGTCGAGCCGGAAATCGCCATATCTTTCGATCCGCTTAAGATTTTTTCGTGTTTTAGGATGCGTTGGAAAGCTTAGGACATCCTCTAGCATCTGGTCATAAATTTTGGTAAATTTTACTGTACAAACAGAGACGAAATTGGGGGAAAACAGAGAGGGTTCGGAACCGGTCACGTTGTAAGGGATGTAGTTTCATTCTGTTTTCAGTATATTACTTTGAGCTTTTATTTACCTAAATTGTTGATAATAATGCTGCACAAAATGTATCCCTAACCATGATCTATAGATGGATGCGAGGCAACTCATGACTGAAAGGAATCAGCTGAGATCTGAGGTGGAAGACCTCACCGATCGTCTCACCGACGTCACGGACGACTACTACTCAGCAAAAGAGGAGAACAAGCAACTGACCGCCCGTATCACCGAGCTGGAGCAGGAAAATGCTGCCCTGACTGCACGTATCAAGGAAGTCCAGGATGACCTTATCTTCAGCGACAACCTACGTGTCGTCGCAGATAGGGCGAAAGAAAGAGCTGAGCAGGAAAAGGCAGAACATGAGCAGATGGCTACGTTCTGTGATGAGGAACGGATTGAGGCGCTAAATGAGCTGAATGCAGCTAAGACCTCGAATGCTCAGAAAGATGAGACCATCCACTCTCAGCAGGCCACCATGCAATTCCTGCATGGACAGCTTCAGACCGCACAGACCAACATGGACCAGCTGTTTACGGAGATAGGGAATCTCCAGCACCAGTTGGCCGCGTTACAACAGCACCACCAGGTGTTGCTGGCAGCTCACTGGAACCTGTTACAGCCACCACCACCGGAGAACAATGGGGACGACGCTGCTAGCGATGCTTCCGATGTGAACAACCCGGAAGACACCGACAGCGATGCCTAGACTGCTAGCTAGTGTTAAGAAAGGAACTTGTAAAATTAATGGTAGTGTACTAAAGAACAAGAACTAGTGGCTTGTACGTACGCAAGGACGTAGTGGTCGCTGTGTTTTGGGTAGATTGACAGCATAGGAGATGGTGAACACTCGTCGCACGGTGGACCATTCGGGGAAGGTACTTCGTCGCCGCCACCTCCTCCACCACCGTTGACTGCTGTGGAGCAACTCGTTCATAATCAGAACGAGATGTTTCGGCTGTTCCTGGCGAGCCGAACAATAATGCCCGGGCAGCAGCTCCTCCGCCACAGCCCCGTCCCACCTCTTATGGGGATTTCGGGCGACTCAACCGCCGTCTTTCTCGAAGCAAAGGACCCCCTGGAAGCAGATAATTTTCTGCGTATCGTGGAGTCCAAGTTTGCTCTTCCGAATTGCACCGAGCACCAGAAGACTCTGTTTGCAGCACAGCAGCTCCGTGGGTCGGCTAGTGCGTGGTGGGCAAACTACACCGCTGCACTCCCCGCGGATCACCGGGTGCTCGGCCGGAATTCACGGCAGCCTTCCGTGCACACCACATTCCTGACGATGTCATGAGGAGGAAGCTTCAGGAATTTGTTGACCTGAGGCAAGGCTCCAGCACTCGTGCAAGAGTATGCTCGGAAATTCAACTATCTTGCCCAGTATGCTTCCTATCATGCTGACACGGATGCGAAGAAGCGTGAGTGCTTTCGGAAGGGTCTAAATCCGAAACTGCAAGACCACCTTGCTCTCTTAAATGGCACGTTCAATGAATTTGTTAGTGCTGCCATTGTGCAAGAAGACGCTATTCGCGTCAACCGGGATGACAAGAAGAGGAAGCGCACCGCGGGAGTTCATCCGGTGCGCCACCTCACAAGTTCAAACTTGCGGTGACTAGTCCCACCGGTCAGAAATTCCGTGTCCCGAGTGCCTCCAATGGGTGGGCAACGCACTACCTTCCAGCAGCCTTATCGTGCGCCCCACCACTCTTATCAGCACCGTGGTTACCAACACACCCCGCAGCAGCATAACCAAGGTGCCAGGCCATCCCCGCAGCAGCCATGCTTCAACTGCGGCGGCATTGGTCACTTCATCGGAGAATGCCCACATCCTCGCCGCAACAACGGCAACAACGGGGGAATAATCAGCATCAGCATCACCGCGGCAATACTGGCAACAATAATAACCGCGGCAACAACGGCAACAATCACAACAAAACTCCCACCAAGACCGGCCGTGTGAATTTTACTACGGTCGAAGATGTGCAAGCCGGAGAACCGGTCCTCTCGGGTATGTTTTCCATATCCGGACATTCCGCTTTCGTTCTTTTCGATTCCGGCGCCACACATGATTTCATCGATCGGGCATGTGTGGATAGGTTGCATCTATCATCCACCATTTTGCAAACTCCATACACTATCACATCTCCCGGTGGCCTCATCCACACAAGCCGAGAAGCAAGAAACGTCTCTCTTGAATTGGCCGGAAAAATATATCCTTCTAGACTAATTGTTTCAAATGGTCAAGGAATAGATGTGATATTAGGAATGAAATGGATGAGACGTCATAAAGCTGTTTTACACATAGATACCCGGGAGGTGCATTTAAATTCACCTCTATACGGCCCGTCTATCCTCTCATTGCCGTGTCCAAAAATTTTGAGAACCCAAATTCAGCACCTAGAAGGAAGGAAACTAGAGGACATACCGGTAGTGTGTGAGTTTCCCGATGTGTTCCCGAATGATTTACCGGGCATGCCACCTGATCGGGAAGTAGAATTTAAAATTGAACTTCAGCCCGGAACCGCACCGATATCTAGAAGACCATATAAAATGGCTCCAAACGAATTAGCTGAACTTAAGGAGCAACTCAACGAACTTCTAGACAAGGGGTACATACGCCCAAGTGCTTCGCCTTGGGGCTGCCCTGCTCTTTTTGTGAAAAAGAAAGATAAATCACTAAGGTTATGTGTTGATTATCGACCTCTCAATTCGGTAACCATCAAAAATAAATACCCCCTCCCACGCATTGATATGCTATTTGATCAATTAGTCGGTGCAAAAGTATTCTCAAAAATCGATCTTCGCTCCGGCTATCACCAAATTAAAATTCGGCCGGAGGACATTCCTAAAACCGCTTTCTCCACGAGATATGGACTTTTTGAATATCTCGTAATGTCTTTTGGATCGACAAATGCACCGGCTCATTTCATGTACCTCATGAACTCGGTATTTATGCCGGAAGCTGGACAAGTTCGTGGTGGTATTCATTGATGATATCCTCATTTATTTCAAGTCGGAGGAAGAACATGCTTGAACACCTCCGCATTGTGCTTCAACGACTACGAGATCATCGACTTTATGCAAAATTCAGCAAGTGTGAATTTTGGTTGGATCGAGTTCCATTTTTGGGTCATATCATCTCAGCTGAGGGAATTTACGTCGATCCAAGTAAAGTTGCTCGACGTGCTAAATTGGAAGACTCCCAAGACCGTCAAGCACATCCGTAGTTTTCTCGGACTTGCGGGATATTATCGGAAATTCATCCCAAATTTTTCTATCATCTCCAAGCCAATGACCAAATTGTTGGAGAAAGACTCTACCTTCAAGTGGAGTCCGGAGTGCGAAAATGCTTTCCGATCCTTGAAGAAGCATTTAACCACCGCTCCCGTTCTAGCTCAACCCGACATCAACAAGCCGTTTGACGTATATTGTGATGCGTCCGGCATAGGATTGGGTTGTGTTCTCATGCAAGAAGGCCGAGTCATTGCCTATGCCTCACGCCAACTCCGCAAACATGAGAAGCACTATCCTACTCATGATCTTGAATTGGCATCGGTAGTTCTTGCTCTCAAAACTTGGAGACATTATCTCTTGGGAAATCTGGTGCACCTCTATACCGATCATAAAAGCCTCAAATATATTTTCACGCAGCAAGAATTAAATATGAGACAACGAAGGTGGCTGGAATTGATAAAAGATTATGAATTGGAAATTCATTACCACCCCGGAAAGGCAAATGTGGTTGCCGATGCACTAAGCCGTAAACACCAATGCAATCAAGTTGAAATCTGCTCTATGGAAAACTGCAGCAAATCTGAAAATGAAAGTAATCCCTGCCTTCATATCATTCCTTATGGTGCATTGCACAATTTGGCTCTTGTCCCCACTCTACGAGAAGAAATCATTGCTGCCCAGAAAACGGATGAAGGTATGGAACACATCCGACGAAGTTGGGTACCGAAAAGGCTAAGTGTTTCCGTCAAGATGAGGAGGGAGTTCTGTGGTTTAATAACCGTCTCGTTGTTCCTAAGAATATGGGACTACGGAAGAAAATTCTTGACGAAGCCCATCTCTCTAAATACTCCATACACCCCGGTAGTAACAAAATGTACCGTGGGCTGAGAGAAAAATTTTGGTGGACTCGCATGAAGCGAGAAGTGGCTCGTTACGTTGCCGAGTGCGACACTTGCCAACGAGTCAAGGCTGATCATCTAAAGAAAGCCGGACTATTGCACCCATTGAAAATTCCCGCTTGGAAATGGGAAGACATAGCCATGGATTTTGTTGTTGGATTACCTCCCACATCCAAGAAACATGATTCCATATGGGTAATCGTCGATAGATCGACGAAATCAGCACACTTTATTCCGGTACACACCACCTACGAGTGCTAAGAAGTATGCTGAATTGTATATTGCCCGTGTGCTATGTTTGCATGGTGTGCCAAAGACCATCATTTCAGATCGCGGTCCGCAATTTGTTTCTCGATTTTGGGAACAATTGCATGCTAGTCTTGGTACTACCCTAATCCGGAGCTCGCATATCATCCTCAAACGGATGGACAATCGGAAAGGTTGATTCAATACTTGGAGGATATGTTGAGAGCTTGTGCTTTGACGCAAAAGGGAAATTGGGAGGATCGGTTACCATTCATTGAGTTTTCCTATAACAACAGCTATCAAGAAAGCTCTGGAGTCACTCCTTTTGAGGCGTTATACGGACATTCTTGCCGTACGCCGTTAAACTGGTCCGAGTCGGGCGAAAGAATAATATTTGGTCCGGATATTGTTGAGCAGGCCGAGGAAAAGGTGAGAGAGATACAAGCTAATATGAAAGCTGCTCAATCCCGCCAAATAAGTTATGCAAACAAAAGGAGACGCCCGCTGGAATTCGAGGTAAACGATCATGTTTATCTTCGTGTCTCTCCAAATAAAGGTGTGTCACGTTTTGGTATAAAAGGAAAACTTGCTCCCGCTACATTGGACCATTCCCAATTGTGGAGAAGTTCAGCCCCGTGGCATACCGGTTGCAATTGCCGACAAACTTGGAACGTGTGCACAACGTGTTCCATGTGTCGCAACTCAAGAAGTGTCTAAAACCACCCATCGATGTGGTCATCTCCGACACCGAGCAATTGCAAGATGATCTATCTTATCCAGAAACTCCCGTCCGGATCCTCGATAAAAAGGATCGTGTTACTCGCAACCGCACTATCACCTTCTATAAAGTGCAATGGAGTAATCACACGGAGGATGAAGCCACTTGGGAACAGGAGGAATTCCTGGACAATCATTTTCCCGAGTTCATGGCTTCACAATCGAGGTAACAACGCACCTCCCTTCGACCACTCTTTTATCAATCCTAATCTCGGGACGAGATTTCTTTAAGGGGAGGGCTGTGACACCCCGTGTCACAAATTCACAATGTTACTGTGCTAACAGGAGATTTGCAAGTGCAAAACAAAAAAAATCATCCGGCTAGTCACATGAAATAATAGGTTAAAATCCTATTAGGGTTTCATTATTCCCAAAACCCTAGCTCTTGAGATCTCAAACTTTCTCCAAAGTGGTAAACCCAAATTTTTGCACAATCTGGTAGAACACATCAAGACATGAATTTAGGACATTTTTCCTGAATTTTTGGGACAGCACAAATCCCTAGAAAAATCCAACTCTAAGCAGAAACAGCACCTGTTCAACAATTTTTATAAATTTTTACATTTCGAATTTGAACTTTGGCCTATAAGGAAAGTTGTTCCACATAATCCAAAGTACCCACAGAAAATTTGGTTTGCAAAAATTCCAAACGGATCAAATTCTATGAGCACTCTACGAGAGGAGAACATCGGTGGCAAAAGAGTAATTCGGGCGAATCATTTTGAACGAGAGGGGGCACGGTGGCCGGGGCCACCGTCGGCGGCGTTCGCCGCCGGCGCCCATGCCGGTTAGGCGCCGCCCGTCCTCGCAGTGCTGCGCCCTCACCACGCGTCGTCCATCGCCGTTTGCCTTCGCCTGGAAGCGTGCGCGCACGGCCGTCGATGGTGAAGACCACCTTCCGCCATGGCCGCCGCCCCTGGATTTTCACCGCGCGCCGCCCCTCTCCTCCCCCACAGCTGCCCCATTCGCGCGCAAGTGCTTCGCCCAGCTCCTGCGCAACTCCAGCAACCAACCCCAGCACTGCCCCTCCCCTGAGCGCCCCCAATCTCTCAAAAATCGAAAGAAGCTTCCGTTTCTCCCTCAACGCCGGCGAACTCAATTGCGTCGCGCTCGGGTGAGCTCATGCTGCGTCTCTGCCTCTGGAAGGTGCGCAAGAACCCGACTGACCCCCCTGCTCCTTCCCGGGTCAAGTCGAGCCGGGCCGGTGAAGAAATTCCCTTTCTTCTTCGCCGCCGGTCACCGCGCCCCGCCACCCGGTCGACGCCGGCCGCCTCTAGCCCTCCTCCGCCTGCACCGACGCCACGTCGCGCTTCTCCGTGAGCAGGTGCAGCTCTCCGCCTTGACCCCTCCCTCTTACGTGCGGCGGTGAGCACGAGCCACCCCGCCGGAGTCTTCCTCTCGCCCGCGTCGCCGTCGCGCGGCATACTCCGCTCACTCTCCCGCCTCGCCACCCCCACCAAACGGTGCGCCGTCCCGAATCACGCACAGGCGGCCAAGCCCGGCCCCTGCGGTGCCCTCTAACGCATCGCCGGCGAGCACCGCCGCCGCTCCGGCGAGCCTCCCGCGCGCGACACTTAGCGAAATTTTTGAATCGTGCTGAAACTTCGTAACGGTTAAGGATTTTAGAAAAATCATAACTCGAGTTATACGCCACGGATTTGAACGATTCAAAGCGCATTGGAAAGCTTGTAACCAGTACTTTAACATAATGTACATGAACACCTATGGTTATATAGTAAAATTTAATTTTTGAGCGAGATGAAAATGCTATCACGACCAAGCTGCTTAACAAGATTGCATTTTAAAAATGATGTAACTTCTGGACCCCGGATCCAAACTTCATGAGCAAGGGCTCTTTGGAAAGTAGATAACTTGTACTTTAACGTAGTAACATAATCCCAGTACTCCATGTGTAGAAAAAATAAAGATGTAAGCACTCTAAAATGTTAATCCGTTATGCCCGCGTGATAACTTGCCATTTTTGAAATTCAATAACTTTTTGAATACAGCTCCAAATGAAACAACTATAAGCTCGTTGTAAACCTTGAGCTGTGTACTTTACATTAACCAACATGAATCACCTACGTTCTATAGCAAAATATTAAGATTTGGACACCTTAAGATGGCTTCACGAGCAGCCTGTCAACCCTGACTTAGTGAAATAAAATGGCTGAAAATGGGCTAAGCTCAAATTGCCTTTTTACTTTCTGTTATGGCTAGATAATTTTTCACACTTACATGGCACAATTAAACCGGTCATGATCACGGTTATCTTTTGGGCAAGAACAGTCGTGCATTTATACTAAATGATGGATCATTTACCTAATTAGAAGGTTGTCCCCATGAAACTAACCACACTTACCATCATCATGACCATATCATCACCACTCAAGAACATGTTTAATTTATGCAAACGTTTCGTTACATTATATTATTGAGGAAGTTCCATGAACTATAGAAATATGAAGTCAACCATTGCTCATACATTCCATATGCATTCATATAGGAACCCCGACCGGAGCTGAAGATCAAGGAGGACACCAACTTGAAGTGAGCGAGTTCGAGTGTGCCGACTACGAGCCGAATCAAGGCAAGCCCCGGAGCATGACCTATATTTTAAAGTCTCTTTATTTTCACATACGTCTATGGTGTACTTGTGCATTTACGTTTAGGAGTTGCTCGGAAACCTAGTTGCACTAGATTCCTGTATCCCGTGGTCTTGGGCTAAGTATAATCCTAATCGCTAGCTGCTACGCTTAATAGTTTCATCGGTAGCAACACCGAGTGGTTAGGAGACCTCTCGGTTTAGGTTTCAAATATTGTTACCTCTCACATGATTAAATTGGAGACCGTACGGGGAAATGCATGTGTAGGATGCGGTGACAAGGTTGGCCCTTGTGCGCCATAGCCCCGTATGTGTCGGTTAAGGACCGTTCGTTGTGACTCCGCGAGCAAGTATTGAGTTGTGTACCAAATGCATACCTTCGTATGGGAGTTGGTAAACTGATGTAACTTGAGAGTCGTAGTGTTGGACGGTCACTCCACCCTTTGTGCAAAGTGTTGGTCACGGTGGATGCACGGGTTTGTGAGTAGATGGAGGGTGTGTTATTACCCTTGGACCCGACGCTACCGTGGTTGCATGTGGAATGCACACTCGGAGGGCGGACCCGGCTCATATCTATGATAATCTTGTGAAAGGTGGCCATACGTGTTCTTAAATGATGCGTATGTCGTGCATTTGGGTTTCCCTGCAGGGTGTAAATCGATATATATCGCCGTCCCTCGCGGTGATGAGTACCACTTGTCTCGAGCAGATTGCATCGTAGTAATAAGAGAATATGAAGATTAAGCTTGCTGTTTTTTGGAATATTAAAGTCATGTATTGCAACCATGCTTGTTAGTCTTGCTCACAAAAATTTATGATCATGTTTCCACCCTCTTAGCTCGGCTAAAA
Organism: Chloris gayana; assembly: GCA_031894775.1. Classification (NCBI taxonomy): domain Eukaryota; kingdom Viridiplantae; phylum Streptophyta; class Magnoliopsida; order Poales; family Poaceae; genus Chloris; species Chloris gayana. The sequence goes on from JAUNZO010001356.1 coordinate 382,339, forward strand.
TATGAGTTAGACAATTACTTTAAGTGCTGTTTTTGCAAGTTCCCGCAAGCCAGGTCAAGCCCCCTGCATGTTAGGGTTGGTTCTTAGAACCATTTTTGACGGGTAAGCCTTGCGGAGTATACTAGATACTCGGGGTTTGTGTTGAAATTATTTTTCAGGATTCCCGCAGCCCGATTATTGTGATTGCTGCGGGAAGTATGTGTGTCAAGGTGAGGAACCCCGGGAGTGGACCGTGGAGTGGGTTCCCGCTTCGCCGACTCAAGAGTGAGACCATGCCATATGGGCTGGTGTGGTTCTCCTAGTTAAGCTATATATATATATATATGTACCGTCGAGATATTTACGCTTCCGCAAAGACTTTATCAAGTATTGTAAAATAACACTTCAATTATGCATTGTAATCTGAAATTTGAACAATGGCTTGTAATATTTAAGAGATCATGTATAAAAACTTGATACTCAAGTGCTCTTCCGATGTAATAAAATGGTGAATGTATCATCCGTGTATGTGCTATGAGTCCGCTTCGTCGGATGTCTCCGAGGCGGTCCTGTGCGACAATCCCTCTTGCTTTGCAAGGTAGGGGTGTCACGGTCTCTATTGTCACGGCGTCGTCCATCACGATGAGCATGCCTACTACCATGCCCTCGATGATCGTTGCGCGGATAATTTGCGTTTGTGGGTGGCGCCGAAGCTGCCGGCCCGTTGCGGCGAGGTGGGGCAAGATCCTCATCCACATGACCGGTCCGTCGCCTCTCATCTTCCTCATGTCTCGATCGCTCCTCCACTCTTTACGCATGACGATCAATCAGCACGTTCCGAACATCCCGGTTATCATTGAGCGGTACCCGCAAATCTTGGTTGGGAGCTTGTGCATGTGCATCCGCGATCGGGAGTACGCCGGGTGCTAGCCTTCCTTCGGAAGAAGCTCCGTCGAGCCGGGCCCTTGTCGGTCGTTACGAATGGGAATGCGAGCGACCGAGAAGATTCCGCTCGATCATGGACGAGCTGATTTGTTTGCAGAGCCGCCACATCAACTAAATTCAGCGCACGGCGCAATCTCGGCGTAGCGTTGAGGACTTCCTCCGGTATTGTTTCAAGAATCTGTTTCACTCCCACGATATTGTGGACCGGCGATGTGAAAACCCGAGCGCCGTTCATCTCTACTTCCATGGAACTTAAATCCAAAGCTCTACTGGAAGATCGTTGGCGTCTTCCGTCGCGAGATCCTCGTCGATTGTTGTATCCTGGAGATTCATCCGCGTCTCCGGACCGGTCCGGTAGTGGGCCCGTAGCCGGGGAGCGGTCGCGGGGCGCTTCCTCCGGCTAAAGCCATAGCACTTGTGCGCGGATCCGCGGCTGAAGGTGGCGGAGGTTGTTCATCTCTGTTTTCCTCTTACGCTTCACGGCGACTGCGTTCGGCTTCGGCTCTCGCCATCCTTGCCGCTTCTTCGGCGGCTTCCTCGGGAGTGAGTTGGCGTATAACAGGTCCTGTCATGAACACTTGGAAGAAGACTAGAGCGTCTTCCTCGGAATCGGTATCCGGTTCGGGAGAACAGCTTTGCGCTGTAGTCCGGGCACCGTTACGAGGCTTAAGCGTAGGGAGCACTGATGTTTCGCGCTAAAGCTGCGTCGGACCCGCTAAGCTACGAATCGGAGGTATCAATCGTGGCAGGTGATCGCGCTTTAGAAGCGGCGGCCGGCAACGAGTCGGATTCATCAACGACAATTTTCCGTCCGAGTCGGCTTCAAAGTCGAGGGACCGAAGCGAATCTTGAAGCCGGGCTCGAAGTCGACGACAAATGAAGTGGCCATCGAACTCGCTAGGAACTCGCCGGGACCCCTTCCTGGCGCGCCAAATGTCGAGTCTTAAACTCGGCACTAGAACTACCGGTCCCTCACGAGCGTGGAATTCGATGGTGCAACACACAGAACACACGGGAAAACACGATTTTAGACAGGTTCGGGCCCCTCGAATCGAGAGTAATACCCTACGTCCTGTATGTTATGTATTGCCTTTAGCGATTTGCTAATTGCGAAGTCTCGGATACTTTTTGGGGGGTCCTGCTCCGCCTTATATGTCCGGGGAGCTAGGGTTACAATCGAGTCCTAGCCGATTACATGAATTACATATATGGGATTCTATCTCTAACTTTCTTTATTGATCCGAGTCCTAATCAGATTACAAATTGTTCTATAACTTGCTTCTCACGTCATTGTATACCGGTCTTAGTATCCGCCTTGTTTCCATACCGGTCTACGGGTTCTTCTATTATCCCGGACCGGTCGCAGACCGATCTGTTACCTATCGCCCTTATCCGTATCTTCTCCGATTTGCTACCATGTCTCTGCGTATCCATTTCTTCATCATCTCGTATACCCATAAGGCAAGTATACGACACCGCTAACACCAGCGAGAAGACTAGCCATTTCCAAACTCGCCGGGAATATGGCGACTCCACGACTTCCTCCGTGGCCGACCCATTTCCCTCCCGTGAGACTTCCCTCTCACCAACAGCCAGCAAAAGAGAGTTGGCTACGTTACATCTCCGGGGCGGTAGGGTACATCAGCTTACTTGGGCCCATGACACCGAGCATGTAGTACGGTACGTTCAAACTTGTTCAACTAAGCCGACAACGATGCGGTCCTTGACGGACTCGAGACGGGGCTACCACCTTGCAAGACCTCACTCTGTCTTGCCCTTTCTCCTACGTGACCCGTCGGGTCTCAACTTCATTAACACTCTCTTTGAAATTTAACGACAACACATCAAAATACTTAGAGCATCTCCAACCATTCCCTAAATGAGGTTGCTAAATGGAAATTTAGGATGTGATTAATAAAAATCATTCTCCAACCGTTCTCTATATGAGGTTGCTAAATTTACCAACTCCCAACCCATGCCCTAAAGGTTGCTACATTTAGCCACATAATTCTTACTCCCTAAAGGATATTTGAACTATTTAGAAAACGATTATTGGGAACGGTTGGAGTGCATGTCTTCTTTTTACTCCCAATAGATATAACATCTCTCTAAAATCAGTTTTTTGGGAGTAAAATTATTGGGAACTGTTGGAGCTGCTCTTAAAGCCTCCACGCTTTAAGATCATCTAAAACATCCGTAACATCCCATGTCACGATTAAGGCTAAGCGGGTAATTAAAATACTAATGACACCACTAATGAGGCACTAATGCTAATCACCCAAAAGAAAAATAAGAAAAATAAAAGAGAAAAGGAAAAACCTAGATCAAACCCTAATCCTAAACACTAGCCCTAAGATAAGTGCAAAAGTTATAAAAGCACCACCCACATATTTTTGCACCACTGCATTGCTCATGTAAAAAGGTGAATTTACAGCATTTTTACAAAATTTTTGAACAAAGTTTTGAATGCCCAAAAATTCAAATCGCAAGGCACCCCCTTCCAGCCCCAACTGCATTTGTACCCGCCGGCCAACCCCGACCAGGCATGAATTGAAGGCCCTCCGCCACGGCCGCCGCCTCCCCGTCCGGCGCTCCCCTAAACAAACGGCACGGAGGCCGAGCCTCCTCCACTCCTCTTCGCAACGTCGCCCCCTCTCTCCCTCCCTGCAGCTCGCGCAAGAGGTGAAATTTCCGCCGCCGCCCGCCATGGCCGCCCCGAGCCCCTCCGCGTCGCACGCCGTTTAGGTGGGCCGCCTCTCCCTCCCTTCTTCGCCATCTCATGCGCAAGGTCATGCTCGAGCCCCCTGCCGACGCGCTCCCCTCTCCCTACTCCAGGTCACCGGGAATTTGTGAAGAATTCCGCCGCCGTCGCCGCCGCTCCGCCACCTCCTAACGAGCTCACACTTCCGGTCGTCCCCAACCCCGAGCGAGCCCACGCCGCGACTCTTCTTCACGAGGTGGTGCTCTCGGACCAACCCTCTCTTTCTCTCTCCCTCCACGCACAACGCGCGCCGTTGCCGGAGCTCCCGTGGGCGCCGCGGCTCGCCACGGCCCACCTCCGGTCATCGCGGGACCCCGCCAACCCCACCCTCACGTCTCTCGTGCCGTGCGCATCATTTCCGCCAAAGCCCGGGCCTCGAGCTTCCCTAGAGTGCCGCCGCGTCGGACCTCGTCGGCGCCGGCCGTCGTCCGCCGGAGCGCGCACGCCGCCCCATTCAAAATTGCCCTAGTGGCAATTTCGTAATTTTACCCGAACTTCGTTTGAGTTTGAAAAAATCATATCTCCCGTTTGAAATGTCCAAAAATTACAAACTAAAACGTTTTGAAACTGCAGAACCTACACTTTCATAAAAGTAACATGAGCTGGCCAGATCTGGATGTTTTTATACTTTTACAAAAAAAACAAAAGTCAATCCTCGAAAACTTATCTAGGAATAACCTTAAAACTATAGATCCAAAAATGCTGCCACTTGGCCAAAACATTCACCTAAGCATACTTGAATTTCTGGCACTGGATGATCTGCATTTCATTGCATATTTTTCAAGTTATTGCATTTCTTGCATTCTCTGTATTTAATTGTTAATTAAATTGGTATAAACTATTTTTGCATGAAACTTGGTAATTAATTTCCTCCTAGTACTGTGCATGTGTAGAAAATACCATCTTAATTTTTGGGCATGTTAAATAATTATTTTTACAAATCCTAGATCTAATTCCATAAAAGGTTAATTTCAGCACATGTATAATTGGATTTATGCTTCAAAAAATTGTGTTTTTGCATGTTTATGTAATTTTCACTATCCACAATGTCCCCTAGCACTTCATGGCAGGATTAGTAAAAAGGTTTCATGTATTTCACGCATGTGTTAATTTTGGTATCAACTTCGTAATTTAAAGGACGATCGTCATCGCATGCGATAATGAACTTCACCTAAACCTAGCTATTTTGGTTCGCATTCTTACGCATGGCTAATCTCCCTTAAATATGAGCTAGGGTGAACCAAAGCACTCATGTCCATGTAAATTTAGTCCTTGCTCCTGTATTATTAGGACTACAATTGTTAATGTACTTAACGTCTTTACAAGAGAACAAGTTTATGTTACGCTTATTAGGGTTTCACAAAACTAAACGTACTAAGCTTAGTCATATGCATCTTTACCAAAAACAGCATACATGCATTACTTTCATCATCGACCTTGTATTCATGTTATTTATGCATTGCATTTAATTTCTTAGGTGACGACGCCGAATTGATCCCGCCGGAAGAGACGATTGCAACACTCAACGCTTGTGAGGCTAGTGCTAACTTCGATCACTCTCAAGGCAAGCCCCGGTGCATTCCTATTATTTTGAAATGTCTTTCTTTTATCACTATATTAAGGATGATGAATGTGCATTTAAGTTCTAGTAATTGCTTTGGAAATCCACGTGCATAAATTCCTATATGTCCTATGTAGAGTATGTGTCATATCTCCGATAGAAATGCTATGCTAGGCTTATGGAGTCAACGATAGAATGGGGATCTCACTTATGGCACATGATTAAATTTGAACATGGTGAATTGGTTAAAATTTGAGAACATCCCATTGTGGCTCCGCGAACAAGTTTGAGTTGTGTACCTCTTGCATACCTTTCTTATGGGGATTGGTAAACCTACGTAGCTAAAAGTGCAAACCTAATTAGAATAGGTGCTATTTATGCAAAATGCTAAGTTAAACCTGTCAAGCCCCATGCATCTAGGAGTCGGTCTTAGATGGCCAATTTGACGGGTAAGACTTGCGGAGTATGCTAGATACTCGGGCTTTGCCACTACATGTGTATTTACAGGTTTTCCGTAAGCCGGGTTTTGCGATTGTTGTGGTAAGGTTGTGTGGGATGGAGAAGAGCCCAAAGAGTGGACCATTGAATGGGTCCCTAGCTCTCCGACCCATGATGAGTGAGCCATGGCCTAGGCCGGCGTGGTTCATTTAAGTTATCTATGTATCGTCGAGTTGTGTATTTTGCTTCCGCACTTTATTTCGAACAAAGATCATGGCCATGTAAGACTTAAATTCGAACCTAATGTATCTTTATTTGGAACCCTATGTTGTAATCAAGACTTAATTATGTAAACTTGTAATTCGTGGATGTTTGTTAATGCGATGCTATGTATGGTTACTTCGTCAATCATCTCCCATGGCGATCCGTACCACACTTAACTATCTTTCGGGATAGGGGTGTGACACGTGGTATCGAGCCGACTTGGGATTTGCGTCACGTTAACACTCATTCTAAAAACCTTAAACCCGTTTTTGTGTCACGGTGAGGTACCAGTCTAGATAGAAAGGCCAATATAAGGACTATATAGAATGGTGGCAAAACTAACCCCGTGTTATGATTGTTTAAATATTTAAATGAATTAATCAAAAAAATTGATCACATAGCTTCATCTCCATGAAAGTTTGAAAAACCGAATACAAAAACGTGGCAGATTTGTTAGGTTTCACGAGAACGAACATAACTTCCAAATTACTTATCCAAATAAGGCAAATAAGGACTTTCTGGAAAGCTTGTGTTATGCACTACAACAATTTTTTAGTCCCATTACAGAGAGCTATTCTGGAATTTCAGAATGTGCTCCGGTTCTGTCCCTGTCGTAGATTGCTCATAACTTTCAAAAGACAAGTCGTCTTGAGCTGTTCTAGGATGCGTTGGAAAGATTAAGAAATTATCTAAAACTTTTGTAACAAATTAAAAATTTAATTATGTCCAGAAACAGGAGTAATTATCGAGTTTCCGTAACGGGTCAAATCTGTCCAGAAAGCTGAACCGTGTTAGGTCTTGTGCGAAAAGTTTGTTGCGTTCTTTTGCTAAGTTGGTGCCATTCCATCATTCATGCTTTACTTATTAGCATTTGTTGTTGGATATTGAGTTTTGACTTGTGTTTCAAAATTCTCCGACAGATGGCCCACGGCAAGCTCATGTTGGACCGTGAGAACCTCGCAAGGCGGGTGCACGAGTTGGAGCAGGAGCATGCTGCCCTGCAGGCCACCGTCACCACCCGCGACGCCGAGCTCACCACCCGCGACGCTGAGCTCGCTGCTCGCACCGTCGAGTTTGCTGCCCGCACCGCCGAGCTCGCCGAGCGCACTACCGAGGTGCACACCCTCCGTACGCAGCTCGAGTATAGCGAGGCGGAGCATTGGAGTTTCTTCGAGCAGCTCCACGACGCCAACCTTGCCCTTGAGGGCAATGGAGCCGCCGCTCGCATGCCACGCTCAATGAGCGTGAGGCCCAGCTCACCGTCGCGAATGAGGAGAACTACATCCTCTCCGACCAGGTGGACGCCCTTCTTGTGGAGAAGAATGAGTAGGAGGTCACTCTTCTAGAGACTCAGGGCGCTAGGGATGCTTTGGAGGGAGACCTCCGGAACGCCTAGGCGACCATCACGCATAACAACGCTACCATTGAGCATCTCCAAGCCGCCAACGATGCCCTGCACACCATCCTTAATGGCGGACCTCCCGAGCCACTTGAGATCATCCCATTGTCACACCCATTTCCAAGAGATGAAATGGATGCAAACGTATGTGTGCCGGGATCGGTTAAATCACACATACGCGACATCATAAATGATAAACAGTATAAATAGCAATATCCTCGAGTTATTACATTGTATCATCCTTCTTTATTACAGCACGACCCGTAGGTCTAACGAGTACATCACAGCGAAGTAAATTAACGTAGACACCCATGACGCCACGGGCATCGGCGGTGGATCGCCCGCCTAGTACTCCTAGTCCCGACCCTCGTACGACTCTCAACCATCTCTTGGAGCTGAGCAGCAACGTAGGATATAGCAAGTGTGAGTACATGTCGTACTCGGCAAGTGTGGGAAAGAATGACATGTGGCTATGGATAAGGAAGGCTATTATTGGGGTTAATGCGAGAAAGCACCTATCTAATTAGGTTTTAATTAAGCATCCTAATTACTATCTTTAATGAGGTACTGCCAAAGCATCACGGGTACAACCTATCACCATTCACCATTCCGCCCTTACTCCCCTAATCAAGTGAGGGTCGATGCCACTCCCGACCATGAGCACGAGCTGTCATGACGGTTTACACTCTGCGAGAGGTTGTAAACATTTCCCCACGAGGAAGTGATTTCGCCCCCTAAGGTTAGGTGGACTAAAGTCTCCATTATGCCGGTGCCATCACACACGTAACACACTTCGGGGTGTGTGGCCAAGAGATCACCTCCAAGACGGTTCACGGTGTCCTCCGGTTTCGTATGCGACCACTAGAGATCCGCTAACCTAGAGGAGTAAACCCTCCACTCGGGTAGCCTCACTCTCTTGTGCCGGATGGCTCGGAGACCTCGTCTCTTCGCCACGCCTCAAGCTGGGACTGCCGGTACTCCCCAGCCACGGCCCCCTCTCCTTCGCGCGCACTCCACGGCATCTACCGTATACTACGCTAAGCCGCGCCCATACTTGGCTCGTGGCTGTACGGTTTAGCATGGATTATCGCTCCGAGAACCGGTCCTTATGTTTCGGGTGATAACAAACACGGGAGTACCGGTACACCCGGGCGTAGCCCCCAACCATTCACCCAAAACCCTAAGCCATGTTTCTAAATTACCAAGTTCATCATTCATCATGCGAGAAATATATAAGGCGGGAGCATTTAAGATTAATAATAACCCGAGCATAATAAATTATCAAGCTAAGCAATTCTACCCATTTATCCCAAAATCTACGTCCATGGCGACAAGGAATACGGGAGCAATCAACACTAGTAGATCCTAGCGTAGGCATTCATCAATTTTACCTAAACATGCATTTACTACCCTATGTGACGAGAATAGACGGAAATAGGTACAAAATGCGTCAAGGGCACTTGCCTTGATCGTACGGGGGTGGTTGCTCAAACTCCTCAAACTCTTGGTTCTGCAGATCCTCGCACTCCGGCGGCTCCGGGCGTTCTCGACTATACGCGTATCACGTCTGGAACATACAAAGCGTAGCAATAAATTAATACAGAGCATGCAGGAAGGTGCAAAACAATATGATGATGGCTTAAATGCAAAGTACATGTTCCTACAAGAATTTTGGCGCAAGAATCACTTAATTTGGAGCTACGGATCAAAAGTTATGCTAAAAACAAGTTACGGGGACCTAAACGCAACTAGCCATATACTTCGGGGTGTAGCATGTAGATTTTCCTATGAACAGAGGCATGCGCGCTTAAATTTAATTAAATTCGGGGGTTAAAATGTAAAAACTACGTCCTATCCTAAAGCGGGGGCTATATTGCAAATAAACTATAAAACATGACCTATTATGCATAAAACAGGACCTATATTTAATTAAATTATTCGCTAGGGGCTATTTTGTAAATGCATCATTATCCAGGGAATAAAAGAATTAAAATAAATGGAAAAAATCCCGTGGACCGGGTGCATGGCCCCGTGGACCCGTGGTCCATGGTCCACGGTGGACTGATTATGAAGGGGTATGAGCCCCTTTCTAATCTGGGCCCTCGGTTTCTAATCGGACGCTGCGGGAGGAGGGGACGGGGGTGGCGGCGGCGGCGGCGGCCAACGAGGCGGCGGCGCCATTGGCGGTGCCCGGAGCTCGTCGGAACGGCGCTCCGGTGGCCGGATTCTTGCGGCGCATGCGGGAAAAGGGAGAGGAGGCGGAGGGATTCTCACCGTGGGGTCGCGCGCGGGTAGAGGCGGCGGTGGCGTGGTTCCGCGGCGGAGCTCGTCTCCGTCCGGGGGTCTTTCCGCGTGGCGTTGGTCCCGGTGGAGGCGGTGGGTGATGGGGAAGCTCGTTCGGGGTTCGAGCGCGGGTGAAGATGACCGGGGCGTGCGTGCGACGGAGGGCGGCGGTGCGGTTTGCGGGACGGCGGCGCTAGCGTGGGAGAGGGCGGGGGAGCTCGAGCGGGGGTTGGGAAAGGGTGCGGGGTGTTCATGGCGAGGTTTTTATAGGGTCCAAGGGGGCTAGGGCGGCCGGGCGAGGCGGGAGCTGCCGTTTCTCCGGTGATGGCGCCCGAGTTTGATTCGCATTGATGGGGCATCAATTCGGTCGTGCTAGCGTGGGGGAAAGGAGGAAGAAGGGGCGGCGATCACGCGCGAGAGGTCGGGTTGGGGCGAGGTGGCGTCCGAGGGCGCTCGACTCGAACGGGGGAGGGATTTGGGGCGCCGGTTTGGGGATGGAGGGAGGAAGAAGAAGGCCGTCCGGGCCTTGCTTGGCTGGGCTCGGGCCGTCGAAAGAGAAAGAGAGAAGGGAGGAGAGAGGGGTTTGGGCCCAAGGGGTCTTTGGGGGTTTTAATTTGTTTTCTATTTTTCCTTTTTATTTTCCTGGGTTTTCTCTAAGTGGGTAAAATAAATAATGATAAACTAATTATTCGTCACGTGTAAAATAATTCTACATGCCATGCTTGTCATGAATGGAATGCATTAATTTTTAGTTATTATTTATTTAAGAAAATAATTTGTAGCCCTTTTTCTAGTATATATTAATAGAGAAAAATAATTTTTAAGAAAAAGCAAAAGTAGGGTGTGACAAACCTACCCCCCTTAAGAGGAATCTTGCCCTCGAGATTCGGTCGGATCGGAGAAGAGGTGGGGAAACTCGGCTTTGAAGTTTTCTTCTCGTTCCCATGTGGCTTCAGCTTACGTGTGATGTTTCCATAAAACCTTGCACATACGGATGGTCTTGTTTCGGGTCACCCGTTCGGACATCTCAAGGATCTTGGCTGGTTGTTCGGCATAGGTGAGATCATCGCGAACATCCACTTCTTCCATGGGTAGTTGTTCCTCCGGTACACGCAAACACTTCTTCAATTGAGATACATGGAAAACATCGTGTACGCCCGAGAGATTCTCCGGCAGTTCTAGGCGATAAGCTACTTCTCCTCTTTTATCGAGTACCTTGAAAGGACCAATGTAACGGGGTGCCAACTTTCCCTTGACCTTGAAGCGTCGGAGTCCTCTCATGGGTGACACTTTCGGATATACGAAGTCACCAATCTCAAAGATCGGATCCCTTCGTCTATGATCTGCGTAACTTTTACTGCCTTGATCGTGCGACCTTTAAGTTCTCACACACAATTTTGACTTCTTCCTCTGCCTCTTTTAGAATATCGGGTCCAAAGACCTTGTTCTCACCTGTCTCACTCTAGAACAATGGTGATCCGCACTTCCTTCCGTAGAGGAACTCATAGGGTGCCATCTCAATACTAGCCTGGTAGCTGTTATTATAGGAGAACTACGCATACGGAAGACTCTTATCCGAACTCCTACCGTGTGCCAAAGCATAAGCTCTCGGCATGTCCTCAAGGATTTGATTCGTCCTCTCTGTCCGTCCATCGATCCGGGGATGATACGCAGAACTGAAATTCAGTTTGGTACCCATTGACTCATGTAGCTTCTCCCAAAATCGTGACGTAAATTGAGTACCTCGTCGGAGACAATTTTCTTGGGCACTCCGTGTAGACACACTATTACGGACATGTACAACTGCGCCGGTCCGGCTCCCGAATAGGTCGTCTTGAGCGGGATAAAGTGAGCTACCTTGGTTAATCGATCTACTATAACCCATTTGGAATCGTATCCAGGCTGCGTACGAGGTAGCCCTACTATGAAATCCATACCGATTTCTTCCCATTTCCATTACGGAATACTCAAGGGTTGCAACAATCCGGCGAGGTCTACGATGTTACTGCCTTTACACGCTGGCAAGTATCACAAGTAGCGACATATTCAGCAACATCACGCTTCAAGCCATACCACCAATACTTGCGTCTTCGAGATCATGATACATTTTGGTGCCACCTGGATGAATAGATTAAGCGGTGTCATGTGCCTCTTTTAAGATCATATCACGGATGTGCTTCGCCAAATAGTGCCATGTTCATCCTCCGAAAATTCTGTGGTTCATCCATCTTTTATGAGTGTCTTGATCTCCTCTGTTTTCTCATCTCCTTTCTGTCCCTCTCGAATTTCCTTTAGCGATGTAGGCTCGATTTCTATGACGGTGGTCTCATTTAAGAATCCGAGGTCGAGCTGCTCGGACTCCTTGCGTAGCTCGAGCGGCAACTCCTTCATCAATATCCGATTGTAGTAAACCTTCCGACTAAGGGCATACGCAACAACGTTAGCTTTTCCTGGATGGTAGTTGATTCCCACATCCTAGTCTTTGATCAACTCCAACCAACGTCGTTGCCTCATGTTGAGATCGGTCCGCGTGAATATGTACTTGAGGCTCTTATGGTCCGTAAAGACTTCACAACGATGTCCAGACAAGATAGTCTCTCCACATCTTTAGAGCATGCACCACTGCTGCCAATTCTAGGTCATGGGTCGGGTACTTTTTCTCGTGCGTGCATAGTTGCCTAGAGGCGTAAGCAACTACTTGACCTTCTTCCATGAGTACGCACCCGAGTCCTTGCATTGAAGCATCACAATACACGTCAAAACTCTTGGTGAGGTACGGCAATACCAATACGGGAGCGGATGTCGGTCTCTTTTTCAACTCCTCAAAAGCGGCTTAGCAAGCTGGGGTCCAATCAAACTTCTTGTCTTTTGATAGGAGCTCGGTCATGGGTCTGGCGATCTTAGAGAAGTCCTTTATGAATCGTCGGTAGTATCCTGCCAATCCAAGAAAACACCGTATCTCGGTGACTGTCTGCGGTGGTTTCTAATTCAAGACATCTCTCACCTTGCACGGGTCTACGAGATACTCCTCCAGCCGAGATGACATGGCCGAGGAATGCTACTTCCTTTAACCAGAACTCGCCCTTGCTGAACTTTGCATAGAGTTTGTGTTCTCGTAGCTTCTCAAGAACCAACTTCAAGTGTTGTGCGTGTTCCTCTTCATCCTTGGAGAATACCGGGATATCATCAATAAAAACCACAACGAACTTGTCCAAATATTCCATAAACACCTTGGTCATGAGGTACATGAAGTAGGCGGGTGCATTAGTCAATCCGAAGGACATCACTTGTATACTCATACGGCACGTATCCAGTGATGAATGCGGTCTTGGGAATGTACGAGGGTCTGATTTTCAATTGGTGGTACCACGATCGTAGATCAATCTTGGAGAACACACGAGGCTCCTCTCGGCTGGTCAAACGGATCCTCTATCCGTGGCGGTGGATACTTGTTCTTGATGGTCACTTCATTCAAGGAACGATAGTCCATGCACATCCTCTGCGTCTTGTCCTTCTTATCTACGAAGAGTACCGGCGCACCCCAAGGTGAGGAGCTAGGGCGAATAAAACCCAACGCCGACAACTCTTATATCCGCTTCTTAAGCTCTACTAACTCATTTACTCCCATCCTATAGGGCCTCTTAGATATGGGAGCGAGTCCGAGTACTAAGTCAATGATAAACTCGATATCACGGTGCGGTGGCATACTTGGCGGTTGTTGCAGGAATACATACGGATAGTCACTCACTACGGATATCTCCTCAATGGTGACCGTCTTAGCTTGATTCACGATTGCTCCCTTGGTCGTGGGCTCTTTTGCTATGAATTTCACCTTGTTTCCCTCCGAGGTTCGGTCAGTTGCACTTGCTCTCTTGGCACATAGTATGATCCCATCATACTTCTTCGACCGATCCATTCCGAGGATAATGTCAAGCCCACTAGAGTCTAGGACTATGAGATTAGAGGAGAAGTCTACTCCCGAGTATCTTAATAATAACCTTGGGGCACACAAGGTTAGTTCTCATCTCTCCTCCGGGGGAGCTAACTATCATAGTGTACTTCATAGTAGATATGGGCAAGGTATGTTTTGCAACATAGGCTGGATGTGATAAATGAATGCGATGCTCGAGAATCAAACGGAACGGTTGCGGGGTTGGAGTTTGCCAAAAACATACCAATTACCACGTTACGGTCTGCTGAGCACCTTCGGTGGTGACGTGGTTGACCTTGCCATAGATGTAGTTGTTACGCCCTCGAGCGCCATTTCTTGCCGATGCGGACTTTGCGGCAGCCACTGTGGGGACACTTGTTAGCAAAGTGACCACTGTTCGTGGCGGTGATAGCAGGGTCCTCTAGGTCCATTGCCCTGGGCAGCCTGATTTGGAGCGGTGGGTGCGGCGGGGCGAGGGGCTTGCTGGTAGGTGGGGCGTGGAGCTTGCTGATAATTAGGGCGGGGTGCTTGGAAGTTGGGGCGTGGCGCTTGGTAGGTGGGGCGTTGCATGGGGTAAGCGGGGCGAGGAGCGTGCATGGGTGGCCTGGTCGGGTTGGGAGCACGGTAGTAGGTGTTGGGTGGAAGCATCATGCGAGGACGGGGGTTGCCACTAGATGAGCGCCGAGAGAAGAACATCTTCCTTTTGCCTTCCCGTTCGATCTCATTCTTCTTGTTCTCAATCAACGGGGCCTTGTCCACCGGCTTACGGAAGTTCACATAGTCACCATTCAGCGGCTGTATCTCAATGTCGTTGTTGAGTCCCCTCATGAACATATCTTGCTTCTTTGCATCCGTGTTCACATCATCGGCGGCATACCTCGACAGTTGAGTGAATTGATTGAGGTATGCACTCACTTGTCATATTCCCTTGCTTCAAGTCGCGAAAATCCTGCTTGCTTCGACATCATCACTCCCGCGGGAACATAGTGGGAGCGGAAGTGAGTCTTGAATTCATCCCAAGTGATCGTCTCCGCATTGACGTGAGCATTGCAATAAGCTTCCCACCAATCGGCTGCCGTCCCGGCTAGCGGGTGGGCTGTAAAGAGAACCTTCTCACGGTCGCTGCCTTGGGCTATCAAGAGCTTCTTCTCCACGAGTCTTAAGCCAATCCTCGGCCTCCATTCGGTCCTTGGCTTGGGAGAAAGGGATTGGTTTGGTTTTCATGAAGTCGTCCAACCGACTCCTCGGCGGCGGTGCAGCTCCGTTGTTGATATTGTTACGGATAGTGCCCAATGCTTGGACCAAAGTTGTCATGAGCCGGGCTGCATGGCCAACATCTGCTCAACGATGATCCCGTTGTTGGCGTTGTTGTTGGCGTTGTTGTTAGCGTCATTCCTCCTTTGGTTAACCATCGATGTGGAGAGTTGGGGGAGATATAAGACAAGGTACAATAATGGCGTAATAAAAGCGTATAACCTATAACTATATGCATCAAGGTAATAGTAAAGCATGATTGTTTAATTAGTAGATAAGCAAAAAGGATGAGGTTGTGGACAAGGTGCCGAAGCGTCCCACAACTCACATCAAGCACACCAAGCAAAATAGTTCATTACATCACACCAAGCAAAACGATCTAAGCGTTCTTTATTACAGCTCAAACTTTAAATAAAAGGAAAAAAGGGCAGCTCCTATGCATGGGAGGCGGCGTCGCCGGCGGTGGACTCCTCAACGAGATGAAGACTTGGTGACGTAGGGAGGAGGTGGAGAGGCGGTTGTCCAAGTCCGAAGGCTGCGTGTAGGTTCTTCTCCCGCCTCCTGGCGAAGAAGGGCTCGATGGCTCTTCTCAAAGTCCCATAGCCTCTTCCGCGGGTGGAAGTTCTCCTCCTATAGGCTGCTCATGCTCTCACATACATCCACGGACACATCACGGGCTCGAAGCAGCTCATTGGGATACACGAGTGGGCCAAGGGGTCCCACGGTATACCTCTCCTGGTGGCTAGGGCGACGAGGAATGTAAGAGAAGCCGGTGCCAACCAACTCTGTCATCGAGTTCGTCACTCAAGCTGTTGATGGCCCTCCAAGCTGCATCGGCATCTGCTGCCGCATGAGTGGACCTAGGGGTGGGATTCTTGAACTTTTCGAGTGACCTTTCACCCTCGGAGACCACGATCTCGGTCGTCCATTCTTCCCGTGTGAACCTCTTCACACCCTTGCTCAAGTAAAAGGGGCGGTTGACGATGTCGGCTGCCATAAGCATTTCCGGAGAGTGGTGCCCATGTTCCCGGCATACTGTCCGTGGGATCGAAGCTCATCGGCGTAGCGATACGCTAGGTCACGCGGGACCCATTCCTCTTCATCCCGTGACCTTTTCGGGACGTATCCCGCAGTTGGCGCCCTTGGCTGCTGGGGTGCCTCTCGTTGAACCTCTGTTGTCTTGGTTCTGAGGTACTGACCACTTGCAGTCTTGGTGCACGGGCTGCGGCCGTCTGCTGTCTTGGTGCACGTAGTGCTTGCTGCGAGCTGCGGGCGACGAATGCGTCCTCCGGTGCTCTTGCGTGCGGTGCTGCTTGGTGCGTGCCATCTATAAGTTGAAGAGTGAAGAAATAAGATAAAAATTTAAACAATTAAAAGCATATGAACAATAAAGCAATAAATCAAGAATATATAACAAGGAGATATAATTTTCGAAAATGGTTTACATAAATAGAGTATATAAGGTACATATTTTCCTAGAGTTCGTCCGTTTCTAGCTAAGGTTGGCGTCCTACGGTCGATATGGCTACGATACCATTTCTGTCACACCCATTTCCCATAGATGAAATGGATGCAAACGTATGTGTGCCGGGATTAGTTAAATCACACATACGCGACATCATAAATGATAAACGAGTATAAATAACCATATCCTCGAGTTATTACATTGTATCATCCTTCTTTATTACAGACACGACCCATAGGTCTAACGAGACTACATCACAGCGAAGTAAATTAACGTAGACACCCATGACGCCACGAGGCATCGGCGGTGGATCGCCCGCCTAGTACTCCTTATCCCGACCCTCGTACGACTCCCAACCTTCTCCTGGAGGTGAGCGACAACGTAGGATATAGCAAGTGTGAGTACATGTCGTACTCGGCAAGTGTGGGAAAGAATGACATGTGGCTATGGATAAGGAAGGCTATTATTGGGGTTAATGCGAGAAAGCACCTATCTAATCGGGTTTTAATTAAGCATCCTTTAATGAGGTACTGCCAAAGCATCACGGGTACAACCTATCACCATTCACCATTCCTCCCTTAATCCCCTAATCAAGTGAGGGTTGATGCCGCTCTGACCAGTGAGCACGAGTTGTCATGACGGTTTACACTCTGCGAGAGGTTGTACACATTTCCCCACGAGGAAGTGATTTTGTCCCCTAAGGTTAGGTGGACTAAAGTCTCCATTATGCCGGTGCCATCGAGACACGTAACACACTTCGGGGTGTGTGTCCAAGAGATCACCTCCAATACGGTTCACGGTGTCCTCCGGTTTCGTGCGCGACCACTAGAGATCCGCTAACCTAGAGGAGTAAACCCTCCACTCGGGTAGCCTCACTCTCTTGTGCCGGATGGCTCGGAGACCTCGTCTCTTCGCCACGCCTGCCACTGGGACAGCCGGTACTCCCCGACCACGGCCCCCTCTCCTTCGCGCGTACTCCATCGGCATCTACCGTATACTACGCTAAGCCGCGCCCTACTTGGCTCGTGGCTATACGGTTTAGCATGGATTATCGCTCAGAGAACCGGTCCTTAGGTTTCGGGTGATAACAAACACGGGACTACCGGTACACCCGGGCGTAGCCCCCAACCATTCACCCAAAACCCTAAGACATGTTTCTAAATTACCAAGTTCATCATTCATCATGCGAGAAAAATATAAAGCGAGTAGCATTTAAAATTAATAATAGTCCAGAGCATAATAAATTAGCAAGCTAAGCAATTCTACCCATTTATCCCAAAATCTACATCCATGGCAACAAGGAATACGGGAGCAATCAACACTAGTAGATCCTAGCATAGGCATTCATCAATTTTACCTAAACATGCATTTACTACGCTATGTGACGGAATAGACGAAAATAGGTACAAAATGCGTCAAGGGCACTTGCCTTGATCATAATGGGGTGGTTGCTCAAACTCCTCAAGTTCTTGGTTACTGCAGATCCTCGTACTCAGACGGCTCGGGACGTTCTCGACTATACGCGTATCACGCCGGAACATACAAAGCATAGCAATAAATTAATACAGAGCATGCAGGAAGGTGCAAAACAATATTATTATTGCTTAAATGCAGAGTACAAGTTCCTACGAGAATTTTGGCGCAAGAATCACTTAATTTGGAGCTACGGACCAAAAGTTATGCTAAAAACAAGTTACGGGGACCTAAACGCAATTAGCCATATACTTCGGGGAGTAGCATGTAGATTTTCCTATGAACAGAGGCATGCGCGCTTAGATTTAATTAAATTCAGGTGTTAAAATGTAAAAACTACGTCCTATCCTAAAGCGGGGGCTATATTGCAAATAAACTATAAAACATGACCTATTATGCATAAAACAGGACCTATATTTAATTAAATTATTCGCTAGGGGCTATTTTCTAAATGCGTCATTATCCAGGGAATAAAAGAATTAAATATTATGCGTCATTATGCATGGCCCCGTGGACCCGTGGTCCATGGTCCATGGGGGACCGATTATGAAGGGGTATGAGCCCCTTTCTAATGCGGGCCCTCGGTTTCTAATCGGACGGCGCAAGAGGAGGGGACGGGGTGGCGGCGGCGGCGGCGACGCGAGGCGGCGGCACCATTGGCGGCGCCCGGAGCTCGCCGGAACGGTGCTCCGGTGGCGGATTCTTGCGGCGCATGCGGGAAAAGGGAGAGGAGGCGGAGGGGATTCTCACCGGTGGGGTCGCGCGCGGGTAGAGGAGGCCGGAGCGGCTTGACGGCGGCGAGGCGGCGGTGGCGTGGTTCGGCGGCGGAGCTCGTCTCCGTCCGGGGTCTTTCCGCGTGGCGTTGGTCCCGGTGGAGGCGGTGGGTGATGGGGAAGCTCGTCCGGGGTTCGAGACGCGGGTGAAGATGGCCAGGGCGTGCGTGCGACGGAGGGCGGCGGTGCGGTTTGCGGGACGGCGGCGCTAGCATGGGAGAGGGCGGGGGAGCTCGAGCGGGGGTTGGGAAAGGGTGCGGGGTGTTCGTGGCGAGGTTTTTATAGGGTCCGAGGGGCTAGGGCGGCCGGGCGAGGCGGGAGCGGCCATTTCTCCGGTGATGGCGCTCGAGTTTGATTCGCATTGATGGGGCATCAATTCGGTCGTGCTAGCGTGGGGGAAAGGAGGAAGAAGGGGCGGCGATCACGCGCGGGCGGTCGGGTTGGGGCGAGGTGGCGTCCGGGGCGCTCGATTCGAACGGGGGAGGGATTTGGGGCACCGGTTTGGGGATGGAGGGAGGAAGAAGAAGGCCGTCGCGGGCCTTCTTGGCTGGGCACGGGCCGTTGAAAGAGAAAGAGAGAAGGGAGGAGAGAGGGGTTTGGGCCCAAGGGGTCTTTGGGGGTTTTAATTTATTTTCTATTTTTCTTTTTTATTTTCCTGGGTTTTCTCTAAGTGGGTAAAATAAATAATGATAAACTAATTATTTGTCACGTATAAAATAATTCTACATGCCATCTTGTCATGAATGGAATGCATTAATTTTTAGTTATTATTTATTTAAGAAAATAATTTGTAGCCCTTTTTCTAGTATATATTAATAGAGAAAAATAATTTTTAAGAAAAAGCAAAAGTAGGGTGTGACACCCACTAGAGGATGACGTGGGGATGAGTGATGGCGAGGATGCTTCCGACGTCGAGGACGGAGCACCACCCTCTCCCATGAGGGGTGACGCCGACTACTACGGCGATGACGACGAGTAGTTGTCACGACCGATGGTCGTAGCTCTATGTGATGTAGGATTTGTAATCTCGTGAGGCATGTAACCGTGTTGGAAAACGATCCGTGTGTTGTTAATTAAGCTCTTCGAGATTTGTGTTTGTTTATGGGTCACATGTGATGTAACCTAAGACCGTGTTGTATCGGATTTGTGGTTCCTGTGTATCAAAAATTTCTATCATGTTGCTAGCTATGTTGGAATCTATGGAATATGTGTGTTGCCAATGCATTATGCTTATTTCATCAATATTTTCTTCGTACATGCAATCTGAAATTTTTGGTCCCTTATGTCCAATGTTATGTTTTCTTTCTATTTTAGCTCTTGGTCTAATGAGCTAACGTGAGAAAATTTTTCATATGTGACGAGATGGTGAATACCCATCGTGGTGAAGCTTCAGGCGGTGCTCATGGTGGGAGGGATGAGCAACTCCCCAACCCTCCACCTCTCATGCCGTTGGAGCAACTCATGTCCAACCAAAATGAGATGTTTCGCTTGTTCTTTGCAAGTCAAACCAATCAAGGACAAGGCCAAGGACCGCCACCCCAAGGGCCGAGGAATTCCACCTATGCCGACTTTTGGGCGACTCAACCGCCGAAGTTTGGTGAAGCTACTACCGATCCTTTGGAGACGGATAATTTCCTCCGCATCATTGAGTCGAAGTTTGCTCTACTCAATTGCACACCAGAGCAAAAGGTTCTCTTTGCGGCTCAACAACTTCGTGGCTCCGCTAGTGCATGGTGGGCAAATTTCACCGCCGCTCTTCCCGCCGGTACTCAAGTGAATTGGCCCGACTTTTGCACCGCATTTCGCGCGCATCACATTCCCGCCGGTCTCGTGAAGCGCAAGTTGCAAGAATTCCTCAATTTGATGCAAGGAACCGGAACCGTGCAAGAGTATGCGCGGAAGTTCAACTATGTGACATCCCCTCCGGGACACCCGGGAATCGGTACAGGGGGACACTCGACGAGCGAGTTACAACGGTTCATCATCTCATACAAGCCGGGATATATACATCATGGTATAATACAACCAGGTTTTTGAAATACAAACATCCGACGGTGGAAGCATAAAATGTTACGGAAGTTAGAATACTACGATTCGTGCAGCGGAACTTCTTCTCTTTATAACAAAAGACCACTAGTGTGATGTCTCGAGACCAGTCGTACATCACGATCCTCTTCGTTCACGGTGTTGGGATTCGTTCCCACTTGGAGGGAACCACCCTCGAGACACTTGCTCCTCTTCCGGATAGCTACCGTACGAGTCGTGGAAGAACGACTCTTGACCTGAAAACATAACGAGCAAACCACTGAGTATTCTAATACTCGGCAAAGACTGACCCGTCAACGAGGCACGCTAAGGCCGACGTCTAGTATGCATAGGCTTTTTGGCTGTGGGGTTGACTCACTTGCGAAAACAGCTCTAATGTTTGATCCTTACTTTCAAGTTTTAGCTCAAGTGAAGTTCAATAGAGAACCGGGGTTTGCGAGTCTACAACTACTGCAATCAAGTTTGCAAGAAAAGATCATTTGTGACCAACAATTCTTTCATCTCTCATCCTCATCTTTCGAGTTGATTACTATGATGTGACGAGCTAAACAAGCGGTACTCACTAAGGCGAGGACGAGCGATTCGAATCGATTTATACCAGCTGGCAAAACCCGACTACACGACGTATACGCACCCCACCGGTCGTATACGACAACTTTCCCGCTAGCACTTGACAGAAGACTAGCCATTTCCAACTCCCCGGGAGTATGGCGACTCCACGACTTCCCTCGTGGCCTAGCCATCTCCCTCCCGTGAGACTATCCTCTCACTAACAGCCGGTAAAGAGAGGCGGCCACGCTACATCTCCGGGGCGATAGGGTATATCGGCTTGTTGGGCCCACGATGCCGGCATGTAGTACGGTACGTTCAAACTTGTCCCACTAAGCCGACAACGGTACGGTCCTTGGCCAGACACGGACGGAGCTACCACCTTGCAAGACCTCAACCGTCTTGCCCTTTCTCTTAGGGGCCCGTCCGGTCTCGGCTTTGTTAACATCTTTACTTCCACTCTCATCTTTCTCTTATTATTCCTTTTAGCATAAAACATTGAACCGAGTCATTATCCTATATCTTGCGAGTAGTGTATGACACCACCCGACTTCTACCGATTCCCTATGACTTAAGCTTAGCGGTTATCGAACTCTATTGAGCTACATGTACCGGTATAGCATAAACAAATGGAAACCTATCTCATGCATCTAGGGTATCAAGCAACTCCTATAACCTAATGCACAATCATGACTCATTACTTGTGATAAAAGAAAAGACTTTAAAATCATAGGTGGGATGCACGGGGCTTGCCTTGATTCGAGTCGGGGTTAGCTTCCTCGGTGTCTTGGTCGACTTCGAAGTCTCCGTCTCCTGCCTCGACCTCGGACGGAACCTCGATCATGCCGGGACCTAGGTCGACCAACAATATGTTGCGACTTAATGATCATGCATGCATGAATGTACATGAGATGATGTGCAACGATTTCATTAACCAAGATCATTAACTAGCAATTAATCATTAAGTAAGTTCATTATTTATTAATTAACAATTAATCCTGGTCATTAATTAGCAATTTATAATTAATCGTGTTCATTAATCAATACTTAATCCTGTTCATTAATTAATAGTTAATGATTAACTAAAGTCGTGCAATAATACATAAAGCAATAAATTGGGATCACATGAAATGACGGTGTTTATGTTGAATTTTGGAAAACAGATTTTCACAAACACTTTCGTCTGCGAGTATCTCTAATTTTTAAAGAAATTCATTTCTCAAAATCAAATAATAATTAGCATAAAATAATGGATTTTCTTAATTAAAGGAAAGTAATTAATTAAACTATGAAATTATAATTTCTCAAAATAGGTATTTGAATACATAATCAAATAGAGAATAATTTTATGAATCTAATGCACTTTGTTTGGTATTTTTCTGATTTTTGTGGAATTTTCTACGAATTTTTGAAGTTTGGAATAAAATCTAAAATCACCTAAATTCGAAAAACAGTGGAACTCGCTTTGGGCCAAATCTAATCGGGCCCATGGGCGCACGGCCCATAACTCACACGCGGCCCAACTCGGACCAAACTCGCCGGACATGGCGGGTGGCGGCCGGAGGACGGCGGTGGGTTGCCGGAGGAGCGCGGGAGGGGTGGGGAAACGAGTGGCTTGGCCCGGAAGACTTCCCGCGACACGGGAAACCGCGGAGTGAAGACCACGGTGGCGAGGCGGCGGGAAGGACGCCGGCGGCGAGGGACGAGCGAGGAGGGACCTTCGGCGGCGGCCGGAGCTCACCACGCTTGACCAAATTGCGAACGGTTTGCTGCGGAAGCTTCACGGGACCATGAGCAAGAGCGGCACGCGGTTGGTTGATCATGGGGATGGCCGGAAGGTGGAGCTCAACGGTGAGCTGCGGACGGCGGTGGACGGAGTTGGAGAAGACGATCAAATTGCTAGCGACCGGGGCACACAACTCCTCCTTGAGCTATCCAAGTGCTACTATCCTTAGTGTCGAGCACTCGATCGGATGTGCATCATATGTCAAATCCGATCGTAGCAGTTCCACATCCGTTGTCGGTATGTCTACCGGTGGTTTCGGACACTTCTTCAATTGAGATACGTGGAACCCATTACGAATTCACGATAGGCATGCTGGCAACTCCAAACGATATGCCATGGCTCCACATCTCTCCTGGATTGGAAAAGGTTCAATGTAACGTGTAGTAACTTTTCCTTTAATTCCAGATTGCTTGGACACCTTTGGTAGGAGAGACTCGAAGGTAGACTTGATTTCCTATGTTGAATGACAACTCTCAACGTCTCTTGTCCGTAGAAGCGATTTGTCGAGATTTAGCTCTCTTTAGGTTCTGCTGAATGAGGCTTACTTGCTCTTCGACATCTTTAACTAGATTCGGTCGAGATATTATTCTCACTTCCCGTTATAACCAATCTAACGGTGTGCGACAGCCACGACCGTATAGAGCTTGAAACAGATGATATTCCAGCAACTTACGTTGGCTGTTATTGTATGAGAGTTACGCTAACGGTAGGCATCTTTCCAAATCTTGGTTATATAGCAAGACACAAGCTCGAAGCACATCCTCTAAATATTGGTTGATTCTCTCTGTCTGTCCATCTGTTTGAGGGTGATAGGCTGAGCTTCGAATCAACTCTGGTTTCCAACGACTCATGCATTGGCTCCCAAAATCTAGTTATAAATCGAGCTTCTCGATGCGAGATGATGGTCTTCGGTACTCTTTGGTCAATCTGTCAACTATGCCCAAATAGAGTTGTGCTTTCGTGAAGTTAAGGGTAAGCCGTCAAGGAAGTCGATACTAATATCCTCCCATTTCCATTACGGAATACTCAAAGGTGGAAGTGGACACTGCTCGCTTCGGATGATCTGCCTTTTCTCGTCGACAAATGTTGCATTCATTAACACATCTTGCCATCGCTCGTTTTATTGTTGTGCACCAAAATCTTTTCTTCGGATCTAGGTGCATTTTATTGGTTTCCGAGATGAATAGAATATTCGGGTGTATGGGCTTCATCCATTATCTCCTTGCGAAGTTCCAAGTTTTTAGGCACTACTAGCTTATTCTTGAACCGAGATAACACCTTCGCTATCTCCTTAGGAAACACTTGACTTCTCTATTCTTGAGTCGTCTTCGATGTTTTCCATACCAGCATCCTTACTGCTGAATTGCTATTACTTCTTCGCGATCGGTAGGAAAATTTAGGCTCGCTAATTTCCCCTTCCGAGTGCTTCGGTTAATAGGCGAGCGATGAGATTGTGGCAATGAGCTTTCCGACTCAAGGCATCCGCTACGACATTGGCTTTCTCGGGATGGTAATGGATCTCGATAATATAATCCTTAATTCAAACCATCTTCGTTGGCATCTGTTCGGATCCGCTTGAGTGAAGATGTACTGAAGACTCTTGTGGTCCGTGTATATACTGTACCAAATTTTCCAAGAGATGGTGTAGCTCTTCAATGCTAGAACCTCAGTTGTTAATTTCTAGCTCCTCTGTTGGTTATTGTTCCTCCTGTCGCTTCGGTTGTCGAGACGCACAGGTACTCACTTGACCCTCTTGCATTAGAGCACATCCAAGTCCGGTGCACGAGTCATCACAATGCACCTCAAATGGCTTGGTCGAATACTGGCTGAGCTAACATTGGTGCGGTTATGAGTAACTTCTTCGGCGTCCGAAAGGCTTCTTCGCAATCCTTGCTCTATTCATACCTATTATCCTTTTCTAGCAATTTAGTCATTGGCTTGGCCATCTCTCGAGAAATTGGGAATGAATCTTCTATAATAAACTGCCAACCCTAAGAAGCTTCGGATCTGTGTGATCGATTTAGATGGCTTCCAATCCGATAATTCTTTAACCTTACCAGGATCACGAGTCACTTCTTCTGCTGATATCACATGACCTAGGAATAGTACCTCCTTCGGCCAAAACTCACTCTTACTGAATTGGGCATCTAACTGGTGATCCCTTAGACGTTGGAACACGGTCCTTAAATGATTTACATGTTCCTCTTCGACTTGGAGTAGATCGGAAGGTCATCTATGAACACCACGACAATCTTGTCCAATCCCGGCATAAACATCCAGTTCATGAGATACATGAAATGTGCTGGTGCATTGTTTAGACCAAAGGACATCACCAGGTACTCATAAAGTCCATATCCGGTAGAGAAAACTGTCTTCGGTATATCTTCCGCTCTAATCTCGATCCGATGATTTACGGAGCGAAGATCTATCTTGGTAAACACTTTTACTCCCATTAGCTGATCAAACAGGATGTAAATCCGAAGAAGTGGATATTGTGCTTATTGGTCACTGCATTCAAAGTTCAATAATCTGCACATAACCTCAATGTTTGATCCTTCTTCTTGACAAAAATTGTTGGGCATCCCCGGGTGACGAACTTGGGGGAACATATCCCTTGTCCAATAATTCCTTCGAGTTGTACCTTCAATTCTGCTAGCTCATTAGGTGGCATCCGATACGGTCTTCTCGATATGGTGCAGTCCTTGGTTGAAATTCTCTCTTGAATTCTATCTGCCCGATCAGAGCGGTAAACCTAGTAAGTTGAAGGGATAGTCCGGAAAGAAGTCAACTGAAAACCATCTCGTCCGTGAGGGGAAAAGTTTAGGTGAACTGCAAAAGCATCCGTATCCAATACTATCTTATGATACTTCATCCGTCTCATGCCAAGAATCGCATCCAATCCTTGTCCTTCTAAGACTGTAAAGGAGGTGGAATAATCCTTACGACCCAACTTCAATGGTATCTCCGACGTACTTTGATCAGTCATGACTTGTGACCCTCTTGGAATCTCCTCGAATGTGGTAAAGTTGACGCGACCGATCGTCATCTTATTTTACTTGCATGATTCTGCTTTGTTGGTGCGACACCTCCTTGAGCCAAGTGTTCAAGACAACCACCGTTATAGCATGGATGATCGGCGGATTATGGAGTCCGGAATAAGGGCGTATACTCGATATGTCCGATTGTTGAACCGCTGAACGGAAGAACACCGTTGCTCGATGCTTGAGGTGGCCGGTAAGAAGTGGAACTCGATGGCTGAGACTCGAACCTGTGATCTGCTGCGAAGTGTAGACTAGATGATACTCGGAGGGTACCTCACTTCCTTGTTCATCGGCTCCTCTCTTCTTAGTCTTCTATTCTTGATGAGCACGAAGAGCATCCTCCATGAGTACAGACATCTCTTACAAACTCATTGAAACTAACTTCTCGGTCCCAATTTAGACTGTCAGGGTGCTTGTTGTCAATATCTACCACTTTTATGCCGGGATCGGGAGTCTCGAGATTTATAAGGGGTTGGTGAAAGTCAATGATAAAGGAAAACATTTAACGGGAATGGTTAAGATTAAGAAACAACATGGATTATCAAAAAGATGCGACGAGTGCTTTCGTCTATCTTGGTGTCGAAGGAAATATAGGATTAGGATATTTATAGGGATAATTGCACCGATGAGTTTCCAAGACAATATTCTTCTTTCCGGTTGCGTACCATAGGTTATACGCCATCCGTTCGGAAGATCATTATAGTTGGATTCTCTTCTAGTTTCAAAATAGAGTATGCATTTCCACATCGCTCATGTTTGACTTTGAGAAGCGCTCAGGCGAACCAGGCACAATTCAAAGGCAAAATGGCAATTTGAAAGTGCAAAACACCCATTTCCAAACTAGCTCTCGGTACAACTTAGTCTAGTAAAAAAGGTGATGATTATTTCTTAAATGGAAGTCTCTTAAGAGCTACAAGGAAAGAAAATTTCCGGATGCCATTGAGTGAAAGAAGGAGAATGACTCTCGGACTAGGAATAGTCATTTCATATTACTTGGAATTTTATCATCCAAAAGTTACGTCGAGAGGAAGAGTCCGAATAGAAATCAAAAGGGCTATTTCCGGAGAGGGAACGAGAACTTTTGGTGGCTACAAGTGGTAGTTAACCGATCATGTGCCTAGATGAGGCCTGGAGCGATCGAAGTGGCATCGGTCTAGCTCCTGGATTCTTCTACTCTTTCATTTGGTCCTTCTGCTCTTCTTTGGGAAGTTATTGGACTTGTTCAAGATCCCGTATCTTATCACGTGTCTATCGGATCTGCATCTAGTTGTTTAACTATTGCTTTGGCAGTTGTAAGTTGTTCATTCCAAGATTCACCTATAGCACCCATTCATACTGGCATCTTTAATCTATCTCTTTAAACCCTTAGCTCTCATATGGGCTCCTTTATAACTACACATATTCGTCCTTCCCTCCGATTGACTTTGATCATCTGTAGATGAGGATCTTAAATTTCCCCATTCCATGGCCTCTGTGTAAGAGTTCTTCTTGCCTTCTATTGCACTAGCATAAACTTTTTCTTGTGCCATCCAGAGGAAACTAACTCTACACTACGATACTAACTTGGTCTAATTCCCAAAACCTCATATTATAGCACTCAAAATGTGATGATGCATGCACTACTCCGTATTAGTCGAACGACTGAAATTAGCACGAATTAACACGAACAGTTAGGGACTACCCGGACAACCACGAACTTCGAACGGTTAGAAAGCTAACGGTTCTAAGTCCTTAAAGGAGCTCCGTACTCTCGCGTACTCTAAACGTGCTAAACGTGTTAGGTTTTGAAAACAAGCTTGTAAACAATGTACTTGTTGCCCCTGAACTGCTCCGATACCAGCTGTGACATCCCCTCCGGGACACCCGGGAATCGGTACGAGGGGACACTCGACGAAGCGAGTTACAACGGTTCATCATCTCATACAAGCCAGGATATATACATCATGGTATAATACAACCAGGTTTTTGAAATACAAACATCCGACAGCGGAAGCATAAAATGTTACGAAGTTAGAATACTAAGATTCGTGCAGCGAAACTTCTTCTCTTTATAACAAAAGACCACTAGTGTGATGTACTGAGCCCGTCGTACATCACGATCCTCCACATTCACGGTGTTGGGATTCGTTCCCACTAGAGGGAACCATCCTCGGGACACTGCTCCTCTTCCGGATAGCTACCGTACGAGTCGTGGAAGAACGACTCTTGACACTGAAAACATAACGAGCAAACCCCGAGTATTCTAATACTCAGCAAGATCGACCCAGTCAACGAGCGCGCTAAGACCGACGCCTAGTATGCATAGGCTTTACGGCTGTGGGGTTGACTCACTTGCGAAAATAGCTCTAATGTTTGATCCTTACTTTCAAGTTTTAGCTCAAGTTAAGTTCAATAGAGAACCGGGGTTTGCGAGTCTACAACTACTGCAATCATGTTTGCAAGAAAAGATCATTTGTGACCCACAATTGTTTCATCTCTCATCCTCATCTTTCGAGTTGATTACTACGATGTGACGAGCTAAACAAGCGGTACTCATTACTGCGAGGGACGACGATTCGAATCGATTTATACCAGCTGGCAAAACCCGACTACACGACTTATATGCACCCCACCGGTCGTATACGACAACTTTCCCGCTAGCACTTGACGGAAGACTAGCCATTTCCAACTCCCCGGGAGTATGGCGACTCCACGACTTCCCTCGTGGCCGACCCATCTCCCTCCCGTGAGACTATCCTCTCACTAACGGCCGGTAAAAGAGAGGCGGCTACGCTACATCTCCGGGGCGATAGGGTACATCAGCTTGCTCGGGCCCATGATACCGAGCATGTAGTCCGGTACGTTCAAACTTGTTCCACTAAGCCGACAATGGTACGGTCCTTGACGGACACGAGACGGGGCTACCACCTTGCAAGACCTCAACCGTCTTTCCCTTTCTCCTGCGGGGCCCGTCCGGTCTTAGCTTTGTTAACATCTTTACTTCCACTCTCATCTTTCTCTTATCATTCCTTTTAGCATAAAACATTGAACCAGTCAGTATCCTATATCTCGCGAGTAGTGTATCACACCACCCGACTTCTACCGATTCCCTATGACTTAAGCTTAGCGGTTATCGAACTCTATTGAGCTACCTGTACCAAGTATAGCATAAACAAATGGAAACCTAAATCATGCATCTAGGGTATCAAGCAACTCCTATAACCTAATGCACAATCATGACTCATTATCGTGATAAAAGAAAAGAATTTAAAATCATAGGTGGAACTCGCTTTGGGCCAAATCTAATCGGGCCCATGGGCGGACGGCCCATAACTCGCGCGCGGCCCAACTCGGACCAAACTCGCCGACCATGGCGGGTGGCGGCCGGAGGACAGCGGTGGGTCGCCGGAGGAGCGCGGGAGGGGGTGGGGAAAGGAGTGGCTTGGCCGGAAGACCTCCCGCGACACGGGGAACCGCAGAGTCAAGACCACGGTGGCGAGGCGGCCGGGAAGGACACCGGCGGCGAGGGACAAGCGGGGAGGGACCTTCGGCGGCGGGCCGGAGCTCACCACGCTTGACCAAATTGCGAACGGTTTGCTGCGGAAGCTTCACGGGACCATGAGCAAGAGCAGCACGCGGTTGGTTGATCTTGGGGATGGCCGGAAGGCTGGAGCTCAATGGTGAGCTGCGGACGGCGGTGGACGGAGTTGGAGAAGACGATCAAATTGCTGGCGACCGGTGCACACAACTCCTCCTTGAGCTATCCAAGTGCTAGAGGAACAAGTTGCGCACGCTCGGGAAGAGAGAAAAGGTGAAATGGCTCACACGGGATGGAGAATTTGGGGTCGCGGCGGTGGTCGACCGTGGTGACGTGCATGAGGAAGAACGGCTCGATCTCGGGTATTTGTGCAGTGAAGCTCGATTGGTCGACATGGTGAGGTGCGGGGCTTTGCTACGGATCTTTTGGTTGTAGCGGCTCGTTGGGGAACGGCGGAGGCGACCGGACAACGGGGAGCGAGGAGGGGCGGACCGGGCGGCGGCATTTCGTGCGAGTTTGGAGAGAAAGGAAGACGAACGCGGCTCGGCCTTTTATCCCGATGGAGGCGAGAGAGTGAGGCGGCGTCGGGAGCGCGCGGCGGAGCTGCTGCCAGCGCGGCTCGGGGAGAGGCGGTGCGGTGAGGGAGAGAGGAGAAAGAGAGAATGGCCACCGGCCACGACTCGGACATTTTACGAGAAAACCCCTCCGGCTTTGGTTTAATTGAAAAGTGTAGTTCTAACACTCGA
Organism: Chloris gayana; assembly: GCA_031894775.1. NCBI lineage: Eukaryota > Viridiplantae > Streptophyta > Magnoliopsida > Poales > Poaceae > Chloris > Chloris gayana. The sequence goes on from JAUNZO010001356.1 coordinate 412,550, forward strand.
AACATTCTGCGAAAATTCAGGGGTGTACTTGAAAGTATTTTAAACATTTTTCCTATTAAGCCCAGGTTAAGATTCTAAATTGTTTTCGGACTAAAAATTCATAGATAAATTAATAAAAGAAGCTTTGTTATTTCTTGTAATTAATTTTACAAAGAAAAAATAATTTCAGGGAACTTTTATAAATCTTTATTTAGTATGTTTAAGCAATAGAAAATGTTAAACATATATTTTCCTCTTATTCAAATTCTTTTTAAGCATTTCCTTTAATCTCTAGCTAGTTTGATATTTTATGTGCATTTCTTTATCACAAAAGTAAATAATTTCACACATGCACATGATGACATGCTCATGAATGACATGAAATGCACTTTGATTTGGTAGGGTTGTTACAAAGCTGCTTGGCTCAATATGCATCCTATCATGTCGATACGGATGACAAAAAGAAGGATTGCTTCCGTTCGGGGCTAAGCCTGAAGTTGCAAGATCGCTTGGCTCAAGTCACTACCGGCACGTTCAATGATTTGATGAGTGCCGCCATTGTGCAAGAAGACGCTATCCGTGCTCACCAAGAGGACAAGAAAAGGAAGCGTGCCGTAGGAAATCCATCCGGCTCCGCTCCGCCCAAGTCAAGTTAGCTATCACTTCCCGTCCGGACGAAGTTTCGGGCCGCATTGCCACCGACGGGGATCACGCCAATTTGTGCCGCAGCAACACCACCACTCTCACGGTGGAAATCAGCAGCACAACGTTTCCTTCCGCCCTCCGCAACAACAATATCAAGGTGCTAGGCCCGGTCCTCAAGGTCCGTGCTTTAATTGTGGACGTCCGGGTCATTTTGCAAAGGATTGCCGTGTTCGAGCACATAACCCGGGCAACAACAACAACAACAACAACAATGGTTCCAGAAGTGACAACAACAATCAAAACCGCAATGGAAATAACGGGAATGGGAATCGCAATCAATCCTCCACTCCAAATGCTAAGAATGGCCGAGTCAACTATACCACGGCCGAAGAGATTCAAGCGGGAGAACCGGTACTTTCGGGTATGTTTTCGGTCAACAACCACTCCACTTTGGTTCTTTTTGATTCCGGTGCAACTCATGATTTCATTAGTCAAGCATGTGCAAAAACCCTACAACTCACTCCTACCATTTTGGATATTCCCTATATCATCACATCACCGGTGGAAAAATAAAAACAAACCTAGAGTTGAGGCAAGTACCACTAAACCTAGAGAGAAAAATATACCCCTCCTCTCTCATAATTTTTGGTGGCCAAGGAATAGATATAATTCTAGGTATGAGATGGATGAAACTCCATAAAGCCGTTTTGCACATCCATTCCCGTGAAGTTCACCTAAACTCACCACTCCATGGTTCATCTATTCTCCGATTACCCCATCCAAAATTCTCCACCTCAAAAATCTACCATCTTGACGGAAAAAGGATTGAGGATATTCCCGTGGTATGTGAGTTTCCCGATGTGTTTCCGGATGACTTACGGGCATGTCACCCGATCGGGATGTTGAGTTTAAAATTGAGCTCCAACCCGGTACGACACCAATTTCCGTAGGCCGTATAAAATGGCTCCCAATGAGCTAGCAATCTTGAAGGAACAATTGGGCGAGCTTATGGACAAAGGATATATTCGCCCTAGTTCGTCTCCGTGGGGATGTCCCGCTCTTTTTGTGAAGAAGAAAGACAAGACGCTACGTCTATGTGTGGATTATCGCCCTCTCAATGCGGTAACTATCAAGAATAAATACCCGCTCCCTCGGATTGATATTCTCTTTGATCAATTAGTTGGTGCTAAGGTTTTCTCGTAAGATTGATCTCCGATCCGGTTACCATCAAATCAAGATCCGAGTCGAAGATATTCCAAAAACCGCATTGTCTACGCGGTATGGTCTCTTTGAGTATCTTGTCATGTCTTTTGGGCTCACAAATGCCCCGGCTCATTTCATGTACTTGATGGAATCGGTCTTCATGCCCGAGTTGGATAAGTTTGTCGTGGTCTTCATTGACGACATTCTTATTTATTCGAAGTCCGAAGAAGAGCATGCCGAACACCTTCGCATTGTTCTCCAACGACTTCGTGATCATGAATTATATACCAAATTTAGCAAGTGTGAATTTTGGTTGAAGCAAGTTCCTTTATTGGGTCATATCATATCCGCGGAAGGTGTTGCCGTTGACTCGAGTAAAGTGGAAGTAAGTGCTTACTTGGAAGTCCCCAAGGTCGGTGAGGCAAATTCGAAGCTTTCTCGGTCTTGCCGGTTATTATCGGAAATTCATTCCCAATTTTTCAAGCATAGCCAAGCCTATGACAAAATTGTTGGAGAAAGATGCTAAGTTTAAATGGAGCCGTGAATGTGAGGAAGCCTTCCAAACTCTCAAGAAGCATTTGACATCCGCTCCGGTGTTAGCACAAGCCGACATCACCAAGCCGTTCGACGTGTATTGTGATGCGTCAGGCACCAGCCTAGGGTGTGTGCTAATGCAAGAAGGTTGTGTCATTGCTTATGCTTCTCGTCAACTTCGCAAACACGAACAACACTACCCCACCCATGATTTGGAACTAGCCTCGGTTGTCCATGCTTTGAAAACTTGGAGGCATTATTCACTTGGAAATCTTGTAAATCTCTACACCGATCACAAGAGTCTCGAATATATCTTCACCCAACAAGAGTTGAATATGAGGCAACGTCGATGGTTGGAGTTAATCAAGGATTATGAGTTGGAAATCCATTATCACCTGGATAAAGCTAATGTGGTTGCCGACGCTTTGAGTCGCAAGGATCAATGCAATCATATTACCGGTTGTTCTATGAAAAATTCGGAAATTTCAGATTTTAGTGAACCAAGCTTTCGAGTTATTCCCTATGGCTCATTGTACAATCTAGCTCTTATTCCTACCCTTCGTGAGGAAATTATTGAGGCACAAAAGAAGGATGAGGGAATGGAATTTATTCGGCAAAAGATAGAGAAAGATGAGGCTACATGTTTCAGACAAGATGCCGATGGTGTACTATGGTTCAACCAACGTCTCGTTGTTCGAAGAATATGGATTTACGGAAGAAAATAATGGATGAGGCACATTTGTCCAAATATTCCATACACCCGGTAGCAACAAGATGTATCGCGGCCTAAGAGAAAAGTTTTGGTGGACACGCATGAAGCGTGAGGTTGCACGGTATGTGGCCGAGTGTGATACTTGTCAACGAGTGAAAGCCGACCACTTGAGAAAAGCCGGATTATTAAACCCATTGAAAATTCCCGTTTGGAAGTGGGAGGACATTGCTATGGATTTTATCATTGGATTGCCTCTCACATCAAAGAAGCATGATTCAATTTGGGTTATTGTGGATAGATTAACCATGTCTGCGCATTTCATCCCCATCCATATTTCCTACAATACCAAGAAGTATGCCGAGCTATACATCTCAAGAGTGTTATGTTTGCATGGAGTACCTAAAACCATTGTTTTCGATCGAGGTCCGCAATTTGTATCTCGCTTTTGGGAGCAATTGCATTCTTGTCTTGGTACCACTCTCATTAGAAGCTCCGCATATCACCCTCAAACGGACGGACAAACCGAAAGGTTAAATCAATACTTGGAGAATATCTTGAGAGCATGTGCTATGGAAAATCGAGGAAATTGGGACGATTGTCTCCCCTTTGCCGAATTCTCGTACAACAATAGCTATCAAGAGAGTTCGGGAATGTCGTCATTTGAAGCATTGTATGGTCATTCTTGTCGTACACCCTTAAATTGGTCGGAAGCGGGAGAAAGAACAAACTTTGGTCCCGATCTTGTCACTCAAGCCGAAGAAAAGGTCCGACAAATCCAAACCAACATGAAAGCCGCACAATCTCGTCAAGTGAGTTACGCTAACAAGAGGAGACGCCCGTTGGAATTTGAGAAGGAGATCATGTTTATCTTCGTGTCTCCCTGAATAAGGGCGTGTCTCGGTTTGGAATTAAAGGAAAGTTAGCACCCGCTATATCGGACCCTATCCGATTGTGGAAAAGCATAGCGTGGTTGCTTACCGATTGCAACTACCGGAAAGTCTTGCTCGTGTGCACAATGTGTTCCATGTCTCTCAACTCAAGAAATGTTTGAAGCCTCAGATAGATGTGATCATTTCCGACACCGATCAACTAGAAGAAGATCTCTCCTACCCCGAATACCCCGTCCGGATTATTTATCAAAACGACCAGAGTAACTCGCAATCGCACCATCACCTTCTATAAAGTGCAATGGAGTAATCACATCGAAGAAGAAGCAACTTGGGAACAAGAGGATTTTCTAGAGAAGAATTTTCCCGAGTTCCTCGCGTCACACAAATCGGTAAATTTTTCGCACTCCCTCTCCTTAATTCGTAGCGATTCTCGGGACGAGAATTTCTTTAAGGGGGAGGGCTGTGACATCCCATGTCACGATTAAGGCTAAGCAGGTAATTAAAACCCTAATGACACCACTAATGATGCACAAATGCTAATCACCCAAAAAAATTAGAAAAATAAAAGAGAAAAGGAAAAACCTAGATCAAACCCTAATCCTAAACACTAGCCCTAAGATAAGTGCAAAAGTTATAAAAGCACCACCCACATATTTTTGCACCACTGCATTTCTCATGTAAAAAGGTGAATTTACAGCATTTTTACAAAATTTTTGAACAAAGTTGAATGCCCAAAAATTCAAATTCAAATCTGAAACACTGCTGTTTATGAATTATATATGAATTTTTGGAAACAAGTTTAGAACTTCAAACTATAAGATGAAAATTAAAGCACATCATGCTGGAGATCCCCATATTTGTATTTCAAATTTTGGAGCAACATGACTATGAATTTTACCCAAATTTCCAGACAGCAGATTCGAATTTCAAAATTTTCAAATCGGGCACTATTGCCGAGGCCGCGCACGCGCCCCACTCTGCCTGTCACGTCGCCGGGCACCCCCGCCAGCCCCAACTGCATTTGTACCCGCCGCCAAACCCCGGCCGGCGGAGTTGAAGGCCCTCCGCCCTAGCCGCCGCCTCCCTCGTCCGGCCGCTCCCCTAAAGAAGCGGCACGGAGGCCGAGTCCCCATACCTCTCTTCGCCACAATCATTGCCCAGCCTCATCCACTCCTCTCCGCAGCGCCGCCCCGCTCTCTCCCTCCCTGCAGCTCGCGCAAGAGGTGCAATTTCCGCCGCCGCCCGCCATGACCGCCCTGAGCCCCTCCGGGTCGCACGCCGTCTAGGAGGGCCGCCTCTCCCTCCCTTCTTCGCCATCTCGTGCGCAAGGTCATGCTCGAGCCCCCTGCTGACGCGCTCCCCTCTCCCTGCTCCAGGTCGCCGGGAATTTGAGAAGAATTCCGCCGCCGTCGCCGCCGCTCCGCCACCTCCCGACGAGCTCACACTTCCGGTCGTCCCCAACCCTCTCCGCGACTTTCCTTCACGAGGTGGTGCTCCCGGACCAACCCTCTCTTTCTCTCTCCCTCCACGCACGACGCGCGCCATTGCCGGAGCTCCCGTGGGCGCCGCCGCTGCCGCGGCCCACCTCCGGCCGTCGCGGGACCCCGCCAACCCCACCCTCACGTTTCCCGTGCCGTGCGCATCATTTCCGCCAAAGCCCAGGCCTCGAGCTGCCCTATAGCACCGCCGCGTCGGACCTCGTCGGTGCCGGCCACCGTCCGCCGGAGCGCGAGCGCGCTCCATTCAAAATTGCCCTAGTGGCAATTTCGTAATTTTACCCGAACTTCGTTTGAGTTTGAAAAATTCATATCTCCCGTTTGAAATGTCCAAAAATTACAAACTAAAATGTTTTGGAAACTATAGAACCTACACTTACATAAAAGTAACATGAGCCTGCCAGATCGGGACGTTTTCATGCTTTTACAAAAAAGAACAAAAGTCAATCCCTGAAAACTTATCTAGGTCATAACTTTAAAACTATAGATCCAAAAATGATTCCACTTGGCCAAAACCTTTACCTAAGCATGCTTGAATTTCTGGCACTGGAAGATCTGCATTTCATTGCATATGTTTCAAGTTATTGCATTTCTTGCATTCTCTGTATTTAATTGTTAATTAAATCCGTATAAATTATTTTTGCATGAAACTTGGTAATTAATTTCCTCCTAGTGCTGTGCATGTTTAGAAAATCCCATGTTAATTTTTGGGCATGTTAAATAATTTTTTTTTGCAAACCCTAGATCTAATTCCATAAAAGGTTAATTTCAGCACATGTATAATTGGATTTATGCTTCTAAAAATTGTGTTTTTGCATGTTTATGTAATTTTCACTATCCACAATGTCCCCTAGAACTTCATGGCAGTATTAGTAAAAAGGTTTCATGTTTTCACGCATGTGTTAATTTTGGAATCAACTTCATGATTTAAAGGACGATCGTCATCGCATGCGATAATGAACTTCACCTAAACCTAGCTATTTTGGTTCGCATTCTTACGCATGGCTAATCTCCCTTAAATCTGAGCTAGGGTGAACCATGGCACTCATGTCCATGTAAATTTAGTCCTTGCTCCTGTATTATTAGGACTACAATTGTTAATGTACTTAACGTCTTTACAACAGAACAAGTTATGTTACGCTTATTAGGGTTTCACAAAACTAAACGTACTAAGCCTATTCATATGCATCGTTACCAAAAACAGCATACATGCATTACTCTCATCATCGACCTTGTATTCATGTTATTTATGCATTGCATTTAATTTCTTAGGTGACGACGCCGAATTGATCCCGCCGGAAGAGACGATTGCAACACTAAACGCTTGTGAGGCTAGTGCTAACTTCGATCACTCTCAAGGCAAGCCCGGTGCATTCCTATTATTTTAAAATGTCTTTATTTTATTACTATATTAAGGATGATGAATGTGCATTTAAGTTCTAGGAATTGCTTTGGAAATCCACGTGCATAAATCCCTATATGTCCTATGTAGAGTATGTGTCATATCTCCGATAGAAATGCTATGCTAGGCTTATGGAGTCAACGATAGAATGGGGATCTCACTTATGGCACATGATTAAATTTGAACATGGTGAATTGGTTAAAATTTGAGAACACCCCATTGTGGCTCCGCGAACAAGTTTGAGTTGTGTACCTCTTACATACCTTTCTTATGAGGATTGGTAAACCTACGTAGCTTGTAAGTTGTAAAGTGAGCCGGATATCTCACCGACCCGGAGGTGATGTGTATGGCACGGTGGTTGCACGGGTTGAGGACCGTTGGAGAGTACACGGGTTAAGCCTTGGGCGCGTTGTTGAACGGTCGCAAGGGGATGTGTACTCGGGGTCGGTGGCCCCGTGTTTTGCTTTATGATGAACTCGCGAACGGTGGCCATACGTGTTCTTAAATGATGCGTATGTCGTGCATTTGGGTTCTTCCTGCAGGATTAATAATTCGATAATTATCGCGGTTTCCTCTCGGTTAATGAGTACTACTTGATTCGAGCAGTTCCCAATGGGTAGTAATGGAAAGAGATGGAGTAGCTTGCTGTTTTATATTGATATAAATTTGTATTGCAAATTCTTGTATCGCTAGTATGCTTACTAAAGTTTCTTTTATGCGACAACCCTATTAATTTGGCCGAGTGATAAAAGTGCAACCTAATTAGCATAGGTGCTATTTATGCAAAATGCCAAGTTAAATCGGTCAAGCCCCATGCATCTAGGAGTCGGTCTCGGATGGCCAATTTGACGGGTAAGACTTGCGGAGTATGCTAGATACTCGAGGCTTTGCCACTATATGTGTATTTACGGGTTTTCCGCAAGCCGGGTTTTGCGATTGTTGTGGTAAGGTTGTGTGGGATGGAGAAGAGCCCAAAGAGTCCATTGAATGGGTCCCTAGCTCTCCGACACATGATGAGTGAGCCATGGCCTAGGCCGGCGTGGTTCATTTAAGTTATCTATGTATCGTCGAGTTGTGTATTTCGCTTCGCACTTTATTTCGAACAAAGATCATGGCTATGTAAGACTTAAATTCGAACCTAATGTATCTTTATTTGGAATCCTATGTTGTAATCAAGACTTAATTATGTAAACTTGTAATTCGTGGATGTTTGTTAATGTGATGCTATGTATGGTTGCTTCATCAATCATCTCCCAAGGCGATCCGTACCACACTTAACTATCTTTCGGGATAGGGGTGTGACAACATCTACCGTTGCGACTATGAATTAAGCCTAGCTTCTATTGAGCTACCTGTACCAATATAGTATAAACAAACGGAAACCTATCTCATGCATCTAGGGTGTCAATCATTTCATAACACCTAATGCACAAGCATAACTTAACTAGTGTGATAAAATAAAATATTTAAAACATAGGTAGGATGCACCGGGGCTTGTCTTGATTGACGTCGGTGTTAGCTTCCTCCGTGTTCGGGTCGACTTCGATGTTCCCGTCTCCTGTCTCAACCTCGGACGGAACTTCGATCACGTCGGGACCTAGGTCGACCAACAATACGTCGCGAGATCACAACCATGCGTGCATGAATGTACATGATATGATGTGCAATAATTTTTTATCGACATGTTCATTAATTAACAATTAATAATTAATTAATTATATGCAATAACACATGAAGTAATAAACTAAGATCACATGAAATGACGGTGTTTATGTTTAATTTTGGAAAACATTTTTCATAAACACTTTCGTCTGTAGTATCTCCTTCATCTAAATAAATTCTTTTCTTAAATTAAATATTTCATTAGCATAAAATAATAACTTCTATTAACCAAAGAATGTAATTAATTAATACTTATGAAATAAAAATACTCTAAATAGATATTTTATTTCATAAACAGGTAGAGAATATTTTTCCGAGTCTAACAAAATTGGTTTCACATTTTTCTGATTTTTATTTAATTTTGTACGAATTTTCAAAATTCTAAAAGGGTTTTGTGCCACACGCGGGGCCACGGGGTTGTGCCGCACGCGATCCCGCATAGCCACACGGGATCCTGCGCGTGTGGCCCACGGTGTGGTGCCACCGCGATGGCGAGCCCATGGCGGCGCGACCACCGGAGACGGCCGGCGTTGAGCCAAAGCTCGCCGCGGGACCCTCTACGTGCTCTACTCAACATGGCGAACACGATGGTGCGGACGAGCTCACATGAGCTCGGCCGGAAGCTTGCCGGCGGCGAGGTGCGGCCATGGCAGAGGCTCCGGCACGGCCAAGGCTCGCCGTGGTTGCTCAAAATTTGGGGAAAACATGCGTGAAGCTTCTACGGCACATGCGCAACAATGACATTGTGTCGCGATCCCTTAAAGATGGCCGGAGAGTAGTGCTCAACGTGGGGGTGCGGACGGCGGTGGTAAAACTCCGGAACAACGGGAAATCTCGTTGGACCTGTGGAGAGAACTCAAGGTTGAGTGGCCGGGGATGACGAGCAACACATTGCGCATCATTGGAAGGAGAAAGGAAAGCAAACGGCTCACCAAGCAACACGAATTTTGAGCCGCGGCGGAGGAACGATGACGAGCCCCCGCGGAGGAAGGTGGCCTCGCCTCGACGGAGCAGAGCTGCTCGGCTCAATTGGAGGGCACTGGGGAGCTTCGCTAGGTTGCTGCGGGACTTGCGGTGGGGTTGGCTCGGACGGGGAGCTGCCGGAGCGGCTCGGCGACGGTGAGCCATGGAGAACGGCAATGGCGGTGAGGTGTGGAGAAAATGAGAGAGAGAGAGGGGAAAGGATAGGAATGGCCCGGGCTTTATCCGGCGGGAAAGAGGTGAAGCGGGCAGCTGCGTGGACAGGAAAGCAGCTGCGTGGGGGGGCGTGTACGCGCGGCCGGGACGCGGCCCGAACAGCGGCGGTCGGCGACGAGAGAGAAGAGAGAAGAGAGAGGCTGGCGCCGGGCCCTGGCCCGGCCATTTTGCAAAAAGACCCCCTGCTTTTGATTAATTGAAAAACTACTTTCCCGAGCTCAGAAAATTTTAGATAATTTCTTAAGCTTTTCAACGCATCCTAGAACAGCTCAATCCGACTTGTCGTTTGAAAGTTATGACCGATCTACGATAGGGATAGAACCGGAGCTCGTTCGGAAATCCAGAAACAGCTCTCTGTAATGGGCCAGTCTAGCTACGTTCCAGATTTTTGCAAGATCTGATACTAGGAAATTGTTGTAGTGCATAACACCAGCTTTCCAGAAAGTATTCATTTTCCCTATTTGGTTGAGTAATTTGGGAGTTATGCTCGTTTCGTGAAACCTAACAAATCTGCCACGTTTTCGTTTCCCATTTTTTAACTATTGTGAGATTGAGGCTGTGACATCCCCTCCGGGATACCCGGGACTCGGTACGAGGGGACACTCGACGCAGCGAGTTACAACAGTTCATCATCTCATACAAGCCAGAATATATACATCATGGTATAATACAACCAGGTTTTCGAAATACAAACATTGTACAGCGGAAACATAATACATTAATGAAGTTTAACAACCTACGAGTCTTGCAGCGGAAACTTGTACTTTATACAACAAAAGTACTACGAAGTGTCATCGTGATGTACCGAGCCCGCCGTACATCACGATCCTCCTCGCTCGGGACGTCGGGATCTGTTCCCACTTGAGGGAACCACCCTCGGAACACGGCTCCTCTTTCGGACAGCTACCGCAACGGTCGTGGAAGAACGACGCTTGTCCTGAAATTACAACGAGCAAACCCCGAGTATTCTAATACTCAGCAAGAGTGACCCGTCAACGAGCACGCTAAGGCCGACGCCTAGTATGCAAAGGCTTTACGCGGTGGAGTTGACTCTCTTGCGAAACAGCACTAATGGTTGATCCTTACTTTCAAGTTTTAGCTCGAGTTAAGTTCAATAGAGAACAAGGTTTTGCGAGTCTACAACTACTGCAATCAAGTTTGTAAGAAAAGATCATTTGTGACCAACAATTCTTTCATCTCTCATCTTCCTCTTTCAGTGGATTACTACAATGTGACGAGCTAAACAAGCGGTACTCATTCTGTGAGGGTCCGCGATTCGAATCGATTTTATACCAGCTGGCAAAACCAGACTACACGACGTATACGCACCACAGCTGGTCGTATACGACAACCTTTCCCGCTAGCTGTAGGATCGAAGGACCCCGGCTAGAGGGGGGGGGTGAATAGCCGAATTGACAATTTAAAAGCTAACTATCCAATTAAATGTGGAATTGAAAAACCATTGGATAAAGCAAGTAAATAACAACTAAACCTAGGTTGAACTAAAGTAGGTTTGCAATCCTAGGTGACATACATCATGCAATCTCTAGTATGTAAAAGGAACAATAAGCACAAAAGAAAGAGACAAGTATATAATCTCGTGGTCTCGGTGATTTGCCGATCACCCCTAATCCACGTTGAGGTGGATTCAAGCGTATGACTTGCTTTCTCTCCTCAAGTATCCACTTCTCCACCACCAAGAAGGGTTCACAAAGAACAACTTGAGATTTGGCAAAGTCGATACCTTGAACCTCTCCAACCTCGATTCCACTAGAGGTTGCTCTTGACCGCTCCGAGCAAACCTTTCACAACAACTTCGAGCCACAACACAATCTTCACGAAGGGCTCATGGATTCCACTCCTCCAAGCCGTCTAGGAGGCGGCAACCTCCAAGAGTAACAAGTCGATGACGCTTGCTTGAGGATTCCTAGTGCCACAAAGCTCAAATCTCACAAAGATCAAGGCACTAGCACTCACACACTTGCAATCTTCCAACTATGGCTTTGTGTGAGTGTGGGAGGGCTCAAAGATGCTCAACAAGTCTTTCAAATGCGCAAGAGGGAGCAATGGCCGGGGTGAGTGAGTATATATAGCCCATACTCAAAAATCTAGCCGTTACCCTGTTCGCGCGTCCTGGCGGATCGTCCGAATCTCCCACGGATCGTCCGCCGGGCACTCCAACGGCTAGTTTCAAATTTGAAACCCGCTCTGCCTCTTCTCGGCGGACAGTCCGCCGACCACGTGGACTGTCCGTCGGGGACGCCTTCAAAACGAACAGAATCGGGATAGATTTCGGTCCAGCCGGACCTCTCCCTGGCGGATCGTCCGCCCGTCGAGCGGATCGTCCGCCGGGAGGGTCCGCGGCCGAACCCGAGACCTCCCTCGGAATTTCCTGGGAATTTTGTTCCAGCGGACCGTCCGCTGGAAACTATCCGACAAGCATAAAGAAATCCGATTTTTCTCTCAAGACTTTGGCTTTGGATCTCACAAAGAATTTAGGCAAAGTCACTCATCAAAACCACTCACAAAGACAGGAAGTTTGTGCAATGTGGCAACTATGATACTCGGGGTCATTTCATCGACCCTTCTTGATAGTACGACGTTTAACCTATAATCCGGTCACTCATCTCTAATCTCCTAGTGACCAAGCAAAGTAGAAAACCCTATCAAGTTACCTTTGCCTTGAGTCATCCAAACGCTTATCACCTTCATTCACCAATCCGTCCCTTATTTTGACTATGATCATAAACAACTCAACCACATAGTTAGTCAAAAAAAGGGTCGTCATTAATTACCAAAACACTAAAGAGGGCCTAGATGCTTCACTTGCACCGCGAGAAGACTAGCCATTTCCAACTCCCCGGGAGTATGGCGACGCCACGACTTCCCTCGTGGTCGACTCATCTCCCTCCCGTGAGATTATCCTCTCACTAACAGCCGACAAAAGAGAGCCGGCTACGCTACATCTCCGGGGCGATAGGGTACATCGGCTTGTCGGGCCCATGATACCGAGCATGTAGTACGGTACGTTCAAACTTGTCCCACTAAGCCGACAACGGTACGGTCCTTGACCAACACGGACGGGGTACCACCTTGCAAGACCTCAACCGTCTTGCCCTTTCTCCTACGGGGCCCGTCCGAGTCTCAACTTCATTAAGTTCACTCTCAACTTCAACTTTCTCTTATCATTCCTCTTAGCAATACTAAACCAGTCATTATCCTATATCTCGCGAGTAGTGTATGCCACCACTCGACTTCTACCGATTCCTTATGACATAAGCTTAGCAGTTATCGAACTCTATTGAGCTACCTGTACCAGTATAGCATAAACAAATGGAACCTATCTCATGCATCTAGGGTATCAAGCAACTCCTATAACCTAATGCACAATCATGACTCATTACTCGTGATAAAAGAAAAGACTTTAAAATCATAGGTGGGATGCACCGGGCTTGCCTTGATTCGAGTCGAAGTTGGCTTCCTCGGCGTCGTTGGTCGACTTCGAGATTCCCGTCTCTTGCCTCGGCCTCGGACGGAACCTCGATTACGTCATGACCTAGGTCGACCATCAATACGTTGCGAATCAACGATCATGCATGCATGAATGTACATGATATGATGTGCAAAGACTGTATTGATCATGGTCATTAATTAGCAATTAACAATTAACCATATTCCTTAGTTAATACTTTAATCATGTTTATTGATTAACAATTAATCATTAATCCTGTTCATTAATTAGCAATTACTAATTAATCATGTTCATTAATTAACTCTTAATCATGTTCATTAATTAATAATTAATTGTGTTCCTTAGTTATTAATTAATCATTAACTAATGACATGCAATAACGTCTAAAGTACTAATTTGGGATCACACGAAATGACGGTGTTTATGTTGAATTTTGGAAAACAGTTTTCACAAACACTTTCGTCTGCAGTATCTCTAATATTTAAAGAAATTTATTTTTCAAAATTAAATAATAAATAGCATAAAATAATAGATTATCTTAATGAAAGAAAGATAATTAACTAAACTATGGAATTATAATTTATCAAAATAGGCATTTGAATACATAATCAAATAGAGAATAATTTTATGAATCTAATGCACTTTGTTTGGTATTTTTCTGATTTTTGTGGAATTTTCTAGGAATATTTGAAGTTTGAATAAAATATAAAATCAAATAAATTCGAAAAAAAAACAGTGGAACTCACTTGGGCCGAAACTGACGTGGCCCAGGTGCGGGCGGCCCAGGACGCGCGCGGCCCAACTCGAGGTCAGGTGCGGCGGCCATGGCTACGACGGCCGGAGGTGGCGACGGCTTGCCGGAGTTTGGCCGGACGGCTTCTTGCTAGAGCTCCAGAGGGTCATGACGAAGACCGGCATAGAGTTCTTGGAGGACAGGGGTGGCCGGAAGCGGGTGCGCACCACAGAGGCAGAGGCGACAGCGCCGGGAGCTGAGGAAGAACAGGCGAATCCGGTCGGTCTGCAGCCACTTTGCCTCATTAACCAAGGAATAAAAAGGTCAGAAAGGTGCTACAGAGAGTTTCTCACACACTGGAACAACAAGCATGCAACGAAACGCACCACAGGTGGAGAATTTCGCACGAAAGCCGAGGGTGGTCGCCGGCGATATTGTTCCGGATATCTTCAAAATACGCAGAGCTCGGGAGGCTATTTGGGAAATCGTTTGTTCCTAGAGGTCTAGCATGTTTATGCGCATCTTTTTGGTGGTGGTGGTTTGCTCCGGGGTGCGGTGTGGTGGCCGGACGCCGTGATGCAGAGAGTGGTGGTGTTGTAGCTGTTGCGTCTGAGCTAAAGAGAGAGAAGGAATTGCGCACAGGAGAGAGGGAATTGATAGCGTTGGGCTCGGCCTATCCTGCAGCGGCTGGAGGCGGCAAGCAGCTACGTGGCCGGGAATGCCTGCGTGGCGCGCAAAGGAGAGGGCACGACAGCAGCGTGCCATCGGCAGTCAACTCAGAGAGCAGAGATAGAGATTGAAGAAAGAGATAAGCTCAATGTTTTGCAAAAAGACCCTTGCTGCTTTACAAAAGTGAGAATTGTATTTTCGTGGCTCGAAAAATTATGTAAAAATTCAGGGATACATTTGAGAATATTCTGGATCTTTTTCCTTTTAGGCCGAAGTTCAAATTCCAAATGATTTTCGGATTAAAAATTCAAGTTTTAAGTAAAAAGAGAAATTTCCATTACTTCTTGTAGACATTTTTACAAAACAAAATAATTTCGTAGCAACTTCAGAGATCTTTTATTTTTGTGTTTAATCAACAGAAAATATTAAACACCATAATTTGATGTTATTTAAGATCCTACTTTAACTGAGATTAATTTGACATTTTATATGCATTTCTTACAAAAATTAAATATTTTCCCACATGCACATGATGACATGATGATGAGTGACATGAAATGCACTTTGATTTGTTAGGGTTGTTACAGCCCTCCCCTTATAGGAATCTCGTCCGAGATTCACGATTTGACGCGACTAGACGATGGTACTAGAGAACCATGGGTAATTGGATCGGAGAAACTCTGCTTGTTCCCAAGTAGCTTCGACTTCGATCGATTGCTCCGCTAAATCTTGTAAAACTTGATCGTTCGATGTCGAGTCACTCGATCCTTGGTGTCGAGAACTACGATCGGATGTTCATCATATGTCAAGTCCGGCTATAACTCGCTCCACATCTGCGGTTGGTATATCTATGAGTGGCTTCGGACACTTCTTCGGATGAGATACGTGGAACACATTGTGGATTCCCGATAAGTGTGCCGGTAACTCCCAGCGATATGCAACCGATCCACCTCTTTCTAGAATTTGGAAAGGGTCCAATGTAGCGGGAAGCTAACTTTCCTTTGGATTCCGGATCGCTGGACACCTTTGGTAGGAGATACTCGAAGATAGACTCAATCTCCCCTTCGAACACTAACTCTCGACGTCTTGTATCCGTATAACCGATCCGTCGAGATTTGGCTCTCTTGAGGTTCCGTTGAGTGAGGCTTACTTGCTGTTCGGCATCCCTTACTAGATCTGGTCCCAAATATTATTCTCTCTCCACGTTCGACCAATTTAACGGTGTGCGACAGATACGACCGTATAGAGCTTGGAACAGTGTCATAACGAGTACTTTCTTAATAGTTGTTATTGTATGAGAATTCTGCTAATCGTAGGCATCTTTCCCAATCTTGGTTGTATGACAAGACACAAGCTCGAAGCATATTTTCTAGGCATTGGTTGATTCTCTCTGTTTGTCCATCTCGTTTGAGGGTGATACACCGAGCTTCGAATCAACCTTGTTTCTAACGACTCATGCCATTGCTCCCAAAATCTGGACACCACCGAGCTCCTTGATCCGAGATGATGGTCTTGGGTACCCCATGTAGACGAGAGAATGCGAGCGATGTATAGCTCTGCATATTTTTCCGCGGTATATCGAGTATGCACCGGTGTAAAGTGCGCCGACCTTGTCGGTCTGTCCACAATAACCCGGATGGAATCGTGTTTTCGTGGGCTTAACGGTAACCCAACAATGAAATCCATATCGACATCTTCCCATTTCCATTCCGGAATACGCAGGGGTTGGAGTGGTCCTATTTGCTTCAAATGCTCTGCTTTGACACGTCGATAAGTATCACACTTGTTGACATACCTCGCTATTTCTCGTTTCATTGTTGTTTACCGGGATCTTTTCTTCGGATCTTGATACATTCTGTCGGTTCCGGGATGAATAGATTACTCGGATGTATGGGCTTCATCCATTATCTTCTTGCGAAGTTCCAAGTTCTTGGGCACTACAATATGTTCTTGAACCAGATAACACCTTCGCTATCTTCTCGAAAACACTTCATTTCACCCTGCTTGATTCGTCTTTTAATGTGACTCATACCAACGTCCTTCTTTTGAGCTGCTACCACTTCTCCACGAATGGTAGGGATAAGAGCTAAGTTGGTCAATGCTCCATGCGAAAGAATCCGGAGACTAGGCTCGCTAATTTCCTCTTCCATTGCTTCGGTTAAGAGCTGAGTCGTGAGATTCTTGCAATGAGCTTTTCGACTCAAGGCATCGGCTATGACATTGGTTTTCGCGGAATGGTGATGAATCTCGATCTCAAAATCCTTAATTAAAACCTCTTCGTTGGCACATGTTCGGATCCGCTTGAGTGATATATTTGAGACCCTTGTGGTCCGTGCATAGTTGTGCCAACTTTCCAAGAGATGGTATCTTCGACTCTTCAATGCTAGAGCCACAACTGTTAATTCCAGCTCCTGTGTCGGTAGTGTTCCTCTTGTCGCCTACGCTGTCGAGATGCATAGGCAATTACTCGACCCTCTTGCATTAGAACACATCCAAGTCTCGTGTCGGAGGCATCACAATACACCTCAATTGGCTTGGTCGAATGCGGATGAGCTAACATTGGTGCTTGTTGTGAGTAACTTCTTCAATGTCTGAAAAACTTCTTCACATTCATTGCTCCATTCATACTTATTATCCTTTTTCCAGCAATTTAGTCATTGGCCATCTCCGAGAAATTGGAAATGAACCTTCTATAATAACCGACCAACCCTAAGAAGCTCCGGTTACTGTGTGACCGAGTTAGGTGGCTTCCAATCCAATACTTCTTTAACTTAACCAGGATCAACAGTCACTTCTTCTGCTGATATCACATGACATAGGAATGATACTTCCTTCGACCAAAACTCGCACTTACTTGAATTTGGCCTCTAGCGGCGATCCCTTAGATGTTGTAGCAAAATCCTTACGTGATTTACATATTCCTCTTCCGACTTGGAGCATATCGGAATGTCGTCTATGAATACCACGACAAACTTGTCCAATTCGGCATAAACACCGAGTTCATGAGATACATGAAATGTGCTTGGTGCATTGGTTAGACCAAAGGACATTGCCAGGTACTCATAAAGTCCATATATGGTAGAGAAACTGTCTTTGGTATATCTTCCACTTTACTTTTGATCCGATGATATCGGGAGCGAAGATCTATCCGGATAAACACTTTTGCTTCCATCAATTGATCAAACAGGATGTCAATCCGAGGAAGTGGATACTTGTGCTTAATGGTCACTGCACTCAAAGTTCGATAATCTGCGCATAACCTCAATGTTTGATTCTTCTTCTTGACGAACAATGTTGTCATCCTCGAGGTGATGAACTTGGGCAAATATATCTCTTATCCAAGTAATTCCTTCAGTTCTACCTACAATTCTATCAGCACATTTGAGTGGCATCCGATACGGTCTTCTCGATATCGGTGCGGTCCCTGGTCGAAGTTCTGCTGGAACTCTACTTGCCCGATCAGGTGGTAAACCCGGTAAGTCTTCCGGAGAACCCTCGGGGTATTTGCAAACTATGGAATGTCTTCCAATCTTTTACCAAGAGTTCTATAAATCACCGGAAGAATAGTTTGGGAAGAAGTCAACTGAAGACAATATCGTCCATGAAGAGGAGAGTTCGGTGATCTGCAAAATCATCTACATGCCAAGAATCGCATCCAATCCTTGTCCGTCTAAGACTATAAAGGAGGTGGGATAATCCTTGCGACCCAACTTCAATGGTATCTCCGTAATACTTCGATCGGTCATGACTTGTGACCCTCTCGGAATCTCCTCGGATGTGGTAAAGTTGACACGACCAGTCTCTATCTTATCTTTACTTGCATGATTCTATCGACCAACTGCTTTCCTTTGAGGACGCGTTGAAGAATTCTGCGGTGTTGGGGTGACACCATCTTGAGCTAAGTGTCCAAGACAATCACCGTTATAGCACGGATGATCGGCGGATTGTGGCGTCGAGGATAAGGGACGTATACTCGGTCGGTATGATTGTTGAACCGTTGAATGGAAGAACACCTCTTGCCGATACTGAGGTGGCCGTTATAGCATAGGCTTGAACCTCCGATTTGCTGCGAAGTGTAGACTAGATGATACTTGGAGAGTACCTTGCTTCGTTGTTCACCGGCTGCTCTATTCTTAGTCTTCTCTTCTTAAGGAGGACGAAGAACATCCTCTATGAGTATAGCATCACTTACAAACTCATTGAAACTAATTCCTCGGTCCAAATTTAGATCGTTAGGGTGCTCGTTGTCAATATCTACCACTTTCATGTCAAGATCGGGAGTCGCGAGATTTATAAGGGTTGGTGAAAGTCAATGGTGAATGAAAAGATTTAAGCTGGAATGGTTGAGCTTATGAAACAACATGGATTACTAAAGAGATGCGACGAGTGCTTTTGTCTATCGTGGCGTTGAAGGAAATATAGGCTTACGATATTTACAAGGACAATTGCACCGATGAGTTTCCAAGACAGTATTCTTCTTTCCGGTTGCGTACCCTAGGTTATACGCCATCCGTTCGGAAGAACATTATATTTGGATTCTCTTCTAGTTTCAAAATAGAATATGCATTTTCACATCGCCCATGTTTGACTTTGAGAAGCGCCCGGGCGAACCGGCACATCAAAGGCAAAATGGCAATTTGAAAGTACAAAACATCCATTTCAAAATAAGCTCTCGGTACAACTTAGTCCAGTCAAAAAGGTGATGATTATTTCTTCAAATGGAAGTCACTCAGGAACTTCAAGGAAAGATAAGTTCATGATGTAATTGAGTGAAAGAAGGAGAATGACTTCGGACTAGGAATAGTCATCTCATAATACTGGAATTTTATCATCCGGAAAGTTCTATCAAGATGAAGAGTCCGAATAGAAATAAAAAATGGTTATCACTGGAGAGGGAAAGAGAGCTTTTGGTGGCTACAAGTAATAGTTCACCGACCATCCGCTGGATGAGGCCTAGAGCGATCGAAGTGGCATCGGTGGCTAGCTCGTGGATTCTTACTGCTCATACATTCCATCCTTCCGCTCTTCCTTGGAAAGTTATTGGGCTTGTTCAAGATCCCGTATCTCGTCATGTGTCTTTAACAAAGCTGCACCTAGTTTATCTATTTCTTTGGCGAGTTGTAAGTTGCTCATCCCAAGATTCAACTATAGCACCCATTCATATTGACATCTTTAATCTATCCCTTTAAATCCCTAGCTCTCATATGGGGCTCCTTGATAACTACACATGATCGTCCTTCTCTCCGATTGTCTTTGATCATCTGTAGACTAAACCTTAAATTCCCCATTCCATTGCCTCCGTGTGAGAGTTATGCTTGCCTTCTGTTTCACCGAGCATAATATCCTTTCTAGTGCCCTCCATAGGAAACTAACTCTACACTACGATACTAACTAAGTATAACCCTGACTTGTTATTATAGCACTCAATATGACATGATGCATGCACTACTCCGTATTAGTCAAACGACCGAAAGTTAGCACGAACTAACACGAATAGTTAGTGACTACCCGAGAAAATCACGAACTTCGAACAGTTAGAAAGCTAACGGTTCTAAGTCCTTAAACGGGCTCCGTACTCTCGCATATTCTAAAACGTACTAACGTGTTAAGTTTTGAAAACGGACTTGTAATGATGTCTTGTTGCCTCCGAACCGCTACGATACCAGCTGTGACATCCCCTCCGGGATACACGGGACTCGGTACGAGGGGACACTCGACGCAGCGAGTTACAACGAGTTCATCATCTCATACAAGCTGGAATATATACATCATGGTATAATACAACCAGGTTTTCAAAATACAAACATTGTACAGCGGAAACATAATACATTAATGAAGTTTAACAACCTACGAGTCATGCAGCGGAAACTTGTACTTTATACAACAAAAATACTACAAAGCGTCATCGTGATGTACTAAGCCCGCTGTACATCACGATCCTCCTCGCTCGGGACGTCGGGATCTGTTCCCACTTGAGGGAACCACCCTCGGAACACGGCTCCTCTTTCGGACAGCTACCGCAACGATCGTGGAAGAACGACGTTTGCCCTGAAATTACAACGAGAAAACTACGAGTATTCTAATACTAAGCAAGACCGACCCGTCAACGAGGCACGCTAAGGCCGACGCCTAGTATGCAAAGGCTTTACGGCAGTGGAGTTGACTCTCTTGCGAAAACAGCACTAATGGTTGATCCTTACTTTCAAGTTTTAGCTCGAGTTAAGTTCAATAGAGAACAAGGTTTTGCAGTCTACAACTACTGCAATCAAGTTTGTAAGAAAAGATCATTTGTGACCAACAATTCTTTTATCTCTTATCTTCCTCTTTCGGTGGATTACTACGATGTGACGAGCTAAACAAGCGGTACTCATTACTGTGAGGGACAGCGATTCGAATCGATTTTATACTAGTCGGCAAAACCGGACTACACGACGTATACGCACCACACTCGGTCGTATACGACAACCTTTCCCGCTAGCACCTGACGGAAGACTAGCCATTTCCAACTCCCCGGGAGTATGGCGACGCCACGACTTCCCTCGTGGTCGACTCATCTCCCTCCCGTGAGATTATCCTCTCACTAACAGCCGGCAAAAGAGAGCCGGCTACGCTACATCTCTTGGGCGATAGGGTACATCAGCTTGCTGTGCCCATGATACCGGCATGTAGTACGGTGCGTTCAAACTTGTCCCACTAAGCCGACAACGGTACGGTCCTTGACCAGACACGGACGGGGCTACCACCTTGCAAGACCTCAACCGTCTTGCCCTTTCTCCTACGGGGCCCGTCCGATCTCAACTTCATTAACTTCACTCTCAACTTCAACTTTCTCTTATCATTCCTCTTAGCAATAGTAAACCAGTCATTATCCTATATCTCGCGAGTAGTGTATGCCACCACTCGACTTCTACCGATTCCTTATGACATAAGCTTAGCAGTTATCGAACTCTATTGAGCTACCTGTACCGAGTATAGCATAAACAAATGGAACCTATCTTATGCATCTAGGGTATCAAGCAACTCCAATAACCTAATGCACAATCATGACTCATTACTTGTGATAAAAGAAAAGACTTTAAAATCATAGGTGGGATGCACCGGGCTTGCCTTGATTTGAGTCGAAGTTGGCTTCCATCAATACGTTGCGAATCAACGATCATGCATGCATGAATGTACATGATATGATGTGCAAAGACTGTATTAATCATGGTCATTAATTAGCAATTAACAATTAACCATATTCCTTAGTTAATACTTTAATCATGTTTATTGATTAACAATTAATCATTAATCCTGTTCATTAATTAGCAATTACTAATTAATCATGTTCATTAATTAACTCTTAATCATGTTCATTAATTAATAATTAATTGTGTTCCTTAGTTATTAATTAATCATTAACTAATGACATGCAATAACGTCTAAAGTACTAAATTGGGATCACACGAAATGACGGTGTTTATGTTGAATTTTGGAAAACAGTTTTCACAAACATTTTCGTCTGCAGTATCTCTAATATTTAAAGAAATTCATTTTTCAAAATTAAATAATAAATAGCATAAAATAATAGATTATCTTAATGAAAGAAAGGTAATTAATTAAACTATGGAATTATAATTTATCAAAATAGGCATTTGAATACATAATCAAATAGAGAATAATTTTATGAATCTAATGCACTTTGTTTGGTATTTTTTTGATTTTTGTGGAATTTTCTAGGAATATTTGAATTTTGAATAAAATCTAAAATCAAATAAATTCGAAAAAAAAACAGTGGAACTCACTTGGGCCGAAGCGACGTGGCCCAGGTGCGGGCGGCCCATGACGCGTGCGCGGCCCAACTCGAGGTCGAGTGCGGCGGCCATGGCTACGGCGGCCGGAGGTGGCGACGGCTTGCCGGAGTTTGGACGGACGGCGGCCAACTTCAACGCGATGATGCTTTTCGGGCTCGGGGAAGTATGGCGAACATGAAGGTGGTGACCCCTTCGCCGGAGGATGGCCGGAAGTAGGCCGACGGCGAGCGGCGGTGTGAGATGACGTTCGGCAATGGCTAGAGCTCGCCTCACTCGACCAAACGACGAACGGCTTCTTGCTAGAGCTCCGGAGGTTCATGACGAAGACCGGCATAGAGTTCTTGGAGGACAGGGGTGGCCGAAGCGGGTGCGCACCACAGAGGCAGAGGCGGCGGTGCCGGAGCCGAGGAAGAACAGGCGAATCCGGTCGGTCTGCAGCCACTTTGCCTCATTAACCAAGGAATAAAAAGGTCGAGAAAGGTGCTACGAGAGAGTTTCTCACACACTTGGAACAATAAGCATGCAACGAAACGCACCACAGGTGGAGAATTTCGCACGGAAGCCGAGGGTGGTCGCCGGCGATATTGTTCCGGATATCTTCAAAATACGCACAGCTCGGGAGGCTTTTGCGAAATCGTATGTTCCTAGAGCTCTAGCATGTTTATGCGCATCTTTTGGTGGTGGTGGTTTGCTCGGGGGTGCGGTGTGGTGGCCGGACGCCGTGATGCGAGAGAGTGGTGGTGTTGTAGCTCTTGCGTCCGAGCTAAAGAGAGAGAAGGAATTGCGCACGGGAGAGAGGGAAAGGATAGCGTTGGGCTCGGCCTATCCTGCAGCGGGCTGGAGGCGGCAAGCAGCTACGTGGCCGAGAATGCCTGCGTGGCGCGCAAAGGAGAGGGCACGACAGCAGCGTGCCATCGGCAATCAACGCAGAGAGCGAGAGATAGAGATTGAAGAAAGAGATAAGCTCAATGTTTTGCAAAAAGACCCTTGCTGCTTTACAAAATTGAAAATTGTATTTTCGTGGCTCGAAAAATTATGCAAAATTTCAGGGATACATTTGAGAATATTCTGGATCTTTTTCCTTTTAGGCCGAAGTTCAAATTCCAAATGATTTTCGGATTAAAAATTCAAGTTTTAAGTAAAATGAGAAATTTCCATTATTTCTTGTAGACATTTTTACAAAACAAAATAATTTCGTAGCAACTTCAGAGATCTTTTATTTTTGTGTTTAATCAACACAAAATATTAAACACCATAATTTGATGTTATTTAAGATCCTACTTTAACTGAGATTAATTTGACATTTTATATGCATTTCTTACAAAAATTAAATATTTTCCCACATGCACATGATGACATGATGATGAGTGACATGAAATGCACTTTGATTTGTTAGGGTTGTTACAGAGACTATGTGATCCATTTTTCATGATTGTTTCATTTAGAGGAGTTCACATGCACATGTTTGACATGATGACATGATATGCGAAATGATGAATGTCGAATATGTCGTTTCGTACGTCCTCACAAAATTAAAAGACCGCGCCTGCCGATATGAATATCGGACAAGCGCATCGGTGGCACACACACCTCTCACCCGATACTACAGGAACTAAAGCGTTGTTACGTACCTGCAAGAGATTTGATTCCGGAAACAATACATCAAAATAAAAGAAACTACCAAAAAAGAATCACAATTCTACGCTTGCGATCCATGGAAGGGATTGCCTCGCGGTATTGCCACGAGCCGGCATTGTCCCGTATTATTACTTCAGCGGGCACGGAGCGCTAATTTAAATTGCAAACATACCTTAGCCCAAGCCGTAGTTGCAAAATATTTAAACCATCATAACACGGGGTTAGTTTTTGCCACCATTCTATATAGTCCTTATCTTGGCCTTTCTAGACTCGTAGCTCACCGTGACACAAAAACGGGTTTAAGATTTTTTGAATGAGTGTTAGCGTGACGCAAATCCCAAGTCAGCTACGATACCACGTGTCACACCCCTATCCCGAAAGATAGATTAGTGTGGTACGGATCGCCTTGGGAGATGACTCGACGAAGCAACCATACATAGCATCACATTAACAAACACACACGATTTGCAATTTACATATTAATTCTCGAATTATAACATAGAGTTCCAAATAGAAGATACATTTGGTTCGAATTTAAGTTACATAACCATGATCTTTGTTCGAGATAGAGTGCGGAAGCAATTACATAACACGACGGTACATAGATAGCTTATGTGAACCATGTCGGCCTAGGCCACGGCTGACTCATCATGGGTCGGACAGCTAGGAACCCATTCAATGGTCCACTCTTTGGGCTCCTCTCCATCCCACACAACCTTACCACAACAATTGCAAAACCCGGGTTGCGGGAATCTCGAAAACACACGTGTACTGGCAAAGCCCGAGTATCAAGCATACTCCGCAAGTCTTACCCGTCAAATTTCGCCATCTAAGACCGACACCTAGATGCATGGGGCTTGACCGGTTAAACTTGGCTTTTTGCATAAAACGACGCCTATACTAGTTAGGTTGGCACTTTTATGACTTAGCCAAATTAATAGGGTTGTTGCATAAAAGAAACTTTAGTGAGCATACTAACAATACAAGAGTTTGCAATACAATTTGATATCAATATAAAACAGCGACCGTCTTAATCTTTTCCTCTTACTTAACATTGCAACTGCTCGAAACAAGTGGTACTCATCAACCGAGAGGAAACGGCGATAATTATCGAATTATTAATCCTGCAGAAAAGACCCAAATGAACGACATACGCATCATTTAAGAACACGTATGGCCACCGCTCGCGAGTCCATCATAAAGCAAAACACGGGGCCACCAACCCCGAGTACACGTCCCCCTTGTGACCCATTCAACAACATGCCCAAGGCTTAACTCTGTGCACTCTCCAACCGTCCTCAACCCGTGCAACCACCATGCCATACACATCACCTCCGGTTCGGTGAGATGTCCGGCCCACTTTATAATTCACAAGCTACATAGGTTTATCAATCCCCATAAGAAAGGTATGCAAGTGGTACACAACTCAAACCTGTTCGCGGAGCCACAACGGGGTGTTCTCAATTTTAATCAATTCGTCAAGTTCAAATTCAATCATAAGCCGTATGTGTGGGTCCCATTCTATCGTTGACTACATAAGCATAGCATAGCATTTCTAATGAGGATATGACACCTATTCTACATAGGACATATAGGGAAAAAATTATGCACGTGGATTTCCAAATAATTCCTAGATCGTAAATGCACGTGGATCCTCGGTATGGTGATAAGAAGAAAGCATTTCGAAATAATAGGAATGCACCGGGGCTTGCCTTGAGAGTGATCGAAGTTAGTACTAGCTTCACAAGCGTTGAGAGTGGCGAGTGGTTTCTTCCGACGGGATCAATTCGACATCGTCACCTAGAGAATGAAATGCAATGCATAAGTATCCGGTTGATCCCTATCCGATTGTGGAAAAGCATAGCACGATTGCTCACCGGTTGCAATTACTCGGAAAGTCTTGCTCGGGTACACAATGTGTTCCTTGTCTCAAATGCTTGAAGCCTCCGATAGATTGGTCATTTTCGACACCGAGCAACTAGAAGAAGATCTCTCCTACCTCGAATACCCCGTCCGGATTATCAATCAAAACGATCGGGTAACTCGCAATCGCACCATCACTTTCTATAAAGTGCAATGGAGTAACCACACCGAAGAAGAACCAACCTGGGAAAAAGAGGATTTTCTAGAGAAGAACTTTTCCGAGTTTCTCGCGTCACACAAATCGGTAATTTTCTCGCTCCCTCTCCTTAATTAGTGCGATTATCGGGACGAGAATTTCTTTAAGGAGGGAGGGCTGTTACCTCCCATGTCACTAATGATCTAGTTAACCCCTGAACACCCTCATTTGTAAAACCCGAACAGCAATTTACCTCTAATTAAACTAAGAAAAGAAAATGGGAAAAATAGTAAATAAAAAGGCAAACCCTAGATCTTAAGAAACTGTAAATTCTATAACAGTACTACCCTCATGTTTTTTGCACCATCTTGTTGCCCATTCAAAACCATGAATTTACAGCAGTTTTACAAAAATTTTGGACCAAGTTTGAAAAGCTCAAAAATTCAAATTTGAATTCAAAACAGCACTGTTTGTGAATTTTGTATAAAATTTTACAAACAGAATTTGTACTTTGACCCAAAATAAAAAGTGTAGATCACATCTTGCTGAGCGCGCATGATTTTTTGTTTGACTTTTGGAGCAGCAGAAATAATGTTTTGAATTTAATTGCAAAAACCAGTTTCAAATTCAAATCCCCACCCTCGAGCTCATTGCCGCGGTGGCAATGGCGGCTCGGACCGCCGGTTCGGCCAGCCTGGCCGGCGCCTCCACCCGCCAGCGCATGTGCAACCCCGCCCTGTCCCATCGCAACACTGCACTGGCCCACCCCCAACTACCCTATACCCGCCGGCCACCAGGAGTTGGTCGGAATTAACTCCTCCCTCCCACCTCTCGTGCCGGTCGTACGCCGCCCGTCCCCTCTCCTCTTAGAAAACGGCACCAAGGCAAAGGCTGCATATCCAATCCCCTCAAATCGCTCCCGCACCTCCCTCTCCCCACCCCGGCGCCCTTGCCTGGATTCCTCTCCCTCACCCACGCAAGAATCGGAGGAAAACGCCGCCGCTCGGCTGCACTGTCCGCCATGGGTGCCGCCGCCTCGACGTCCACCTAGGCAGCCGCTTGTCTCCCTCTTTTTCCTCTAATCGTCGCACAAGGTCACGTCCAAGCTCCCCACTAACCCACTCCCCTTTTCACTCGGCGAGCCGCGGAATTTCGAGAAGAAGGACCGCCGCCGCGGCCAACCTCCATGCCCCCACGAGGAGACCCCCTCTTCGGCCCTCCTCTCGCTCCGGCGGACCCCACTCCACCACTCTATTCCACGAGGTGATGCTCTCGGGCTTTGTCCCGCTCTCCCTCTCTCCCGCTACGCTGCACGCGCGACCTCGCCAAAGTTGCGGCGGCCGCCGCCGCTCGTCGCGGGTCCCCTCCGGCCGTCGTTGGGGCCCACCAACCCCCTCCCCCAAAGCGCAGCCCACGGGCCGCCCTAGCGTGCTGGCCCGCGCCGGCTCGTCGGCGCCGGTGCTGGGACCCCTTGCTTCTTAACGGTTTCTTTCATGTGGGCTGGTGCTCGTCCGTGAAGCACACCGTTTCGTAGATGGCATTACCATCGGCTGCCCCTCGCGCAAAACTCACGCTTCGGTGGTCGCACCCACGGACGACTCAACGGAGGATGATGACGAGTGTCATCCCGTAGCTGACCGGAAGAGTTAGAGGTGTAACTTGTTGTCGGCTGGACGGGCGTCGCGTCGGTAGCACTCGAGTTCGTTAGCCAAACCGGCGATGGCTGAACCGGTAGCCTCTCGGGCGACGCTTGTACCGACGATGCCTCGGTCGCTGGTTGGGTCGACGGCGCCTCACCCTCCGGTAGATCTAGGCGGGGTCCACCGAGCACCGGAGCACCGGTGCATCAACTACGCGGCGGGCGGCGACGTAGTAGCTTTCGGCTACGGTAGCGGGACCTCAATCGCATGACGGGGCGATGACGGTGGTGGAGCCGTGATCTATGGAAGAGGCGATGGGGCCTCAATTGCTTGACGGGGTGGCGGTGGAGGCGAGTCGAATCCTTCGGTTGTGGCGATGGGGCGTTGAAGGTCGAGGCGAGGCGGAGATGGTGGCGCGGACGTATGAGGGGATGGCGGCATGCTCGAGTGGTTAATGGCTCGAGCCACGTCCTCCAACGGTGACGGTGCCTTTCCTAGCTCCTCGGGGGTGGACGGTGATGGATCGAGCACCAATGGAGACGAGGGAAATCCCTTTCCCGCCCCGGCCATGGAGCTGGAGCCCTCGCTGCGTCAAGAATCACAACGTCACGGTCGGCGTCGGCGCTAAGCGAAGATGAAGGAGGGGCAACGAAGGAAAAGAACTCATCGCAGGCCGCACTGCTGTGAAACTAATCCTCATCTGCTTCTTCTTTCTCTACCTCCTCTCGGAGTTGTTCCCTCAAGGGGGTGTTGGGGTTCAACACCTGCCACCGGTACTCGTCCCTCTTCGCATGCCGCACCCTGCAGCGGGCCTCCTTACCCGCTCTCTTTTGGAGCGTGACCTCCTTGGTTTTCTCCTACGCCTTGCGAGTCAATTTGCTATCGTGTGCTCGGTGTCATTCTCCAAAAGCTTCAGCCACATCGGCTCGATGAACTTTGTCCACTGGGTATGTCCCGAATACGAGGAGGAAAAGATAGTTAAAAAGGATCAAAACACAAATTGAAACCCCGGGAACATCACCAAGCGAAGGGCAAAGCTCTACCGGGTCCTAGGCGCCGGTGAGCGGAAGCGCCACTTGATGGGGAGTAGACATCCAAGAAGGCCGCCGGCGAGAATTTCAAGCCGGATCGGGTAGCTTCCAAGACAATCGAGTATGTCAAACCCCGCCGAGGTCACCGATGTTAGGGCTGATCTCGGAGGACATAAAGGAATACAAACTCACCCTTTTCCTCCCGGAAAATAGTGGCATTTTGCATGGTGTCCTTCGACATGTCGGGTGTTCCTAGAGAGAAGATTGAGCATGCGCTGAAGTTGCACCTAGATGCCAAGCCAATCAAGCAACGACTCCGGAGGTTAGCTCATTGACGCCGCAACGAGGCTATCAAGAAAGAAGTAATTAGCTTGTTACCTGCTATGTTCATTGCGGAGGTCTATTATCGAGGTTTAACTTGGTGAGTAAACTATATGGCTCCACGGGATAATCCGATGGGTGCCGGGTTTTGTCCGGATGGAACGTTGATCACGTCGAGGTCCTATGTTGATCATTCATACGTCAGGAATCAGTAACATGTATCAAAGAATGTGGACGATATGCTATGCAATGAAGTGTCAACATGAGGGTTAAATTAATCGCTAACATCTACGATCAATAACACGCGAGTGATACATGAAATGATGACTATAATTACATGAAACGATGATGTTTATGCTTCATTTTGGAGAATACCTTTAATAATAACTTTCGTCTGCAGTACCTTTTTATTTATAGAAATTCATTTCTCAAAATTAAATAATAACTAGCATAAAATAATAAATTATTTTAAATCAAAGGAAAACAATTAATTAAAGCTATGAAATTATAATTCTCAAAATAGACATTTGAGTACATAATAAAATAGGAAACAATTTTATGAACTCAATGGAGTTGGTTTCATACTTTTCTGATTTTTCCTGAATTTTCTATGAATTTTCAAAATGTGAACGAGGTTCCTATGCCACAAAGGGGATCGGAGGATTGACCGCGGGAGATACCGCGTGGCCACACGCGATCACGCGTGTGTGGCCCGCGGTGTGGCACCACCGCAGCGGTAGGACGGCGGCGGTGTGGTGGCCGGAGGTGGCCGGACTTGAGCAAAGCTTTACAACGTCATACTTTTCGTGCTCTACTCGTTGCAAGGATGCTAATAGTGCAGCTCTCTAGGCCGGACGGTGGCCAGAAGTGGGCCAGCGGCGAGGGCGGCCATGGCATGGCTCCGGCGAGGTTGTGAGCTCGCCGAGATGCTCAACTTTCGAAACAAACATGCTTGGAAGAACCTAAAGAGCTAGAGCAAGCACGATACGGGGTGGGAAACCTTGGGGATGGCCGGAGTTTGGTGCGCGCCGGCGAGGTGGTAGGTGGCGGACGGACGGAGGTGGGGAAGACGGCCAAATTCGAAGGGTCCTATGGATTACACTTGCCGGTGAGTTGCCGGGAGGTAGAGTAGTACTTCACCCATCACCGGGAAGCGAAAGAGGAGAACCGGCTCACCGGGAGAGAGAGAGAGAGAGTTGGGCGGCGCTGCGATGCAGCACTGTGGCGTCCTCCGGGAAATCTTGTGTTGCTCTCGGGTTTTAGGGTAGATGGGCCCGAGCGAGACCCATGGGAAGTTGCGTTGGGATGTGGCGGTGGTTCGGATGAGGAGCTACTGGAAGCGCTTGCCGGCGTGGAGTAGGGAGGTGCCGGATGGTGGCGGGGGTGTCCTGTGGAGACGAACGGGAGAGAGAGCGGGTCACGGCTCGGCTCGAGCTTATCCGGACGGGGGCGGGGGCGGGGGGGGTTGGGGTGACACATGCAAGCAGCCAGCTGCATGGCACTGCCTAGGCATGGTGAGCGGCCAGGAAACGTCGAGGTGAGTGGCGACGCTGCGCGAGAGAGAGAAAGTGAGGGCGACGCTGGGCCTAGTTACGGAATTTTGCAAAAACACCCCTACGGTTCACAAATGTGAAATACGCAATTCCCAAGCTCGAGAAAAATCCCAAAAAAATCAGGGTTGCTTAGAAAATTATTTTGAACCTTTTTCATCTTAGGCCAAAGTCCAAATACGAAACTCTTTTAGAGATAAAAATTTGAATTTAAAATAAAATTATAACTCTAATTAATTCTTGTTGTAGTTTTAAAAAATGGAAAATATTTGGGGAAAATTTCCATAATTCTTTTTAGTTTATGCTTGGCCAGGAAGAATGTGTCAAATACATTAGTTTATTTTATTTGCACTCCTTTTAAACAAAGTAAGTTAAATTAAATTGAAACAAATCTGGACATGCATATTTTTGTATAATATCGTACAACATGGAAAATGCCACATGATGCCATGATGCTCGATGTTATGAAATGCACTTTAATTTATTAGAGTTGTTACTGACCCTCCCCGCTTGCGATAATCTCGTCCCGAGATTCACGATCGAAGCAACTATGCGAGGGTACTAAAGAACTTTGGATAATTGGATCGAAAGAAATCTTCTTGCTCCCAAGTGGCTTCGACTTACGAGTGATTGGTCCATTGAACCTTGTAAAACTTAATGGTGCGATGTCGAGTCACCCGATCCTTTGTATCGAGAACCTTGACAAGATGTTCGCCATAAGTCAAGTCTGGTTGCAATAGTCGCACATCAGCCATAGGTATGTCCACTGGTGGCTTTAGACACTTCTTTAATTAAGACAGGTGGAACACATTATGAATTCCTGGTATGTGTGCGAGCAACTCCAAGCGATAGGCCACTGTTCCACATCATCCTTGAATTTGGAAGGGTCCAATGTATCGTGGAGGTAACTTGCCTTTGATTCCAAATCACTAAACACCTTTGGTAAAAGATACTCGAAGATAGACTTGATCTCCAACATTGAACACTAACTCTCGACATCTATTGTCTATATAGCTGATTTGTCGAGACTTAGCTCTCTTGAGGTTCTGCCGAATAAGACGTACTTGCTCTTCGCCTCCTTTACGAGATCGGGCCCAAAAATTACTATTTCTCCACTTTCGAGACCAATTCAATGATGTGCGACAAGCTGCGTCCATATACAGCTTGGAACGGTGACATTCCGACGCTTTCTTGGTAGCTGTTATTGTATGAGAACTCTCCTAGTGGTAAACATTTGTGCCAATCCTTGCCATACGTTAAGACACATGCTCGAAGCATATCTTCCAGTCTTGATTGATTCTTTCGGTCTGTCCATCCATTTAGGGGTGATAAGCTGAGCTTTGAATCAACCTTGTTCCTAATAACTCATGCAACTGTTCCCAAAATCTGGAGACAAACTGTGTCCCTCGATTGGAAATGATCGTCTATGGCACCCCATGCAAACGAGAGAATGTGGGAGATGTACAGCTCTGCATATTTTCGGTTGAGTGCCGAGTATGCACCGGTATAAAGTGAGCTGACTTGGTTAGCCGATAAAAAATAACCCAAATTGAGTCCTGCTTCTATGAACTCAACGACAATCCGACGATGAAATCCATGCTGATGTCTTCCCACTACGGGAATACTCAAGGGTTCCGGTGGACCTGCTTGCTTCGAGTGCCCTGCTTTGACACGTCGACGGGGATCACACTCATTAACATATCTGGTTGTTTCCCGCTTCATTCTTGTCCACCAAAATCATCGCTTTAGGTCTTGATACATCTTTATGGTTCTAGGATGGATTGAATACTTAGATGTATGAGCCTCATCCATAATTTTCTTGTGAAGTACCAAGTTCTTAGGCACGACCGATCTGTTTTTGAACCAAATAACCCCTTCCTCATCTTCTCTGTCACAACCCTAAGAAATAAATGTGCATTTCATGTCATTGAGCCTCACATCGTCATGCAGCACTTTCAAAGCCATTTGGTTGTGTGCAAAATGTGCATGTTAAAATTAAGTCTTTAATTTAATTGAACTTACTTCATTTAAAAAGAGTGCAAATGTAATAAATTTATGTGTTTAAAAACTTTTCTTGGTCAAGCATGTGATAAAATGAATTTTGAACATTTTCCAAATTTTTATCACTTTGGGAAATAGCCAAACCAATTGATTTAAATTCCAAAAATAGTTTGAATTTTGAATTTGTATCTCAAAAGAAAATTAAAATTTGAACTTTGTCCTATAATGAAAAAGATTCAAAAATCTTTTATCTTCCACCCTAATTTTTCGTGGATTTTTTGAGGTCCGAGAAAGGTGCGTTTCGAGTTATTACTTTGGTCAAGGGGTTTTCTGCAAAAAGTTCCAAGTTCAGCGCCAACTGCACGTCTCCTTCCTCTCCGAGCCGCTCGTCACTACTCCGGAATTGAGCTTACGCGCGCCGGTGGGAAAAAATTTGGTGCGGCGGTGCGGCATACTGGATATTTGCGACCCCTTCCCGATCTTTGCCGTGTGGAGATCGTACGAGAGGAAATACTTGCGGAAATCAATACTTGTTTTCTCGTGGACGTTATCGTCTCGGCTCGACTCCGCTATAATCGATGGTTCGGCTTCCGGATGTATGGCTAATCTATCGTCTCCGCTCGGCTCCCGGCTAATCCACAATTCGGTTCGTGCTTCGGGCCGGTGTTGCTCCGAATGGCGGCGGCAATGGCAATCTCTTCCCTATCGTGGTACATGATGTCCCTCCCAACGGTGGCGATGTCGACCTCCGCCGGAGCCGGGATTGGCGACGCGAGCACCTGTTTCCTTGACTTGACCATGTGTGATGGCAATGGAAGCTCGATTACTTGCCTCCTCAAACCGTGAATGCTTTGGAAAGGTTGCAAGGTTGTAACACCACTGATTTTCAAAATATTGCAATAAAATAAAATTTCATTTTATTTTATTAGGGTGCTATTAAATGTCCTAGGTTAGGTAATTATTTTCTAGTAAAAAGAAGTATTTTATTATTTATGAAATAATTGTTTGATGCATTAATGCTGATAGTTTGCATTAGGGTTTTATTTGTGTGAAAATTGATTTATAAAATCGCTTAGATTTTCGTTAAGTAATAAAATAGGAATAAAGGAAACCAAGAAAAGATAGGAAAAGAAAAGAAGAAAAATAAAAATTCCAAAACCGGACCTTGGGCCAAATCTCCCCTAGCCCATCTCTCCTTTTCTTTTTCTTCTCTCCCTCTCTCGCTTCCCTACGCGGCCCAC
Source organism: Chloris gayana (assembly GCA_031894775.1). Classification (NCBI taxonomy): domain Eukaryota; kingdom Viridiplantae; phylum Streptophyta; class Magnoliopsida; order Poales; family Poaceae; genus Chloris; species Chloris gayana. Next base: position 446,418 of record JAUNZO010001356.1, read on the forward strand.
CAACCAAAGCCGGCCTGCTCTGCAGCTCCGACCCCGCAGGTGCCACACCCCTATCCCGAAAGATAGTTAAGTGTGGTACGGATCGCCATGGGAGATGATTGACGAAGCAACCATACATAGCATCACATTAACAAACATACACGATTTGCAAGGTTACATAGATAAGTCTCGATTACAATATAGAGTTCCGAATAAAAGATACATTAGGTTCGAATTTAAGTCTTACATAGCCATGATCTTTGTTCGAAATAAAGTGCGGAAGCGAAATACACAACTCGACGATACATAGATAACTTAAATGAACCATGCCAGCCTAGGCCATGGCTCACTCATCATGGGTCGGAGAGCTAGGGACCCATTCAATGGTCCACTCTTTGGGCTCTTCTCCATCCCACACAACCTTACCACAACAATCGCAAAACCCGGCTTGCGGGAAACACTGTAAATATACATATAGTGGCAAAGCCTGAGTATCTAGCATACTCCGCAAGTCTTACCCGTCAAATTGGCCATCTATGACCGACTCCTAGATGCGTGGGGCTTGACCGGTTTAACTTGGCATTTTGCATAAATAGCACCTATGCTAATTAGGTTGGCACTTTTATCACTTAGCCAAATTAATAGGGTTGTCGCATAAAAGAAACTTTAGTAAGCATACTAGCATTACAAGACTTGCAATACAAATTTATATCAAATATAAAACAGCGAGCTATTCATCCTTTTTCCATTACTCCACATTGCGAACTGCTCGAATCAAGTAATACTCATTAACCGAGAGGAACGGCGATAATTATCGAATTATTAATCCTATAGGAAAAGACCCAAATGCACGACATACGCATCATTTAAGAACACGTATGGCCACCGTTCGCGAGTTCCTCATAAAGTAAAACACGGGGCCACCGACCCCGAGTACACGTCCCCTTGCGACCGTTCAACAATGCGCCCAAGGCTTAACCCGTGTACTCTCAACGGTCCTCAACCCGTGCAACCACCGTGCCATAGACTTCGCCTGCGGGTCGGTGAGATATTCGGCTCACTTTACAACTTACAAGCTACATAGGTTTACCAATCCCCATAAAAAAGGTATGCAAGTGGTGCACAACTCAAACTTGTTCGCGGAGCCACAATGGGGTGTTCTCAATTTTTTAACCAATTCATCATGTTCACATTTAATCATAAGCCATAAGTGAGATCCCCAATCTATCGTTGACTCCATAAACATAGCATAGCATTTCTAACGAGGATATGACACATAAGCGACATAGGACATATAGGAATTTTATGCAAGTGGATTTCCAATCAACTCGTAGAACTTAAATGCACATTCATCATCCTTAATAGAGACATTTCAAAATAATAAGAATGCACTGGGGCTTGCCTTGAGAGTGATCAAAGTTAGCACTAGCCTCACAAGCGTTGAGTGTTGCAATCGTCTCTTCCGGCGGGATCAATTCGGCGCCGTCACCTAAGAAATGAAATGCAATGCATAAATAACATGAATATAAGGTCGATAATGAGAGTAATGCATGTATGCTGTTTTTGGTAAAGATGCATATGAATAAGCTTAGTACGTTTAGTTTTGTGAAACCCTAATAAGCGTAACATAAACTTGTTCTCTTGTAAAGACGTTAAGTACATTAACAATTGTAGTCCTAATAATACAGGAGCAAGGACTAAATTTACATGGACATGAGTGCGGTGGTTCACCCTAGCTCAGATTTAAGGGAGATTAGCCATGCGTAAGAATGTGAACCAAAATAGCCAGGTTTAGGTGAAGTTCATTATCGCATGCGATGACGATCGTCCTTTAAATCATGAAATTGATTCCAAAATTAACACATGCGTGAAATATATGAAACCTTTTTACTAATCCTGCCATGAAGTGCTAGGGGACATTGTGGACAGTGAAAATTACATAAACATGCAAAAACACAATTTTTAGAAGCATAAATCAAATTATACATGTGCTCGAAATTAACCTTTTATGGAATTAGATCTAGGGTTTGCAAAATTAATTATTTAGAACGCTCAAAAATTAACATGGGATTTTCTACACATGCACAGTACTAGGTGGAAATTAATTACCAAGTTTCATGCAGAAATAATTTATACGGATTTAATTAAAAATTAAATACAGAGAATGCAAGAAATACAATAAGTTGAAAAATATGCAATGAAATGCAGATCTTCCAGTGCCCGAAATTCACGTATGCTTAGGTGAAGGGTTTGGCCAAGTGGCATTATTTTTGGATCTACAGTTTTAAAGTTATGACTTAGTTAAGTATTCGGGGATTGACTTTTGTCATTTTTGTAAAAATATGAAAACGTCCAGATTTTGCCAGATCATGTTACTTTTATGAAAGTGTAGGTTATGTAGTTCCCAAAACATTTTAGTTTTTAATTTTTGGACATTTCAAACGGAAGATATGAATTTTTCAAATTTGAATGAAGTTCGGGTCTGTTTACGAGATTGCCACTAGGGCAAATTTAAAAGGGGCAGCACGGGCGCCGGCGGACGGTGGCCGGCTCCGACGAGGTCACATGCGGCGGCGCTACGAGGCAGCTCGAGCTCTGGGCTTTGGGGAAAATGGTGTGCGCAGCGCGGGAGCACATTGGTGGGGGTGGCGGAGCTCAACGGCGGCCGGAGAGGCGGCGCGGCGAGCGATGGAGCTCGCGGAACTCGGCGAGCTCGCCCGTGCAGCGAGAGGGAGAGAGGGGGCGGGATTTGGCCGGGGAGCATCACCGGAGCGTGTAGAGCGGCGGCGCGGTGTTGGACGGTGCGGAGGAAGGCCGGGGAGGGGGTTGCGACGGCGAGGTGGCGGACCGGCGGCGACGGCGGGAATCTCTCCCCAAAATTCCGGCGATGTGCTGCGTGCCAAGGCAGGGGAGTTAGAGGGAAGGTGGCGGCACCTCTTGCGCACGGTCCGACACGGACGGGAGGGGAACCTACCTTCCTAGGCGGCGCGCGATGCGGGAAGCTCGTGGCGGCCATGGCGGACGGCAGCTCGAATTTCCGGTCGCGCGCGGTCTGCAGGGGAAGAGGGCGGGAGCCGGCGGTGCGATGAGGAGCAGGGGGAGCTGGGCAATGATTGAGGGGTTCGGGATGTGGCCTTGGCTCCCGTGCAGCGTTTTCGAAGGGGCGGCGGCAAAACGGGCGGCGGCATGGGCGGGCGCCATTACTCCCGGTCGTTCCTGTTGGCCGGCGGGTACGGGGACCGTTGGGAGGTGGGCCGGGCTTGCGTGGCGATGGGACATGGCGGAGACACGCGGTGGAGCGGGCGCGGGGGCAGCGGACCGGCGGGCGCAGCCGCCATTGTCCGACGGTCCCTGTAGCTCGAGCTCCGAATTCGAAATTTGAATCTGCTATTTGAAGATTTGGACAAAATTCGTAGTTCTGCTGCTCCAAAAATAAAAAAAAATATCTGGAGCTTCAGCATTATGTGCTTGAATTTCCATCTTTTAGTTTGAAGTTCTAAAGGTGCTTCCAAAAATTCATACAAAATTCATAAACTGGGGCATTTCAGATTTGAATTTGAATTTTTGGGCATTCGAAACTTTGTTCAAAAATTTTGTAAAAATGCTGTAAATTCACCTTTTTACATGAGCAATGCAGTGGTGGAAAAATATGTGGGTGGTGCTTTTGTAATTTTTGCACTTCTCCTAGGGCTAGGTTAGGGTTAGGGTTTAATCTAGGTTTTTCCTTTTCTCTTTTTATTTTTCTTATTTTTCTTTTGGGTGATTAGCATTAGTGCCCCATTAGTGATGTCATTAGGGTTCTAATTACTTGCTTAGCCCTAATCGTGACATGGGATGTCACAGCGAGCCCACCTACAAGCCCGCCGCTGGCCGTGCGAGCCCGTCCCCAACCCTACTCGGATCGAGCTCGAATCCCACCCCGATCCGGCCATCCTTGGCATGCGCGCAACGCCCCACACCCCTATTTAAGTGCCGCAACCCCGTGCCTCGATGAATCCCCAAAAACCGCCGCTTCCGAGCCCTAACCGCCCCCATCGTCGCCGCACGCGGAAGGTACGACACACCACCCATTGGAGACGCCGCGACGCCCGATGATCCCGTGTCACTCTTCCCGTCGACCCACCACCGCCGCTCGCAAGACGTGCCGCCTCCCGGTCGACCGAGACGCCCCCGCGACGAAGTTGAACCCTGCCGCCGCCCCTTCGCCGTCACGAGCCGCCTCCGCCTTCTCCCGCCGCCGCGCGACCACATTGGTGAGTTCGCCTCCCTCCCCGCATTGCGTAGGTAGCTCCCGGACCAAAATTAGGGCACCGGAGCCCCTGTTTCCGCGAGCTGCGGCGAGCTCCCATGGCACCGCCGCTCGCCGGCATCCGTCGGCCGTCCTACCGGAATCAATCCCCACCGTTGGATCTTAGATCTGCGGTTCGGATTAGAAGGAGAACCGTTATTTGGAAATTTTACAAATAACACCCCGCCGTTTAGCTAATTATTAAAGAACCCCTCCCCTGTTACATAATCAACCCCGATTTGTTTATATTCAGGTTTTAATCCTATTAGGGCGCGAGTATTGTTAAAATTACCTTTAGCCCCTGAGTAATTTTATAATTATGTTTAGGTCCTGTAATTTTACATAAACACCCATAGGTTTTTCCTAAATTACATTTTAGTCCCGTACTTTTTCATTTAGGCCCCTGAATTGTTCTGTCATTACAATTAGGTCCCTGTACTTTTCAATAATTACAAATAGGTCCCTATAGCTGTTGTTTTACAATTTAAACCTTAGATCTTAAAACGTTCATAACTTTTAGCTCAGTAACTGCGATTTAGGTGATTCTTGTGCTCACGAGTTCGTAGAGACGAGTACTATTTAATGGTACTATTTTCATAGACAGTAGGCATTGTTTGGTGTACTGTTTTCTTATTTGCTATGTATGTGTGCTTTTCCGGTGTGAGGTTAGACGAGGAAGAGTACGAGAATCTCCAGGACCTAGAGTTTGAGCAGCAGCAGCAAGAGGAGACAGGTAAGTGTCCTTGATGCACATTGCGCCTACATTCTTACTTTCTCGAATTTACATTTCATGCATTGCGGTTTAATTTGAATCCTATTTGTGTCATACCTTGTTCCATGATTTACCTTCTCGACTTCATTATGGTGTAGTATGCTAGGATGGGTACGTCATTGCTAGTTTCTTATAATGGGGTTCAAACTGAACTAAATACTAAGATTGATTAATCATTCACTTGAACATAATGATCATGAATTGGGGGATGCTTTTTAGCAACATAGAACTTAGGTGATCCCGACGGAGGATGTGTATGATGGTGTCGGAAGGCACGATTACTCGTAGTAGTATTGTTGGTTTGCGGTAGTACCTGTTTGGAATCATAAGGACCGGTTCTTGGAGCGGCAACCCAGGACTCCCACACAAAGCACATGGCTGATAATGGGTAGGTAAGGTTTGGTACCAAGGTAGCTTCCCGGCTTTGCGAGCGTCGAGGAAGGATGAAGGAAGAAGGCGTCTTACGGATTCGGGCGAGGGAAGGCAGAGTACTTGAAGCCACGGTGCAAGAGGGGGCCCCTGGGTGATGCGTCACTTTGATGACGGCGAAACCTTAGCATGGACGTTTTGCAAGCTGGAAAGTCCTTAGAAAGACCTTGCGATGATCTCTTGGCCTCACACCTTAGGAAGTGTGTCTGGTATAATGGAGGTTTTAATCACTCGAATAGTGATGGAATCATCGACCTGTGGGTAAAGTTGTGCAACCTCTGCAGAGTGTAAAAACTGTTATTAACAGCCGTGTTCACGGTCACGAACGGCCTGGATCCTCACGAGAACTAGAGGGATGGACGGGTGGAGTAACTCGTAGGTTGCTACGGGCGGGGTAACCTGTAGTGCGGTTTTGCTGCATGTAGGGTTTGCGGTGGTTAACGAGGTGGGGTAGCCTGTTGGTTCTTTTGTCACATAGTAAATAGGTTGTTTAATTAACTTGACTAGTATAGGTGCTGATATTATTTGATTCGGGAGCTACCCATAATTTCATCAGCAAAGCTTATGTTCAAAAGCATCGAGATCATGCCATGCTCGTTATGCTGCCCACATCTCATATCCATACCTGGAGCTAAAATACTTGCAAATCAAGCCGTAGCAAATGCACCATTAAAATTGGGTAACAAGGTTTATCCCACATGCTTGATAATTCTTGAAGGACAAGGGTTGGATGCTATTCTTGGTATGAAGTGGACGAATTTCCACAAGGCGAGTGCTTGACATATCTGCTCGTGTTGTTCATTTGAACTCTCCTATTCATGGTCGAGGTTGCTTGAAGTTAAGCTGTCCCCCAAACTCTCTTGCCAATGGTTCACAAGATTGTGGGTAAATGTTTGGAAGAGATACCAATTGTCTACGACTATCCGAGATATCTTCCCGGAAGATTTACCGGGTTTACCACCGAGATAGGGCGGTAGAGTTCAAGATAGAGCTTCAACCGGTACTGCACCCATATCGAGAAGACCGTATCGGATGCCACCCAATGGGCTGGCAGAATTAAAGGTACATTGAGAACCATAAGCACCCAGTGCGGCCCATGACAAGAAAACTGCAAATATTGTCTCTTAATTTATTGTAACTCCGCATTCCGCACCGAACTATTATTCTCGATATCTTTGTTTTAAAATCAGATTAATACACACAAGGAAAAAGGAAAATCATAAAGGAGCAAACATAACAAAACAAGGGAAATAGATCCTAAAATCTACAAGGTTTTTAGAGTTAAATTAGCAATCCGCATGAAAATCGAGACAAAATTACAGGCTTTAACAATGTATCTCAATTCTCACCAATAAAAGGGAAAATTTGAAATCAATGGCAAAATTGGGACTAAAATTTATTAAGATATATGAAAGTGGGTTACACCATGGGTGGTTGTGGACTAATATCTTAGTCTACATGAATGATAGTCTACAAAGATCACCGGACCACGGTTGACAAACCTAATTTCACTCATAAACAAAAGAATGACAGCGGATGTTAACCACCATGACTAATTAGTTTTACTGTAGTCACTCAAAGCAAATGTGTTGCTACTGAACTTGAGTGGAAACAACAACACAACAGCCGGGATAAGTCCACTAGAAGAAACTATTTATTCTATGACGGATCGGAGGTGACGGTTTAGAAATCCGTCACAAATTTGTAGTATCGGATATTAAGCCGATAATATAGTGATGGTTTAATGAATTCGTCATAGGCCGGCCCAGAATACGGTGGCACTTTAAATGACACTGAAACTAATGGACCAAAAAATACTCAAAAATTAGGTGCCAAAAATGAGAATTGAACACAAGACCTTACTTTCAAAGCAAACAACCACATCACTACACCACACTTGTATTGTTGCAAGGTTTGAACAATTCTCATATAAGGAATCTACATTGCTTGAGCTACTTACCATCACCCCGGACCAACAAGTGAACACGCAACTCATGCACATGGCCCATTGCCCACCACGACGCGATCGACCACCCTATTTACGCCCCTCAAAACAAAAAAAAATAAAAACAACGAAGCTGGTGCTCGAACCCGATATCACTTCTTCAAGAGAAGAGAGTCTTACCACTAGACTGCTGCTTCAATCGGAAATGGCACAGGATATATTTTGTTATCCTTTCACAAGTGCCGCCACCGCCACTTATCCCCTTCCCGGCGTCACTCTCTCTCCAATCCCGAACTTTGAACTCTAGGTCTCCTAGGTTACAACTCTCGAGGCGGTGGCCGATGGCGCCGTGGTGGGCAACGGGCGTCGGCGGGCCCTAGCGGTGGAGCAAGAGCGAGTAGCCTGCAAGGTCTGTAGGTCGGAATCGGCAATCTGCTAAGTAAATTTTCTTTGTTCTAACAGTGACTTGATAAAAATTAGAGAATAATTCATTGGAACATTGCATATTAAAACTATTTCTTGAAGAAATTTTTTGTTAAGTCTTAAGGATTTCAATGAATTAGAAGAAATTATTTGTGTCGCTTTGAATCGAGAGATTATTTTCACTTGCTTGATTTTGTATGTAATGTACATCTTTGTTACAAATACAAAGTCCTCATATATGTTTTTGTTTTCTTTGCATTTTTTGATGATCAGATGGATAGAAGTTGGATTCATGGCAAATTCTTTTCTCCTGAACATATTGATGGTGTTAAACAATTTATGAGCTTCATTCAAGAAAAATTCAGTGATAATCATGAGATTCTATGCCCATGCCATAGATGTATGAATCGAAAGTACCTCTGTTAGGCTCTTGTAAACAAGGACATTTTGATGCATGGCATGGACGGTGGTTACACTCGGTGGATTCATCATGAGAAGAGCTTCAACGCGAATGTTATTGAGCATCTTGTTGCTTGAGCATGACAACGATGATGGTTTCATACATGAAGGTGGTGTTAGAGAGGATGATGGTCCTGAGCATTTGGAAGAAATGTTAGAAGACCTACGAGGTTGTAGCAGGACAAGAAAGACTAGAAAGGCAAGATGCGAGAAAATCGGGATGGAGATGGAGATTCGAACCTCATGACAAAGACTCATTTTTAAAGTAATTATGAAAGAGGCCAAGCGGTAGCTTTATCCTGGTTGTACCTCATGACAAATACATGTGTGCTTGAAGAACTGTGTGCTCTTCGAAAGGATTATGCTAAGCATGACAATTGCCTTGTTTATGGTCTATCAAGATGGAAAGACCCGGAAAGAAAGAAGATTCCACAGAAAGTGTTGCGCCATTTTCCATTGGCACCTAGGCTAAAGAGGATGTTTGCTACTAGAGAAGCATCAAAAGATGCACAATGGCACATATATCAACGAGCCTAGGTCGAAGGAAATGAGCCACCCAGCTGATGGTGAGGCGTGGCAAGATTTCGACGAGAGAATTTCTAGATTTTGCCAAGGATGCAAGAAACCTTAGGCTTGGCCTTGCTACGAGACGGGTTCAATCCATTTTCATAAAAAAAAAACACAAAATACAGCATGTGGCCCATGTTTGTTGTGCCATACAACCTTCCACCTTGGGCTTGTATGCAGGAGTCAAACTTCATGATGGCTTTGCTTATTCCAGGTCCTTCATCACCCGGGAAGGATTTTGATGTTTTTTGGAACCACTTGTAGAAGGTTTGCTTAACCTTTGGATAGGTGTGACTGCTTATGATGCTAATACTTGGTAAAATGTTTAAACTTCGTGCGGCTGTTTTGTGGTCCATCCATGATTACCCAGCTTTGAGCACTCTTTCAGGGCGAACCACAAAAGGCTATTATGCATGTACTCTTGTGACAAGCACCCTCTTTCCTACCGCCTAAGGAGCAAAATTGGGTATTTTGGACACTACCGTTTCCTTCCAAAGGGCCATCCCTTACGCAAAAACAATGACTATGTTGGCCTTCATCAAAGCAATGATCCACCTCGTCAATTCTCAATTGCTGAGCTACTTTGCTGAATTAGAGAAAGTTAAAGATGTTAGACATGGGAAACAGAAGCCAAAAGAAGGAAGTGGGAAAAGGAAGCGTTCTAACTCTGGAAGCTAGTCATGTGAAAATTTGGAGTCGGATGGTTAGTTTATGGAAGTTGCCATATTGGCATAAATTGAAGCTAAGGCATAATCTTGATGTCATGCACATTGAGAAAAATATATGTGAGAGCCTGATTGTGACAATACTCAATATATTTAAGAAGACAAAGGACACAGCTAAAGCTAGGCTAGATTTCAATTATTTGGGAATTAAACCAGAGCTGCAATTTAGAGAGAATGGAGAGTCATGTGAGATGCCTACTGCTCGATATACCTTGAACAAAGATCAAAAGAAGGAATTTTGAGATTTTTTACGGAAGATAGAGTTTCCGGATGGATTTGCCTCCAAAATCTCAAGGTGTTTAAATGCTTGAGGGAACAAAGGTACAAGGTCCAAAAACAGAAGATTGTCACATTCTTTTGCAAAGAATCTTACCAGTTGCAATGAGAGGATTTTTGGACACTTAACAAGGATGTGCAGTAAAACACTTAACAAGGATGTGTTGGCTGAGATGAAAAAAGAAATACCTATAATATTGGTGAAGTTTGAGAAAAATTTCCCCCTGCTTTGTTTGACGTGATGTGGCACCTCGCTGTCCATTTACCGAGATGAGGCATTGCTTCGAGGTCCTGTGCAATATGGGTGGATGTACCCAATTGAAAGGCGGATGTATACTTTAAGGCACTATGTGAGGAATAGGGCACGACGTGAGGAATCAATTGCTGATGAATGTCTAACATTTTGCTCAAAATACTTGAATGATGTTGAGACCAGATTTAATCGAGAACCATTAAACAATTTTTTTCTAATGAAGAAGCCTATGGTGTTAATATTTTTGGGCATGGAGTTCATTTTATTTCTGCCCCTGAACTTGTATATGATTAAAATGGCTTTGATCAAATGGTGTGGTTTGTCCTCAACAATTGTAGACAAGTGGAGAATTATGTGGAGTATGTTCTAACTTCTATTTTTCTATAGAATGTTCTAACTATAGTGTTGTATACTACTAGTATTGCAGATATGCTAACTTCTACTTTTTATACGAGAATGTTTAGAGATGAATTAGGGAGACAAGCCTTGCCTAACATTGAAAGAACCCTTCGATAGGGATTTCAGATTTGGTTCGGGAACCATGTAAGTGTTCATAGGCACAAATTTTAGGTTTTTTTGGGTCCAATACATTTACTTTATATTTTGATATGTGTGTGTTTCATGTGACAGATCATGAGGTTAAGCTATCTGTTGTTAAGTGTAATCTAGGCATTATACATGAAATAGCTATCTATTTGTCTAGTCTTTTGCAGCTTGAATGTGTAATTGGCATGATACTTTTGGCCTTGCCGTTTGTACTGGTGTATTGTGATGAGGACATCACACACTCGGATATAACCAACACTCCTCCAATACATAATTCAAAGACAAAACCTAGATCACGATAATTGAATTTACGGGTGAGCATGTTCCTAATGATCTGTTTATTTATATTTGAAAATATATTACTACATAATGAGTTAATTATTGTTAGGAATCATGGAGATGATGATAATATGGTTAAGGAGGAGGTTAGAGGCGTGGAGGGCCAGCAAGGGTGTCCATGTCATGTTGGAGGCCCAAACAAAGTCGACTTCGATTCTGTTTCGGAGCCCAGAAACAACCTGCACCAAAACGGACGCCCTGGTCGTATACGTAGTCCGTTTGGGTCGTTCTTTATATGGATGGAAAGATAATTTGATAACATTTCCATTGGCGCTGGTCTCAGATCCAAATTCTTCCCGAGTGGTCGGAAATTGCCGAAATACGAAGACATCCAGAAACTCTCCCGGTGTTGCAACACCGTCTTTTGGCCTTTGGGCCGTGTATTTTGTTGAGCCCACTTAGGGCTGCGTCTAGGGAAGATGGACGACCCTAGGGACCTCATAAGCGATCGCCGCCCCTTCCTTAGGGTTTGGGTTTTGCTTAAATTATTCTGCCAAGAACAGTTTCACCGTTTTGTCGGTTTGTGAGACCCCAACTCGTAAGTTTAATCATATATTTGCAATTTGGTTGCTTCTATCTTGTTCTTGCTTGTGTTCTTCGATTTGCAGGCAAGGATTAGCCTTCTTGGCGAGGTCACTCGTGCTTGCACGGTTGATAACCAGAGGAGACGTGGTGCTGCGATTGCGGGGCTCGGAACATGTTGTTCGGAAGCTGGATTGATTTGTGTCAAGCCTCCGCCAAATCCTTGTTTATCGGAACCTTTCGGAAGAACGGGACACCCCGTACACATCAAGTGGTAATCAGAGCTTCAGGTGCACCATCAGGTTCCCCCTATCCTCGTTATTTTGTTTCGTCCTAAGCTCCAGAAAATGGCCCTACAAAAATAGTTATTCGTCGTGTATCTGTTGTCCTATATCACCTTTGTGCCTCGCAATTTTCAGTTTGGTTTGTGTTTTTGAATTGTAGTCCTTCGGATTGTTATTGTGTCACTAGTCTTAGTTTGTTTCACTCTTTTGTCTAGTTTGAGGTGTGATTTGTAGAGTCCATTGTCTAGGGTCGGTAAAAGAATTAAAGCAAAACTTAGTTGTGCTTGTCCTCGTTTTTAAAGAAGATTCTTGTCTTTTGGGCTTCTGTCACATGAAAAAAGGAGAGAAGTGTCATGTTTTGGAGCTTGTGTCGAGAAAGAAAAAGGAATAAAAAACCGCACCAAAAAAAAGAGAAAGGAACAGAACATTGTTGATTGAGCCTAGAGGCAGGGTGCTTTAGTTGGAACCTTGCCAATGAGTGTCTGTCGTTTTAGTTGTGTGAGTGCATCCATTCATTGAGTTTTGTACCATTCTATTGTAATAAAAAAGAGAAAGAAGCAAAGAGTGAGAAAAAAAGGAAACAAGAAAAAGGCAAAGACGTCTTGAAAAAAAAAGAGAAAGAGCCGCACCTAAAAGAAAGATAGAAAAAAAAATCAAAGTTGCTTGCATCCTTTGTGTCCTTTGTTGAGTCATTGTTTCTTGCTTGGACTAGGTGACAGACAAGTTTAGGCCGGTGACATTGACTTACTTGGGACTACTATTCAGTTTTGCAATTCTGAATTGAAAATTTGCAATTCCTTGCTACTATATTTTGCCTATCCAAACTCCACATATATCCTTCGAACAATCACGAGTTTTGACCATCGTAATTGTTGGCTCACACTCTCCAGGTATCCTTTGTTTTGGTGATAGTAAGAACCTTGTAAGAGCTTGGTTAGATGCTTCCATTTGCATATTGAGAGTTTTCACTGTTCATACATAGTAGTGATAGGAAAATATACTTCGTGTGTTTTCTTGTTTGCTGCTAACAATGACAGGTGATGATATGAGTATCTAAACTAGTGTTGAGTTCTCAAATGGAGAAGATGGAGCAAAATCAAGTCAATAATTTATTCCAAACTTTCATTGTTGTGATGAATCGACATTGCCGTGTCGTAATTGATGGTGAAACTAGCCGCAACATTGTAAGTGCCGAGTTGGTCGAGAAACTTGGCTTGACCACACAACCGCACCCACATCCATACTATATTCGATGGGTAAATTGTTGTGAGAAGATAAAGGTAACAGAAATTGCACGGATCAATTTTTTTATTGGTACTTATAAGGATGGTGCAGATTTTGATATAGTGCTTATGCAAGCATGCCATTTGTTGCTAGGTAAACTTTGGATTGATAGAAACAATGTTCTGCATAATACTATTACTAATAGATACTCTTTTAAACATAATGGCACTAAAATAATTCTTAAACCTATGAGTGCTGCCGAAATTTTAGAAGTTGATCTAGAAAGATTTGAGAGGAGAAAGAATGAGCCTTTTAGAAAAAAATTGGGGGGAGGGGGGTTTATATTATCCAACACTTTCATCTAAATCTGAATTGATAGAAGAACAAAAAAGTTTCTTGCCTATTGTTCCAGCTAATACCTTGCAGGATATACAAAAGGATGAGGATGCGAGTGGAAGAAAATAAGGTGTTCACGAGCTCATGTGCAAATTCAGAACCATTACTTCATAATACAACTATTACTCTTGCTGAGAACACGGCTAATGTCATTTATGCTACACTCATAGAAGGTGAGAATTATATTGATGCGTTGAATTTTTCCACAAACCATGCTATCATAGAGCAATTGCTAGTGGAACCATCTCTGAATTTATCTTTGTCACATGACGATTTGCTTGTTGTTCCTTGTGATAAAGAGGTGTTGTGTGCTAGTGCTTCACTTATACCTTTGCCACAACAAATGCATGAACTTGATACTTGTTCTTTCGATTCAGATGCTTGCGCTGAAATTAAGCATTTGATTCCCATTGCTTGTGAAAATGATGAGCGAAGATTGTTGTCTTCTCTAAATACTTTGGGTTATATTGAATTTGACTCTCTTTGTGATTTAAATTCTATAGAGAGGAGAATATTTTCTGAATCTGAATTGCTTTTGTTGACACGAAACAATTTTCATCCTATAGGCAAATATGATCATAATGGTGTGTATATGGTACATAGAGTTTATATTACCTCACATCCAAAGCTACCTTGTGTTGTGCAAGAAAGTAATCAACTAACAGTCTCCACTATCATTGAACATGTCATGTCAATCTGCACCTAGTTTTGTTTTCAAGAAACAGGCTATCTTCCAAGGAGGAGAGCATTGGTGGTTTTCACCTACGATATCTTCCACAACTATGGTCAAACCAAGGACGAGATAGCTTTCAAGGAGAGGAGAATGATAAGGAAATGATACCCTTCGAAATAATCATTCAAGCACCAACGACGCCGATGACGGCTTTTCATCAAGAAGGGGAGGATGATGAGGACATCACACACTCGGATAAAACCAACACTCCACCAATACATAATTCAAGGACAAATTGAATTTACGGGTGGGCATGTTCCTAATGATCTGTTTACTTATATTTGAGAATATATTACTACATAATAAGTTAATTATTGTTAGGAACCATGGAGATGATGATAATATGGTTAAGGAGGAGGTTGGAGGCGTGGAGGGCCAGCAAGGGCGTCCATGTCATGTTGGAGGTCCAAACAAAGACGACTTCGATTCTGTTTTGGAGTCCAGAAACAACCAGCACCAAAACGGACGCCCTGGTCGTATACGTAGTCCATTTGGAACGTTCATTATATGGATGGAAAGATAATTTGATAACCTTTCCATTGGCGCTGGTCTCTCCAAATTCTTCCCGAGTCGTCGGGAATTGCCGAAATACGAAGACGTTCGAAACCGTCCGGTGTTGCACCACCGTCTTTTGGCCGTTGGGCCGTGTATTTTGTTGAGCCCACTTAGGGCTGCATCCAGGGGGATATGGACGACCCTAGGGACCTCATAAGCAGCCGCCGCCCCTTCCTTAGGGTTTGAGTTTTGCTTAAATTATTCTGTCAAGAACAGTTTCGTCGTTTTGTCGGTTTATGAGACCCCAACTCGTGAGTTTAATCATATATTTGCAATTTGGTTGCTTCTATCTTGTTCTTGCTTGTGTTCTTCGATTCGCAGGTAAGGATTAGCCTTCTTGGCGAGGTCAGTCGTGCTTGCACGGTTGATAACCGAGAGGAGACGTGGTGCTGCGATTGCGGGGTTCGAACGTGTTGTTCGGAAGCCGGATCGATTTGTGTCAAGCCTCCGCCAAATCGTTGTTTATCGGAACCTTTCGGAAGATCGGGACACCCCGTACACATCATATTGTACTGTAATCAGTCATCGGTTTGCCAAGAATTAAGAGGCTCGTAGATCTATCTTTGATTTCACTATCTTTTGCCAAGAATTAAGAAGCTCTGCAATAAATTAATCTTTAATTTTTTATAATATTTTAAGTTCATTTCACAAACCCACCAATCAAGTAAATTTTGCAGTAAATTAAGCTCTAATTTGACTATGGGCTGGCAAGTCTAACATTTTACGCTTGACATTTCAGGTTTAAACCAAAGT
Organism: Chloris gayana; assembly: GCA_031894775.1. Lineage (NCBI taxonomy): Eukaryota > Viridiplantae > Streptophyta > Magnoliopsida > Poales > Poaceae > Chloris > Chloris gayana. Next base: position 461,886 of record JAUNZO010001356.1, read on the forward strand.
ATTGGTGGGTTTGTGAAATTTACTCTAACATTTCACGCTTAAACTAATGTAGGCTTAAGCTGAAGTCATGATATGAACTCAAAGTAGGGGTGGAAAATGGATGCGGATAATACGTATTATTCGATATTCGTAGCCGAGAAAATGTAAATATGGTACAAAATGTCCGAATTCGATTAAGATTTTTAGAGTATTTGTATTTGTTTAGAAATATGGATATGAAAGTGGTTTGGGATTTTAACATCCAATATCTCAGCTATTCATATTTATTCATATCCGTATTTGTATCCGTCATTATATCAGAATTATTTCTTTATATTATATCTAAATTATTAGAAAATATGTTCAAATTTGATGTGCTTTAGTGACTCCTAAAGTATAATATATCAAATGAAATCACTAATGGAAATTTTAAGATGAAGAGGTGTAGATAACTATCCTCACAACATATAAAGTTAGATGTTTTCGTATCCATCCGAACTAGTGAGTTATTCGATTTGTATTCGTATTCGATAAACAAACAGGTGTCCACGTATATTGATATGCCGACACAATTATATATGGTAGATTCCAATTAAGTATTGACATTTCACTTCCTTTATCCGTACACACAACACATAGATTAGTTCATGACATGGTTAACTCTTACCTTAGTTAGCATTGTTTGCGCATTCATCCTAGAGTTAGCTTCCAATTCACAAGGCACTCAATTCGAGCTCTGAAGTTACAACATCAGTTTTTAGAAATGCTCCTGAATTTGTACCGATCAAATCTTACATGGGATTAAGTCGATACTTTGTGATGTTCCTATTCTTATGCTACTGATTGCAATTTGGCCAACCATATGAACTTAGTCCATAGACTTGAGCAACATCATTTCACTCACAAACTGCCCAACATCCACCCCTTGCGTACGAGTCCACATGAGATTGGTTTCCCCATGCCCAGCTCGGCCAACCCAATCTGCCAAGGCGCGTATATTTGGCCAGCTCCCAAAATTTCCACCAGCCACCGCGCCAACCCGAGTCCACCGAATTGACCTTCATACCCATAGGCCTTCAAAAAAAATAACACGCACAACTGCACTTCCATCCGCCACTATCCGGTGGAGGGCGTTCTTGTAATCTCTTGCCACGGGCACCTCAAATTCTCCCACCCCCTCACGCAGCCCACCCAAATCCCTAGAACAGCGTGCCCCTCATGCCGCCACTCTACGACCCTAGCGCCGCTCGCGCCGCCACTCTATGACTCCTGTTGAGGGCCCGACGCGAGCCGGGCTTCGCGAGGAAGCAACGCCAAGGACCGCCGATACATATTTCTCACAATAATGCCGGGTTTTGTCTTCAAGCATCATGCACAAGTCGCCGAACGACGCGACGCACCTGAAGCGAAGGAGGTGCCTTGAGACGAAGTCACCGGGAAGCCCGAAGAAGGGGACGAGCCCCAGGTGCAAAGGCCCGCGGCCCGGGGGCTCCGTCGACTCCAGCCACCCCGGCCACCCCTGCCATCCCGGCGACCCCGACCACCCCGGCGACCAGCCACTCCTGCGACCCCGGTGACCCCGGCCACCCGAGGCGACTACATCTCCACCACCATCCCATCGGTCACCACCTTCGCCTCCACTACCTCATCTACGCCACTACGGTCATCCACAAGGTCCGGTCATGACGACGAAGGGTGGACGGAAGAAGGCACAAGGGAGCTGGATAATAGGTACACTCCTCACATGGTTCCTTTTTTCATGCGTCTTGCACACTTTGTGACCATGCGTCGGTTGTTTGTACTAATATTAGGGGTGATTCTCGGAGCCTCTTGTCCAATGTGACCTTGATTTACGGTAGCACTAACTAAATAAGGTGTTTCCGGTCGTAAGCAGTGCTGCTTGATGTCGAATAGAGGCAAGGTTCCATAGGAGAATGTTGAGTCGATTGTTTTTAGGGGCGCCTAGCAATTTCAGATTCTGCAGGATCTCGTGATAGCTGTTTAGGCCCCGTAGATTAGAGTGAAAATCATTTCAGTTTCTACTAGTAGTTTAGTTTCGGAGATGATTACGTGCATTGATTTACTCATCTTTTCTCTCACAATAATTTGTACTTTACTATTGTTGCATAAATATTAATCTGTTTTTCATGTTCTCTCCCACCTCAGGACTTTCTCTCATCCCGGGATCCTCACTGTGTCCATATCAATAAGAGCGCCTCAAACGATGCATGGCCAACAGTAAAAGGGTGGAGGAACTTCAAAAAGCATGGTCTCGCAGTGAGTTGAATACAACCATGGCTCCAGAGAAGAATAAGAGACCTCATAAAAATAGTGAAACCTCCGGATCCGAGTATGATCCTACTCTTGATGATACTAGTGATGCAGATTTAATCAATTTTGACGAGTCTTGAGGTAGCATTCCTCCGTCTTGTCATGGCTTCACTTGTCGTTTTCTTTCTCATACAACATAAATTCTCTACAAACTTTGTTGACTAATCCATGCTTTCATTTCAAATAGACATTTAATAAGGGCAGCAAGAAAGCTAACAAACAGACTTCGGATGTTCTTGTCGGTGCAATCAAGTTTAGGAGTCGTAAGAGAGTTTTTGCACAACAACCTACTGTCCGCACAAGGTCAAAGAAAAGCAAACCCCAGTCTAATTCAAGTTAAACGAGCAAGTGACCTCCCTGCTTTCATTGAAGGCTAGTTGTAACAACTCTCGGAAAATAATGCATTTCATGTCATCATGAGCATGTCATCACATTGTGCATTTTGAAGATATCAAATTTTGTGCTAATAATAAACACATAAAATAACAAAATAGATAAAGAAGAAAGGAAGTGTTTAAAAAGAAATGAAATAAGCAGGAAATTCATGTTTAATATTTTCTATGGCTCAAATATCATAAGTAAAGATTTATGAAAATGTCCTGAAAAGATTTTGCCTTGTAGAAATATTTACAAGAAATACACAAAGCTTCTTTAATTAATTTTAACTATGAATTTTTAATCCGAAAAAATGATTTGGAGTTTTACCCTGGACTTAACAGGAAATATGCCTAAATTGTTTTCATTTAAACCCCTAAAAAATTTGGGAATTTTTGGAGCTCGGGAAGGCTACTTTTTAATTACGCGAAAGTCCGAGGGCGTTTTTGCAAAATGGCCGGGACCGGCCTACTGAGCCGATCTCTTCTTCCTCTCTCCCTCTCCCGCGTCTCACCACCGCCCGCGCCCGCACCGCCTCCCCGGCGAGCCACCACGCCGCCGACCACGCAGTGCTTGGCACCACGCAGCTGCTTGGCCGGCTTCACCGCCTTCCGGCCGAATAAGACACCCCCCCGGCTCGCACTTATCCCTTTCTCCATTTCTACCACCGTAATAGCCCCGCACCCTTGCTCTCACCGCCGACAGGCTGCTCGGGTTGCTCCACCTCCGTTCCAAGATCACTAGAGCATCCGCCCGGCCCTCCGCCATCTCCCCTACCATTCAAAATCGAGCCCGAAACCACCCCACCCCCGCCAGCTCGAGCTCATCTTTTCCGAAGCGACCAAGCCGTCCGCCATCACCGCGCCGGGAAATTAAAGCTGCTCGGTGAGTTACCGCAACTCGTGGTGGCTTCAGTCGGTGCGCAACATGATGTTCTTCCTCTTTAGCAACTTCTCATCGACTTTCTTCCACAGGTCACCGCGTAAATCGCCGTTTTCTCCACGTCCGGTCGCCGCCGTCCAAGCCGTCCACGGTGAGCACACCTCTCCGAGCTTGCTCATGTCTTTTTGATTCCATGACGAGCTTGCGCATGCTCCGTAGTACGTGTCGGTAGGTTTTTCCCAATTTTTGTGCTCGTGGTGAGCTCGCGCCACCGCCGGAGAGTTCGCCATGGCCGGACCTCGCCGTCGGTGTAGCTAGGGTCGAGCTCATGTGAGCGCGTCCGTATCCTTGTGTTCGCCATGCGCCATAGAGTAGTTTGGTGGTCACGCGGCGAGCTTTGCTCCACGCCCGACCAACTTCGGCCGTCGCGCCGTCGCCGACCCGCCGCCGCGGCGAGGCCACACCGCGGGCCACACGATCGTGGGATCGCGTGTGGCCACGGCGGATCTCGTGCGGTCAACCCCGTAGCCCTCCGCGTGGCATAGAATCGAATTCAAATTTCCAAAATTCGTAGAAAATTCAGTAAAAATCAGAAAAATGCCAAACCAAGTTTGTTAGACTCGAAAAAATGAGATCTATTTATTGGTGAAATAAAATGTTTATTTTGAGTAAATTTATTTATAATTAGTAATTAATCACTTTCTTTGATTAGAGAAAAGCTATTATTTTATATAAAGAAAATGTTTAATTATGAAAAAAATTTATTTGATGAAGAAGATACTTGCAGACGAAATTATGTATGAAATTTATTTTCCAAAAAATTAAACTTAAATTGCATTATTTTATGTGATCATAATCTATTAACCCTTTATCACTTAAAGTATAACTTATTTATTGCTTAATAAACAAGAATCATTTATTAATTGTTAAACCTAAGTAATTAAGAAACAGAATTAATTAATAAATAATGATCTTGATTAAACATTCATTAATCAAGCATAATTACTCGTTAATTATTGCTTAATGAACATGCTTATCCCTAATTGTTAATTAAATAAGATGATTAAGCATTAATTGTTAATTATTTCTGATCGGACCTAATTAATGAATCCTTGCATAATTTCATCATAAGCATTCATGCATACATGATTGTGATTCGCAACGTATTGTCTGGTCGACTAGGTTACGAAGTGATCGAGGTTCCACCCGAGGTCGAGTCGGAGCCGGAATCTTGAAGTCGACCCAGCCGCGAGGAAGCTAACTTCGAACAGAATCAAGGCAAGCCCCGGTGCATCCTACCTATGTTTTTTTAAATATTTTACTTTATCACATAGTACGGTTATGCTTGTGCATTAGGTGTTAGGGAATGGTTGACACCCTAGTTGCATTATGGTAGGTTTCCGTTTGATTATTCTATACTTGGTACAGGTAGCTCAATAGAGGCTAAGCTTAATTTCATAGTCACAACGGTAGATGTTTAGGGAATCTTAAAGCATGGAGGCTTTAAGGGTTTTGTGTTTACATTAAGATGAAGAGAGAGTTAATGAAGTTGAGACCGGACGGGCCCCAGTAGGAGAAAGGGCAAGACGGAGATGAGGTCTTGCAAGGTGGTAGCCCCGTCTCGTGTCGGTCAAGGACCGTATCGTTGTCGGCTTAGTTGAACAAGTTTGAACGTACCGCACTACATGCTGGTATCATGGGCCCAACAAGCTGATGTACCCTATCGCCCCGGAGATGTAGCGTAGCCGACTCTCTTTTGTCGTCTGTTAGTGAGAGGATAGTCTCACGGGAGGGAGATGGGTCGATCACGAGGGAAGTCGTCGCTTCGCCATACTCCCGGGAGAGTTTGGAAACGGCTAGTCTCGCTGTCGGTGTTAGCGGGAAAGGTTGTCGTATACGATCGGTGTGATGCGTATACGTCGTGTAGTCGGGTTTTGCCAGCTGGTATAAATCGATTTGAATCGCTGTCCCTCGTAGTAATGAGTACCGCTTGTTTAGCTCGTCACATCGTAGTAAACTATATGAAGATGAAGATGAGAGATGAAAGGAGTAATGATATATTTTATCTTGATTGAGAACTTGATTGCAATAGTGATAGGTTGCAAACACCAAGGCTAATGAACTTAACATGAGCTAAAATATTGAAAGTAAGGACCTAACCTTTAATGCTGTTTTTCGCAAAGGAGTAAACCCCACGACCAAAAAAAAAGCCTTTGCATACTAGGCGTCGGCCTTAGCGTGCCATGTTGACGGGTCAGTCTTGCTGAGTATTAGAATACTCGGGGTTTGTTCGTTACCTTTCAGGGAACGAGTCGTACTACCACGACTTGCATGGCAGCTTCCCCGAAGAGGAGCAATGTCCGGAAGGAGGTTCCCTTCGGTGGGAACGTATCCCCACGCCTTGAAGAGGAGGACCGTGATGTATGAAGGGCTCGGTGCATCACGTTGTTTCGTTTGAAGTCTTTTGAGTTGTACAATAACACAAGCTTCCGCTGAATACTCGTAGGATGTTAAACTTCAATAAAGTTATATTCCGCTGGACGAATGTTTGTATTTTGAAAACCTGGTTGTATTATACCATGATGTATATATTCTGGCTTGTATAAGATGATGGTTCTGTTGTAACTCGTTTCGTTGAGTGTCCCTCTATACCGATTCCCGGGTGTCCCGGAGGGGCTGTCACAGCTGGTATCGGAGCGGTTCGGAGGCAACAGACACATCATTACAAGTCTATTTTCAAAACTTAACACGTTCATATGATAGATAACGAGAGAGTACGGAGCCTATAAGGATGTAGAATAGTTAGGATTTTACTAACTGTTCGACGTTTGGGTTTAGGAAGTGCTAACTATTCGTCGTAGTTTTTCTCTACTATCGTACGTATAGTTAGTTCACGAGCATGCATCATGTCATATTATGCACTAAATAAATATTCGGGTATATACTTAGCTAGTTCGTAGTACTATATAGGTTGTTCCGTTCGTTTTCTTCGTGGGAAGAAGTGTTTAACTTGTTTAAACATGTTCCCTGCAGATGCCTGTGACTCACGGTAGGAAGCGCGCCCGGGAGGAGGAGGACGCACGGGCTGCACGCGTTGCTCGAGCTGGAGCAGCGAATCCACGACCTGGAGTTGAGGACATAGAGCCGGGATCGACGGTTGGGTGCTTGGAAGCACCGCTGTCGAGTGAACTGTCGAGGAGGTTCGGAGGTCCCACGCCGGGATCGCTGAGCTGGAGGGGCAGCTAGTGGAGGTGACCCAGGACCGTGACGAGTATCGTGGGGCGGCCATCGCCTTGGACGAGCAGCTGACCACGGTTACCGAGGAGCGAGACGCCGCTCGCGAGGTAGACGACACGCATGAGCTACGGTTGGAGCAGATGACGGCGCAGCGGAACCACGTGATGGAGAACCCGATCGAGAGAGAGCTTGAGCTGGGTCAGCTGGAGGGACTGTACGACGGACCGGCCGAGCACACCATGCACCGCTCCACGAGCACGACGCACCGGTTGAGCAGTTCGAGCAGTTGCAGCAGCAGCAGCAGCGAGGTCCCCCGGACGACGCCGAGGAGGTCTCCGGGATGGACTACGAGCCACCACCCGCTTCACCAGCCAAGGACGTCGAGTCGAACGCCGATAGCCACGCGCCGTCGGCTTAGGCGTGTGTGTTTTCACCGATGTAGGGGATAGCCACATTTTGCTGACATAGGTCGGATGTAGATAGGGTACTAGCAGGTGTTTGGGGCAGTTGGGAGTGTATGAAAAGTGGGTTTGAGTCGTACCAACAATAACTAATGGAAAGGAAGTGGTAGTAATATATATATGCAGTTGCTAGACAAAAAAACATTTGCTGAAATATTAGGATTAGTTTCTACTTGTATTTGATACTCTTACTTCTCCACGAGAGATGGACAGACACGAGTACTGGTGTGAGTGAAGTAAGAGGACCAAGGGAGGATGTTCGTGTAGTCGAGCTGGAGAGACAGCTGCAGGAAAAGGAGGAGTTGTTAGCACTTACGAGAGGCGCAGTTGCTAAACAAGGAGCAGCAGATTCAATTTAAGGATCAGCAACTAGCAAATGCACATGCACCGATCGCTCGGTTAGAGCAAGATCTATTGCAAGCACACAATGCAATAGTGAATGAAGCAATAGGAGAGCAACCTCCGGAAGATGAACCAGTAGTGCAGGAAAATCCTATGGAGCCTGAATCGAAGAAGAAGAGGAGGATCCTGAAGAGATAATGGACGTGGATTCAGTCATAGACTTCACGGAGATTCCACGACTAGAGGATGCGAGAATCCGAGACAGGCAGTTCCATAAGTCGGAGGTGACATCCAGGCGTCGCGAAGAATAGTAGAGTGCTAGCTAGTAGCAAGTGAGAAAACTAGTATGTAAAGTAGGAGATAGTTAAATAACGAGCGTGATGTAACCACGCATGAGTGTATCATAGGAACCGTTGTAACGTGGATGTATAAGCATGTGTTGATGGATTTGGTGGTTGCTTTAATAAAGATGGATTGTTGCATAAGATTCATTTGGGAATTCTCATCTACGTATTCCTGTTTCTTCCATTATTATGTTGGAATGAAGATGTCTAACGTAAACTTTTCTTGGACAGAATGGTTGGAACAAGGAGACGCGATGAGCCCGAGAGTTCTCAACGCGGGGCGGGAACACCACCACCACCCCCGACCTTGGCACGAGGCCATCGCCACAGATCTGGATTCTCGCGCGGAGCAGCGAGAATTATTGGAGCAATTGGTCCGCAACACCGCTCCACGAGAACGTCACCAAGGCCGCAATGCACCGGAGGAAAGGGTGACCTTCTCGGACTTCTTATCGGTTCGCCCCCGGTCTTCTCGGATGCGGGTGAGCCCTTGGAAGTTGACAACCGGCTACGCACCATCGAGTCGAAGCTGGAGCTATTCCCATGCACGGATCATCGGAAGACCCTCTTCGCTTCCCAACAATTGCAAGGATTTGCTGGAGCCCGGTGGGCCAACTACAAAGCGATGTTTCCTCCAGGACATCAAATTTCATGGGCGAGTTCACTAAAGCCTTCAGAGAGCATCATATCCCGGAAGGCTTAATGAATCGAAGAGGAAGGAGTTCCTATCACCGAAGCAAGGGGATATGAATGTGCACACCTACTCCAAGGTATTTAACCGCCTTGCTCGATACGCTCCCGAACATGTGGACACAGATGCCAAGAAGAAGAATCTATTCAAGGAGGGAATGAGTACTAAGCTACGGTCTCTATTGGTGTTAAACAAGACCGACAACTTCACCGACTTTGTGAGTGACGCTATCGCACCGGAAGACTCTATCCGTCTTCATCGGACGGAGAAGAACAAGAAGAGGCCGGCTATCGGACAAGGAAGTGGGGGACCATCAAAGTACAGGCTGGTCTACACCGCACCGTTAGGTCAGCGTTATCAGCATCCACCCTCTCGTCCTAATTATTACCGGCAGTCTCAACCACCTCAGCAATCTCAGCAGCAGCGGCCGAATCGATATCGTCCGCCCTATCAGCAACAGAACCCTCGGAATCCCGGATCGGTGGGTCAAGCACCGCAGCAGAATGGACCGGCATGTTTCAATTGTGGCCGTTCAGGACATTATTACCGCAGTTGTCCATATCCTCGAAGGCACCATACGCACCTGGACCTCAAGGACAGCCGCAGAACCAACAGCGGGCACCAGCCAAGAGTACACCAAGCAAAGACCGGCCGTGCCAACTTTACTACGGCCGAGGAGCAACCCGAAAGAGGACAAATCTTAGCGGGTATGTTTTCTATCGCTGATCATCCTGCTATGGTTTTATTTGATTCGGGAGCTACGCATAATTTCATCAGCAAGTCATATGTTGCTAAGCATTGCATCATGCCATCCATGTTGCTATGTGCTCATATCATTTCAACACCTGGGGTAAAATCCTTACTAATGAAGAAGCGACCAATATGCCATTAAGACTGGGTAGTAAGGTTTATTCCACTCTATTAATCATACTAGATGGGCAAGGGTTAGATGCAATTATTGGCATGCAATGGATGAATTTCCACAAGGCAGTATTGGATATAGCATCTCGAGCCGCATATCCGAACTCCCCTGTTCACGGTCGAGATTGCTTACTCTTAACTTTTCCTCAAGCTATGCTGCCAATGGTCAATAAGACTCTAGGTAAGAGTCCGGAGGATATACCCATAGTCCGTGAGTATCCGGATGTCTTTCCGGACGACTTGCCGGGACTACCGCCGGACCGAGCGGTAGAGTTTAAGATGGAATTATAGCCTGGAACAGCACCAATATCAAGAAGGCCGTATCGGATGCCGCCGAATGAGCTGGCAGAATTGAAAGTGCAACTAAAGGGATTATTGGACAAACGGTATATACGTCCGAGTTCATCACCATGGGGATGCCCGACCTTGTTCGTAAAGAAGAAAGACAAGACATTGAGGCTATGTGTGGATTATAGACCTCTCGAATTCGGTTACCATCAAGAACAAGTATCCTCTTCCGAGGATTGATATCTTGTTTGATCAACCGATGGGAGCTAAAGTTTTCTCCAAGATAGATCTTCGCTCGGGATATCATCGGATTAAGATAAGAGCCGAAGATATACCGAAGACTGCATTCTCCACAAGATATGGACTTTATGAGTATCCGGTGATGTCATTTGGATTGACCAATGCACCAAGCACATTTCATGTATCTCATGAATTCGGTATTCATGCCGGATACTCATGCCAAGTTCAGCAAGTCAACGAGAGGAACATGCCAATCACTTAAGAGTTGCGTTGCAACGACTAAGGGATCATCGACTTTATGCTAAGTTCAGCAAGTGTGAGTTTTGGCTAAAAGAAGTACCGTTCTAGGTCATGTGATATCAGCCGAAGGAGCGGCCGTTGACCCGGCAAAGTTCAAGAAGTGTTGGATTGGAAATCACCGAAGTCCGTCTCACGGATCGGAAGTTTCTTGGGATTAGTCGGTTATTATAGAAGGTTTATCCCAAACTTCTCAAAGATCGCCAAGCCAATGACTAAGCTATTGGAAAAGGATAAGAAGTACGTATGGAGCAAAGAATGTGAAGAAGCTTTTCAAACGTTAAAGAAGTTGTTGACCACAGCTCCCGTACTTGCTCAGCCAGATCCGACGAAGCCTTTTGATGTGTATTGTGATGCATCGGGAACAGGACTCGGATGTGTTCTAATGCAAGAAGGTCGAGTGATTGCCTATGCTTCTCGACAACTAAGGCGTCATGAGGAACACTATCCTACGCATGATCCGGAACTAGCAGCAGTGGTACTCGCATTGAAGGGTTGGAGGCACTATCTCTTGGGTAACTTGGTACATTTATACATAGACCACAAGAGTCTCAAGTACATTTTCACTCAAGCAGATCCGAATATGCGACAACGAAGATGGTTAGAACTGATCAAGGATTATGAGCTGGAAATTCACTACCACCCAGGGAAGGCAAACGTGGTAGCTGATGCATTAAGTCGCAAGGCCCATTGCAATAATCTCATGACTCAACTTTTGATTCAAGCACATCCATCCGAAGGTGAGGAGCCAAATCTTAGGATCATTCCGTATGGAACCTTGACTAATTTGGCTCTGATTCCTACCTTTCGTGAAGAAGTGGTAGCAGCTCAACGAAAAGCGTTGGTATAGGACACATAAGGAGACGACTCAGGAAGGGTGAAGTTAAATGCTTCAGGGAGGACGAGGCAGGAGTTATTTGGTTCAAGAATCGATTGGTAGTACCGAAAGACCTATCGCTTCGCAAGAAGATAATGGATGAAGCTCATATGTCCAAATATTCTATTCATCCTGGAACTAACAAGATGTATCAAGATCTAAAGCAAAGATTTTGGTGGACACGCATGAAGCGGGAAATAGCCAAGTATGTCAATGAATGTGATGTCCGTCGACGGGTCAAAGCCGAGCACTTGAAGCAAGCACGACCCTTACAACCTCTCGAGTATTCCTCAATGGAAGTGGGAAGACGTCGGCATGGATTTCATCATGGGATTACCACAAAGTCCACGGAAACATGACTCTATCCGAGTTATTGTGGACCGGTTGACGAAGTCTGCTCACTTCATACCGGTACATACACGGTACAATCGCCGAGAAGTATGTAGAGTTATACATCACTCGAATTCTCTCGTTTGCATGGAGTGCCGAAGACCATTATATCGGATAGAGGAACGCAGTTTGTCTCCGGATTCCGGGAACAACTACAAGAATCCTTGGGAATAAAGTTGATACGGAGCTCAGCATATCATCCTCAAACGGATGGGCGGACAGAAAGGATCAATCAATATCTCGAGGATATGCTTCGAGCATGCGTCTTGACCTATGGTAAAGATTGGGAGAAGTGTTTACCTTTGGCGAGTTCTCCTACAATAACAGCTATCAAGAGAGTGCCGAATGTCACCGTTCCAAGCTCTATATGGACGTAGTTGTCGTACACCCTTGAATTGGTCCGAAAGTGGAGAGAGAGTAATCTTAGGACCAGATCTAGTAAGAGCTGCAGAGGAACAAGTACATCTCATTCGAGTAGAACCTTAAAAGGGCTAAATCTCGACAGATCGGCTATACCGACAAAAGACGTCGAGAGTTAGTATTTCAGAGTTGGAGATCAAGTCTATCTTCGAGTATCTCCTACCAAAGGTGTTCAAAGATTTGGAATCAAAGGCAAGTTAGCACCACGATACCTTTTCCTATCCTAGAAAGATGTGGAGCCGTGGCGTATCGATCGGAGTTGCCATCCCACTTGGCGGTATCCATAACATATTTCATGTATCTCAACCGAAGAAGTGTTTAAAATCCCCAATGGATATACCGACAACCGAGGTGGAACAGCTACAGACGGACTTGACATACGACAAACGACCCGTTAAAGTTCTCGACACCAAGGATAGAGTGACTCGTCATCGGACCATCAAGTTCTACAAGATCCAATGGAGTAATCACTCGGAAGCTGAAGCTACTTGGGAACAAGAAGAATTTTTCGATCAAACTACCCCGAGTTCTTTAGCACTCTCGCCTAGTCGTTTCGATCGTGAATCTCGGGATGAGATTCCCGAAAGGGGGAGGGCTGTAACAACTCTCGAGAAAATAATGCATTTCATGTCATCATGAGCATGTCATCACATTGTGCATTTTGAAGATATCAAATTTTGTGCTAATAATAAACACATAAAATAACAAAATAGATAAAGAAGAAAGGAAGTGTTTAAAAAGAAATGAAATAAGCAGGAAATTCATGTTTAATATTTTCTATGGCTCAAATATCATAAGTAAAGATTTATGAAAATGTCCTGAAAAGATTTTGCCTTGTAGAAATATTTACAAGAAATACACAAAGCTTCTTTAATTAATTTTAACTATGAATTTTTAATCCGAAAAAAATGATTTGGAGTTTTACCCTGGACTTAATAGGAAATATGCCTAAAATGTTTTCATTTAAATCCCTGAAAAATTTGGGAATTTTTGGAGCTTAGGAAGGCTACTTTTTAATTACGCGAAAGTCCAAGGGCGTTTTTGCAAAATGGCCGGGATCGGCCTACGAGCCGATCTCTTCTTCCTCTCTCCCTCTCCCGTGTCTCACCACCGCCCGCGCCCTGCACCGCCTCCCCGGCGAGCCGCCACGCCGCCGACCACGCAGGTGCTTGGCACCACGCCGTCGCTTCGCCGGCTTCACCGCCTTCCGCCGAATAAGACCCCCCCGGCTCGCACTTATCCCTTTCTCCATTTCTCGCCACTGCGATAGCCCCACACCCTTGCTCTCACCGCCGGCGAGTCGCTCGGGTTGCTCCCCTCCGTTCCAAGATCACCGGAGCATCCGCCGACCCTCCGCCATCTCCCCTACCATTCAATCGAGCCCGAAACCATCACCCCGCCGGCTCGAGCTCATCTTTTCCGAAGCGACCAAGCCGTCCGCCATCACCGCGCCGGGAAATTAAAGCTGCTCGGTGAGTTACCGCAACTCGTGGTGGCTTCAGCTGGTGCGCAACATGATGTTCTTCCTCTTTAGCAACTTCTCATCGACTTTCTTCCACATGTCACCGCGTAAATCGCCGTTTTCTCCACATCCGGTCGCCGCCGTCCAAGCCGTCCACGGTGAGCACACCTCTCCGAGCTTGCTCATGTCTTTTTGATTCCATGACGAGCTTGCGCATGGTATGTAGTACGTGTCGGTAGGTTTTTCCCAATTTTTGTGCTCTGTGGTGAGCTCGCGCCACCGCCCGAGAGTTCGCCATGGCCGGACCTCGCCGCCGGTGTAGCTAGGGTCGAGCTCATGTGAGCGCGTCTCGTATCCTTGTGTTCGCCATGCGCCGTAGAGTAGTTTGGTGGTCACGCGGCGAGCTTTGCTCCACGCCCGGCCAACTCCGGCCGTCACGCCGCCGCCGACCCGCCGCCGCGGCGAGGCCACACGCCCGTGGGATCGCGTGTGGCCACGGCGGATCTCGTGGGTCAACCCCGTAGCCCTCCGTGTGGCACGTAATCAAATTCAAATTTCCAAAATTCGTAGAAAATTCAGTAAAAATCGGAAAAATTCCAAACCAAGTTTGTTAGACTCGGAAAAATGAGATCTATTTATTGGTGAAATAAAATGTTTATTTTGAGTAAATTTATTTATAATTAGTAATTAATCACTTTCTTTGATTAGAGAAAAGCTATTATTTTATATAAATAAAATGTTTAATTGTGAAAAAATAATTTTATTTGATGAAGAAGATACTTGCAGACGAAATTATGTATGAAATTTATTTTCCAAAAATTAAACTTAAATTGCATTATTTTATGTGATCACAATCTATTAACCCTTTATCACTTAAAGTAATAACTTATTTATTGCTTAATAAACAAGAATCATTTATTAATTATTAAACCTAAGTAATTAAGAAACAAAATTAATTAATAAATAATGATCTTGATTAAACATTCATTAATCAGCATAATTACTCGTTAATTATTGCTTAATGAACATGCTTATCCCTAATTGTTAATTAAATAAGATGATTAAGCATTAATTGTTAATTATTACTGATCAGACCTAATTAATGAATCCTTGCATAATTTCATCATAAGCATTCATGCATACATGATTGTGATTCGCAACGTATTGCTGGTCGACTAGGTTACAAGTGATCGAGGTTCCACCCGAGGTCGAGTCAGTGTCGGGAATCTTGAAGTCGACCCAGTCGCCGAGGAAGCTAACTTCGAACGAGAATCAAGGCAAGCCTCGGTGCATCCTAGCTATGTTTTTTTAAAATATTTTACTTTATCACATAGTACGATTATGCTTGTGCATTAGGTGTTAGGGAATGGTTGACACCCTAGTTGCATTATGGTAGGTTTCCGTTTGATTATTCTATACTTGGTACAGGTAGCTCAATAGAGGCTAAGCTTAATTTCATAGTCGCAATGGTAGATGTTTAGGGAATCTTAAAGCATGGAGGCTTTAAGGGTTTTGTGTTTACATTAAGATGAAGAGAGGGTTAATGAAGTTGAGACCGGACGGGCCCCGTAGGAGAAAGGGCAAGACGGAGATGAGGTCTTGCAAGGTGGTAGCCCCGTCCGTGTCGGTCAAGAATCGTACCGTTGTTGGCTTAGTTGAACAAGTTTGAACGTACCGCACTACATGCTGGTATCATGGGCCCAGACAAGCTGATGTACCCTATCGCCCCGAGAGATGTAGCGTAGCCGACTCTCTTTTGCCGGTCGTTAGTGAGAGGATAGTCTCACGGGAGGGAGATGGGTCGATCACGAGGGAAGTCGTGGCTTCGCCATACTCCCGGGAGAGTTTGGAAACGGCTAGTCTCGCTGTCAGGTGCTAGCGGGAAAGGTTGTCGTATACGATCGGTGTGATGCGTATACGTCGTGTAGTCGGGTTTTGCCAGCTGGTATAAATCGATTCGAATCGCTGTCCCTCGCAGTAATGAGTACCGCTTGTTTAGCTCGTCACATCGTAGTAAACTATATGAAGATGAAGATGAGAGATGAAAGGAGTAATGATCTATTTTATCTTGATTGAGAACTTGATTGCAATAGTGATAGGTTGCAAACACCAAGGCTAATGAACTTAACATGAGCTAAAATATTGAAAGTAAGGACCCAACCTTTAATGCTGTTTTTCGCAAAGGAGTAAACCCCACAGCCAAAAAAAAAAGCCTTTGCATACTAGGCGTCGGCCTTAGCGTGCCATGTTGACGGGTCGGTCTTGCTGAGTATTAGAATACTCGGGGTTTGTTCGTTACCTTTCGGGGAACGAGTCGTACTACCACGACTTGCATGGCAGCTTCCCGAAGAGGAGCAATGTCCGGAAGGAGGTTCCCTTCGGTGGGAACGTATCCCCACGCCTTGAAGAGAGAGGACCGTGATGTACGAAGGACTCGGTGTATCACGTTGTTTCGTTTGAAGTCTTTTGAGTTGTACAATAACACAAGCTTCCGCTGAATACTCGTAGGATGTTAAACTTCAATAAAGTTATATTCCGCTGCACGAATGTTTGTATTTTGAAAACCTGATTGTATTATACCATGATGTATATATTCTGGCTTGTATAAGATGATGGTTCTGTTGTAACTCGTTTCGTCGAGTGTCCCTCTCGTACCGATTCCTGGGTGTCCCGGAGGGGATGTCACACTAATTTACTACCATTTCTATTAGCTTTGATAACTCATTGAATGCACTCTTACTTGCTGACATTATTTTTAGGTGCTAGCATTTCCGTGCATGATAAGAATACCAACATGACCACTTGGGTTGGCATTTCCTTACATGATGAGAACACCAACATGACCATTGGGCCTCGACGTTTCCTTGCATGATGAGAACACCAACATGACCATTGGGATCGACGTTTCCTTGCATGATGAGAACACCAACATGACCATTGGGGCTGACATTTCCTTGCATGATAAGAACACCAACATGACTTCCGGGTGACATTTCCTTGCATGATGTGATCACCAACATGACCACCGGAGGTGATGACATTTCTTGGCCTAATGGGAACGACTATATGTTCAATGAAGGTGGTGTTTCTCTTAATATCATTCTATTATCTGCGATTCCATGATGAGATCATTCTTACTCGGTGCCTTTCTTTAGATGGCTTTGTCCGAGAAAGATGACCACATCACCATGGCTAAAGGAGCTTATGGTATTACCCATCCCGATGGCAACCATGCGATGACCAATCAAGGTGATAATTTGCTCATCTGTTCTCTATGGTCCATACTCGCCTCACCGGTTTCATGATGAGATTATATCAATGTTTGCTTCTCACTATTTGTGTTTTTATGTACATTTGCAACCGAGAGGAGGAGATGGAATTGAACCGAGGTAGAAGTATGGGTCAGGTCTCCAAAGAATGAACCGGGCTCGACGTGGGCAGCTGCGAGTTGTCATAACTAAAGGGCATCAAAGGCCTCTCGGTACCACTTGTCGCTGCAAAGTTTGCAACTGAATGCAATATTATCGTGAGGAACCACATTCCTGTGTTCACCCATTAGAAGAAATATAAGAATTCTACGTGGTTCACTTCCTTTTGCAACTTCCTTCAAGTAAGTTGATTCTCCATTCATTTTCCATCGTGTTTACGAACCCTTTTGTGCAGTAATTTAGGATGATCATTCTTTTTGGGTACCTGCTAGTCTTTTTGCATCTTAATCTCAACATGATTCATGAGTTGATAGTATTCACAACTTGCTTTTAACTGTTCGGATTTATCGTTAAGTTAAACAAAACTAAACCGTCTGTTTTGTTTGAGTAATTATCTTGATGGTGTTAATCTGTTGAAAATTAGGTTGATACGCTTTCTAATTTCCATGATTTGGAGTGTTTATTTTTAAAGGAAATATACTACCTATTTTTTACATTATTCATTTATTAGATATTAAATTTTAGGTGACGACGTCGAATGGATCCCGCCGGAAGAGACAATTGCAAGGCAAGCCCGGTGCATTCCTATTATTTCGAAATGTCTCTCTTTTATCACTATGTTAAGGATAATGAATGTGCATTTAAGTTCTAGGAATTGCTTGAAAATCCACGTGCATAAATTCCTATATGTCCTATGTTACTCATGGGTCATATCCTCATTAGAAATGCTATGCTATGCTTATGGAGTCAATGCTAGAATGGGGAATCTCACTTATGGCTTATGTTTAAATTTGAACATGATGAATTTGGTTAAAATTGTGAACACCCCATTGTGGCTCCGCGAACAAGTTTGAGTTGTGTACCACTTGCATACCTTTCTTATGGGGATTGGTAAACCTATGTAGCTTGTAAGTTGTAAAGTGAGCTGGATATCTCACCGACCCGGAGGTGATGTGTATGGCATGGTGGTTGCACGGGTTGAGGACCGTTGGAGAGTACACGGGTTAAGCCTTGGGCACGTTGTTGAACGGTCTCAAGGGGGACGTGTACTCGGGGTCGGTGGCCCCGTGTTATGCTTTATGATGAACTCGCGAACGGTGGCCATAAGTGTTCTTAAATGATGCGTATGTTGTGGATGTGGGTTTTTTCCTGCAGGATTAATAATTCGATAATTATCGCCGTTTCCTCTCGGTTAATGAGTACTACTTGATTCGAGCAGTTCGCAATGTGTATTAATGGAAAGCGGATGAAAAGCTTGCTGTTTTATACTTGCTATATTTTGTATTGCAAATTCTTGAATGGCTAGTATGCTCACTAAAGTTTCTCTTATGCAACAACCCTATTAATTTGGCTAGAACATAAAAGTGCCAACCTAATTAGCATAGGTGCCGCTTAATGCAAAATGCCAAGTTAAACCGGTCAAACCCCCCGCATCTAGGAGTCGGTCTTAAATGGCCAATTTGATGGGTAAGACTTGCGGAGTATGCCGGATACTCGAGCTTTGCCACTACATGTGTATTTTCGGGATTCCTGCAAGCGGGGTTTTGCGATTGTTGTGGTAAGGTTGTGTGGGATGGAGAAGAGCCCAAAGAGTGGACCATTTAATGGGTTCCTAGCTCTCCGACCCATGATGAGTGAGTCGTGGCCTAGGCCGGCATGGTTCATTTAAGTTATGTATGTACCGTCGTGTTATGTAATCGCTTCCGCATTTTATTTCGAACAAATATCATGGTTATGTAAGACTTAAACTCGAACCTAATGTATCTTTTATTTGGAACTCTATGTTGTAATCGAGACTTAATCATGTAAACTTGCAATTCGTGTATGTTTGTTAATGTGATGCTATGTATGGTTGCTTCGTCAATCATCTCCCAAGGCGATCCGTACCACACTTAACTATCTTTCGGGGTAGGGGTGTGATAATGGTGTGCTT
This sequence comes from Chloris gayana, assembly GCA_031894775.1. NCBI lineage: Eukaryota > Viridiplantae > Streptophyta > Magnoliopsida > Poales > Poaceae > Chloris > Chloris gayana. Next base: position 480,784 of record JAUNZO010001356.1, read on the forward strand.
TCTGCGAAGACAAAGAAGAACAAGTTCCTTCGGAATGCGGGCATTCCGATTGTGCATCCTGCATCCATAGAACAGAACCCTCAAGAAGATTTGGCTGCAAAGAATACTGAGCTTCGAGCCATTATCAACAAGCAACATGACCAATTGGAAGAATTGTCAAAAGAAGTGAAGGAAACAAAGGAGTCAAGAAGCAGGGATAGAGAGGAGATGAAGAAGATGCATGACGAGATGATGAAGAAGATGCAGGCTGAGATGGATGCAAAACTGGAACTTGTGCTTGAGTCGGGTTCGACCACGGTAGCTACAAGCTTGTCCTTTAGCCGCATGCTTCCTGTGATTCTTGCTGCTGAGATGAATGCACAACTGGAACCTATTATGTGCTAGTGTTGCAACTGTGCATGCAAGTAGAGCTTACAGTTTGCATTTTGGTAGTTTGTTTTTGGAATGGCTCGTGTGCCACGGTGGCTTCCTGTGATTGTTATTATGATGAAACGGTATGTACTCGGTAGTTGTATGACTTCTATGGAACACTAGACTCATGGATTAGGTCGAAATTATAATGGGCTTGAAATTATGATGGGCCTAAATTTAGTGGGCTTCAAATTTTCTGGTCCATTAATGATATTGGGTTGGGCTGAAATTATAATATGCCTGAAATTCGTGGGCTGGAAAATTGTGGCCCCATGATGATGATGCTTACATCCACGTCATCATCCACCTAAGAATCCATGTCAGCGATCATGTTAGCTGCCATGTATCTTGTGATGATGTGGCGGTTCAATGTGACGGTTCAAACCATCATTAATATTGGGCTTCGGGATGGGATAGACTGGGCTAAAACCAAATCGTGATGGTTTTAAACCGTCATAGATTGAGTATAATTGTGACGATTTGACAAAAACCGTCATCTGATTTAATCCGCCACGCTCAATCCATGACGGATTTAGAAACCATCACAGATGGCATTTTGCGACGGCTTTTGATGCTTTTGCGACAAAAAGTTTCTGTCACAGAATAAATCATTTCTTCTAGTTGTCCTTGCGGAGCTTATCAATCAGATTGTCAGTTAAAAATATGTTAATAGCTTCGTATGGGGTCCACATGTTCATACAAGGCACAACAATTACTATAAAACCTATTCACCTTATATTCATCACAACAGTATGCATGTCGTCATTCCAAAGGAGTGCAGAACAACAGGAAGTCACTAGTCTCAGTTCTGAACTTGATTTCCTGGATCCAACGGACTAAAAACTTGCATCGCACCACAAAAGTCAAAATCAAGAAAACACGGGGCAGGACGCGAAAGCCTCTACTCCAAAAACCCTAGATCCGGAGAAGGATTGACCATGCATAGAGCAGATCGAGAGGCAAAACCTATTTGCGGAAGACATGAGGAAGACAAAAGCTTATCCGCGAGAAGCAGACGTGGAATACAGAAGCTGTAGGGGAAGGGAACATCGTCATCGTTGTCGCCGTACTCCAGGTCGTGCCGCCGCCGCTCCCGTTATTGCAGCTCGTGTGCCCGCTTGGGCCGCCATCTCGTGCCACCGCCGCGCACCTGCTCGAGCAGCCACCTCTTGCAGCCGTCGCACGCATGCTCTAGCCGCCGCCTCCTACCGATATCGCACGCCCGCTCGAGCAGTCACCTCCAACCACCACCGTGCGCCCGCTAGGGTTGAGTCGAAAAGACAGAAGAGAAGCGAGCGTCTATAGAAATTATTGGATGCATAATCCCCAAAGGGGAGGGGGCTTCTTATATTTATATGGGATTACAACCGACTTGTGATGACTCGTGTACATCAAGGACTCAAGGAAACAATACAACTCGGATCAGGAGAAAGACTCCTGATTTATCTCTAAAAGAAGATATTCTATATTCTAACACTCCCCCTCAATCTAAACTTCCTAAGTTCAGATTGCGCCGGAAGGAAATAAGTTGGTTTCCAGATAAAGCCTTTGTGAATCCATCTGCCACTTGATCATGAGTTGAGATAAACGCCACATCAAGAAGTTTCCGAGCTACTCTTTCTCTGACAAAGTGATAATCAATTTCTATATGCTTCGTTCTAGCATGGAACACCGGATTTGCAGTCATATATGTAGAACAAAGATTCTCACACCATAACTTTGCTGCTTTGGGTTGACCAATCCCAAGTTCACTCAGAATAGTCTGTACCCACATAATTTCTGCCGTTGCATTGGCTAAAGCTTTATACTCTGCTTCCGTGCTTGACCGAGAAATAGTAGCTTGTTTTCTAGCACTCCATGACACCAGATTAGATCCCAAAAATACTACAAATCCACCAGTGGACCGTCGATCATCTGGACATCCTCCCCAGTCAGCATTAGCAAAGGCACTCACCAAAGTAGAGCTATTCTTCGTAAAACATAGACCTAAACTCATCGTTCCTTTTACATATCTCAAATTCCTTTTTACAGCAGAAAGATATACTGAAGTTGGACTATGAAGAAATTGACAAACTTTGTTTACTGAATAAGATATGTCTGGCCTTGTTAAGGTTAGATATTGAAGACCTTCCACAATACTCCTATACCGAGTTGCTTCCTGACTATTTAGCACAACACCTTCATAAGCGAATATTTTCTAGACATAGACAAGGGTGTATGAACTGACTTACAGCTTTGCATGCCTGCCTTTTCCATGATCTCTGACGTATACTTCCTTTCTGTCAGAATTATTCCATCTTTTCTATCTTCTACTTCAATACCCAGAAAATAATGCAGCTTTCCTAGGTCCTCGAGAGCAAAATCTTATCGCAAATCTGATAACAGAGCCTCCACAGTCTGCGTAGAAGAGCTTGCTACAATGATATCGTCAACATAGATCAGTAGATACATAGTCACATTTTGTCGATGAAAATAAACAGTGACGTATCTCCCTTTGATGCAACAAAGCCAACTTGTAGAAGCTTAGTGCTCAGTCTAGAGATAAAGGCCATCTACCGTGGAGGATTATTCTCTTCGTGTCCAGATCGTTAACCAAGAAAAAGTTAGGATAGTACTCAAGAGAGACATGATTATCAGAAGTTAAACGATGAACAGACACAAGGTTCTTTGCGGTAGTAGGAACATAGAGAATATCATTAAGAAATATATCACGAGAGGGGTACGAATAGTAGATTGACCAGTGTATTGAATCCTGATACGAATAGTAGTATGCACACGATCACGTCCCTCATACATCTCCTTCGTAGTCAGCTTGTCGAGTTCACCGGTAATGTGATCAGTGGCTCCGGTATATGAGTACCAATTTGTGTCTACTCCATAGGCAGCAGCATTGGCTGACTTCTCTTCCTCTGTGTTGTCATCATTATATCTGTACCAGCATTGCTTGGCAGTATGACCTGGTTTGTCACAAATTTGACACGGCGGCCTGTTGAAGTTGTTACTTGAGCTAGGACAAAAGTTGTACGACCACCCATAGGACGGTGAGAACCTCCCGGTCCATTGTTTCTGCCATGACCTGGATTGCGTCCACGGCTTGACCTGCCACGAAAAGCGCCACGACAGCCATGTCCAGCAGCATTGGCACTCATCTGATAGGCATCTTGCAGCTCCTGCTTCTGTGATTCGATTCTAGCTTCAGCGGAGAGGAGTTGGGAATAAAGATCACTCAAATCAATTTGATTTGTGCGAGTAGACACGTTCTCAACGAACGATTTATAGTCTGAGTCCAATCCAGCAAGAATATAGAAGATAATGTCGTCATCTTCAAGTTTCTTGCCTGCCGCCGCCATCTCTTCTGCGTAGCCACGCATCTTGGTGAAGTAAACCGATGCGTTTGTATCTCCTTTGTGCATGCTTGACATCTTGGAGTGAAGGTGAATAAGCCTTGCCCTGGATTGGGATGCGTACATCCCTTGAATCGCATCCCAGACTTCAGCTGAGGTTTGATACATGGAGACCTGGATGATCACCTCACGCGACATGGAGTTGAGTAGATAACCGAGCACATGTTGATCTTGTGCCATCCAGGTGAATAAGCGGGATTCGGCTTTACGTCGGCGTTCTTCTCTCCTTTGATAGTTTCCGCCGGTGTTTCTGCTGAGCCATCGAGATAGCCCATGAGTTGTGCGCCTCGCACAGCGGGAAGGACTTGTGCCTTCCACAACCGGTAATTCTCCCTCGTAAGCTTCTCGCTAACGGGTCAGCCAGGAAGCCCATGGTCGATGACGGCAACGCCATGAAGGATCATGCCTAATTCTCGTAAGAGATTTACGCTCCGATTACCGTGTAGAAATTATTGGAAGCGTAATCCCCAAAGAGGGGGGGGCATCTTATATTTATATGGGATTACAACCGATTTGTGATGACTCGTGTACATCAAGGACTGAAGGAAACAATACAACTCGGATCGGGAGAAAGACACCTGCTTTATCTCTAAAAGAAGATATTCTATATTCTAACATCGTCGAGAGGATTCTATCCACTGGGTCCGAGGTCGGGATGTCTTCCGGACCATGGAGAGAAGGAAAAAAACCGTTCCGCTCCTGTTTCGCTGCTGGGCCGGGTGTAACCAAACGGGTATTTCATCTATGGGCTGGCTTCGTGATGGGCTGTTCGGAAACAGCTGGAATGAGCCGTTCCGGATCTCATTCCTGGGCTACTGAACGAGCCCTTACCGGGCATGAACCAGCCTATAGAAGTTGGTACTACCGCAGCGTGGAGTTCGGCGACGTAGAGACGAAGGTGTCCGACGGTGCGGAGCCGAGCAAAATGGGCTGCTTTATTTCTTGTTGGGCCTCGCGTAGGGCGTGGAGATTAGCAAATTGCAGTACATGTGCTGATGACCGTGAGATGCAGCATCAACGGACGCACTTGTCCCGGGCATTTCGGCGAGAGGATCTCCACTACCACGGAACGGGGCTTTACCGACTCGTTGCTAGCGACGGGTAAGCAGAACCCATCCGAAGTAAAGCAGTCCCGACAGGTCCGCGAGAACACCGTCCCACGTAGTTGGTCGAAGGTGGCTAGCTCCGACGGTTTCGTAGAAACACGTCCGACGTAAAGCTAGTTTCAACGGTTAAGGGAAATCCGTCTGAACCGGGTCACGCTATAGCGACGGTTTTTGAGAAACCGTCGGTAGGCGTACCGAGTTTGTGACGGGTTACCGAGACCCGTCGAAAGTAGGAACAGAGTTTGCGTCGGATTTCTTGCCCCGTCCGAATATCTTGTCCCTGTAGCATTGGCTTTCGTGTGTGAATTGCTTGTCCCTCTTCCGACGTAGTTTTGTATACCGTCGGAACGTTGTGGTTGTCGGGACGGGGTTGTTTTACCGTCGCTGTCCGTCCGAGGAGTCCACTCTCGGATCTCATCTCGGATTGTCCACCCGGCGGCGGCGGCGGCGGCGCTCGCGTCCTGCCTCTGCCCGGCCGCCCGTTCCGCATCTCCGCCGCCCTGCCTCTGTCCACGGGAGCTCGTTCTCCGTCACCCGGCTACCTCCTCGCCGTCGTCACGGCCCCGCCCACGCCCCCTGCCCCCGCACGCCGGGTTGCCGTTGGCGTGCCGTGCGCGCGCCACGACGCGCGCTCCGACGAGCTCCGAAGCATCTTCGGCAAGGTGGAGGAAGCACGCCCTGCTCGTCCTTCTCTTCTCGGCCTGCCCATGCCCTGCTCGTCCATCTCTTCTCGGCCTGCCCACGCTCGGCTTCGTCGTGCCCTGCCCCCACGCGCCGCGCCCAGCTGCACTGCAGCTGCGCGCGTCGCCCACGGTTGGTTCGGCAAGCTCATGTAAGCACCCCCTGCACCTTCTTCGGGATTAGTCGGTTCTTATGTGTTGTCGGACATGTTTCGGAGAATTCAGAATTGCATGTTCTTCGAGAGAACTTGGAATTTTCTCCTATCGCATTTGTAATTGTAGGTGTTCAAGCTTGAACTCGAGAATGGCAGCTGTGGATGATCGTGGCTGGATGTACTTGGAGAACCGTGTTTGCAACGAGTACTCGAATGGTGTGGATGATATCATTGAGGCTGCTTGTGGAGGACATGAAGCGGAAGAAGAAGAAAGTAATGTACTGCCCTCGCTCGGATCGCGAAAATAAGAAGAAGTTTTCTCATCACAGGAATTTGCATGGTCACTTAATTTTGCGTGGCTTCAAAGCAAGATACAAAATTTGGAATAAGCATGGTGAAGAAGGTTTGAACCCTGGTGAGCCACATGAGGATGGCGAGTGCAGAACCCTCAAACGCTCATGAAGCCACGCATGGCGATGAAGACCGCCCCTCAAACGCTCATGAAGGAGAACAACATATTTACGAAGATGAAATATTAGCCATGGACGATGATGAGTACAATATGACATGGTTGATGATATTGATCGGATGGTGCATGAGGCTGAGGCAAACAACGAGGATCGAGTATATCGAGGGAGAGTTTGCAAAGTATCAAGCCCTTGTGCGAGATTCTAAGAAGCCATTGTACCTCGGCACGAGCATGACTTTGTTGGAATCGGTGTTGAAACTTTTGAAGCTCAAGGCAAGCCATGGTTGGTCGGACCGCAGCTTTACTTGCCTTGCTGGTTCTCCTTTGGGGCATGCTTCCCAAGGAGAATGTGTTGCCAATAAGCACTTATCAAGCCAATAAAATCATTTGTCCACTGGGACTGGAAGTGGAAAAGATTCATGCTTGCAAGGAGAAGCTGCATGTTGTTCCGTGGTGAGCACAAGGATCTGACCCACTTGTATCTTTTGTGGCACGGAACGGTACAAGCGCAGAAAAGATGGCGGCGATGATGCGTTACCTAGCAAAAGGAATGGTGCTCGTCAAAAAGTGGTGCGGTACTTTTCAGTCATCCCTTGGCTGAAACGTATGTTTGCAAACAGCAAGGAGGCTGAGCTCCTCACTTGGCATGGGAGAAAAGATGGAAAAGGCCGAAAGAACGACACAAACTATCGGCATCGCGCAGACGGTGCTGATTGGAAGATCATTGATGGAAAAATTTCCAGATTTCGGCAACGAAGCAAGAAACATCCGGTTTGCTTTGAGCACGGATGGGATGAATCCATTTGGTGAGATGAGTGCTGTCCATAGCACGTGGCCAGCTGTGTTGTGCATTTACAACCTTCCACCTTGGTTGTGCCACAAAAGAAAATACCTGATGTTGACATTGTTGATTTCTGGTTGGAAGCAGCCGGGCATTCATTTCGATGTTTATCCGAGGCCACTAATAGATGATCTGAAACTACTGTTGTACGATGGTGTTGAGGTGCGGGACCAATGCAGGAGGACATATTTTCAGATGCATGCTATGCTTCTATGTACAATACAAGACCTCCCTGCATTGTATTACGTGTCGGGGCGGACCAAAGCGGGAGGCAAAGGTTGCCCTCGGTGCTTGTACGAGACGGAGAGCGTGTCGTTGAAACACTCCAAGAAGCCTGTTTACATGAGACATAGGCGTTTCCTAAGCAAGTCTCACTCATATCGTATAATGAAGGCTCGGTTCGATGGAACAGGTGGAGAAAGGGTCAGCCCACGGCATTTCTATGGTGAAGATATTCTTCGCGATCAGCAATCGCTTTATAGTGGGTCGGCTCTTGGCAAGAGGAAGCGCAATGGGGACAAGCCTCCGTGGAAGAAGTTGTCCATCTTCTTTGAACTGCCATACTTGGAAGTATTTGGCTGTACGTCATTGCATTGATCTTATGCACATAAAGAAGAATGTGTGTGACAGTTGTATGTGCACATTTCTGAATATGAAGGGGAAAAGTAAAGATCATAAAAATGGACGCGCGAGACTTGAAAGAAATGGGCTTGAGGCCGGAGCTTTGTGACCAAGGTGATGATCGGGATCTACCCCCTCCTGTATCACACTATCAAAGAAAGAGAAGAAAGAGCTATGTGAGTTTCGAAAAGCGTCAAGGTTCTATCGGGCTACTCAGCTAACTTTGGCGCTAAAGTCTTGGTAGCTGATCTGAAATTTGTTGGAAAGATGAAATCACACACATGTCACATCTTGTTGTCGGGATTGCTTGCGGCGGGCATTAGAAATATCTTTCCAATGAATGTTCGAGTAGCTATCATGAACTTCGTTTCTTCTTCAATGCCATAGATCGAGAAGGTGATAGATAAATATGCTTTGGAGGGTCTACAACAAAATCTCATCAACACTCTATGTCACCTCGAGATGTTCTTTCCACCATCATTCTTTGATATGATGATCCACCTTACAACACATCTTGTGAAGGAGGTTCACTACCTTGGGCCTGTCTACCTGCACCAAATATTTCCATATGAGATGTACCTTGCCATTCGACGTCATATGTCGGGAACCGTTCTTTGCCCGAGGGATCCATTGTGCAAGGGTACTCTACGAGAGGAGGTACTAGAATGGTGTGCTAATTACATTGACCCCGAGAATCCTATTGGCATTCCTCAACCTTCGAGATGTGCAGAAAATGGCTGGAAAAGGCACTCTTGGAAAGAAGGCACTTACACCGACCATGAAGCTTGGGAGCGAGCACATTTTCTTGTGCTCCAACAGATGATAGAAGTGTCTTCTTACATTGATGAACACAAAGAGATGCTCTGTCGAGACAATCCTGAGAGGAATGAATCTTGGATAGCGAAGGAACACATGAAGAAGTTCAATATTTGGTTTAGAGATCGAATGGATGCAATCTCCCGAGAAAAGTGAGTTGCTCAGGAAATTAGGTGAGGGCCCCATATTCACGGTAGTGACCTATCAAGGTTACGAGATAAATGGTTACACATTTTACACCATTGCCCAAGACAAGAAGAGCATATATCGGAATAGCGTTGTCCGCGTAGATGCATATGACAATGAGATGAACAAAAGTGCTTATTATGGGCAAATCGAGGAGATATGGGAGCTGAACTATGTGACCTTCAAGGTGCCCTTGTTTAAGTGCCGGTGGGTACAAGGCACAAGTGGTGTCCAGAAAGATCAATATGAGTTCACCACGGTGGACCTGAACCATCTTGGGTACAAGACAGAGCCATTTGTGCTTGCAAAGCAAGTGGAGCAAGTTTTTTATGTTCCTGACACAGTGCGAAAGAAGCGCCATGTTGTTCTCCTAGGGAAGAAAAGAATTGTTGGCATTGAAGGTGCCATCGACGAGGACGAGTACAATCAGTTTGATGAAGTACCCCCATTTTCTAGTTCAATCATGCCTCATGTTTACGCGAACGACCCAACCCCTTACCTACGTACTGACCATGGGGAAGGAATACGTGTGCCAAGACGTCAGCTGAAACAAAGAGGTGCCAAAAAATAGTAGGTACGGAGCAAGTTTGGTTTATTTTTCTAATTCATTCTTTTCTGCTTGTATGATGAAGCTACCATGAATCTGTTTTTGGTGCTTTGCATTTGCAGGGTCGAGTTGCGCCTGCTGCCCCTGCTGACCATGTTTCAGAGAGAGGTCGAGTTGGTCTTGCTGCTGAATGAGCATGTGTAATAATAGTCTAGAGTATGTTGGAACACTTGAATGTTTGCTGAATGCACTGTGAATGATTGATGAACAACTGCAATTTTGCTGAATGCACCGTAATTTTCCTGAATGCTGATTGTACTGTGACTACTGAATGCTGAATCCACTGTGACTACTGAATGCTGAATGCACCGTGAATGTTTGCAAAAATTTTGACCTGTGGGACACCATGACCCAAGCATTCAACCAGCCTAGCCCTCAGGCCGGGCCAAGAGGAGCAAGGGCCACAGCAGCCCACGAGGCGGGAGAGAGTAGAGAGCAGTGATGTTTTCGTGAGTTCGACGGACGAACGGTGCTCGAGTTTAAAAACTGGGGCTGCCCACAGTAGCTAGCCGAGGTGATACTAAACACGGTGCACCTCGCCCGCGTCGTGGGCCGCTCTTGGACCGATTCTCGAATGAACCTGGGCCGCTCCTGGGCTGATGCAGATCGTGGGTCGCTCCTGGGCCGATGCAGATCGTGCACGTCGTGGGACCCACATGTCAGATTTTCATCGCTATACATAGCCGGTTCCCCGTCGCAAACCCTAGCCGACGCATCGCAATCGCCCCCATCGCAGATCTGAAGCCAAACCTTTCGGTTTCCCCGCGCACTGTTCCCCTGCTGTCACATCAAGAAAACCTCCCCTTTCCTCCCCGGCAACCGCCTCCGCCATGGGTCGCCTGAGCCGTCGCGCCAGAGCCTCTCGCGCGCGGGCCCGCGACGAGCACGGCCGCTTCTCACCGGGGCCAATGCGCATCGGCACGCCACCGCAGCGCGCCGCGCGTGTTGTCCCTCAGCGGTTCCGCCTCGTGCGCCGCCGCCAACGACGGCGGTTCAGCGATGGTAATCAATGGTAATCATGCATTAGCTAGTTTAGGTACTAATGGTCGTCATCGGAACAGATCAATATGGTGGAAGCGAAGCAGGCCATGCATATCATCTGGCTGAATGCGAAAGTGGACAGTCTGGAGACACAGGTCAAGCTGGAGCAGGCAAAGAACGAAGTTCTGCGCCTTGACAAGAAGGAGCTGGTACTCTCAATTTTCCCCATCGTTTACGAATGATATCTCTGCGCATTGAGAATCTAACAAAGGTCCTTGCTCATCAGATGCTACAGCTGGTGCTGCAGGACAAGGAGCTGGCGCAGAAGGACAAGGACCTCAAGCTTCTGGAGGCCAAGAAGAACCAGGAGCTGAAGATGATGGAGCACACCCTCAACCGCTTAGGGAACGACATGAAGTCCCTGGGTGAGGAGTGGGCAGCGAAGAACGCTGCATCCATTGAGCGCTACAACGCCATCATACAGGAGAACATCGACGCCGTGGAAGCTTGGCCTGCTGCGGTAATCAGTTGTTTACATGATGATCATTTTTTTACATGACCAAAACGCGCATAAACTCTGTATTGACTTCATTTGGACGATCACCTTTTTCAGGAACCTCCACTGGTCCAGCAGCCTCCAGTCCAGCAGCAGCCTGGTGAGGATGCTGAAGACGATGTCCCCGGCTGCTCCAGGGATCACGCGAAGCAGAAGCAGCAGCAGCAGCCCGACACCGGCCTCGACAAGGGCAAGGACATCGTCGACTAGCTCCCCTCATCGTCTCCAGCTCCAGCTCCAGCTCCAGATCAAGTGTTAATATAACTTTTAGTCTTTGTTAACGTAGTCTGCAGGAACAGTTTAAGGAACAATGCTTTTGTGAACAGTTGTAATTATGTGCTTTTGTGATGGCATGTACTTATCGTGGATGCACTTGATGAATGTGCTTTTGTGATGTTTTGTAATTATGCTTCCTCTATTTTCTGCTAGCTCTGTTTTCTGCTAGCTCTGTTTTCTGCTTGCTCTGTTTTGTCCGTGAAAAACAGAGCAGAGAGTGGCTCTGTTTTTTGCAATGGGCCGATTCGCTAGATGGGTTGTGCGAGGTCCGAGCCCATTCCCCACCCTCATCAACCCCTCGTCCCACTCCAAACCCTCCTCCGCCGCCGCCGCCCTCGTCCCTAAAACCTCCTCCGCCCGCGCACATCTTGCCCGTGCTCGTGCCCGTCCTCCCCAAGCGCATCCCGAACCCGGCGGGCTCGCTGTCCTCCTAGAGCTGGTGGTCCTCCTCCACGAGCCGGCGGCCTCGCTGTGCCCCTGAGCCGGTGGATCTCGGCGTCCCCAAGCTGTCGGCCTGCCCATCGTCCCCAAGCTTGGTGCCCTCGCCGTCGTCCCCAAGCCGGTGTCCTCGCCCTCCTCCACGAGCCGGTGCATCTCGCCTGCCTCCACAAGCCGGTGGATCTCGTCGTCCCCAAGCTGCCAGCTTGCCCGTCGTCCCCGAGCTACCAGCAACTAGGTGTACGCCTTCCTTCTCTCTCTCTCTCTCTCTCTCTCTCTCTCGTCAAATAGAAGGTCATGCTAGTTTCATGCTGTTGTTACAAGGTCATGCTACTTTCATGCTTCCTGCATAATGTTTCTCACCCTCCTGGTGCTGGCTCTGTTTCCACTGAACGCTAGCCTAGTTTCACAGCTTCATGTTGAAAGGTGTTGCTTTGCTTAATTTGGCCATTTCGTTGTCCTGCTGCTGGCCACTGCATGCTTGCCTAGTGCTTCTTCATCTTGTTTGACGGATGCTTATCAATTGTTGTAGATGGCTTCGGAGTCTGAACACGAGTCCAGGTCTGAGGAGTCTGAAGAAAATGAGTCTCGCTCTCAGGAGAAGGATAGCTCTGATTGTGAGGAACGGGACTCTGCCAATGAAGCCACTGGTCATGGACAAGATAGCCGCAGGGTTAGAGCTGAAGCACAGTGGCCGACGGACGTTGTGACTGTCACAGCTCTAGATGATGATGGGATGCCCATCCCAAAGAAAGAGAAGCTAAGGTTTAGGAAGCTAGCAGGGCTTACTGCCAGGCAGCACGTGTCTTTGCTGCTTCCAAAGTTTGCTGACTTGAAGAGGAGGGAAAGAAACCCCTGTTTGATGACTACTTCATGCCCTTTCTACAGTTCAGTGATGAAATGTATGAGAAAACTTTCAAGAGGGCAATGAAAGCAGTTTCTAAGTGTTAGAGGGACTACAAGAGTAGCCTAGTCAATGATTTCTTGTTGAAAGATAAGCCCCCTTTGAGAGATTCAAGCATTTGAGGAAAGAAGATTATGAGGCATTTGTCAAGTTGAAGAGCTCGGAACAGTTTATGAGTGAACATGAGAAGTTCAAGGAACTGCATGCCAGGAACAAGCACAACCATCATTTGGGAACTGCTGGTTATGAAGGCAAACTAGAGGCATGGCAGCAAGAAGATGAAAGGTTAGAGCGTGAGGGTCGGCCAAACCCATGGCTTCAGTATCCAACAGCAAGGGCAAAGAACTGGCTGCGGGCAAGAGGAAAGCTGACCGAGTCGGGGAGATCAGTTTCAACAGTGATGCAGTGAAGGATGTTGCCGGCAAGATTCTTGAGATCGGCGAGGACGAGGGTTCAACAAATGTCCAGGATGCACTCTCTAGAGCTTTGGGAAACAATGAGCACCCAGGCCGTGTGCGAGGAATGTCAAGCTACAAGGGCTGGAAGCTAGGATGGCCAGGGTATAACAGCAGCAAAAAATTTTCTCAATCTGATTTTGCTGAGATTGCACAACAAATCCGCCATAAAGTCACACAAGACATTGTGACGAGCCTTCCCGGCATTCTTGCAAGCCAAGGTCTCAAAGTGGTGCCTATGACCCCAAGTCCACGAGACTGGAGTCCGGCAGATGTGAGGAGGAGCAGCTGCTCATCTATTGATGCTCCTGTTCGAATCCTCGAGCATGATCTGTATGTTGACATGTTTGAGCAACCAAATAATGAGCAGCAGCAGCAGCCTGAGGATGAATACATGGAGAAGCAGCAGCAGCCCCAGGATGAAAACCTGGTCCCGTTTTTTAGTGGGGAAGAAGATAGCATAGACCGTCTCACAGGCCCAACAAAGTGTGACCTGTTGCGACACGTCGGTGGCCACACCATGACGGTAGGTACCGGGGAGGTTTTCCCGGACCGACTAACGGTGCATTGTGCCCCGCTACTCGATGGCTATGTGGCGGTGTAGGTCCACGACGTGGAGTCGGGGTTCGAGGATTTCAAAATTGAAGTTCCCCCGAATGATGAGATCACAACCATGGATCATTCTTGTCTACAATGGATCCAGTGGAGAAGGACTCTTGTCCGGATCCTCCCCAAATCAACGGGTGCACAACGCTACTCCCCTCCCAAGCCTCCACACCCACCTGCCAAGAAACTACCAACAAAGGATGCAACGAATGATCTGGGCAGCCAAGCAGCAGTCAAAGCTCATGTCCCCCAAAAAGAGGCCAGCATTGTCTGAACAGCACAAGGATGAAGTTGGTCAGAAAGCAAAGAAACAAAAATTTTCCGACCAAGGCAAGGCCAAGACTACTGACCAGGGGAAGAAACCCAAATCTGATACTACAAAGACCCAAAACAAAATTCAGATAGCACTAGCATGGACAAGTGCCAACCCCAAGTTCAAGTATGGAAGCCCATTGCTGCCCTCACAGGAACTTGAACTGCCTCACTTGGATTGCGGAAACTGCATCCACACTATTTGTCTGGATGTGCTGAAAAGAAGAAGCAGATTCTCGTGCGTTTCAAAGCTCGACACTTTATGAAAAGTGAAGGTGGAAGCTTCATCGTCAGCTACTCGGACTTGTATGATCTGTTCAACTATGATGCCTTAGACATGGGTCTTATGAGATTATTTGTAGTGTAAGAATTCTTTGCTCGCTCTATACTGAATCTGTTGTCTTATGTTTTGCATGCATAGCTTCTGCTGATATGAAAACTGTTATCATGCCAGGATACTCCATAAAGAGTGCAAAAGAAACAAGTGGCCTGTTGCAGTGCTTGACCCTCAAATGATGACTTCGAGCGTCATTCAGAACGACCAGCACGATGGACAAGTACATCGCTATGTGTCAAGATCGATGTCTCACTGTGCAAGGTTGAACGAGCTCATTGTCTTTCCATGCAACACCGGGGGGCACTGGATAGCTGTCATCATAAGCATGAAATGGAACCAGGTCTGGTACTTGGATTCATCCCCTGACCCCAACTGCAAGTATGACCTATCTATCATCTCAACTTTGCTTGACTCGTGAGTATTTCTGTTCAGTTCTGATCTCTCAATGTCATATTTTCAGTCAAGTCTTTAATTGCATAACTGAAACCATGCTGAAATCTGACAAGTTGTATGATTGTAGGGCATTCTCAGCCTTCCAGAATTCTGAGACGAAGAAAAAGAAAGGCAAAGCTCCTAAATTGAAGCATCTGAAGAAAAACAAGGTAACTGAATACTTTCATATATAACAAGTCTGTCCTATTAATTCTCTGTCTATTAATTCTGTCCTAAGTGTTATTTCAATTTCATGTAGTGCCATAAGCAGCCATCTGGAAATCAATGTGGCTTTTACACTGCTCATCATTTGGAGTTCGCTGCTGGACAATGCTCGAAATGGCTGCGCCATGAGGTTTGCTTTCCTTTAGCCTTTTGGCAATTCCTATTGTTCAAATGTATAAGGAAATGCAGCAGAGCATCATTGTGTACATTCTTTCCTGCACGTAGGACTTTGTTTTGAGCACAGCATCTGTTGGCCAATGGATTCTGAGTGATCTTCCAGACAAGATGGCTACATTCTTGGTAGAACAGGTCATCAATCCAAAAGGACAATGCCATGAACCCATGTCTGATGTCTGATGGTTTCTTGTTCTTTGAAAACAATGTTTGTGGATGTGTGTCGTGGAAAACAATGTTTGTCTATCTGAGTGATGCAAACAATGTTACATTTATATGTTGTGTATTTGTTTCTGGCAATGTTTCTGCAGATTCTGATTTGGTCAGAATCTGATGCTGGGTTGATGGCAGGCAGGCAGTTGCGACGTCGCAAAACCTGTTCCGCCGAAATTTGAAAACACGTCGCAAATACGTTTCCGATGGGTACGCAGAACACGTCGCAAAAACCATTCAGACGGTTCCAGGACAGACGTCTGAAAAACCTTTCCGACGGGTGCACTGGACACGTCGCAATCTTGGCACGGACGGGGCTGGCGAACCCGACGCGGAAAGCTCTCCGACGGTTCCATGCTCTACGTCGGAAATTATTTTCCGACGGTTTCTCTCCCCACGTCTGAAAAAGATTTTTCGACGGGTTCCAAAAACCGTCGCAGCTCTGTTTTCCGACACGGCGGTACCACGTCGCAAAATCACCTAAACCGCCGTCGCTGAACCTTAACGACGGGGTCTCGTAACCCGTCATCGAGTCGTTTTTCGACGGGTTTTGGAACCGTAGCAGCTGTCCACATCCCAGCGACGGGGTTAACCCCGTCGCTATTGCTGATGTTTTACGGACGTGAAATCTGTGACGGGGACGGATCATCCCATTCGGCAGAACGTAGATTCGGAATAGACCAAACCCTTCCGCAGCTAAGCCAAAAAGATGGGTTTGCCTTCCGCAACTAGGCCAAAAAGATGGGTTTGATTTATGAAGCCGTTGCGTGTCACGCGTCTCTAGCACCACAAGGGACAAGCCGACGATATTGTTAGGTTGATCTCCACACGTATGGGCCCAAAGGCCCATACCCCTTGACGACGCCACGATCGGGGCGCCCAGCCTAAACGAGTGGCTGGTGGGCCCTGTCACGCTGCGCATATAAAAAGGGGTGGGGGCCGGCACGGCACGATGACCTAAGTTCACCGTTTCGCCGCCGCCACCACCTCACCCCACAAACCCTAGCCGATCTCGAGGGACGCGCAGCCTAGTGATGGGAAGCCGCCGCCGCCACCCACGACGACGACTCCGCACGCCGCCGCCGTCCCCGGACGATGCCGTTGGAGACCCGAAGGACTCCGCCGGCGACGACGACCGACTCCGTTTCAGCTCTACGCGCTCGACTACCTCACCGGCGCTCCGATGGCCAACAACGACGAAGGGTCCTCCTCCGCGAACCTCTCCGGCCCCGGCTACCCCTCCGCCGCATCCGGTCCGTAACCCTAACCCCTCCGTCCCTCTCTCTCGGTTTATGTACCCGAACCCATGAACATGATTCTACTACATTGTTTATCTAACGCGATGCAAGATCCGTAGATTTTACATTGGTACCGAGCTTTTGGTTAGTAGTGCATCGGCTAGAAGTAGTAGAAAAGGGAGATCGAATAGTTCATGTTTTGTTCTTTCGATCGGATGCAAACCATAACCCTAGATCCGAGTATGGGACGAGCGGATCGGTTGTTACTCGGATCTCACCGTCGATGTACCCTCTTCGGTGGTCGGAGGATGGAAAGAAACCGCGGCCGCTTGCCGGCGCAGGATGTAGGACGCGCACCGTCTCAAAGAACGCTCGACGGCGGCGCGCTCACTGAGCGCGCACGCCGGCGAGGGTCCTCGCGGCGGCGCCGTGTTCCCCTTCCTTTTCTCGCTTGCCGTCGTGGTCGCCGTCCGGCCACGCCGCGCCGCTCGTGGAGCAAGGGAGAAGGAGGGAGTGGGCGAGAGCAGAGAGGAGTGGCTGCCGGGGCACGCGCGCCGATAGAGCCACCCCTCACCGTCGGCCGCGGCCGTGGGCCGTGCACGCCGCGCGAGGTAGCAGCTCCGCCGTCGCCGCCGTGCGGGTGGAGGAGCGTGTGAGCGAAGGAAATGAGTGGTTAGGGTTCCGGGGCTGGCACTCCGGGTTTTGTTCTCGCCGAGCCTTGCGGTGAGCCGTCCATCCGGACGGACGGTCCGGATGAACGCACGAGCGAGGAGCTGCGGCGTGCGCCTGGGCCGAATGCGTGGCCCGGCCCGGCGGCTGTTGGGCCAAGGGCCCGAGCCGGCGCGCGTTTGCGAAATGGGCTCGAAAGGCCAACTGGTTTCTTTTTAGGCCTGCGCACCGATGTGGGCTGCGGGCCTAGGGAAAATGGGCTGTGAGCAATGGGCCAAATTCGAAATTTGGGCCAATTTTCAAGTTTTGAACAGTAGTGCATAATTATATTGTTATCGATCTGTTTTATATCAGTTTTTAATGCAATTTTTTGCATAATTGATTAATTTTACCTCCGAAAATTTTTGAACCAACGGGATAAAATTTTAGAGGGTAAATAATGATGTTTTGCTACTGTTCACACATGTTTATGATGTTTTTCCGCTGCGTATTGATGATACATGATGTTATTTGATGTTTTCTAAAATTAAAATTTCGAACCAACGTGAGAATTTTAAATTTAGTAGCATTATTTCTGTTATGTGATATTGTGATTTTCTCGACCAAAGTTGTTAATTACAATATCATAGTTATGATGATTATGTTGTATCTTCATGGTTTATGCATTATATCTATTTTCCGCCCAACGGTGATGTAGATTGTAATGCATACTTTGGTTATTTCATGATGTTCTCGTTCTCACTTTACATGGTTGTTTTTTCAGGACCCTCCTTGATGAGCTGCATCAAGGATATCCCGACGTTGAAGGGGGATAACTACGGGGCTTGGAAGGCTAGACTGGACCTAGCCTTTGTGCTTTGGGAGAGTTGGACTGGGTGTTGACTACACCCTGTCCGGAGGAGCCTGTCACCCCTGCGAGGGGCGCAGAGGAGTCCGCTGCTGCTTTCAAGCGAGAGGAGCGGACCTCACGACCAACAAGAAGTGTTTGGCTGTGGTGAAGAACACAATTGAGCCCTCCATCTTAGGCTCGGTCCCAGTTGTGACACGGTCACCGAGTATCCGGAGAGGATCAAGAATCGGTTCACCGGCTCTTCAAAGATTTATGCCACTCAGCTGATCAAGCGGTTGGTGATCGAAGCGAGTGCAGCGGCAATGGTATGAGGGATCACATCCTTCGCATGTTGGACATGGCTTCCAAGCTGATTCCTATGGACTTGGGTCCGAAAGATGATTTTGTTGTTCACTTGGTGATGGCGTCCGTCGGTGTTCGAACCACCGGCGGTAGAATTTGTCCCCGGGGTTGCGCGTTTTTGGCCGGATGGTGCGCAAGGGAAGACACGAAGGATTTAGGCCGGTTCGAGAAAGCTCCCTACGTCCGGCAGCGGGGGGGGTCTCGCGGCTTCGTGTTCCATGCGCCAAGACCGAAAATGCGGATACGGATGTGGTGGGAGAGGAGCGATGTGGTGGGAGGGCGTAGATCTGCGACGTCCCTCCTCCACCACCTCCGAAGACGTGGTGCCCACGCAAGGTTCCAGCGCGGAGGCGCTGCGAGCCCAAGAAGTTGGCGGGGGTGACTCCGGGCTGAGCGAGGGCGGCGCGGAAGACCGATGCACGCGGACGCGCGCGTCGCTGTCTCTAATCCCGTTCCGACCGGTGGGACGGTGACACGGCATGCGGACGCGCATGTCGATGTCTTTAAACTTGCTGCGCCCGGCGAGGGAGGCACCGCGGAGCCCTCCCCGACAACCGAAGTTCCTGCTGAACCTCCCGGCGAGCCACCGCAGCCGGCGGTCGACCCATCGATGGTCGCCGGAAAACGAGTCCGCGAGGGCGGGCCCGACGAAAGCGCACCTACGCCAAGCGGATGGTGCCCCTGCGGAGGAAGGCGCCGCCAACGACCCTTCGCAAGTCGCCGACCTCCTCAACGGCGCAAGCCGCAAGGTCGAGGGGGCGAGCGTCGAGGGCGAGCCCACCGCCATGGTGACGGCGGCGGGAGCTGCGTCCGCGGAGGCCGGCCGTGCCCCGGGGCAGCCTCCGGATCGGAGGTTGTCCAACTTCTTGGCCGGGCTCGTGCCATCCATGCGGGCGTTCCCGGCCCGGCTCGAGTCCGAGGCCGGGGAGCTCATGCGGGCGGTCGGCGAGGCTCGCGCCGGCCCGGACGAAGCAAACGCTCGGGAGGAGGCTCTTCGGGTGGCGAAGGTGGCGGCGGAGCTCGAGGCCGCAGAGGCGCGCCGCTTGAAGGAGGAGGCACCGGCGGCGTTGGCCAAGGCCGAGGAGGCCGCCTTGGCCGTAGAGAGGGTCAACGCCGCGCTCCGGACGGAGCGGGAGGCGAGGCGGAAGGCCGAGGCCATGGCGAAGGTCTCCCACCGGACCGCGTCCGGCTTCCTTCGTGAGCTCCGGGAGCAGCGGGCCGAGAAGGAGGGTAGGTGTCCTGCGCCTTTCCTCCTTGACCTTAATCGGGTCCCTTAGTCGTTTCCTCGACTACTCGAGCCCGGGTTTCGAAGCTTTGTTTTCTTTGCGGGGCTAGAGCAGAGGCCGGCCGCGGCGGAGGCGTCACGGAGGGAGCTCAATGCTGCCCTGGACCGCGCGTTCGTCGACGTGGAGGTCGAGCGGAGCGTCGAGGCTGCTCTGCCGGAGCGGATTAGCGCGGTGGTTCGAGGGGCTAGGTGCTCCGCCGTGCGAGAGACCTTCACGGTGCTGGCGTCCCACTATGAAGACCTCGACTTCGGGGCCGTCGGCACCGGACTCGTTCATGGCTTCGCTAGCGCCGAGCTGGAGTTGCTTGAAGGCCGAGACGCGCGCACCCGTCGATGCCCTGGCTGCAAAGCTCGAGGAGGAGCCCCTCCCCAAGTCGTAGAAAGTTTAGGGGATTAGTTTTTTGTTTTTTGTTTTGTTGAGAACAAAGGGGCGTAGTTCCCCGCTTGTAAATAACTTTAAGTTTTCTTAAATCGTTACGCGCTTGACCCCTCGAGGTCTCGCTCTTTATCAAGTAATTTTAAGTTGAACTTGAATATGTTTTGGCCTTTTCATCTTGTCTCGTCGAATCACAAAGCTTGAGCCGTCGAGCCTCGTTGAACTTAGTCATGTTTGGTGAGCGTTTGCTAGGGCCGCTGAGGCGCTCGAGCTTCAGCCTTCCGACCAACTTAGATCGTGAGTTCGTTTACTCGCGCTTACTTTGATCGTCGGCGAGATTCGAATTCAAGGCCGGGCGAGACTTAGCAAATTTATTCGTGAAAAAAGAGCGAAGTGTAGGCGATTTTTGTTTTCGAGAAATCGTGGTTTCGCCCGCTTTCTAGCCCCCGAGCGAGGCTCGACCTCGTGACGGAGGTCGAGGGTCGCTGTACTTGGCGGGTGATCACTTAAGAGTAAAGGAACAAGCATGAGGTTAGGGATAGAACTTACGTAATTGCGCAATGTTCCAAGCGTTGGTTAGCTCTCGACCTTCCACCGTCTTGAGCTTGTAGGAGCCGGGCTTGATGACTCGCGCTACGATGTAAGGTCCCTCCCATGGAGGGGTTAGCTTGTGGCGATCCTTGTTGCTCGCACCCCGCACGGCACCATGTCTCCAATGTTGAACGCGCGGCTCTTGACGTTGCGATCGTGGTACCGTCGGAGCGCCTGTTGGCATTTGGCGAGTGCAAGAGCGCAGCGTCGCGCGCTTCATCGAGCTGGTCCGCCGCATCCTCGAGGGCCGTCCGGTTCCCTTGTTCGTTGAAGGCACGGACCCTTGGAGCTCCATAGTCGAGGTCGATTGGCAAGATCGCCTCCGATCCATAGACCATGAAGAACGGCGTGTAGCCGGTCGCTCGACGTGGAGTCGTTCGAAGACTCCATAGGACGGCCGGTAGTTCGGCTGCCCAACGACCGCTAAAACGTTTCAAGCGGTCGTAAATGCGCGGCTCGAGTCCTTGCGGGATCATGCCGTTGGCCCGTTCGACCTGCCCATTGGATTGGGGGTGAGCCACGGCTGCCCAATCCACTCGAATGTGGTAATCGTCGCAGAACGTGAGGAACTTCTTCCCCGTGAACTGCGTGCCATTGTCCGTGATGATCGAGTTGGGAACACCAAAGCGATGGACAATGTCGAGGAAGAACTCGACCGCCTCCTCGGAACGGATCTTGCCGATGGCGCGAGCTTCAATCCACTTTGTGAACTTGTCAACTGCGACGAGCAAGTGAGTAAAGCCCCCGAGCGCCTTTTTCGGAGGACCGACCAAGTCTAGACCCCGGACCGAGAAGGGCCAAGTGACGGGTATAGTTTGGAGGGCCCGGGCAGGTTGGTGCGTTTGTCGAGCGAAGTGCGGCAGCCCTTGCATTGGTGAACGATGCGAGTTGCATCCGCCACGGCGGTGGGCCGATAGAAGCCCTGTCGAAAGGCGTTGCCTACGAGGGTACGCAGTGCGGCGTGATGACCGCAGACGCCCGCGTGTATGTCACCGAGGAGTCGCACGCCTTCCTCGAGCGGGATGCATCGCTGCAAGATCCTCGACACGCTGCGCTTATATAGTTCGCCGTCGACCAAGACGAACGACTTAGAGCGTCCGTGGAGGCGCTTCGCCTCGGTTTGGTCGGATGGGAGCTTGCCGTGGAGGAGGTACTCGATGTACGGGGTTCTCCAATCGGCCGGCCGTGGTGCGGAGCTTGGCCGGCGCGTCGATCTCCATGACCTCCGCGGTTGACTGCGGAGCCTCCGAGGCCTCGTCTTGGCTCGGGCGCTGCCTCGAGTTGAGGTCGACGCCGGGGAAGCCTCCGACCCACCTCGACCAATTTCTCCTCACCGTGGGGAGCGGCGGGAGGTCGCACCGATGGTTGAAGCTGGTCATGGGCAAAGATGCCCGTCGGGACCGGCTGCCGACCGGACGCGATCTTGGCAAGCGAGTCCGCTGCCTCATTAAGTCATCGGGTATGTGCCTAAGCTCAAGCCCGTCGAACTTCTCCTCGAGCTTTCGCACCTCTTGATGATAGAGCGTCGGCGTGTCGTTCCGACAGCTCGACTCTTTCATGACTTGGTCGACGACGAGCCGGGAGTCGCCGCGGACCTCGAGCCGTCGGATTCGGAGCTCGATGGCGATTTTCGGGCCATTTACCAAGGCTTCGTATTCCGGCACATTGTTCGATGCCGGGAAATGCAACCGAATAGCATACCTCATGTGGATCCCCGAGGGCGGACAAAGACGAGCCCGACGCCGGCTCCTCGGCGCATGAACGACCCGTCGAAGTACATAACCCGATACTCTTGATCCATCGGTGCCGGTGGTAGCTGGGTCTCCGTCCATTCCGCAATGAAGTCGACCAAAACTCGAGACTTTATTGCCGTCCGGGGCGAGTAGGTGATATCGTGCCCCATCAGCTCAAGGGCCCCGTCGGTGTGCGCGCGTTGAGCTGCCGGGGTCCCGGCGGCGCCTAGCCCCGGTTCTCGCCGGTCCCCCGGCACTCGGACGCCCGCTGCCCCGGTGTGCAGCACGTTGCACTCGCGAGCGGGACCGTGGGCCTCATCGCTGCTGCCCTGGCTCGAGTCTTCCTCTTCTCCGGCGTCGAGAAGGTCGAAGAGGGATTCGGAGGGGTGGGTCACCATCCCCACGAACTCCGTTTCTTCCAAATTAGCAGCTCCCGGAGAGCGCTAAGCCGTGTCACGTTCGCGGTGGCACGGGTTGCCGTCCGGACTCGTGGCGCCGGCAGCTCGACGCGTGCCGGCGTCCGCTCATCGGTAGCCACGAAATCGAGGCTTCCAAAGCGCATGGTCGTGCCGGGGCCCGGAACGAGAGCTCGAAATCAACCATCCGGGCCATGTGGGAAGAGAAAGCGTGACGAAAATACGCAACAGCCCCTACCGGCGCGCCAACCGTCGGTGTTCGAACCACCGGCGGTAGAATTTGTCCCGGGGTTGCGCGTTTTTGGCCGGATGGTGCGCAAGGGAAGACACGAAGGATTTAGGCTGGTTCGTGAAAGCTCCCTACGTCCGGCAGCGGAGGGGGGTCTCGCGGCGTCATGTTCCTTGCGCCAAGACGGAAAATGCGAATACGGATGTGGTGGGAGAGGAGCGTGCTCCAAGTCCCGGTAGGAGCGTGTGTGTGTATGGTGAAACTCTAGTCGTGATGATGTGTGCGTTGTGTCCCACCCCTTTATAGTCATAGGGATGGGACCCGTGTTACGGGGAAGAAGCAAAAGAAAAAAGGAGATGGTCGAGCTTCGGAGTTATCCAATCGGCTTCCTTGCTTGTTCGTTCCGTCGGGTTGGACCGGTCGGTCGTGTCGCTCCTGTTGCAACCGGCCTCGGGGTGGAGTGTTCCGCAATCGGGGGAGGCACAAGCGACGCTGTTCACGGAGTGGTTGGACTTAGACGTGCCATGCCCGTCCTTCGTTGTCGGTCGTGATGATGCATCGGACGTGGCCGAGGTACGGAAGTGATTGCCCATCCTGGTCGAGCTTGACGGGAGAGGTCGTACGGGGCGGAACGTTAGCTCGAGCTCGACCTCGAGCTACGCCCGTTCGATGGGTGTGTCGGGAGACCGTACGTTCGTACATCTTTGGGCAGCGACTCGTCCCGAAACCCGCGGTTCACGCCAACTCATCCCATCCAACGAGAACGGGATGTCCCATCGGCGTGTTCGACGGGAGCCGGTAGCAGCGAGGAGGGATGGGCTCGGGCCTCTCTCCAATAATTCCCGGTCCGAGCCCACGTGGGCGCCGGGGCGGTTGGCATTGAATGCGGCCGGTGGTCGGGCCTTAAGGTCGAGCACGAGGGACGCCAAGATCGTGCGGGACGGGGCCCCTCGGGCTTGGACGCTAAGGTCGTGCGAGGCGAAACCTCTTGACCTAGGCGTTAAGGTCGTGCGAGACGAACATCCTTGAGCATCGCGTGGGGGTCGCTCCCTGGCTGGTCCGCTCAAGCTTTGGCCTGCCTCTCGGAGATGACGTGGACGTGGTGACCTACTGTTGGGTAGGTCCGGTCGCTGCCACGTGGCAGCGCTAGTCTCTACCCCCGACAGTGTGACACCCCTACCTCGCGAAGCGAGAGGGATTATCGAACAGGACCGTATCGGGAGACATTCGACGAAGCGAACGTTCATTGCACATACGTTAACGGTACATCCACCATTTTCATAGGCATGTTTAGATACATGAGTGACATATTTTACATCTGAAGTTCAAGTGATTATTATACATATAGTTTGAAATTTAGATTTAATATACATTAATATACAATGAGCGGAAGCGTAAAGATAATCTCGACAATAGTTGCCTAAAATGTAACACATCAGCCCGTAGATGTGCCCATTCTTCTCGACAATCTCACCTGCACAAAAATGTTAACAACAAAGCCCCGAGTATCTAATATACTCCGCAAGTCTTACCCGACAAAAATGGTTTCTAAAACCGACTCCTAGTATGCGGGGGCTGACCGGGCTTTCGGAAATAGCCAAAAACAGCACCTATGCTAAGTCTGAAATTCCATGTTTTAGCCATATTAAGAGGGTTGGGACATAGTTATAAATTTAGTGAGCAATACTAACAAACATGGTTGCAATACATGAATTTAATACTTCAAAAACAGCAAGTTCATCATCATATTCCATGTCATTACTACGAGGCGATCTGCTCGAGACAAGTGGTACTCATCACCGCGAGGGACGGCGATATATATCGATTTACACCCTGCAGGGGAAACCCAAATGCACGACATACGCATCATTTAAGAACACGTATGGCCACCTTTCACAAGATCACCATAGATATGAGCCGGGTCCACCCTCCGAGTGTGCATTCCACATGCAACCACGGTAGCGTCGGGTCCAAGGGTAATAACACACCCTCCATCTACTCACAAACCCGTGCATCCACCGTGACCAACACTTTGCACAAAGGGTGGAGAGACCGTCCAACAGTACGACTCTCAAGTTACATCGGTTTACCAACTCCCATACGAAGGTATGCATTTGGTACACAACTCAATACTTGCTCGCGGAGTCACAACGAACGGTCCTTGATCGACACATACGGGGCTATGGCGCACAAGGGCCAACCTTGTTACCGCATCCTACACATGCACTTCCCCGTACGGTCTCCATTTAATCATGTGAGAGTAACCAAAATTTAATCCCTAGACCGGGTGATCTCCAAATCACTCGGTGTTGCTACCGATGAAATTATTGAGCATAGCAACTAGCGATTAGGATTTTACTTAACCAAGACCACGGGATACAGGAATCTAGTGCAACTAGGTTTCCGAGCAACTCCTAAACGTAAATGCACAATACATCATAGACATATGTGAAAATAAAGAGAACTTTGAAACATAGGTTATGCTCCGGGGCTTGCCTTGGTTCGGTTCGTAGTTAGCACACTCGAACTCGCTCACTTCAAGCTGGTGCCTCCTTGATCTTCAGCTCTGGTCGGGGTTCCTATATGAATGCACATGCAGTGTATGAGCAATGGGTGAAATTATAACTATATAGTTCATGGAACTTTCTCAATAATATAATGCAACGAAATGTTTGCATAAATTAAACATGTTCACGGAACGAGATGACATGGTCACGATGTTGATACGTGTGGTTTATTTCATGGGGACAACCTTCTAATTATAATAATCTTACATTATTTAGTACAATTATGCATGCTGTTTTTAGAGCAAGAAAATAGGGTAGGCTTCATTATTGGGATGAGTGGAGGGAAATATTTATATGACCAAGTGTAGTCATATGATGACGTATGGTGCTGTGGTTATACCTTAATAATTAGGTGACCGACTCTTGGATTAAATTAATTGCACTTCCTGGTGTAGTTCATTACCAATCTGTATTCACTAATCGATTATGCCAAAACTTGATGCTAATTTCCTAGGGCGAAGTTCTCAATACATCTCTAAGTATTTAGCACCAAAATCCATTTATGCAAAATTTATACAATACTTTATACATAATAGATGACTGTTCTTGCTCAAAATATAAACATGATTATGACAGGCCTAAATGTATCATGTTAATGTGAAAAAAATATTTAGCTAAAACTGAAAAGGAGCAATGCAAGCTTGAGTTTAGCAAAATCTCATTCGTCCTGTTTTGGCTAAGTCCGGAGGTTTGGGCTGGCTATAGAACTTAGGTGAACCATGTTGGGTCGTGTAAAGTACGTGGTTCAAGGATTACAAAAATGTTCATTTGCATCATTTCAATTTGTATAGCAAAAGTTATTGAACTTTTAAAATGCAAAGTTGTCACGAGCCCTTAACGGATTAGCACTTTAAAGTACTTGGTTCTTTTATTTTTCCCACATAAAGTACTTGGATTATGCTACCAGGGCAAAGCACGCATTGTCTAATTCCAACGAGGGCTTGGTCGAGTACTTTGGATCTTCGAGACGAAAGTTACGCAATTTCTAATATGCAATCCTGTTAAGCTTCGTGTCCGTGATAGTAACTTTAGGTTGCTCAAAATTTTATTTTTGCCATATAAACATATATGTACAATGCGTTCATTTCAAAGTACAGATCGCAAGGTTTCCAGGAAGTCTTTATTTGTTCAAATCAAAGTTTTATAAGCGAAGTTATGAAATTTTTAAAATGCTTGACAGTCACTGTTTTTACACTTGTGCCACTGCGATTTCAAAATTCTGCTAAGTGTTGCTTTGAGCAGGGTTACTCCTAAATGATGCAAACACACCTCAAATACAATGATTATGCACGCTGAACTTATAAGCATTGCTCGGAGAACTTCACACTTGAATTAATACGACACTAAGGTTATTGGTCATGTTATGCACCCTTTAACCTAGTATTTTA
This sequence comes from Chloris gayana, assembly GCA_031894775.1. Taxonomy (NCBI): domain Eukaryota; kingdom Viridiplantae; phylum Streptophyta; class Magnoliopsida; order Poales; family Poaceae; genus Chloris; species Chloris gayana. The sequence continues at coordinate 507,673 of JAUNZO010001356.1, forward strand.
TAATTCGCACTATTGGTCATTTTATGCACCCTTTAACCTAGTAATTTATTATTAGCACTGAAGAAACGAACAATTCTAACAACTCATCATGATGAAATGGGATCTTCCCTACGATTGACCATCAGAAACAATTAGATTTTTATTTTACTTATTACTCAAAGTAAAGCAATTCCCCATTTAAACCATCATAGCAACTATGCAACTAGCTACCTTACCGTTTTATGTAAATGTGATTATTAAAACATCTCTAGATAGGATTTGTTGACAAAGCACAAATTTGCTCATGATGAGCACTAAAGCAATTAGATGAGCATGTCCGTATGTATTTTCCTCACATTTTTCTAAAAGGAAATATTTAAATCGATTAGACACCACATAAGCCAATAATACTTATGATGGCAAAATATGTATGAAAGCATGAAACTCAGATACCAGGGGGTCTCATATGTAATCAAAAGTGCACATACCAATTTGGGTGAATTTTACATTTTTAGGGAATTATATAAGGAATTTATAAGCTTAACAAGGTTCCACTTTAATTTACATGAAACTTTAAATTTTTGCACAGAACCCTATACAACAAAGTTGGGAAATGTAAAGTTCACGCTCTGAGCTTTCCAAAAAGTTATCAAGTGCATCAAAAGTGCACATACCAATTTGGGTGAATTTTACATTTTTAGGGAATTATATAAGGAATTTATAAGCTTAACAAGGTTCCACTTTAATTTACATGAAACTTTAAATTTTTGCACAGAACCCTATACAACAAAGTTAGGAAATGTAAAGTTCACGCTCTGAGCTTTCCAAAAAGTTATCAAGTGCATTTTTCTGACTTGTATTTTTAGAGCTATGATTTTTGTAGTTTAAGAGATTTAAATCTAGGTTTAAATTGCTTAACATGTTGCCACTTCTTTTAAACCAAAAGTTCAATTTATCACACAGAACCATGTATGAAAAGTGAGCTATTGCAGAGTGCATGTTTTAAGCTTTCCAAAAAGCTATTATTTGCATTTTTATTATTTTTATTTTTAAAGATACGATTTTTGCAAATTTGACAAAAGTTCACACATATTTACGAGATTGCCACTGCCCATTTGAACCGAGCCACGCGCGCGGCGGCGCTCCTGCCGGCGTCCGGCGGCGGGGTGCCGGAGTTGGGCGGATCAGCAAGGGGAACCTCGGATCCGGCCGCCTAGCCCTGGTTTGGCATGACGAACTCAACGGAGGGGAGAATAGGGGTGCGGCTCACCGTAGCTAGCCGACGACGGGCGGTGGAGAACGAAGGACGTTCGGCGGCACTGCTCGTCCCATACAGGGCGTCGGAGAAGGGGCTTCCAGGTCGGGGAGCACCGCACGAGCACGAGGAAGACCGGGCGGGCGTGGTTTGGGTTGGCCGCGTCGGGAAGTAAGTGTTCACCGTGGAGGTGCACACGCAGCCACGGCCGACGGTGGGGATAAGCCGGATTTCGGTGAGGATACCGCAAGGTATGGCTTGGGCATGAGCAGGGTGATGCGTCGGGCTCCTCTGCACCTTCCAGGAGAAGGAATCGGCGAGGGGCCGAGCTACTCGACGGTGGCGGCCATTTCCTCCTCGGTGGCGCAGGACGGGGATTTACTCCGATTCCCTTGGGTCGGGCGGGGAGAAATGGAATTGGAGCGTGTCTGGAGGTTGCGGAGGGAGCTAGGGACACATGTGTGAGCTTGGACGAGCTGTGGCAAGCTGGGAGTGGTGTCTGCTGGGGAGACGCTCGAGCTCGAGCTCGAGCCCGCCTTATCCGGCTTAGGCACGGCAAGGACGGCCGGAGGGGGACGACCGCAAAACAGCCGGTCACGCTGCGGCGATGATCGACGCGTGGTGCGTCGGACCGTGGCAGAAGGACGGCGGCCGGCATGGGCAATGGTGGCCGGCGCCGCTGCCGGTGGCCCGAGTCTCCTGTGCGACTACTGTAGCTGCTAGGTTCCGCGAAATTACACTTGTGCCATTCTCGCTACTAGCTGATTTTTCTCCATAGCAAACGTTCCGGACCGAATTTCGACAAACCAAAATTTGTGGGGTTCAGTGTATTATGATGAGCAACTTTTGTTATAGGCAGAAGTTCAAATTTTTGCTTGCAAAAATTTACAAAAATTCATGAACAAGCTGTTGTTTTTAAACATAGTTTGAATTTTCTAGGGAATTGTGCCATGAGAAAAATTAGCCCAAAATGTCCTCAAATCATGTTTTGATCTCCTCTACAAGGATCCGGAAAAATATTGACATACTTTGGTTGAGGATTATTGAGTTTTAATTAGTTGGGTTTAAACTACATTTGGATTTTATTTATCTTTTAAATATGCTAATTCATTATTTCATGTATGCAGTCCCTTAATTAGTGCTCCATTCCTGTAATTAAAGTTTTGACATTGCTTACGAGGCTATTATGTGACATGGGATGTCACGGACAACGTCCATGCCCAAGCCCTTCAACAACTTTGTGGTCAACTACAACATGAATCCCGAGAAGTGGACCTTTGACAAGCTGATTGCTAGTTGTGTCCAGGAGGATGAAAGGATCGGGGAGGCAAATGGTGGTTCTATCCACTTTGTCAAGGACAACAAAAAGAAGAACTACCATCCATCCGGAAAGGGAAGCAGCCACGGCAGCCAAGGTCACCTTGGCGAGTGGACGAGTGGACAAGGATGAGTGTCTCCATTGCCACAAGAAGGGACACTACAAGAAAGACTGTCCCGACTTCTCGAAGGCCTTCATGGCAAGGAAAGGTGAGAACGCAATTACTTGTGTAAATGAATGCTTATATGTTAATTATTCTAAATCCACATGGTGGATTGATTCTGGTGCAAGTATTCATGTTGCAAATTCTTTGCAGGGGTTCCTTTCGACGAGAACCACGGGAAGAAACGAAGGCAGCATTAGAGTTGCCAATGGAGAAGAAGTAGAAGTGGAAGCCATTGGAGACTTGCCTCTTGAGCTCGCTGATGGTGTTATACTTTTACTTAAGAATGTTTTTTATGTCCCCTCGCTACAAAGGAACTTAATAAGTGTGTCGCATTTGGATTATGATGGTTATGGTTGCCATTTTGGTAATGGCAAATGTGAACTCATGTTTAATAATAAGTGCATTGGTCTTGCTATGTTACAAGACAAACTTTATTTATTATCCTTATATCATGAGATTTATTCCATACGTGATGTGAATGATGATGCAAATGTTGATGCACATGTTGATGCAAATGATGTGTTGAATGATGATGTGAATGTTAATGACAATGCTATAGAATCATCATCCTCTAAACAAAAGAAAAGAAAGAGAGCTCTTGACGTCTCATCGAAATTATGGCATTGTAGATTGGGCCATATTTCGAGGGGGAGAATTGAGAGACTTGTCAAGAGTGACATTCTCCCTCAACTAGAGTTCTCGGATTTAGAACAATGCATTGAGTGCATTAAGGGAAAATACGTTAAAAGTATTAAGAAAGGTGCAACACGAAGCACGGGAATATTAGAGATCATACACACGGATATTTGTGGTCCTTTTCCTGTGACAAGTGTGGATGGTTATGATTCATTCATAACATTCACAGATGATTATTCCCGCTGTGGTTATATTTATCCAATTAAAGAACGATCGGAGGCATTGGATAAATTCAAAGTATTCAAAGCTGAAGTTGAAAATCAGCATGATTCAAAGATTAAAGTAGTGCGGTCCGACCGTGGGGGGAGTACTACGGTCGGCACACGCCATATGGACAAGTCCCGGGACCTTTTGCAAAGTTCCTACAAGAAAATGGCATAGTCGCCCGGTATTCTACACCGGGCGAGCCACAACAGAACGGGGTAGCTGAAAGACGCAATCGCACATTAATGGACATGGTGCGTAGCATGATGAGCTATTCCACGTTACCGATAAGTTTATGGATGGAGGCGTTAACAACCGCCATTTATATTCTTAATCGAGTACCAAGTAAATCGGTGCCCAAAACACCGTATGAATTATGGTCCGGAAGAGTGCCATCGCTAGCTCACCTACGTGTGTGGGGAAGTCTGCGGAGGCTAAAGTGTTCAACCCAAGTCTTGGGAAATTGGAACCAAAAACAGGTGAGTTGCCATTTTATTGGCTATCCTGAAAAGTCCAAAGGTTATCGTTTCTACTGTGCAGATAGATACATAAAGTTTGTAGAAACGAGACATGCGGTCTTCTTGGAGGATGAAATGATGAGGGGGAGCACGGTAGCTCGAGAGATTGATCTTGAGGAGAACGGGTTTTTGTGCCCGCGCCAATGATCCAAGAACCTCTCTTCTATCTACCTGCGGTTGTTGCGCCAGCAATGCTCGTCATTGCACGGCCAACACCTGTTGTTGATCCTACCATGGCAACACAAAATGAAATTGAGGAACCTGTCGTTCGGGCTCCAACGGGACCTGTTGCCACGGATGAGGGGAGTCACATCAGCCTCAAATAGAGAATGTGCCAAATATGGAGGTCCCTAGACGGCCTCAAAGAATAAGAAAATCAGCCATAAGTGCTGATTATGAACTGTATAATACAGAAAATATTCATGTGGAGAATGATCCCATCTCATATGAAGAAGCCATGAACAACGCACATGCATCTAAATGGTTGGAGGCCATGAAAGATGAAATGAATTCAATGAATCTCAATGATGTTTGGGATTTAGAGGAAATTCCTAAAGGAGCCAAAACAGTGAGGCTGTAAATGGGTCTACAAGATCAAATATGACTCTAGAGGGAATATAGAAAAGTTTAAAGCGTGACTTGTGGCTAAAGGCTTCACGCAAAGAGAAGGAATAGACTACAACGAGACTTTTTCTCCTGTCTCTTGTAAGGATTCCTTCAAAATTATAATGGCATTGGTGGCACATTATGACTTAGAATTACATCGGATGGATGTAAAAACGGCATTCCTGAACGGGGATCTAGATGAAAGGGTCTACATGGCATAACCGAAAGGTTTTGTCGTGGAAGGAAAAGAAAACATGGGGTGTCGTCTAAAGAGGTCTATTTACGGGCTGAAACAAGCTTCAAGACAGTGGTACTTGAAGTTTGATGGGACGATAAAGAAATTTGGTTTCCAAGAAAATATTGAGGACAAGCTGCATTTATGCAAAGTTCAAGAACGGGAGATTTATTTTCCTGGTCTTATATGTGGATGATATTCTACTTGCTAGTAGTGATATTAATCTACTGAATGAGACAAAGAAATTCTTGTCCTCAAATTTTGACATGAAAGACCTCGGTGAAGCGTCATATGTTTTGGGCATAGAAATTCACCGAGATAGAGCAAAAGGCATGTTGGGACTGTCCCAAAAGACGTACATTGAAAAGGTATTGAAGAAATTCAATATGCACAAATGTAGCTCTACACCTGCTCCTATAGTCAAGGGCGACAAGTATGGGGATTTTCGATGCCCTAGAAATCAAGTTGAGCTCAATGAAATGAAAGTCGTTCCGTATGCTTCGGCGGTTGGAAGTCTACGAGTATGCACAAGTGTGCACGCGCCCGACTTAGCTTTTGTCACCGGGTTGCTTGGCAGATTTCAAAGTAATCCAGGAATAGAGCACTGAAAATTGGTAAAGAAAGTCCTGCGTTATTTGCAAGGAACGAAAGGCCTCATGTTGACATATAGGCGATCAGATTCACTTGAAGTAGTGGGCTACTCAGATTCTGATTTTGCGAAAGATAATACGAAGTCTACATCGAGATACGTGTTTACCCTCGCAGGAGGAGCTATTTCATGGAAAAGTTCCAAACAGACGGTTACTTGCGGGGTCAACGATGTATGCCGAATTCATAGTATGTTATGAGGCTACAGGGCAGGTGAACCGGCTTATGAAATTCATATCCGGTTTGAAAGTGGTTGATAACATTGAAAAACCACTAAAGTTATACTGCGTCAATGAGCCCGCAGTCATGTACGCTCACAACAATCGGTCAAGTGGTGCTGCCAAACACTTTGACATAAAGTACTATGTTGTGAAGGATAAAGTCCGAGATCAAATTATAAGTCTCGAGCATATAAGAACGGAAAAGATGCTCGCGGATCTGCTCACGAAAGGGCTACCTCCCAACGTGTTCAAGGAACACGTAGCCGGCATGGGTTTAAAGGAAGCCTTATGATCTCCGGACTAGAGGCCCAAAGATAAATGAATGTGTCTCGTTTCTAAGCAAAGTGGCATACGGTGGCTATCGATTCTATCGGGTTTGACCGTGATGATGAAACATGCTCTATGTGTAAATTTTGTGGTGAAATGGAAAATGAAAGGAAATGATATAACATGAGATCAAGGGAGAGAATGTTAGGTTGATCTCCACACGTATGGGCCCAAAGGCCCATAACCCTTGACGAGCGCCCGATCGAGGGCGCCCAGCCTAAACAGGTGGCTGGTGGGCCCTTGTCACGCTGCGCATATAAAAAGGGGTGGGGGCCGGCACGACACGATGACCTAAGTTCACCGTTTCGCCGCCGCCGCCACCTCACCCCACAAACCCTAGCCGATCTCGAGGGACGCGCAGCCGGTGACGGGAAGCCGCCGCCGCCACCCACGATGACGACTCCGCACGCCGCCGCTGTCCCCGGACAGGTGCCGTTGGAGACCCGAAGGACTCCACCGGCGACGACGACCGACTCCGTTTCAGCTCTACGCGCTCGACTACCTCACCGGCGCTCCGATGGCCAACAACGGCGAAGGGTCCTCCTCCGCGAACCTCTCCGGCCCCGGCTACCCCTCCGCCGCATCTGGTCCGTAACCCTAACCCCTCTGTCCCTCTCTCTGGTTTATGTACCCGAACCCATGAACATGTTTCTACTATATTGTTTATCTAGCGCGATGCAAGATCCGTAGATTTTACAGATATTGGTTCCAATCCCTCAGAAAAAAGAAGATATTGGTTCCAGCAGATATCCGTCCGTCACTCTGGTAGATATTGATTCCTGGCCAATGATGTTTACGTGGGCCTAACTTTCTTGATTTAAATAGGAGGGATGGGATTGGTGATCTGCGCAGAGCAAGCTGCGCGGCACTGCTGAGACTCGTTTAGAATGGCTCTGAAGCAATTCGTCCTCCTGATGAGCTTGCTCGCTCTGGTCTCTGCAGAGACCGCCAACCTTCATGCGGCAACCGAAGAAATCAAACTGCCAGAGCCAAGGATCTACTCCGCCCCTGCCTCTTCCGACGGCAAGCTATGGATTGCCCCGAGGGGGACCCTCTTCAACCCACCGCGCCTTCCACCATCGAAGATGAAAGCCAGGGGTGCGGCTGCAGCGCCCTGAGTGGCATCTATCTGGTATACTTATCTACTACCATGTGCCAGCTCAGAGTTTCTTTTATCTTGTCCAATGTCCATGCCTTTGGGTATACTTTTATCTGGTATACTATGTGATACCAAATGTATGCATGTCCGAAAAGTACCATGCATGCAAGTCACGAAAGTAGCATGTACTAGTATCATGCAAAAATGACTTTGTACTATAGAAAAATCGGGACAGTGAATGACATCTCTGTTGCCATATGAAGTGGAATGTTGTGCTCCATGACTATCTTATTGTTATCCATCTGCTTGATCTCTTTCATGTTGACAAGTATGGATTAACTGCACTACTGACGTCATCTCAAATCATAAGTTGGAACGTCCTTTACCTTTCGCTGTTTTTTTTTCTCACGTATGAGGGATGTGTACCTTCCTATTAAGGAAACGATTTTGTTGCGATTTGATGCAGCCTCAAGGCCGGCAACACACATTGATCGAAACCATTATAGACTTACAAACAGCGACTGGCTACCCTGACTACTCACGAATCGAGTGATTCCGAATATCTCTTTCTTCTCTTTTTGTTTAATGGAGATCACTGCAACCGATTTTCTTTTTTGCCACTTGGAAATGTTTAGTCTTGAGCTCGTAACTGGATAATAGAACGCTGAGAACGAGAAGAGATTCCCAAGAGTTGTCCCTAGTCTTATGGGATTGCTTTTATGCTACCACTTTGGGTGCAGCCTGTCCGGACTGGACTGTACTGACCAAAACAAGCCCGTATTGTAATTGAACCTAGTCCAATCGCACCGGCAGATTGTCTTCGTGAACGGCGTGATCTGACCATGCGTGCTTCAGGCACGAAATTCGTGTCCTGCCCCACATCCCATCGGGAAAATGAACTGCTCTGCCATCGCGTGCTTCAGGCACGGAATTCGTGTCTGCGAATGGCGGCCAGCAATGAAGCCTAGCTTCGAAGCTATAAGATATCAGATTCCACCTATAACCCCTAGCTCCACTGTGTGAACGTGGACTCAATTAATCCAGTTAGGCTGCATCTAGCTGGACTTGATATATACATGACATGCAACAAAAAATAAGTGGTGCATGATTTGGAAGACGGAAGTGTCCGGTATCGACACGGAATAAAATTGCGTGTAGCAAAACTAGTAGATGCCAAGAAATATATATACTTACCACAAACAGACAACAGCTAGCAATTATTCATCCATTCCTACAAATCAGCCCAAAAAAACTAGCTGTAGTGTATATCACATCTGAATATTGGGGAAATGTTTTTTGTACAAATGTGTATATCACATATGAGTATTGAGTGCAAATGTGCAAACAGGCAACATTTTCTAGTTGGAACCTGATCCGACCTCCGTCGTTGCCTAGGCGGCTTTCCTCAATCCCACAACCAATTTTGCATAAGACCCCTCCAAGAAACCTGGTTGTCCGAAAAACCCACTTATGTTACGTGGATCCCTGCTCGTGGCCCCTGATCATATCTTTCCGCATTAATCAAGTCATACGATTCATGTCACACCCGATTACAACAACCGAAATAGGATTCATCAGTATGCGTGTACAGAATCAAGTTCTCACGTAAACAGGACAAATTACGTGATAAAAGAACAATATCTTTATTAGTTCATTAAATAATTACGTCAAAGACCCGTAGGTCTAAAGTAAAAATTACATTGCAGCGGAATTTAAACTAAGCGTTGGCATCCTTCGGCTCCCACATGAAGTCGACTGGAAGACCGCATGCCTAGACCACCACTTCATCGTCTCCTCGAATGATGTACCTTCATCCTTCACTTCGAATTGTGACATGATGCAAAAAGAGAGGCAACAAACATATGAGTATATTACATATTCAGCAAGTGGGGGAAAGTATGACATGTTGGCAAGTCAAGAAAGGCTAACTTTTAAGGGTTAAAGGCATAGAAGCACCTATCTCTAGTTCATTAATTAAGCAAGCTATTTACAATGTGAGGTAACTCCCAAAGATCCAAACTTGATCCTTTATCCAACGCAAGCATGTCTCCTTCCCGGGAACCATGCATCCAAACCATTGTCAACCCTCTAATCCGCGTGAGGGTCCATGCCACACTTGACCATGAGCACAGCTGTCATGACAGTTTACACACTACGAGAGGTTGTACACATTTCCCCACGTGAAAGTGATTCCGCCCCCTATTGCCGGGTGGACTAAAGTCTCCATTCCGCCCGTGTTATCAAACACGTAACACACTTCCGGGATGTATGGCCAAGAGATCACCTCCAATGCGGTTCATGGTTTCCTCTAGTTTTGTACATGTCCACTAGGAGATCCACTAACCTAGAGGAGTAAGCCCTCCACTCGGGCGGCTTCACTCCCTTGTGACGGATGGTTCGAGACCTCGTCCGTTCACCACGTCTCCCCGGGATTGCCGGAATTCCCCAGCCACGGCCCCCTCTCCTTCACGCGTACTCGATGGGTATCTACCTCATACTAAGCCAAGCCGCGCACATACTTGGCTCGTGGGCTGTACGGTTTAACATGGATCCACAAACCGGTCCTTATGATTTGGGTGATAGCATTCCATGGAACTACCGGTACACCCCGACCATAGTTCCTCCACCCATCACAAAAATCAATGTTTAGAATATTAACAAGCAACATGATCATTATGTTCAACTGAATCATTATCAAGATTAACAATTATCATGTCTTAAACCCGGTTCAAGCAACTAAGCATGATCTACCCAAGTCTACAACTAATTCCACCCGAGCGACAAGTACAAGTATGGAAAAGATACGACACATAGGATTCATGTTTAACAGCAATGCAAACATGTGCGAGATAGAAAAGGAATAGGTGCAAAATGGGTCAAGGACACTAGCCTCTTTCTCTTTTTTCTCTTCATTAAATATTCGACTCTTGCTCTTCGAATTCCTAGCTTTGATCATCCTATAATTACGTCACGTCGATCAAGCATGCAAATAAATATACAAAGAAACTAAGAAACAGAACAATACAGACATATCAAAAGACTATAAAAGCATTACTAAAGAAAAGCTATGAGCGAAAAGGTTTAAAGTTTTAGGGGCTAAAACACAATTTATAAAAAGAAAAGGGGTGTTTATGTAAAAAGGCTTTATGGCTAAAACATTAGGATAAAAAGTTAGAGGGCCATAAAATTAAATTTACCATTAAATAAAAAGGCTTATTGTAAAATCTTAGGATTAAAACGGAATTAAAACTAAACTAGCATTACTTGTCGAAAGAGAAGAACCTAAGCGTTATTCGTCTAAATGGCAGGGGGTTAATAGAAAGTCTACCCATTATCCACTCTTAAATGGATTAAATTAAACCGTAAACATCGTAGGCCGGGTTCACGGACACTGTGGGCTATTAGTCTACGAGTGGACGGAGCACTACTGCTAGGCGGTGGCCATGTGCGGACAGCATGAAGAAGATGGTTGCGTTCCCGTGGATGGGCTGCATAAATAAAGATTTTGTTTCAACAAGATTATCATGAATAGTGTGGAACATGTGCAACGCGAGGTTTCTTTGTTAGGAACGCATATCAACCAGATATCAAAGCATGAGGATTAGATGAGGTCGCGCAGAGGTAGATCACACGCCGGCTCTGTTCCTGGATGCGTCGGGTTAGATCACGGTGGTGTCTTTCGCATAAGTAATGTGGACTTCCTGGAACACAACGTGGAACAGGTGGTTAATCAAGAATAGATGAGAATCAATCATAATAGAGATCAGAATTACCATCTAGCGTGCTTGGACAGATCCAAAACGAGTGAGTAGTGCTCCTTGCGAAGCAGATCCTCATAGATTCAGGTCACCTCTTGGCCTGATCTTGGGATATGTTGAAGAAGACTTTATTGCGAACCGGTGGGTTAATTTTGGTGCCATTTGGTTGGGTAGATCGTCAGGAGCGTTAACGTCAATCAGCGATAGCATGGCTGGACGCGAGAGTAGGGTGGAGCAGCGGCAGCCTGGCGGCGTGGTGCGGGTTTGAGGGGTGGGGCAGACGTGGGAGGGCCCCTGGTATTTATAGGAGGGGTGTGGTTGGTGGGGAGAATAAAAGGAAAGGTGAAGCAAGCTGATTAATGCTATTAATTGTGCGCTTAATTGCTCGTTTTGTTTCCTTTTGAGTGCACACGATAGATGGAATGAATTTTGGTGGCATTGTGTCCCGATTCATTCTTGTGGTAGGTGGATAGAAAGTAGACGATATTGAGTATGGACAGAACCATGGTTTATCGAAAGAAAGGAACGCGATGAATGGACATGGGACGATACAGAAACAAAGATGATGTAAGAAAGTGCACATATCCGAGTGAACAAGGCTACAACCTAACCGGCCAGCCCATTTATATAATTATGTCGACCGTGACCCATAAATAAATCCATAATAATACTAACCTTAACCTAAGTCCTAACCCTCACGAAGTCCGAACTCCTGATCGTCACATGCTCTCCATATATTTTGTTTTCGTTTTATACACTTCTTTGATATAATACAGATTGGGTTGTCCGGTGCTTTTCTTAACTCAAATCAACTCTTTACACATGCTCTCCATATATTTTGCAATTCTCAATAAGCATATATTTCTCTAGTGAAAGAGGCATTATATCCGATAATTTTAAGTCCGCTTCCGATCCGCCTCCGCTCCGAATCGGTACCATCTCCGACTTCCGAAAAAATCCGTATTCGAATCCGTATCCGTGTATTATCCGCACCGCTCCGAATTCGAAAAAAAATAAGGATTAGGATATGGAGAAGGCATTATCCAATCCGATCCGATCCGCTTTCATCCCTAGTCAAAGGCATGTTTTTCAACAAAGTATTACAAAAAATCAAAATATATTTATTAAAGAAAATGTTTTCATAACCAAGCAAAATAAATGGTTAATTAGTAGAATTTGACAAAATCATTTTAAATCTTCTTGAGAAATGAAAGATTCTTGTAGGAAGGTGGTTCACATTCCAAAATTGAAATTTTAGGATGTGACAATTCATTAGTGTCATCTAGGGATTCTCTGATTCCATCAAACGCTGCTGCTCCTATCAATTTTGGTACTAAAGAATAGAGATACAAATTGAAACAAGTTCCTTCCAGAAAAAAGTGGAATAAATGATAATAAAAGTATCAAAATGTGGTGCTCCTTGATGGTTCAGATTTCAGACGGAAGCATGGATGTTACAGGAAGCACGAACACACATGGCAATTTAAAAAGTTCTCTGGATATATTTTTTTTGACCTGGAAACGTGGCGTTCCATTAATCATGAGCCAAACAGATCGTCGGCAATCAACGATCTAATACAAACTAGAAGAATGTCCAGAAGCAGATCATCTCCATCCGAGCATTGGCATCCCAAAGCTGTCAAAGCATGTGCTACTTTATTACATTCTCTAGAACGATAAACAATTGAAAACTCCAAGAAATTTGCAGCCGCTGTCATCTTCATCTCCAGGATTAATCCCCCAACAGCAGATAAATCATACTCCTTTGAGTTTGCCGCCTGTTGAACCATCAAATAATAAACGGCGAAAAAGAGTCCATACACATTTCAACTTGTCTACTCATTTCATTGGGGGAACATTCACATCCCACGTATCAAATGGCTAATAGGGGCTGATATTTAACGGGCCATGGGCAGTTTTGCAAAGGCTTGAGGGCTTCGACTAGAGGTGGCCAAATGAGGCATGCTTGACCGGGCGCTTTGGGAATTTTTGGCCTAGCCCGGCACGGCACGACCAATTCATTTCCGTGCCTTGGCTGGCACGGCACGAGGCTGCATTTCCTGTTAGATATGTGCCCAAGAGACAATGCGATTATAGTCATGGGCTTTTAATCTAATAGCCCAATAGTAGGTTTACAAAAAAGGGAGTGCGGTTAAGGGCGGTTTACATCATCACGTCGAAAACCTTGGCAGCCACTGCCTCTTCTCCCATGAAACCCTAGTTGTGTTGCCGGAGCAAGCACGTCGCGCACGGCGTTCTTCCCTGTATGTGTGGATACCGCGAGGAGAGTGCTGCTGCTGCTGTGGCGTTGATCGACTGGACTAGGAGGAGACGGTTGTTGCGAACGATTACTTCCTTTACCTCGACGCGCAACTACGTTGGACCTTGCTGCTCAAAGTCGCTTCCGCTCCGCCTGCGCGTCTAGTGGTAACGATCCATGATCTCCCTCTTACAAGGTTTCCTGTGGTTGAACGGTAGTTTTCGCTAGTGTAGCCCGTCCTGTTCCTCAACGAGTGGTATCGGAGCCGACCTTGTTTAGATTAAGATTTGGATCGTATGCTGATGTAGTAGATATGATCTATTGCATGTTTTATGTACGGGTTGATTAGATCAATCGGTCAATAGGAGGGTCACACATGGTTATGAGATGATAGCATTACATATGTCATTGATAAGTTTGTGCCTTAGCTCCGTGCGCGCGCAACCTGTCCCTACCGGCTCGAATCATCATCCGGACTAATGGCGTGCGCTAGTAGAGAAAGCGGACGTGTTCATGACTATGTGATGCGACCGACTCATGTGAACCTAATGAAAATATGAGGTATTGTGAATGACTCATAGCCAACTAGATTAGATATGTCCGATGAGATTTTCATTGCGATTTCATAGATACAATCTATGTGATCCTATGTGGGAGCGTCGTACGGACTCGCGTCTATATTGTCATACCTTGTTTATTCACACGTTTGTTTCGTTCTCTCCTAACTTGTTTTTGCGAGAGAATGTTGTGAATGGTATGACCCATAATGTGTATGTGATGCATGTTTATGGTTTCATGGCCCGCATGTCATGGTTAAAACGGCCGGGTTAAGGCTATCCAATTATTGTATAATGGGTTGCATGTCAACTTGTGATGCTCAGGACTTCATGCATTTTAAACTAGCTATTAGTTGTAGTAGCCTAGCATTCATTCATGGAGGCCATATTAGAGCATGGTGGACACAAGAACAGGAGACATATGGCTATGGAGATGGAGATGACCATGTGAAAGGGCCATACTATTTCACGATCAATATGATTGCCTGTGATGATGTTGTTGTTATCCTATTCTTTTATATGTTATATGTTGGATATAATCACTATGCTAGAATAGGTTCCCTCGAAAAAATTAAGACTAAAATTGATGCCCTTCCAATAGTTGCACTTGTTAAAATTTTCATGTTGAGTGGTAGGTTTGCCGAAGTAGAGTGCCCCAACTATCTTAATAAATAGGGTGAATGTCGGACATTTGCATGCATAGTGTTGGTTTGCTTGACAAAGCTATCAAGACGGTTTTGGCCTTTGGGGCATGGTATTAGGGCGCCGCGACATATGATGCCTCCCAATAAACAAGAGTCACATACGATGTGATTAGCAAATGTTGCTTACCTAGGCTTAGGGTTTTGGGTGATTGGTTGGGGGGATACGTTTGGGGTGTACCGGTAGTCCCATGTTTGTTATCACCTGAAACATAAGGACCGGTTCTCGGAGTGATAATCCATGTTAAACCGTACAGCCACAAGCCAAGTATCGGTGCGGCTTGGCGTAGTATGCGGTAGATGCTAGTGGAGTATGCGCGAAGGAGAGGGAGTCGTGGTCGTGGAGTACCCGCGAGTCCCGGGGAGGCGTGGTGAAGAGACAAGATCCCCGAGCCATCGGGCATAAAAGAGTGAGGCTGCTTGAGTGGAGGGTTTACTCCTCCGGGTTAGAGGATCTCTTAGTGGACCCGTACAAAGCTGGAGGACACCGTGAACCGCCTTGGACGTGATCTCTTGGCCACACACCCGGAAGTGTGTTATGTGTCCGATGGCATCGGCATAATAGAGACTTTAGTCCACCGGGCAATAGGGGACGGAATCACTTCCTCGTGGGGAAATGTGTACAAGCTCTACAGAGTGTAAACTATCATGACAGCGGTGCTCACGGTTAGGAGTGACATGGACCCTCACTTGATTAGGGTGAAGGGTGGAGTGGTGAATGATGATAGGATTTACCCTTTGTCGTATACTTACCTTACGGGTATACGAGATGATAAAGGAATGGATAATTAGAGATAAGATGACAAATCAATGAAGATAAGGTCGGTGGAAAGGGCCCACGAGTGGTCCCTTACCAGTATGGAATAACAGAAGATGCGGCCATATACCGGTATGGAAATAAGGCGGACGTCAAGATCGACATAGGACGACTTGAGCAACAAGTAAAGGAACAATTTCTAGTCTGTTATGACTCCGAATTAACAAGGAAAGCCTAGAAATAGAGCTTCCGAATATGTAATCCATGTAATCGACTAGGACTCCGCATGTAACCCTAGCTCCCCGGATATATAAGGCGGAGCGGGGACCATCCGAAAATTCTCCGATAACTTGCAATTAGCAATCTGCTAAAGGAAATACATAACACACAGGACGTAGGGTCTTACTCTCCATCGAGAGGCCCGAACTCGTCTAAAATCGTGTGTTCTTGTGTGTTTCGTGTGTTGCACCATCGAATTCCACGCTCGTGAGGGACCGGGTAGTACTAGTGCCGAGTTTAAGACTCGACATTTGGCGCGCCAAGAAGGGCTCCCGACGAGTTCCAAGCGAGTTCGATGGCTTATTCGTTCGACGTCGACTTCACGCCCGACTTCAAGATCCGCTTCGGATCCCTCAACTTTGAAGCTGATTCCGTCGGAAAGCTACACCTAATGAACCCGATCCGCGATCCGCCGCAGCATCCGAAGCGCGATCACCGACGAGTCGAAACCATACGCATGGAATCCAGCGGGACCGACGTAGCTTTAGCGCGAACCATCGGACAACTCACGCTTCGGACCGATACCCGGTCTATGATAATGGGCAGCTCCGTCAAGCTTGGTACCTACTTCGAGGAAGGATCTCCAGCCTTCTTCCAAGTATTTATGGCTGGCCCAATCCTTGAAGAACTCACTCCTTAGGAAGCTGCTGCAGAAGAAGCTAGGATGGTGAGAGAGGAAACAAACCGCCGCCAACGTGAAACGAGGCGAAACGGACACGGAGGATCCACCTCCACGAGCTTCGACGAGCGAACCCACGCGCAAACATTGTGGGTACCGGTCAAGATGGGGAGGGCGTTCCTGCTACAGCCCCACCCGCTACCCGACCACTACCGGAGCGAGTCCGGGACGCGACGGAACAATCACCGAGGCTATAACAACCGACGTGGATGTCGCTGTGGTAGAAATCATCGTTCTTCGAGTAGGGCGTTGGACATGGGATCCATAGAGGTTGAATTAAACGTCGCTCGGGGCTTCACGTCACCGATCCACAACATTGTGGGGGTGAAACAGATTCTTGAGACTATTCCGGAGGAGGTGTTCAACTCGACGCCAAGATTACAACGTGCTTTGAGCTTGGTGGAGGCGGCTGCTTTGCAAACTAACCAGCTTGTCCAAGATAGAGCTGAATCTTCCGGTCGTTCGCGCTCGCATTCGGAGCGGCACGCGAGAGCCCGATCCGAAGGAGCCTCTTCTAGAGGAAGAAGTCGACTCCGGCACACCCCGATCGCGGACGAGCATGAATGCACCCCCATTAGGATCTGCATGTGTCGATCAATGGCAATCGTGACGCTCATAATGTGCTTATTGATCATTATGCGAGAGAGCGGAGGAACGCAGGAGACAAGAAGAAGACGATCTACGACGGACTTGTCATGTAGATGATCGTCCGCGGGATCCTGCTCGGCGCCGCCCCGGTTGGCAATCCTCCACGCAATGATCATCGAGGGCACTGCAATCGCTCCGCTCATCGTGATGATCGGCCAAGAAGAGATGATCGTCGTGACCGGAGAGACCGACGGGGACGGGAGAACAGAGACAGAGACGGGGAGCCTCGACAAGATAATGATGATAGTCGGGCGGCGCCACCTGCCCTTTCCTCCACCTCGACAAGGCAACAATGACCGCCGGGATGGTTCGGGAGCTAGAGACTAGGATGATCGTTACTTTGACTACTCGGATGATGACAGGGACCGCAACTACCGGCATTACCCCGGCCGGTGGTCACCATCATCGGTCCGGACCGATCTAGAAGATGATGAGTATTCTGTAATCCCAGCTTTTATGCGGGATCTGCGCATTTGTAAGTACCCAAGAGGATTTAAGCTTGGGGCCATAGACAAATACGATGCTAAAGCCCCTCTCGCTGAGTGGCTCCGTATGTATACTGCTGCCATCCAATCAGCAGGAGGAGATACTTTTGTGTTAGCAAACTATCTCCCCATGTGCATGGAGCAGGCTGGACGCTTGTGGTTACAATCTCTTCCCGAGAGATCTATTTCTTCTTGTGGCGATCTTACCAAAAAGTTCGTTGCGAATTTTCAGGCGACTTGTGAGAAGCCGGAAACTGCTTCGATCTCAACGAGTCGAAGCAAAAGCCCGATGAGATGCTTACGGAGTTCATCGAGCGCTTTTGCAACAAGAATGCCTTAATCCCCAATGTTCTCGATCAGCAGATAATTGCGGCGTTTCAAGCTGGCATCCGAAGTGAAGCATTGGTGAACCAGATTGGTAGGCGTAACCGGAACCTTACCATGACGGCGTCGAGTGTTTCAAGATAGCGAGATGACTATGCTGCTTGGAGAATCAAACGTGGTCAATTTACATGGGAAAAAAGGGAAGGAGCCAAAGCACGACCAAGGCAACCGGTCTAGATCCAAGAACAACAAGCGCAAGGCTCATAACCTTGTTGCAGCTGTAGACCGGTCTCATGGAGGGGACCGTCCTACGCCTCCTATGAGGGGCCCGAGAGAACAACTTTCGTTTGAAGCACTCGTTGGAGGGGCCTTGCATGATTCACCATGGGAATCATAAGAACAAGTAATGTTTCCTGCTAAGACCGTTCGCTTCGTTTGCGTTAAAGGTGGCATCCCAGTCTAGACATCGAAACCCACGAGATGATAAGGGCAAAGATAAGAAGCACGATGATGATAAAGATGAAGGAGGTTTTGAGGAGCCGGCAAGAGAGGTGAACCTCATCCATGGAGGACCGGATGCGTATGAGTCAAAGCGAAAGAAAAAGTTGGCATTCAGGGAGGTCAACGCCATTGCTCCTGCTACTCACGAGTATCTGCGGTGGTCGGAGGTACCGATCACGTTCAGCAGAGCCGATCATCCGAGGTCTTACCTAAAGCCGACGAGATACCCACTCATCTTGGCGCCTATTGTCCATAAGGTACGCTTGAAGACAACTTTCATCGATGGGGGAAGCTGCTTAGATATTCTCATTACTAAAACCCCGCGCGAGCTTGGCCTTTTTGTGGAGGACTTGGATCGTAGCGTTTCACCGTTTCATGGTATAATACCCGGTCGAAGTTATCCTTTGGGGCAGATTTCTCTGCCGGTGACTTTTGGGACAAATGAGAATTACGGAAGGGAGAATATTATCTTCCGGGTAGTCGACATTGATTCAGCATATCACGCTATACTCGGGAAGACCGGCCCCGGCAAAGTTTATGGCTATCCCCAACTACCAGTATTTGATGTTGAAGATGCCAGGACCCAACGGGGTCATATCGTTCCGGTCTGATACCAAGACCGCGTATGCTTTTAAAGTACATAGCACCGAGTTGGCCACTCGAGTCAATTCGGAGGAAGAACATCGAGAAATCGGAGAAGCGGCGGATGCCATTGAGTCACGAGTGCAGCTGGAAGAAGAAGTTCCATCCAAGAAGATTGCTAAGGAGAAAGTGAAGACCGATGCGGTTGCTTCCAAGATTATTCAACTTGATGAGACAGACCCCTCCAAGGTCACCCATATTGGGGCTGACCCGCGGGACAAATAGGAAAGCACGCTCATTCTTTTCCTCCAGGAAAATAGGGATATCTTTGCATGGCAGCCTTCTAACATGCCGGGTGTTCCTAGGGAGAAGATTGAGCACGCACCGTTGGTGCGTCCGATGCGAAGCTCGATCAAGCATAAGCTCCGGAGATTTGCTCAAGACTGCAAGGAGGCGATTAAGAAGGAGTTAACTAGATTGTTAGCAGCTAAGTTCATTAGGGAGGTGTATCATCAAGATTGGCTTGCCAATACAGTCCTTGTATCAAAAAAGAATACTAAAGAGTTAAGAATATGCGTTGATTATACTCGATCTTAACAAGGCATGCCCCAAAGACCCTTTCGTGCTGCCTCGGATTGACCAAGTTGTTGATTCGACTGCCGGCTGCGAGCGTCTTTGCTTCCTTCATGCTTATTCCGGAGACCATCGGATTCCCACGAAGGTTGAGGAATAGATTAAAACCGCGTTTATCAATCCCGTTGGAGCATGCTGCTACACAACAATACCGTTCGGTTTAAAAAATACGGGCGCCACTTATCGGCGTGGCATGCAACACTTGTCCGGATTCGCAACTTGGAAGGAACGCAGAAGTCGATAGTGGTGAAATCTTGGAAAGCTGAAGATCTTTTCTCCGACCTAGTAGAGACCTTCGATGATCTGCGGAGCTTTTCTATGAAGCTCAATCCTGGTAAGTGTGTGTTTGGAGTTCGTTCCGGAAAATTAATGGGATATTTGGTGTCGTGGCGAGGCATTGAAGCTAATCTAGAAAAGATTCGGACGATTGTTAACAAGAAACCTCCAAGCTGTTTGAAGGATGTCCGAAGTTGATTGGATGTATGGCTGTACTTAGCCGTATCATTTCAAGACCGGGGTCGGAGGCCTTCCGTTCTTTAAACTGCTCAAAAAGCGGGATAAGTTTGAGTGGACATATGAGACGCAAGCCGCATTTGATCAACTCAAGGGATATCTCGATAATCCGCCGGTCTTAACCGCCGGAACCCGATGAGACCATTCAATTGCACATATCCGCAACTACTCATGTCGTGAGCACGGTATTAGCGGTTGACCGGAAGGAGGAAGGACATCTGCAATTGGTTCAGCATCCGATATACTTTGTAAGTGAAGTCCTAACCGAGTCTCGGATGCGATATCTCCGATTACAGAAATTGATATATGTTGTAGTGATAACCTCTCGAAAGTTGAGACATTATTTTCAAGCACATCCCATCGAGGTCGAGACTGGATTTGCCATTGGGGATATAGTGCATAATCGAGAGGCTGTTTGCCAAGTTGCCAAATGGGCTATAGAACTTGGACAATGTGAAATTACTTTTTCTTCGATGCACGGCCATTAAAGGACAAGCTTTGGCTGACTTTATTACTGAATGGCTTGAGACGCAAGTGCCACAAGCAGTTCAAAATTTGGAGTATTGGGAGATGTATTTTGATGGATCCATGCAGCTTTCGGGCGCGGGGCTGGAGTTGTGCTTCTTACTCCACAGAAAGAGCCATTGAGATATGTATTACCAATGCATTTTCGTGCTTCGAACAATACTGCAGAGTATGAGGCCTTGCTTCATGGACTTCGAGTAGCTATTTCGCTAGGAGTTAAGCGATTTGGATATATATGGAGATTCGATGCTTGTGATCAGTCAAGTTAACAAAGTATGGGATGCGCATGATGACCATATGATAGCTTACCGTCAAGAGGTAAGGAAGCTTGAAGACAAATTTGATGACCTGTGGTTCTCTCATATACTTCGCGGAAATAATTCTGCTCGCGGATGAGTTAGCCAAATTAGGATCTTCGAGACAAGCGATGCCGCCTCGGTATCCCTTTTCAGGTTTTAAGTAAGCCATCTATTAAGATAGATCGCAAGGCTACTATTAAAGAGATAGAGGCTACGGATGCGGTCTTGGAAGCGAAGACCGAGGAGGCGGTCTTACAAGCATAAGGTTGGCCAAGGGGCTCGGAGCGAATTATAGATAGAAGAAACGGAGCAGATTACGAGGTTATGATTATTGATTCTGATTAGCGTACTCGTATCTTGAATATTTGCAATCCGATAAAACTCCGGAAGACAAAGTCGAGCGGCAAAGACTAGAGGTTCGGGCACGAAGTTACTTGATTCTTGAAGCAGAACTTTATCGACGTGGAGTTAATATATTGATGAAGTGTGTATCTGTTTCGATGGCATTCAATTGCTTGAAGACATTCATAAGGTGATTTGTGGCAATCATGCCTCATCAAAGACGTTAGTTGGGAAAGTGTTCGACGGGGTTTTTATTGGCCTACAGCTATCGATGATGCGCATGCGGTGGTTAAAAATTGCCGGGGATGTCGGTTCTTCGCTCGACAACCTCATACTCCAGCTCATGAGTTACGGATAATCCAGATGACTTGGCCTTTTTCAACTTGGGGGCTGGATATTGTTGGACCATTCAAGAAAGCTCCAGGAGGGTTTACTCATATTTTTGTGGCGGTTGATAAATTCTTTAAATGGACTGAGGCGAGAAGCTGTCACTAGCATGACCACCGCTCGAGCAATCAAGTTCTTACAGAATATCTTTGTCCGTTTTGGTGTCCCGCTTAGTATAATTACCGATAACGGGCCTCGGTTTACTTCAGAATTCTTCAAGGATTATGCTTGAAAGTCTTGGAGTCAAGATACAATATGCTTCGGTTTCACATCCACGAGCAATGGACAAGTTCAGCGTACCACCGGTATGATTTTAACTGGTCTTAAACCTAGAATTTTTTACCGCTTAAAGCCATACGCTGGAAAGTGGGTTAAGGAATTGTCTTGGGTACTATGGGGATTGCGTACAAACGTTAGTCGGGCTACAGGACAATCTCCTTTTTCTCTAGTCTATGGATGTGCAGCCATGTTGCCCATAGAAGTGAATGTGGTGTCAGCCAGAGTGCGGTATTATAATGAAGAGAAGTATGAAGAGATCAAGCTTTGATTCAAGCAGTCAAGTATCATCAAGGACTCGCGTCGATATCATGATCACTATGTGCGCACACGGGAATTTCAGGTGGGAGATTTGGTACTTCGGAAGATCCAGTCTAACAAGAATAGGCATAAGTTGTCATGGGTCCGGGAAGGACCTTTTGTGGTTAAATCAGTTTCCGGACCGGGGCTTATAGGCTTATGACCCAGGAGGAAGAGGAAATTCCAAATTCTTGGAATATTGATCAACTTCAGTCGTTTTTATACTTAAAGATTTTCTTGTAAACTTTCTCAGTAATATAATAAAGTATTCTTGATTTTTGGTACAAGTATGTTTGTGTTTTTTGTGTCTCGATATTTTAATTTTGCATTAACTTATCGAGTCCGGGGCTGCTTTATTAAGAGCGATCTGTGAAATTATGAATTTCCTAAATATTAGTACCAGTCATTTCGTCAAGCTGAGGACTGCTGCATTAAGAGCAATCTGTGAAATTATTTACTTTCGTTTCAGTTTTGACTGGTATATTTAGGAAGGGAAATTTTAAGCATTTCTTTTGAAATATCTGGTCCGTAGGCTGCTATCTTAAAGAGCAGTTTGTGATATTATGTGATCTTAAACCTTAAAGACTGGTTGTTTTTTCTATATAGCATGATTTTGTTAAAGTAAGCTACTGCTATGTATTGTGATCTCGTGCTGATTAGAGCCAGTATTCAGTCATAGTTGGTTTAAGCTGAAATAACCATCATTGCCTAGATATAGAATTTGACTAGTAGGAGTAAGATGGTGAATTTTTGTTGACCAATATAAAAAAGAGAAGATGCGACATTAAAACTTCAGCATGCTTAAAAGGATAACAATTAAATTACAGAGTACTTGTGATAAAACTATCTGTTTACCAAATAAAAGACCGGTCCTACAATAAACAACTACTAGGTAGGTCCGCTGTAATCGCCGGTATCTCCGGCCTCGGGTCTTCTCGCCATTCCATCATCAATTGTGCCTTCGAGTTAGAGGGAGAGAGCAACAAAACTGCATCAAGATCTTCATATTCCTCCTCCACTCGTTTGTCCGAAGGCCGCAGTAGCATCTTGAGCAGCTTGACCCGGAGCAGGGAGTGCCGCAGCTGTCACACCCCTATCCTGAAAGATAGTTAAGTGTGGTACGGATCGCCTTGGGAGATGATTGACGAAGCAACCATACATAGCATCACATTAACGAGACATACACGATTTGTAAGTTTACATAATTAAGTCTTGACTACAATATAGAGTTCAAGATAAAAGATACATTAGGTTCGAATTTAAGTTTACATAACCATGATCTTTATTCGAAATATAGTGCGGAAGCGATTACATAACACGACGATACATAGATAACTTAAATGAACCATGCCGGCCTAGGCCACGACTCACTCATCATGGGTCGGAGAGCTAGGAACCCATTCAATGGTCCACTCTTTGGGCTCTTCTCAATCACACACAACCTTACCACAATAATCGCAAAACCCGGCTTGTGGGAATCCTGAAAATACACATGTAGTGGCAAAGCCCGAGTACCTAGCATACTCCGCAAGTCTTACCCGTCAATTTTGGCATCTAAGACCGACACCTAGATGCATGGGGCTTGACCGGTTTAACTTGGCATTTTTGCATAAAACGGCACCTATGCTAATTAGGTTGGCACTTTTTTGTCTTAGCCGAATTAATAGGGTTGTTGCATAAAAGAAACTTTAGTAAGCATACTGGCAATACAAGAATTTGCAATACAAGTTGATATCAATATAAAACAGCAAACTCCTCATGCTCTTCCTCTTACTTCACATTGCGAACGGCTCGAATCAAGTGGTACTCATTAACCGAGAGGAAACGGCGATAATTATCTAATTTTTAATGCTGCAGGACAGACCCAAATGCACGACATACGCATCATTAAGAACACTTATGGTCACCGTTCGCGAGTTCATCATAAAGCAAAACACGGGGCCACCGACCCCGAGTACACGTCCCCTTGCGACCGTTCAGCAACACGCCCAAGGCTTAACCCGTGTACTCTCCAACGGTCCTCAACCCGTGCAACCACCTCTGCAGTCGGTGAGATATCCGGCTCACTTTACAATTTACAAGCTACGTAGGTTTACCAATCCCCATAAGAAAGGTATGCAAGTGGTACACAACTCAAACTTGTTCGCGGAGCCACAATGGAGTGTTCTCAATTTTCTCCAATTCATCATGTTCAAATTTAATCATAAGCCATAAGTGAGATTCCCATTCTATCGTTGACTCCATAAGCATAGCATAGCACTTCTAGCGAGGGTATGACGCATATACTACATAGGACATATAGGAATTTATGCACGTACATTTCCAAATCAATTCCTAGAACGTAAATGCACAACCATCATCCTCACAAAAACATCGCTTCGATGTCGGTTCCTATATATGAATGAGTGCATGAGTAGAAGGATTGCATGGAAATGCATGGAATTTCCTTATCAGCATGGATGAGTACGTGATGCTCATGATTATGTCATACTCATAAATGAATTAAAATGATCTCACTTGTACATAAAATAATTATCTGTAAGCAAGGTTCCTTTTTACAATAAAAACCAAGAAATTGCAATATGTGAAAATATACATCTGTAAGTGCTTGACATGATAGAGATAGCATGCATACTGTGGTCATCAGCATGGGCATGTGGAAAAAAATGAGTATATGTAAGCATATGTACAAATAAACACTTCTTTATAAAGACAAGACATAAATTCCCTTTTATAGCATAATAATCTAGCATATGACTTTATTAGCATACTAACATGAGCCATAGGGACATAAAGATGAATAGGCTACTCTACTTGTCATACATGTCACGTATAGCTCAAATAAGATGGCAATATTTTTTTGTTTATTTGTTACTAGCCACAATCAACGTATACCACAAAAAGAAACATGCTTATTAAGGATATGCTGATAAGGATGCTCTTCTACTGTTGCATATAGCATGAAGACGCATGATGAACAGTGGCATGCTGATATTATATAAGAAAAACATACTGCAAGAATCCTTATACTAATTCCTAGGCTTTGGTATAACTTTTAAATATGGAAGTTATTTAGCAAGGTTCTGGAAGGCAAACAAATTCAAGACATTTCTCAGGTATTAGCAGAGTAAAGAAGTACAACATGCAGATTTTCGAGATTATTTACCAAGTAATTAAGTTATGGCAATTTAAATACTAGTAAAACAAATAAATGGTATACAAGAAAAAAATGATACAAACATGAGTCGACAAGTGTATAGGAATTATTTATATGCAAATGTGAGTGTTCATGCAAAGAATTAGCTTTTCCACTTATACAAATTTATTTATTGAGCTTCAAAGAGGTTTACTTTGGACGCATTTTAAAATATATATAGATGTTGAAACTCAGATCCAGATCACCATGGTTGGTTAGAGCTCAGTTCAAGGGTTCTAACAAAATTTATTTTTCCATTTTATCACATTTCTTTTGGGAGATATGATTTTTCTAAATCTATCGAAAGGTCAGACTTATTTACGAATCCACTGGCCGGAAACAAAACAACCATGGCACGTACGGTGGCCCGGGCCTCGCCGGACAACTTGCCAGAGCGCTATTTGAGAGGGGATATGGGATGGGGACCTCAACCAATCGTAGCACCCGTCGAGACAAGCCTGAAGAAGGAATTCCCGGGGACGGGGGCTCAACGGAGGATGGCCGGCGGCAAAGCACGCAGTCTGACGAAGTCCGGCGAGTTCGTACGCTCGGTCGGATGCACGAAACTGAGCGCCATTTCCTCTAGGAGCTTCATAGGAGTGAGTAGAAGACCGTTCTGGAGGAAGTCGAGTTCGAGGATGGCCGGAGGTGGGTTATCGTCATGGAGGTCCTAGGTCCGGCGGTAGCGACGGCGCTTGAAGCGCGATTTCCGCCGACTGAGGAGAGAAAAATATGACTTAGCCATGCATCTTGCTGTGCAATGGATCAAGCATCCTTACCAGCAGAGAAATTGGGTCGGAGCTCACCTGACGGAGAGCTATGGCGAGGACCATCGTGGCGAAGGAAAACAGAGAAAAGTTTATTGTGCGTGCTGTTCGTCAGAGAAGAAGTGGAACTAGTTGCTTGGTTGTGCTCAGTGGGGTGCTGGGAGCTTGGAGAATCGTGATTTGCTAATGTGCGAGCTAGCTTGTAGGGATTTGAGCTCAGGCCTCTCACCTGGCAATGGCGATTGGTAGATAAAGAAAGAGAGAAGAAAAAATAAATTTGAGAATAGCAAGGGCTTGGTCCAAGCCTTGGCTTGCAAGGAAAAGGACGAGCAGAAGTTCTGGTAGCCAGCTTTGGTGCGTGAGGGCGTGGGAGGAGTGCTCCAAGCTAGAGGGCATGCGGACTAAGGCAGCAGCTGGCCGTGCTCACCTTTTCCAGTCGGGCACGGCATGGGGAAGGGCGGGGCTATCAGCGGCCGTCAAGGAGCGGCTTCTGCTGACGCTCGGAGGTTGGATGCCGGGTACAAGGTGGTTGTGGCGAGGGGACAGGCTAAGCACGCGCGCTGGCACTCTGCCGCAGTGGTCGGGGACCGGACGTAAGAAGAAGAAACCGGTGGACAAAGATCTGTTTCGACTTTGCGTTGACAGCTCTACCGTTTCAAAGATCGAATGTGAAACCATAGTTGCAGAGCACATACCAACATGCCAAAAGTCATGGATGCTCACAATGAATATCTTCACAACTTTTATTTTGGGTCGAGGTTCAAATTCTGTTTCTGGAATTTTTGAAAAAAAATTACAGACTGAGCACTATTTTTGGGATTAAATTGAATTTTCCAGGCATTAAATAATTCACCTGTAAAAATAACCTAAATTCCTTACTTGATATGAGCAACAACATTGTGCAAAAAACAAAAATGGCACGCTACTATTATAATTTTTTGATGTGTGTTAAACCTAGGGTTTGGCTCCTAATTAAATATTTGATTTCTTCTTTTCTTGAATTTTTAATTGAACAATTAGCTTAGCATTAGAATAATTAGGGGATTAGCATGTGCCATTAGCTTAATTACCCTTTTCGTGACATGGGATGTCACAGCCCTCCCCACTTAAAGAAATTCTCGTCCCGAGAATTGCAATGGTTAAAAAGAGAGTGCGAAGAATTACCGATTTATGCGACACAAGAAAGTCGGGAAAGTTATTTTTCAGAAAATCTTCTTGTTCCCAAGTTACTTCATCTTCGGTTTGATTACTCTATTCCACCTTATAGAAAGTGATGGTGCGATTGCGAGTTACCCGGTCGTTTTGATCGATAATTCGGACGGGGTATTCGGGGTAGGAGAGATCTTCTTCTAGTTGCTCGGTGTCGGAAATGACCACATCTATCGGAGGCTTCAAGCATTTCTTGAATTGTGAGACATGGAACACATGGTGCACACCAGCAAGACTTTCCGGTAATTGCAATCGGTAAGCAACCGCGCTATGCTTTTCCACAATCGGATAGGGTCCGATATAGTCGGGTGCTAGCTTTCCTTTAATTTCAAACTGAAAAACGCCCTTGTTCGGAGAGACACGAAGATAGACATGATCTCCTTTCTCAAATTCCAATGGTCGTCTCCTTTTGTTAGCGTAGCTAACTTGGCGAGATTGTGCGGCTTTCATGTTGGCTTGAATTTGTCGCACTTTTTCTTCGGCTTGAGTGACATGATCTGGACCAAAATTAGGTCTTTTGCCCGCTTCCGACCAATTCAAAGGTGTGCGACAAGAATGACCATACATGCTTCGAACGGTGACATTCCCGAACTCTCTTGATAGCTATTGTTGTACGAGAATTCGGCGAATGGAATGCAATCATCCCGGTTTTCTTGATTTTCCATAGCACATGCTCTCAAGATATCCTCCAAATATTGATTCAACCTTTCGGTATGTCCACCCGTTTGAGGATGATAAGCGGAACTTCTAATGAGAGTGGTACCTAGACAAGAATGCAATTTCTTCCAAAAGCGAGATACAAATTGCGGACCTCGATCGGAAACATGGTTTTGGGTACTCCGTGCAAACATAACACTCTTGAGATGTATAGCTTGGCATACTTCTTGGTATTGTAGATAGTATGGACGGGAATGAAGTGCGCTGATTTGGTTAATCTATCCACAATAACCTAAATTGAATCATGCTTGATGTGAGAGGTAATCCAACGATAAAATCCATAACAATATCTTTCCACTTCCAAACGGGAATCTTCAATGGGTTCAATAATCCGTCTTTTCTCAAGTGATCTTCTTTTACCTGTCGACGGGTCTCGCACTCGGCAACATACCGCGCAATTCACGCTTCATGCGGGTCAACCAAAACTTTTCTCTTAGGCCGCGATACATTTTATTGCTACCGGGGTATATGAAATATTTAGATAAATGTGCCTCATCCATTATTTTCTTCCGTAATTCCATGTTCTTCGGAACAACGAGGCGTTGGTTGAACCATAGCACACCATCGGTGTCTTGTCGGAAACATGTGGCTTCATCTTTTTCTATCTTCTCGCCGAATAAATTCCATTCCTTCATCCTTCTTTTGTGCCTCAATAATTTCCTCACGAAGGGTAGGGATAAGAGCTAGATTATACAACGAGCCATATGGAATAACTCGAAGGCTTGGTTCACAAAAATCTGAAATTTCCGAGTTTTCCATAGAGCAACCGATAACATGATTCCAAGTCATGGGTAGGATAGTGTTGTTCGTGCTTGCGAAGTTGACGGGAAGCATAAGCAATAACACGACCTTCTTGCATTAGCACACACCCTAGACCGGTGCCGGACGCAACACAATACACATCGAACGGCTTGGTGATGTCGACTTGTGCTAACACCGTAGTGGTGGTCAAATGCTTCTTGAGAGTTTTGAAGGCTTCTTCACATTCACGGCTCCATTTAAACTTAGCATCCTTCTCCAATAATTTCATCATAGGCTTGGCTATGCTTGAAAAATTGGGAATGAATTTCCGATAATAATCTGCAAGACCAAGAAAGCTTCGGATTGTCTCACCGATCTTGGGGACTTCCATGTAAGCACTTCTTCAACTTTACTCGGGTCAACAACAACACCTTCCGTGGATATGATATGACCCAAGAAAGGAACTTGTTTCAACCAAAATTCACATTTGCTAAATTTGGAATATAATTGATGATCACGAAGCCGTTGGAGAACAATACGAAGGTGTTCGGCATGCTCTTCTTCGGACTTCGAATAAATAAGGATGTCGTCAATGAACACCACGACAAACTTATCCAATTCGGGCATAAAATCGAATTCATCAAGTACACGAAATGAGCCGGGGCATTGGTAAGCCCAAAAGATATTCAAAGAGACCATACCGCATGGAGAATGTAGTTTTTGGGATATCTTCGGCTCGGATTTAAATTTGATGATAGCCGTAACAAAGATCAATCTTGGAGAAGACCTTAGCACCAACTAATTCATCGAAGAGAATACCAATCCGAGGTAGAGGGTATTTATTCTTGATAGCCACCGTATTGAGAGGGTAATAATCTACACATAGACATAACGTCTTGTCTTTCTTCTTTACAAAGAGAGTGGGACATCCCCACGAACATGAACTAGATCGGATATACCCTTTGTCCATGAGCTCCTTTAGTTGCTCTTTTAACTCCGCTAACTCATTAGGAGCCATTTTGTACGGCCCTCGAAATTGGTGTCGTACCGGGTTGGGGCTCAATCTTAAACTCAACGCCCCGAACGGGTGGCATGCCTAGTAAATAATCCGGAAACACATCGGAAAACCCACATACTATCGGAATATCCTCAAATTTTTTTCTCCCTTCAAGATGGTAGACTATTTATGTGGAGGTTTTGGAATATGGCAATCGAAGAATAGATGGACCATACAATGGTGAATTTAGATGGACCTCTCGCGAATCGATGCGTAGAATGGCTTTATGGAGTTTCATCCACCTCATACCAAGAAAAAAATATCTATGCTTTGTCTTCCGAGGGTTATGAAAGAAGAATAGAGGGATGTTACATTAGGGATATGGCCAATAATACCAATGAGTCTCTAAGCACAACGTCTTTCTTTTTGGTTGCGTATCTCGAGTAATACACCGTCCGTCTAGAATGACGTCATACTTAAATTATCTTACCGACTTTCATAAAGAAGCGTGTTCTCCGGATCACCTGTATTTTGGCTTTGGGAAGCGCCTTGGCAAACCGACACAATTTAAAGACAAACCGGCAATTTAGAAACACATATCCTTCACGAAACTCGGTTCTCGGTAGAATCTAGCACATTAGGGAGTGAGATGGTTGCTTGTCTCAAGGTCAAGTTACTCGGAAGGTTTTGCAAGAAACCAAGGTTGTGATACAATGGGGTCAAGGCATAAGAACAACCTTCATTTCATGAGGAATGGGTTTCCATTCAATGGTTTGCAGTGTTGAGAAGTTTCTGTGGTGTTGTGGTTTCGAGTGTGCTTCGGCAATCTACAATTCTCCACTAAAAGCTCGAGCCTACCACGGTAGTGGCGGGGCTTCTACATAAAGGATTGATGAAAACCTCCCGTTGGCGGTGATGCGGCCCAAAACTTATGTCTAAACGGGGAAGTGATAGCCAATTTGTGCTTGGGTGGTGCGGAGCAGGATGAATTTCCAATAGTACACTTTCTCATCTTGTCCTTTTCTTTTACGAGAACGAATGCCATCTCTTTGGAAAATTGTGATGCTCATCAAGTCAAATGAATGGCCTTACATTAGCTCGACCATCAATTGAGCTATGGTGGAAGGTTCCAAAATGTTTGGCACGAGAGATCAATGAATTTGAGATCGCATGTTCGAAAGAAAGGACAATGAAATAGGCACAAGACATAGACAGAACACATATTTCATCGATTCATAACATGACTGCCATCATGATAGCGATAGAAATTCTTGATACAAGGAGATGCAACATCCTGAGGGAGGATGGTCGATGAGGTTACATCTTGATAGGCACCTAACGCGAACAAATTATCTTGGAGAGTTTAGGTTCATGAAAACACGAAAGGGTTGATACTTGAAAGTCGCCTAGAGGGGGTGAATAGGCGATCCTAAAAATTTCTGCGAAATAACACTAAGATGAAAACGTCAAATACCGGAACTTCCAGTAGGGTACCGGAACTTCCGGTGCAGGGTGAAAAATGCGGAATTAAACCCTACACAATTCTAGTGATTGCAAGAAGGAAAGACACAACCCTATGCAATTCTAGGAATTTAATGGCACGAAAGGAAACTAACAAGCAACCTAGTGAAGTAAACAACAAAGCGCTTAATTAAAAGAGGGAGCACAACGAGACACGGATTTTTCACCGAAGTTCAAGCCCACCAAGGACTCTACGTCTCCGTTGAGAAACTCCACCAAGGACCGGGTTTCTCTCAACCCTATTTCGCCCTCAAGTCACCACCAAGGTTGAGCTTGAGTTTTCCACTATCAAGGTCCCTTTCGGGACGGGCAATACAAACTTCTCGGGCGTCACCACATAAGTTGGGAGCTCACAAGCACGCCTAGCCGTCTAGGAGCTCAAAGCTCCAAGAGTAACAAATCCAAACTACAAGCTTGACGGGAGTGAAGATGCTCAAGAATGGAACCAAGTATCTCAATCTCTTGCTTAAAGTCTCTCACTCAAATCCTAGCTCAAGGATGTAATTTTTGCTTTTGGAGAGGATTTGGAGTGAGTGGAGTGTGGCTCAAGTGTGTGTGTGTTTGGAATGTGCAAGAGAAGATGAATGGAGTGAGGGGTGTGGCTTATATACCACAGCCCAAAAAGAGCCGTTGGCCTGTCCGCAAACCCCGCACCGGAACTTCCGATAGCGTATCGAAACTTCCGGCATGGTCCGATTTAGGGTTAGATATGGATTTTTGGCCCGCACCAAAACTTCGGTGGAGTACCGGAACTTCCGGTACTTAGGTTTAGAGTTTGAAAACTGGGCCGCACCGGAGCTTACGGTATCCTATCGGAACTTCCGGTATGGCATTCCGGAGAGCTCGAAGCTCTCTGTTAGCCTACCGGAACTTTCGGTACCGGGGACCGGAACTTCCGGTATGGCTTTTCCAGAGAGCTCAAACTCTCTGATAGCCTACCGAACTTCCGGTACCGAGTACCGGAACTTCCGGTATGGCTTTTCCGGAGAGCTCAAACTCCCTGTTAGCCTACCGGAACTTCCGGTACCGGGGACCGAACTTCCGGTATGGCTTTTCCAGAGAGCTCAAACTCTCTGTTATCCTACCGAAACTTCCGGTATGGCTTCTCTAGAGAGCTCAAACTCTCTCGTTAGCCTACCGGAACTTCCGGTACCACACGGGAGCGTCCGATGGGTCCGAGAGAGAATGGGTTTGGGAGGATTTTTTTGAGTTTGTGAGCATCTCCATTCTTTGCCAAAGTTATGATTTGCATCCCTCTTTATAGTACGACATCCCTGTGACTCAAAGCAAAGATAAATCGCGAAGCTCATGCTTTGAGATAGGACTTTTCCGATTTCTTCATTTATTGCATTTCTCATTTATTTTCTCCTTTTTGATTGTATTCGCTACACTTTCATGTTCTTTGGATGTTCCCTACACACATTCTCATGAAAACATTAGTCCAAATTTAATTGTATTGATATCAATCATCCAAAATAAAATGAGGGGCCTAGATGCACTTTCTATCTCCCCTTTTTGGTGATTGATGCCAATACAATCAAATTTATAAAAAGGTAGATCAATAAGAACAACTTGCAAAGATAAAAAGCGAGCTCCCCCTTAATATGTGCATGAAATTGAATTTCAAAGGTTGGTCTTCACAATACCAAATGCACATTTGAGATATAAATCATGAGGAGCTCCCCCTTTATCTATGCATCTATATTATGAAGCCACGAACAATGCAATATGGCATTTTATCTTCACACAAATGCATCTAAAAGGAGAGAACAACAATACACCAAGCATGTCATAGAGCAAACCACATAGATAGATAATTAAACCAAGTCTAAACTTATTACAAGCATTCATTGTTCAAACCAAGCTTACTTGTCCATTACATAGTTCATTACACAATAAAACAAATAGATAAGGATAAATAGAAATTTCTTTTCCCCCTTTGGCAACACATCACAAAAAGAGAAAAGAACAAGGACGCCCAAGGGATCACTCATCGTCGTCATCGTCTTCTTCCTCTTCCTCTCCATCGCTCTCGTCCTCATCATTGGGGCGTGCCATGCCCTTGCCTTTCTCATGAGGCGGGATCCGAGTGCTAAAGTGGGGAGCGGTGGCGGTGGCCGACGGGACATCATCCGCACTGTCACCCTTCGCACTCTCGGTCCCACCGTCCTCCACATCCCGAGCTGCTGCCTGTGCTGCTCGTGCCGCCACTCCTGCGGCCTCGCTGATATGGAGCCCAAGGATCCTCCACTACCGAGGTACCATCGGAGCAAAGTCCAAAGGAGGAGGAGGTGGCTGCTGCTAGTGCTGGGCAAGGTGAGTAAGGTAGCGGTGATGGCCTTCATTGATGTGTCGCTGCTCCATCCTCATCTCATAGATATCATCACCGTTAGCCTTGCACATGCAGAAGATAGACTTGAGGACCGAGCTGATGAAGCCGGACTTGCTGCGAGTCCGGCGAGAAGAAGTAGCCGGAGCATCCCTAGCTGCCCGATCCGATGGTGGAGGAGGAGCTGCCTGTCTCACTGGGGATCCCCGAGGAGTGGGTAGAAGAGGGAACCTCTTGGGACGAAGCATGATAGGGGTGGCTCCTATCATGAATGAAGTGCATCCTAGTGACATGCTCAATCATCTTCATAATGAAGGGAGCAAACGGAAGACTTTCCTTTTGAGTGTACGAGTGGTTGATGATGGATATCCGGATATGCTCAAACACACGGAACGGCTCAGCTCCAGGATGCATAGCACATAGCAAGGTCTTGAAAGCTGCTAGCAAAGAAGATGCATCCCCTATCTTAGGATCCAAAGTCCATCCGAACATGTTGTTCGAACATGGTAGTAGGGGTGCAGCCCAAAGTGTGTCCCAATGATCATCCCCTTAGGCTGATCATAGCGGCTGTCATACATAAACTCCAAAGCAGCGTCATCCGGAGGGTCAAACACATTCACATTGTTCTTCATAGCATTTGCATGACCAAAACTAAGAATCTGTGCAAACTCGAGCATAAGTGATCTGAAAGCGGTTTCCTTCAAGTGTCCAATGCATGATGGAGTCCTCTTGAGAGTCATCATTGAACTCAAGCCAAAGAGTGGCATAGAACTGAACCACCGGTTCCGTGTTCCACCCATGCTCAAGCCCCATGAGTTCCACCATGTCTTCCTAGCACACTCGACCTTGATTTGATTGAAGACCGGATCATTCCGACGAGCCATCCAATCCCATTTGATCCACTTCATCTCATGAGTCTTGTTCTTGAGCTTGAGCACCTCCTTGTACCACTCAGCTTGGGTGTGGTCCCAAAACCTAATATCCTCCACACCCCTTTCCTTTGCCTTGATCCACGGACACTTGCTCCTGTACTTTTGCACCTCATCTCTATAGAAGGGCACATTGTAACCGACACTCGCCATGCACAGCCGGTGCCCGCAGCTCATACTTCACGTGCTCCCGCAAGTTGCGGGCTATAGGGAGAAACCATTCATCCCCGCCCACGTTTCCCGCCTCCTCACTTTCTTCATCCTCACTAGAAACGAGGAGCGGGAGGAGGTCTCCTTGCTGTGCTCTTGCCCTTGCCTTTGCCTAGTCCCTTGCCCTTGCCGGGGCCAAGACCACGGGAGGAAGACCGTGGACCGGGTCCCGTGGCTTGCCTCTTGGCAAGGCGTGGATTCCGCACATCGTAGTCTCGAGTCCGAGTCCGAATCGGCATAGCTTTGTGGTGGACGCTTGGACACGGTTTCCTTCCTGCCACGAGTCATCTAACAAAGGAGAAAACATGTGTAAGGAACAACATACACAATGTCGATAACAAGTGGGGCAAAGCACTTAAATAGATGCTAACAAGAGGTTCTGTCGGAACTTCGGTACTAGGTACGGAACATCCGGCACTGGGGTACCGGAACCTCCGACGGGTTCCTCAACCGTCGAAGGTCACCCATACCGGAACTTCCGGTAGCCTACCGGAAATTCCGGTAGGGGTCAACCCTAACCCTAGCGAGTGTGAAAAAATCAACATCTAGCCAATGGATTTACTTCTTAGAAGCATACTAATGTTCTAGAACTGCTAGTGATTCATCTAAGCAACAAAAACTCCTAGGGATTCAAGGAATAAACCCTAGATCTAGAAGTGAAGGGCATGAAGGTATACCTTCTCCTCTAGCTAGGTGACTTGGAGAAGACCGGAGGGAAGATCTTGAGGGGAACTTGACGAAGACCGCCGCCGGAAGTTGAGAGCACCTCCGGTTGATGAAGACTCGAGGTGGAAGAGAAGAAAAAGTTGGGAGGTTTCAAATGGGAGCCGTCCCTTTCAAGGGGACGGGCTCCCCTATTTATATCGCCGCCCCGCACCGGAACTTCCGGTAGCCTACCGGAACTTCCGTGCGGGCTCAAACCCTAGGTCAACGACCCGCACCGGAACTTCCGGTGTGGGCATGACACCACCGGTGAGCTTCCGGTCGGAGCTTCCGGTACTGGGTACCGGAACCTCGACTCGGAAGGAAAAGTTCCTCCGTTCGACCTCTAGTCGGAACCTTCGGTACCCTACCGGAACCTCCGACTGGGAAAAGAAACCGAGCTCGAGACACCCATACCGGAACTTCCGGTAGGGGGAAAACGAGAGGAGAAGAGTTGAATTTTGGGGAGGAATTTTCAAAAATAGTTTTGATGGACTAGTGGGATACCTTGACGATATGTGATCAGTATACAATCAACAAGCAAAGCTATGATCACATTTTTACAAGATTAGACCCATTGGTCAAAAACCAAGAAAAGGTTTCAAAGGCACTTATTTAATTTTCGAAAGCATGCATTTTCGACTTAAGATCAAAAACGAATAAAACAACAAGTAGATGTGCACGCTTTTACACCACGTTACTAGAGTCAAGAATATTTAGCTCACTCCTTAGATAGCAAAACCGGCTTTCATCTAGTGGCTTGGTGAAAATATCGGCCAATTGATTTTCGGTTTTTACATGGCTCACCTCAATATCCCCTTTGATAGAATGATCTCTCAAGAAATGATGGCGGATATCTATATGCTTTGTGCGCGAATGCTCAACGGGGTTATATGCTAGCTTTATGGCACTCTCATTGTCACATAGGAGAGGAACACGGTTCAACTAGTAACCATAGTCCCTTAAAGTTTGTCGCATCCATAATAGTTGTACACAACAACTACCGGCTGCAACATACTCCGCTTTGGCCGTGGATAGGGCAACGGAATTTTATTTCTTGGATGACCATGACACTAAGGACATACCCAAGAATTGGCAAGTCCCGGAGGTACTCTTCCTATCCACTTTGTCCCCGGCATAATCCGCATCGGAATAGCCTATTAGGTTGAACTTTGAACCCTTGGGGTACCAAAGCCCTAGGTTGGGTGTGTGCACTAAATATCTCAAGATTCTTTTAACGGCCACAATGTGGCACTCCATAGGAGCGGCTTGGAAACGTGCACACATGCACACACTAAGCATGATATCGGGCCTAGATGCACAAAGGTAAAGCAAGGAGCCGATCATAGAGCGAAAAACCTTTTGATCAACCGGCTTGTCCTTCTTGGTGAGGTCGAGATGGCCGTTTGTTGCCATGGGCGTCTTCGCGGGCTTTGCCTTGTCCATGTCAAACTTCTTCAATATGTCTTGAGTGTACTTGGCTTGACATAGGAAGGTGCCCTCCTTGAGTTGCTTTACTTGAAATCCTAGAAAGAATGTCAACTCTCCCATCATAGACATCTCGAACCTCTTTGTCATTATCTTGCTAAAATCATCACAAAACATTTGATTAGTAGAACCAAATATTATGTCATCGACATAAATTTGGCACACAAATATATCATGATCAAAACGCTTTGTGAAGAGGGTTGCATCGGCCTTGCCTATTTCAAAACCCTTTTTCAAACGGAGATCCCTAAGGCATTCATACCATGCTCTTGGTGCTTGCTTAGGCCCATAGAGCACCTTATGGATTTTGTACACGTGGTTAGGATACTTGGGGTCTTCAACGCCCGGTGGTTGTTCCACGTACACTTCTTCCTTGATTGGCCCGTTTAGGAATGCACTCTTCACGTCCATTTGGTACAACTTGAAGTTGTGATGAGTGGCAAAGGCAAGTAGTATTCTAATTGATTCAAGCCTTGCCATGGGGGCATAGATTTCATCAAAGTCCAATCCTTCTACTTGTGAATATCCTTTTGCCACCAATCTTGCTTTGTTCCTTGTTACAACACCGTCTTCATTTTGCTGATTGCGGAACACCCACTTGGTGCCCACAACATTCTTGCCTCTTGGTCTTTCTTCCAATGTCCAAACTTCATTTCTTGTGAAGTTGTTCAATTCTTCTTGCATGGCCATCACCCAATCCGAGTCCTTGAGTGCTTCTTCTACTCTAAATGGCTCCAAAGAAGAGACAAAAGAGTAATGTTCACAAAAATTGCAAACACGAGAACGATTGATTACCCCTTTTTCTATGTCTCCAAGAATTTGTTCCACGGGGTGATCACGTTGCACACTTTGGTGCACTCTTGGGTGTGGTGGATGTGAGCTTGTTTGACCACCATCTTGTTCAACCTCTTGATCATGCGATGTGGGTCCATCATCTTGTGCTTGAGCATGATCCTCATCTCCAACTTCTAGGTCTTGATCAACTTGATCATGATTTTGATCATGATTTGTGCATGGTTGGTCTTGACTTGAGGGAGGAGGTTGATCTTGATCATTTTGCGGTTCTTGCGGTCTCACTTCACCAATGGACATTTTCTTGATTGCTTGCCTAGGAGCCTCAACATCTGCATTGTTAATAACAACTTGCTCCCCTTAAGAGCCATTAGATTCATCAAACGTCACGTCCCGTGCAACTTCAACACAACCGGTGGTTTTGTTAAAGACACGATAGGCGTGACAGTTTGAACCATACCCAAGCAAGAAACCTTCATCAACTTTAGGGGAAAACTTTGAAGCCTTGGGTTTCTTGTTGAGCATGAAGCATTTGCTCCCAAAAACACGGAAATATGAGATGTTAGGCTTTTTACCAGTTAGTAGCTCGTATGATGTTTTCCTTAAGAGTCGATGGAGATACAACCGGTTGGAGGCATGACATGCGGTGTTGATTGCTTCGGCCCAAAAGCGATCGGAGGTCTTGTATTGATCAAGCATGGTTCTTGCCATCTCTATGAGAGTGCGGTTCTTTCTTTCGGCCACCCCGTTTTGTTGAGGTGTGTAGGGTGCCGAAAACTCATGCTTGATGCCTTCCTCATCAAGGTACTCTTCAACTTGAGTGTTCTTAAACTCGATACCGTTGTCACTTCTTATGGCCTTGATCTTCACTTCAAATTCATTTTGTGCTCTTTTCAAGAATGTCTTGAGTACATCCTTCACTTCACCTTTATCACACAAAAAGAATACCCACGTGAAGCGAGAATAATCATCAACAATAACATTTGTTACCACCAATGCTAATGTAGGAAATGGGACCGAAGAGGTCTATGTGTAGCATCTCCAACGGTCTTGCGGTTGTCACAATGTTCTTGGACGGATGTGGTGCTCCAACTTGTTTTCCGGCTTGACATGCACTACAAATTTTATTTTTCTCAAAGCAAACATCCGTTAGTCCAAGAATGTGACCGCCCTTTTGGAGTTTGTGAAGATTTCTCATACCGACATGGGCTAGTCGTCTATGCCACAACCATCCCATGTCGGACTTTGCAACTAAGCATGTGTCAAGTTTTGCTTTATCCGCGGTAAAATCCACAACATAAAGCTTCCCTTTGAGCACACCCTCAAAAGCAATCGAGCCATCACTTCTCCTTGAGACAATCACACCCTTGTCGTTGAACAAGCAATTGTAGCCCATTCCACAAAGTTGTGAGATAGACAACAAATTGAAGTCAACGTTATCCACAAGCATAACCTTCGAAAGTGAATGCGGGAAGGTTAAAGGAATGTTACCATAACCCAACACATATCCCTTTCCATTATCTCCGAAGGTGATATACTCATTTCTTTCTTTGCTTGGCTCGAATGATTCGAACATTTTCTTGTCTCCGGTCATATGATTGGTGCATCCACTATCCACCACCCAAGATGAACCGCCGGAGGAGTATTCCTACAAAACAATTTATGCTTTGTTTTTAGGTACCCAAATTTGTTTGGGTCCTCTCACATTAGTAACAAGTGCCTTGGGCACCCACACACAAGATTTGTGGGTCTTGTTGCGTGGCCCAACATATTTTGCATAGACGCGACCATGCTTGTTCCTCATTAGCACGTAGGTCGCATCAAAATCATTAAAGAGAGCACAAGAGGGGTTAGGCACGTTAGTACGCAAATCATAAATAAGAGAGGATTTGTTAGTGTTCTTGATTTGCTTCTCCTTCTTGACTTGCTTCTTTTGATATTCACCTTCCTTGGTGAACTTGATGAATTCGGTGCCATTCTTGTTGATTCTTGTATTGTGCTTGTCACCATGCTTGTACCCAATGCCATCCTTCACATGGCCGTCTCACATTGGTGTATGCACCCCTTGCATACTCGGCCTTGGCATCATTGATGGCCTTCACCTTCTTTTGTGCTTGTTGTTGAAGCTCTTGCACTTGCTTCTTCAAGTCATCAATGGTCTTGACATTTTTTGTGCAAGCTTCAACATCAATCTTGTGGCACGTAATGTGATGTGTACTAGGTGTCCCGATCTTCCGAAAGGTTCCGATAAACAGCGATTTGACTGGAGACTTGACACAAATCGATCCGGCTTCCGAACAACACGTTCCGAACGCCGCAATCGCAGCACCACGTCTCCTCTCGGTTATCAACCGTGCAAGCACGATTGACCTCGCCAAGAAGGCTAATCCTTGCCTGCGAATCGAAGAACACAAGCAAGAACAAGATAGAAGCAACCAAATTGCAAATATATGATTAAACTCACGAGTTGGGGTCTCACAAACCGACAAAACGGCGAAACTGTTCTTGACAGAATAATCTAAGCAAAACCCCAAACCCTAAGGAAGGGGCTAGGGTCGTCCATCCTCCCCTGGACGCAGCCCTAAGTGGGCTTAACAAAATACACGGCCCAAAGGCCAAAAGACGGTGGTGCAACACCGGGACAGTTTCTGGATGTCTTAGTATTTCGGCAATTCCTGACGACTCGGGACGAATTTGGATATGAGACCAGTGCCAATGGAAGGGTTATCAAATTATCTTTCCATCCATATAAAGAACGTCCCAAACGGACTTTGTATGCGACCAGGGCGTCCATTTTGGTGCAGGCTGTTTCTGGACTCCGAAACAGACTCAAAGTCGACTTTGTTTGGGCCTTCAACTTGACATGGACGTCCTTGCTGGCCCTCCACGCCTCTAACATCCTCCTTAACCATATTATCATCATCTCCATTATTCCTAACAATAATTAACTCATTAGGTAGTAATATATTCTCAAATATAAATAAAGAGATCATTAAGAACATGCTCACCCTTAAATTCAATTGCCGTGCTCTAGTTTTTGTCCTTGAATTATGTATGTGTATTGGAGGAGTGTTGGTTATATCCGAGGGTGTGATGTCCTGATCATAATACACTCATTGCTAGATGGGGGCGAAGATTGAGAGGAAGTAGTGTTACACTTAATTTTCTCAAATTGCACTTTAAGAGAGTTGTGATCCTTTTGCAAGTTATCACACTTCTCATGAAGTGACACATTTGTGACTTTAAGTGTCTAACTTTTTTTTTCAACCA
Organism: Chloris gayana; assembly: GCA_031894775.1. Taxonomy (NCBI): domain Eukaryota; kingdom Viridiplantae; phylum Streptophyta; class Magnoliopsida; order Poales; family Poaceae; genus Chloris; species Chloris gayana. The sequence continues at coordinate 548,619 of JAUNZO010001356.1, forward strand.
CTTTGAGAGACTTCACTAAGTCCTCATTATCTTCCTCTCAACTTCTAGGAGCTTCTCAAGTTCAAGCACCCTTTGCTTCTCTTGAACAAGCATTTCCTCTTGTTTCTCAAGAAGCTCCCCTTGCCTCTCATTGGTCTCCTTTTCCTGCTCAATGATGTCCAACAAATCAAACATGTTAGGAATTTGAGAACTTCCATTAGCATTTACCTTGGAGCCCTTAGCCATCATGCATTTGTGCCCGGTGTCATCTTCATCATCGGTCAAGCTTCCAAACAAGGACGAGTTGGTCGGTGTGAGCCCAATAGCAAGTGATGCAATGCCTCCCTTCTCTTCATCGGATTCCGCCTCGGAGGAGGAAGATGATCCATCGGAGTTCCATTCTTGTCCAATGTGTGCTTCACCCCGACGGTACTTTCTATGCTTCTTGTACTTCTTGTCACCCTTCTTGTTTTGCTTGTTCTTGTAGTTTTCCGGACACTCCGCCATGAAATGACCCTTGTCTCCACAAATGCAGCACTTGTTTTTGGCTTTCCTCAATTTGCTCTTGTCTTGATCATTCTTCTTGAAACTTCTTTTTGACATGAGCTTGTTGAACCTTTTCACAAAGAGAGCCATCTCATCATCACTATCATCATCACTCTCCTCAACCACCTTCTTTTTCTTTTCTTGTTCGGCATTGAGAGCCAAATCATTTTTGCTTCCACTAGCTCTTTCCTTGTCCTGAAGCAAAGCATTGATTCTATTGCCTTGGTCAATTTGATGTTTTTGGGAGAGCACCTTTCCAATTACTTCATCGGTGGTGAAGTATCTAAAGCCATCTTTGTCTCTTATGTTGGACATTATGTTGGCATCCCATGATTGCAAAGCTTGTAGCAACCTTCTATTCACATCCAAATCCAACACCTTCTCTCCAAGTGCTCTTCTCTTGTTTACTATCCTCATCATTCTATCATGTGCTTCCCTTGGCCCTTCATCCGACCTCATGACAACGTAGTTGAAATCTTCTCTAAGCCCTTCTAGCTTAGACTCCTTCACACTATCAATGCCCTCATGCACTAACTCTAGCTTCAACCAAATTTGATGAGCATCCTCCAATCCGGCTATCTTCTCATATTCAGCGGGGCTAAGTGCGGATACAAGAGCACTTGCCGCCGTTACATTGCACCTTACATTGAACAACTCTTGTGCGGTTGGCTTGCTTCTACATTCCCACAAGAATCCATTTTGAGTCACATTCCTTACATTTTGATACATGGAATCCAAGTGTAGGAGCATCTTTGTTTTCCAATGATCGAAGTATTAGCCATCGAAATAGGGTAGTCTTCCGGAGCCGGGTCCAATGTGCTCATCCCTTCCATCACTATAGGTGTATGGCATCTTGTTGTAGTTTATCGGCAAAGCACTAAACACATCTCCATCCTTAGCAATTCTTTTCCACTCCCATTTCTTGTCTCATCCGGTGAGTTCTCATGACCTACTTCACCGGTTGGTCTTGGTGGAGCTTCACCACTACCACTACCACTAGCCGTTGCATCTTTTTCATTTGCCATCTTTAATCTTCAAGCGGTGAGGCTTCAATAAAGATACCCGCTCCGATACCAATTGAAAGTCGCCTAGAGGGGGGTGAATAGGCGATCCTAAAAATTTCTGCGAAATAACACTAAGATGAAAACGTCAAATACCGGAACTTCGGTAGGGTACCGGAACTTCCGGTGCAGGGTGATAAATGCGGAATTAAACCCTAGACAATTCTAGTGATTGCAAGAAGGAAAGACACAACCCTATGCAATTCTAGGAATTTAACGGAACAAAGGGAAACTAACAAGCAACCTAGTGAAGTAAACAACAAAGCGCTTAATTAAAAGAGGGAGCACAAGAGACACAGATTTTTCACGGAAGTTCAAGCCCACCAAGGACTCTACGTCTCCGTTGAGAAAGTCCACCAAGGACCAGGTTTCTCTCAACCCTATTTCTCCCTCAAGTCACCACCAAGGTTGAGCTTGAGTTTTCCACTATCAAGGTCCCTTTCGGGACGGGCAATACAAACTTCTCGGGCGTCACCACACAAGTTGGGAGCTCACGAGCACGCCTAGCCGTCTAGGAGCTCAAAGCTCCAAGAGTAACAAATCCAAATTACAAGCTTGACGGGAGTCAAGATGCTCAAGAATGGAATCAAGTCTCTCAATCTCTTGCTTAAAGTCTCTCACTCAAATCCTAGCTCAAGGATGTAATTTTTTCTTTTGGAGAGGATTTGGAGTGAGTGGAGTGTGGCTCAAGTGTGTGTGTGTTCGTATGTGCAAGAGAAGATGAATGGAGTGAGGAGTGTGGCTTATATACCACAGCCCAAAAAGAGCCGTTGGCTCTGTCCGCAAACCCCGCACCGGAACTTCGATAGCATATCGGAACTTCCGATATGGTCCGATTTAGGGTTAGATCTGGAATTTTGGTCCGCACCGAAACTTCCGGTGGAGTACCGGAACTTCCGGTACTTAGGTTTAGAGTTTGAAAACTGGGCCACACCGGAGCTTCCGGTGTCCTATCGGAACTTCCGGTATGGCATTCCGGAGAGCTCGAAGCTCTCTGTTAGCCTATCGAACTTCGGTACCGGGGACCGGAACTTCCGGTATGGCTTTTCCAGAGAGCTCAAACTCTCTGTTAGCCTACCGGAACTTCCGGTACCGGGGAGTAGAACTTCCGGTATGGCTTTTCTAGAGAGCTCAAACTCTCTGTTAGCCTACCGGAACTTCCGGTACCAGGGACCCGAACTTCGGTATGGCTTTTCCGGAGAGCTCAAACTCTCTCGTTAGCCTACCGGAACTTCCGGTACCGGGGACCGGAACTTCCGGTATGGCTTTCAGCCTACCCGAACTTCCGGTACCACACCGGAGCGTCCGATGGGTCCAGAGAGAATGGGTTTGGGAGGATTTTCTTGAGTTTGTGAGCATCTCCATTCTTTGCCAAAGTTGTGATTTGCATCCCTCTTTATAGTACGGCATCCCTATGACTCAAAACAAAGATAAAACGCGAAGCTCATGCTTTGAGATAGGACTTTTCCGATTTCTTCATTTATTGCATTTCTCATTTCTTTTATCCTTTTTGATTGTATTCGCTACGCTTTCATGTTCTTTGGATGTTCACTACACACATTCTCATGAAAACATTAGTCCAAATTTAATTGTATTGATATCAATCATCCAAAATAAAATGAGGGGCCTAGATGCACTTTCAATACTACCCACATACGGTTCTATGCCTCTCGAGATTAATTCCAATGTCAACACATTAGTACTCCGACCTACACCTATGCTCGTGGCATGTGGAGGTCACCATCGGAGGACAATCCATGTAATCCGGTGACGGTGGTGCCTCGAGTCGATGTCGAATGCACCATCAATAAACAACTTGTTGTCAAACTTAGCTTTCTTTCTCTTATGCGATCACTTTGGCCTTGGGAGCCTCATACAACAAGAGGTGAACTGATCATAGAGGGGCAACCATAGACTTGAGGTTATGACACTTGTAGTCTCGGTCCAAAGCGTGATCTTTCAATCACGGATACGAGCGGTCGAAAACGGTGCCTCTTTAACATGAGTTAACCAACACTTATTTGTTGGAAGTTCTGAAAAACGTGAAGTCAAAACTTCACTTCCAACAAAAGACATGCTATACAACAGAGCATGAGAGATGGATGGCAATATATTGCAAAAACATGCAATAAAGCACTTCGCACAGGACCTAACACGACAGTTTGACAGATTGGAGAGGTTCTGGAAATTGGACAATTACTCCTGTTTCTGGACAGAATTAAATTTTTGGATTTTTATGAAAGTTGTGGATAATGTCTTAATATTTCCAACTCGTGCTAGAACAGCTCAATCCGACTTGTCGTTTAAAAGATATGCTCAATCTACGACAGGGACAGAACCGGAGCACATTCTAGAAATCCAGAAATAGCTCTCTGTAATGGCCATTTCTAGCCATGTTCCAGATTTTTTCAAGACCTGATCCTAGGAGATTGTTGTAGTGAACATTACAAGCTTTCCAGAAAGTACTTATTTGTCCTATTTGGTTGAGTAATGAAAGAGTTATGCTTGTTTTTGTGAAACCTAACAAATCTGCCACATTTTCGTTTCCGGTTTTTATCTTTTTGTGAGAATGAAGCTACGTGACCCATTTTTCATGATTGTTCCATTTAGATAAGTTCGTAAACATATGGTTGGTATGGTGCAATGGTAGGCAAGTATGATGAATGCTCAATATGTCGTTCCGTACGTCCTCACAAAATAAAAGACTAGGCCCGCCGATATGAATATCGGACAAGCGCCGCGGTGGCACACACACCTCTCACACGATAGTACACGAACTAAAGCGCTGTTATGTACCTGCAAGAGATTGATCCCAGAAACAATACATCAAAATAAAAGAAACTACTGAAACAAGTCAGAATTCTACTCTTATGATCCATGGAAAGGATCGCCTCGCGATATCGCCACGAGTCGTCATTGTCCCATATTATTACTTCCGCGGGCACGGAGCGCTAATTGAAATTGCAAACATACCTTAGCCAAAGCCGTAGTTGCAAAGTATTTAAACAATCATAACACGGGTTTAGTTTTGCCACCATTCTATATAGTCCTCATATTGGCCTTTAGACTCATACCTCATCGCGACACAAAAAAGGGTTTAAGATTTTTAGAATGAGTGTTAGCATGACGCAAATCCCAAGTCGGCTCGATACCACGTGTCACACCCCTATCCCGAAAGATAGTTAAGTGTGGTACGGATCGCCTTGGGAGATGATTGACGAAGCAACCATACATAGCATCACATTAACAGACATACACGATTTGCAAGTTTACATAATTAAGTCTTGATTACAATATAGAGTTCAAAATAAAAAATACATTAGCTTCGAATTTAAGTTTACATAACCATGATCTTTGTTCGAAATAAAGTGCGGAAGCGATTACATAACACGACGATACATAGATAACTTAAATGAACCATGCCGGCCTAGGCCACGGCTCACTCATCATGGATCGGAGAGCTAGGAACCCATTCAATGGTCAACTCTTTGAGCTCTTCTCCATCCCACACAACCTTACCACAACAATCGCAAAACCCGGCTTGTGGGAATCCTGAAAATACACATGTAGTGGCAAAGCCCGAGTATCTATCATACTCCGCAAGTCTTACCCGTCAAATTTGGCCATCTAAGACCGACACCTAGATGCATGGTGCTTGACCGGTTTAACTTGGCATTTTTGCATAAAACAACACCTATGCTAATTAGGTTGGCACTTTTATGTCTTAGCCGAATTAATAGGGTTGTTGCATAAAAGAAACTTTAGTGAGCATACTAGCAATACAAATTGATATCAATATAAAACAACAAACTTTTCACGCTCTTCCTCTTACTTCACATTGCGAACTCGCTCGAATCAAGTGGTACTCATTAACCGATAGGAAACGGCGATAATTATCGAATTATTAATCCTGCATGAAAGACCCAAATGCATGACATACGCATCATTAAGAACACGTATGGCCACCGTTCGCGAGTTCATCATAAAGCAAAACACGGGGCCACCGACCCCGAGTACACGTCCCTCTTGCGACCGTTCAGCAACGCGCCCAAGGCTTAACCCGTGTACTCTCCAACGGTCCTCAACCCGTGCAACCACCGTGCCATACACATCACCTCCGGTCGGTGAGATATGCGGCTCACTTTACAATTTACAAGCTACGTAGGTTTACCAATCCCCATAAGAAAGGTATGCAAGTGGTACACGATTCAAACTTGTTCGCGGAGCCACAATGGAGTGTTCTCAATTTTATCCAATTCATCATGTTCAAATTTAATCATAAGCCATAAGTGAGATTCTCATTCTATCGTTGACTCCATAAGCATAGCATAGCATAGCACTTCTAGCGAGGGTATGACGTATATTCTACACAGGACATATAGGAATTTATGCACGTGCATTTCCAAATCAATTCCTAGAACGTAAATGCACAACCATCATCCTCACGATAGTGATAAAAGGAAAACATTTCAAAATAATAGGAATGCACCGGGGCTTGCCTTAGGAGTGGTCTAAGTTAGCAACTTCAATGATGATAAAATTAGCATCGGTCTCCTCCGGAAAGATCGCTTCGATGTCGGTTCCTATATATGAATGAGTGCATGAGTAGAAGGATTGCATGGAAATGCATGAAATTTCCTTATCAGCATGGATGAGTACGTGATGCTCATGATTATGTCATACTCATGAATGAATTAAAATGATCTCACTTGTACATAAAATAATTATTTGTAAGTAAGGTTCCTTTTTACAATAAAAACCAAGAAATTGCAATATGTGAACATGTACATCAGTAAGTGCTTGACATGATAGAGATAGCATGCATACTGTGGTCATCAGCATCGACATGTGGAAAAAAAATGAGTATATGTAAGCATATGTACAAATAAACACTTCTTTGTAAAGACAAGACATAAATTCCCTTTTATAGCATAATAATCTAGCATATGACTTTATTAGCATACTAACATGAGCCATAGGGATATAAAGATGAATAGGCTACTCTACTGTCATACATGTCACGAATAGCTCAAATAAGATGGCAACATTTTTTTGTTTATTTGTTACTAGCCACAATCAACGTATACCACAAAAAGAAACATGGTTATTAAGGATATGCTGATAAGGATGCTCTTCTACTGTTGCATATTGCATGAAGACGCATGATGAACAGTGCCATGCTGATATTTTATAAGAAAAACATACTGCAAGAATCCTTATACTAATTCCTAGGCTTTGGTATAACTTTTAAATATCGAAGTTATTTAGCAAGGTTCTGGAAGGCAAACAAATTCAAGACATTGCTCAGGTATTAGCAGAGTAATGAAGTACAACATGCAGATTTTCGAGATTATTTACCAAGTAATTAAGTTATGGCAATTTAAATACTAGTAAAAGGAATAAATGGTATACAAGAAAAAAATGATACGAACATGAGTCGACAAGTGTATAGGAATTATTTATATGCAAATGTGAGTGCTCATGCAAAGAATTAGCTTTTCCACTTATACAAATTTATTTATTGAGCTTCAAAGAGGTTTACTTTGGATGCATTTTAAAATATATATAGATGTTGAAACTCAGATCCAGATCACCATGGTTGGTTAGAGCTCAGTTCAAGGGTTCTAACAAAATTTATTTTTCCATTTTATCACATTTCTTTTGGGAGATATGATTTTTCTAAATCTATTGAAAGGTCAGACTTATTTACGAAGCCACTGGCCGGAAACAAAACAGCCATGGCACGTACGGTGGCCCGGGCCTCGCCGGAAAACTTACCAGAGCGCTATTTGAGAGGGGATATGGGATGGGGACCTCAACCGATCGTAGCACCCGTCGAGACAAGACTGAAGAAGGAATTCCTGGGGATGGGGGCTGAACGGAGGATGGCCGGCGGCAAAGCACGCAGTCTGACAAAGTCCGGCGAGTTCGTACGCTCGGTCGGATGCACAAAACTGAGCGTCATTTCCTCTAGGAGCTTCATAGGAGTGAGTAGAAGACCGTTGTGGAGGAAGTCGAGTTCGAGGATGGCCGGAGGTGGGTTCTTGTCATGGAGGTCCTAGGTCTGGTGGTAGTGGCGGCGCTTGAAGCGCGATTTCCGCTGACTGAGGAGAGAAAAAATATGACTTAGCCATGCATCTTGCTGTGCAATGGACCAAGCATCCTTACCACCAGAGAAATTGGGTCGGAGCTCACCTGACGGAGAGCTATGGCGAGGACCATAGTGGCGAAGGAAAACAGAGAAAAGTTTAATGTGCGTGCTGTTCGTCAGAGAAGAAGCGGAACTGGTTGCTTGGTTGTGCTCAGTGGGGTGCTGGGAGCTTGGAGAATAGTGATTTGCTGATGTGCGAGCTGGCTTGCAGGGATTTGAGCTCAGGCCTCTCACCTGGCAATGGCGATTGGTAGATGAAGAAAGAGCGAAGAAAAAATAAATTTGAGAATGGCAAGGGCTTGGTCCAAGCCTTGGCTTGCAAGGAAAAGGACGAGCAGAAGTTCTGGTAGCCAGCTTTGGTGCGTGAGGGCGTGGGAGGAGTGCTCCAAGCTAGAGGGCGTGCGGACCAAGGCAGCAGCTGGCCGTGCTCACCTTTGCCAGTCGGGCACGGCATGGGGAGGGGCAGGGCTATCAGCGGCCGTCAAGGAGCGGCTTCTGCTGACGCTCGGAGGTTGGATGCCGGCTACAAGGTGGTTGTGGCGAGGGGACAGGCCAAGCACGCGCGCTGGCACTCTGCCACAGTGGTCGGGGACCGGACGTAAGAAGAAGAAACCGGTGGACAAAGATCTGTTTCGACTTTGCGTTGACAGCTCTACCGTTTCAAAGATCGAATGTGAAACCATAGTTGCAGAGCACATACCAACATGCCAAAAGTCATGGATGCTCACAATGAATATCTTCACAACTTTTATTTTGGGTCGAGGTTCAAATTATGTTTCTGGAATTTTTGAAAAAAAAATTACAGACTGAGCACTATTTTTGGGATTAAATTGAATTTTCCAGGGATTAAATAATTCACTTGTAAAAATAACCTAAATTCCTTACTTGATATGAGCAACAAGATTGTGCAAAAAACAAAATGGCACGCTATTATTATAATTTTTTGATGTGTGTTAAACCTAGGGTTTGGCTCCTAATTAAATATTTGATTTCTTCTTTTCTTGAATTTTTTAATTGAACAATTAGCTTAGCATTAGAATAATTAGGGGATTAGCATGTGCCATTAGCTTAATTACCCTTTTTGTGACATGGGATGTCACAGCAGCTTCATTTAGCGGGACGCCGATCGGATCCAAAGGGACATCTTCGATTAGTTCGGAGACGGTACCAAAAAGTGCATTTCTCAACTCATTGAACCGGTCTTCGGTTGTCTCCGGGTCAGCACCCGCTGTGATGCGGTTGAAATCGCAGTCTTCGACCGGAGTCCAAGACGGGATTGTGGCGGTGATATGCCCTCCTCCTGCCGGGCGATCATCTTGGAGTGCTCTCTAATCCTTCGAGGGACATCCCGGATAGCGTTTCAAGATCCAGTTCATCTTGGTGAATGGGTTGACCCCCATTCGGATATTCGAGCGTCCGCATACCGCCTCGTTGCAAGTTCTGAAGAAGATGAAAAAGTACGTGAAAGGCTATAAGTGCAGATCGGTATTAAAAAGTGTTTCTTAAATAACAATAGGAAGAAGGAACTTACGCTTGTGCTCGATGTCCGCAGCTCCGAACTTGCTCTTGATATTGACATTTGAAGCCTTCAGCTTGGCTTCGCTCTTCCGAAGTCGTTGGATTTCATGCTCCTTTGCTTTGAGAGCAAGTTGAGCTGACCCATGCGCAGATCCTTAAAGCGCTTTCCTTCTCCAATTGCGCAGTTTTGACGACTTCTAATGCTTCGACTAGCTCGGTCTTCAGAGCGGCGTTGTCGGTATCAAGCATTTTGTTGGAACGAAGAATCTGCGCCAAAATGTTATCCCGGGCAGTGAGCTCGCCCTCCAATTGACCGATTCGAGAAGCCTACTCGTTCCTCGATCCGAGAGCGCTCCTGAAGAGCTTGGTCCCGAGAAGCCGCTTTTTCGGAGAGGATTTCCTCGGCCTTCTTGTGAGCAGCGACAAGATTTTCGAGTGCTACAGTAAGATAAGACCAGTCAGGAGGATTACAAATCAAATAAAGAAATTAAGGATAGCATCGAAACTTACTTTCGATTTCCTTCCGGAGTTTGATGATTTCTTGTCGGCGGTCTTCCATCAAGCGGTGCGTATTCATCGGATTGGCTTCCCTCCTTAGTAAATCCGCTTCCTTGGATTTCAGGCTAGCGGTTTGGGACCCGAGCTCAACTAGTCGGCCTTGAGTCCGGCACGGTTCTTCTTCAAGACGAGCGATAATTGTGCTCTTGGCCTCCGAATTTTTCATGAGGACCTGGAGGATAGGCAAATCAAAAGATCGGATCGGAATATGATGAATTCAGGAAAAGATTGGATAAGAAACGGAGACATACCTGGCCAGATTTGAAGAAATTCTTCGGGGCCTCCTTTTCTTGAAGAGAATCCTACTAGGCAGCTGCCATGAATTTTTTGCTCCACTCGAACTGTCGATTTCCACGTCACCTACTACCATCTTGGCGAGCTTATGAGCGCTTGGAGTTTTTCTCGGTAGTCCTGGCCGGACGAGGGATATCTTCAATCCGGACTGGTCCCAGTGGAAGTTCCGGTGCGGCCTAGAACAGAGTGGCTTGGGGCGGGAAATCACTCACGACTATATCACCGACATCAATATCGGTGATAGCTTGCTCCTCGATCACCTTGGAGGTCCATTTCAGTTGACGCCGCAGGGATTTCCTTTGCGCTTGTTGGACTCTTGATTTCAGAAACTCCCGCAGTACTAGGTACCGAAGTAGCGGGACTTGATGATGTGCCACCGGTCGTGGCAGGGATAGAGGGCTTGTTTCTTAACAAGCTAGCTATGCTTGGCTTGAAGATTGGAAGGAATTTTGAATGAGTTGGAAGATTGGAATGATGTAACGATGACTTTAAATTGCATGAGTGTTGCAAAAAACTTATGAAGTGGCTTTTTTGAAGCCGAAGGAGGTCTTGCTCTTTTTTGTTGGGGGACCTTGAGCCTCCCCACTCGACCCCTCTGCACTCCTCTTCACCGCTGGTTGGACTTGCGGTGCAGGAATTTATTCTCCCGTGGCACTCCCTGAAGAACCGGTCCGGATGCCATACCGAGACTTTTTGGGAATGTTGGCAAGAGAATCGGTCAATTGGGGAACCCCTTCGGATCCCCCGAGCAATGGCTGCTTCAAATGCGGCCGGAGCGGCTTGGCGGTCTCTTTCGGCGGCATCTTGTTGTCGGCGCCGTTCCTCAAGATTTTGCGCTTCCGTACGGGTATCTCCCGGTACGGAAGCGAGAATCACGATAGGCCTGCTTATATTAAGCGCCGCTGTGCGCTTTCTTATACTCGGGGCTTGAACAACCTTCCCGGATCGGGAGATCTTCGGAGCTGGCCCGATCGGTGGAAGACTAGACTGGTCCGAATTCCTTTGAGTAAGAGTGGAGGGAGGTAGACCGGTCCGAACGGCAACAGGGGGAGTGTTGGTTTCGTAATCTTCTCCCCAGGCATCATTGGGTGGAAGTGGAGGATGACTTCTATAGTTATCCATTTTCTCGCATTCAGCAAAAAATGTATGAGGAACGATGCGGTGATGATTCAAATACCGGTATTCAAGGGGAATAAGAATACTTACGGAGTCTCGGGGACTTGACGTGCTGAATGCCAAACCCACCCTCTAGCATCCTGTTTCATCGTACCGGGCTAAAGCATCTTCTTCAGACATTTACCTAACCGGCATGGGCGCCAGCTGTCACACCCCTATCCCGAAATATAGTTAAGTGTGGTACGGATCGCCTCGGGAGATGATTGACGAAGCAACCATACGTAGCATCACATTAACAAACATCCACGATTTGCAAGTGTACATACTTAAGTCTCGATTACAACATAGGGTTCCGAATAAAAGATACATTAGGTTCGAAGTTAAGTTTTACATAGCCATGATCTTTGTTCGAATTAAAGTGCGGAAGAGAAATACACAACTCGACGATACATAGATAACTTAAATGAACCATGTCGACCTAGGCCATGGCTCACTCATTATAGATCGAAGAGCTAGGAACCCACACTACAAGAAAAATGGCCTCTAGAAACGTTTATATTGCTACGTTTTTGTAAGCGTGCTTACATAAGTAGCTAGACACATTTTTTGATACGATTTTGAGAATGTGTCAACATGACATGCTCTTAGAGAAGCTTTAATGTAAATAAAATGATAAACACGTTTTTTGACATGCTTTGTAAAACACCGCAAAGTGTTACGATTTTAGACACGCTTTGAACCATCGGTATCCAACGTAAAGACGTTTGTTGACATGTTTTAGAGGGAATCTCAAAATGATATGGGAGTGAGAGATGCTTTAATCGTATCCCACGACATCGGACACGTTTGCTAACACGTTATTGAAATCGTATAAAAAGTGAGATGATATTAGACATGTTTTTATCGTATCTACCCTCGTTTAGAGACATTTTTGACATGCTATTGAAAATCCTAGAGACGTTAATGCACTAAGAGAACATGCATATAAAACAATATATGGTCAAAGAATGTCAACTTTGTTTCCTAGGTGAGTTGGTTAGATGAGCTTGTAGAAAATGACGAAGTCGCAGGTTCAATTCCTACTAATTGCATGAATAAGTCAATCGTTTAGAACAAGTTTTACAAGAATATTTTTTTGATGCATTGTATACAATGTGTCTATATTGATAGAAACACAGTCTAAACGTATCAATAAAATCGTGTCTAAGATTATTAACATGTCACAAAACGTGTCTACTATAATACATACAACGCATTCGTAAAAACGTACTATAAACATATCTATGCTTTATAGCATCTCTATTAAACGTCTTATACTTCAATAGACATGTTTTCAAAAATCATATTTATCAAGCTTTGACACGGCACGTTCGGAGACGCCTCGGACACGATTTATGAAGACGTCTCTATTTTTTGATTAAGACAAAATAAACGTATCTAGACCTTAAATAAAGCGTGTCTACAGAGGGTGTTTTCTAGTAGTGCCATTCAATGGTCCACTCTTTGGGCTCTTCTCCATCCCACACAACCTTACCACAACAATCGCAAAACCCGGCTGGCGGGAAACCCGCAAATAAACATGTAGTGGCAAAGCCCGAGTATCTAGCATACTCCGCAAGTCTTACCCGTCAAATTCCCGTCAAATTGGCCATCTAAGACCGACTCCTAGATGCATGGGGCTTGACCCGTCAAAGCGGCACCTATGCTACTTAGGTTGGCACTTTTATGTTCTAGCCAAATTAATAGGGTTGTTGCATAAAAGAAACCTTAGTGAGCATTCTAGCAATACAAGAATTTGCAATACAAATTTATATCAATATAAAACAGCAAGCTATTCCATCCCTTTGCATTACTACACATTGCAAACTGCTCGAATCAAGTAGTACTCATTAACCGAGAGGAAACGGCGATAATTATCGAATTATTAATCCTGCAGGAAAAGACCCAAATGCACGACATACGCATCATTTAAGAATACGTATGACCACCGTTCGCGAGTTCATCATAAAGCAAAACACGAGGCCACCGACCCCGAGTACACGTCCCCCTTGCGACCGTTCAACAACGCGCCCAAGGCTTAACCCGTGTACTCTCTAACGGTCCTCAACCCGTGCAACCACCGTGCCATACACATCACCTCCGGGTCGGTGAGATATCCGGCTCACTTTACAAATTACAAGCTACAAAGGTTTACCAATTCCCATAAGAAAGGTATGCAAGTGGTACACAACTCAAACTTGTTCGCGGAGCCACAATGGGGTGTTCTCAATTTTAACCAATTTCATCATGTTCAAATTTCATCATAAGCCATGAGTGAGATCCCCAATCTATCGTCGACTCCATAAACATAGCATAGCATTTCTAACGAAGATATGACACATAAGCGACATAAGATATATTGGAATTTTCCCGTCGGGGCACGCCGATGGGACGTCCCGTTCTTGTTGAATGGTAGGAGTTGGCGTGGACCGCAGGCTCCGGGAGGAGCCGCAGCCCGTTAATGTACGGACGTACGATTCCCCGTCACGCCCGTCGAACAGGTGTAGCTCAAGGTCGAGCTCGAGTTACGCCCGCCTCGCACGACCTTCCCCTGCAAGCTCGACTCGGAATGACAACCACTCCCGCGTCTCGGCCGTATCCGAAGCATCATCACGCTCGACAGAGAAGGACGGGCATGGCACGTCCAAATCCAACCACTCTGCGAACAGCACCGCCCGCGGCTCCTCCCGATTGCGGAACACTCCACCCCGATGCTCGCCGCTACGAGAACGACGCGACCGCCCGGCCAACCTTGACGGAACGTAGGACGAGGAGGCCAATTGGATAACGCCGAAGCTCGACCATCCCTCTCTCTCTCTCTCTCTCTCTCTCTCTTTCTCTTGTAACTCGAGTCCCGCCCCTATGACTATAAAGGGGTGAAACTCTTCAACGAGCACACAAGATCACACGAGATTTCAACCCTCAACACACGCACACTCTCGCACGGGACTTGGAGCACGCTCCTCTCCCATCATATCCGTATTGGCATTTTCGTCTTGGCGCAAGGAACACGACGCCGTGAGACCCCCCCCGCCGGATGTAGGGAGCTTTCCCGAACCAGCCTAAACCCTTCGTGTCTTCCCTTGTGCACCATCCCGCCTAAAACGCGCAATCCCGGGACAAATTCTACAGCCGGTGGTTCGAACACCGACGGCTGGCGCGCCAGGAAGGGGTACTATTGCGCGTTTCGTCACGCTTCTCTCGGCCCACATGGCGCGGATGGATGATTCCGAGCCTTCGTTCCGGGCTCCCGGCACTATGGTGCGCTTCGGGAGTCTCGATTTCGTGGCTACCTCCCGGCGGTGACGACCTCCGGACTCGCCTCCGAGCTAGGCGCTTGGAGCTGGAAGAGGCTCACCGTGGCCTCGAGGAGGAGACCGCGGCGGTAGAGCGGGAGTTGCAGCAGCAACGCTAGCGGGCGGAGTGCAACGCGTGCTCGAGGGCTCGTCATGTCCAACAGCAAATCGCCGACGATGCCGGGGCTCGGACCCAGCACTTCCTGCGCGCCGGGCAAAACGCGGCTGCAGCAGCCGCGTTGCTAAAAAGCCTCCCTGTACAGCCAACTCCCGAGGCGCAGCGAGTACAAAGGGAGATGGCCGCGCTCCTCGCCAAGGCGGCGGAGCAACACGCGGAAAGCTCTCGGCGGCGCGCCGCGCTGCCGCTCCAGAGCACGCCGGCGCCGGGCGACAGGACTCCCGCATGACTAGGCCAGCCCGAACCTAGGCAATCGGTGCACTCCCGATCGGAGCCGCTCGAGACGCACGCTTGACCCCGGACGCCCGACGTCACGCTCGGGACGACAGAGGCCCACGCCTCGTCCGAAACCCTCGCCGCGGAGGTCGGGGAGACGTCGAGCACGATCGGAGCCGGAGCCCCGACCCCCGGGTCCTAGGGTCTTCGGTTCCGCGATCGGGGAGTGACCTTCCCCCACGCTTCGTCCCCGACGACGGTAGCCAAGTACGCGGGGAGTCGAACCCCTCCCTCTCGGCTAGAAGACTACCGGTCGGCGTGCCGGTCGGCGGCGCGAATGATGATCTTGCCATCATTCGAAACCTGCCGCCGTACCTCGCCGACTCGGTAAGGGCTCGGCTCGAGCATCCGCCCGCGGACCGGATACGATCGTGGGGCGACTTGCGAGAGGTTTTCGTGGGAAACTTCCAGGCCACGTGTGCCCGCCCGGGTAACCCTTGGGAGTTGAAGAACTGCCGGCGAAGCCGAACGAGCCGCTCCGGAACTACATTCGACGCTTTTCCCGGCGTTGCAACGAGCTGCCACATGTCCCGGACGCGGATGTCATCGGAGCCTTCCTCTCCGGAACAAACTGCGAGGCTCGGTTCACGAGCCGGGGCGAAGCTGCCCGCGAACGGCTCGGGAACTCCTCGACATCGCCACGAGCCACGCCTCGGGCGAGGAGGCGATCGGAGCCATCCTCCACCGTGACCTCCCGAGAAAGGGAAGGGCAAGAGGATCGATGGCAACGCGGGCGGGGGCCTTCGGCTCCAAGCCCAACAAAGAGAATAAGTCGCGGCCAACCGATGGCCACATGGTAGCCGCGACCGACAAGAAGGGCGCGAAGCAGCCCAACAAAATCCCCGGACCACTTCGAGAAGAAGTGGAACGGGCCGTGCCCCAACCACGAGTTTCCGGCCAAGCACCTAATGCGGGACCGCTCGTTGATGAAGAAGTTCATCACGCAGCACGGGCGGAAGGCGCGCCCGCAGCATGACCAGGAGGGGAACGTCGGGGTCGAGGGCGACGCCGGTGAGGAAAACGAGGAAGGCTTCCCTCGGACGGAGGGCTGCCTTATGATCTTCGCGAGCTCGACGCTCGTCCGGCCGACGTTCCGTCAAGCTCGAGCGTCGCGAGGTCTTTGCCGCGGAGCCCGCTACCCCGGCTTACCTCAAGTGGTCGAGCTTCCGATCACGTTTGATCGCGCCGATCATCCAGCGCGAGTCCCGCGGCCGGGTCGATACCCGCTCGTGGTCGACCCCATCGTCGCCAAGACGCGCCTTTCCAAGGTGTTGATGGACGAGGGCAGCGGCCTCAACATCCCGTACGTCGACGTCCCGGATGCTATGGGCGTCGAGCGCTCGCAGATTCGTCCGAACGGCTCGCCGTTCCATGGCATCGTTCCAGGAACGCAAGCCGTTCCCATCGGGCGGATCGACCCGCCCGTCACATTCGAGACTCCTTCGAACTTTCGAACGGAGACTCTCACTTTCGAAGTGGTGGGATTCCCGGGGGTTTACCATGCTATCCTCGGGCGGCCGTGCTACTCGAAGTTCATGACCGTCCCGAACTATGTCTACCCGAAGCTCAAGATGCCCGGGCCGAAGGGAGTTATCACTATGGGCGCGTCTTTTCAGCACGCCTACCAGTGCGACGTCGACAACCGTGGACCTGGCTACGGCGCACTTGGCCTCCACCACCGAGCCGGCGGTCTTCGGGGAGCAGGAGGTCGAGGATCCGCCGCAGCCGAGCCGTAAAGCGGCTTCCTTCAAGCCGGCGGAGGGAATCAAGGAGGTCATTCTCGACCTCGAAGGAGACGAGAAGAAGACGGTGCACATCCGTCGTATACTTGCCTTATGGGTATACGAGATGATGAAGAAATGGATATGCAAAGACATGGTAGCAAATCGGAGAAGATGCGAGATAAGGGCGATAGGCAACGGTCGGTCCGCGACCGATGCAGGATAATAGAAGAACCCGTAGACCGGTATGGAAACAAGACGGATGCTAAGACCGGTATATAATGACGTGAGAAGCAAGTTATAGAACGATTTGTAGTCTGATTAGGACTGCGGATAAATAAAGAAAGTTAGAGATAGAATCCCATATATGTAATTCATGTAATCGGATAGGACTACGATTGTAACCCTAGCTCCCCGGACATATAAGGCGGAGCGGGGACCCCCGAAAAGGATCCGAGACTTCGCAATTAGCAAATCGCTAAAGGCAATACATAACATACAAGACGTAGGGTATTACTCTCGATTCGAGGGCCTCGAACCTGTCGAAAATCGTGTGTTCCTGTGTGTTCGTGTGTTGCACCATCGAATTCTACGCTCGTAAGGGACCGGGTAGTATTAGTGCCGAGTTTAAGACTCGACATTTGCCGCGCCGGGTAGGGGTCCCGGCGAGTTCCTAGCGAGTTCGATGGCCACTTCGTTTGTCGTCGACTTCGAGCCCGGCTTCAAGATTCGTTTCGGGTCCCTCGACTTTGAAGGCGACTCGGACGGGAAATTATCGTCGATGAATCCGACTCGTTGCCGGGCCGCTGCTTCTAAAGCGTGATCACCTGCCACCGTTGATACCTCCGATTCGGAGCTTAGCGGGTCCGACGCAGCTTTAGCGCGAAACATCGGGCTCCCTACGCCTACGCCTCGGAACGGTGCCCGGGCGGCGGTGCAAAGCTGTTCTCCCGAACCGGATACCGATTCCGAGGAAGACGTTCCGGTCTTCTTCCAAGTGTTCATAACAGGACTCGTGATACGCCAACTCACTCCCGAGGAAGCTGCTGAAGAAGTAGCAAGGATGGCGAGAGCTGAAAGCGAACGCGATCGTCGTGAAGCGGAACGAGAAGACGGAGATGAACAACCTCCGCCACCTTCGGCCGCGGATCCGCGCACAAATGTTACGGCCTTAGGCTGGAGGAAGCGCCCCGCGACCGCTCCCCGGCTACGGGCCCGCTACGGACCGGTCCGGAGACGCGAGATGAATCTCCGAGGATACAACAATCGACGAGGATCTCGCGGCGGAAGACGCCATCGATCTTCCAGCGAGCTTTGGATTTAAGTTCCATGGAAGTAGAGATGAATGGCGCTCGGGTCTTCACGTCGCCGGTCCACAATATTGTGGGAGTGAAACAGATTCTTGAAACAATACCGGAAGAAGTCCTCAACGCTACGCCGGGATTGTGCCGTGCGCTGAATTAAGTCGATGCGGCGGCTCCGCAAACAAACCAGCTCGTCCATGATCGAGCGGAATCTTCCGGTCGCTCGCACTCCCATTCGGAACGACCAACAAGGGCCCGATCCGATGGAGCTTCTTCCGGAGGAAGGCTAGCACCCGGCGTACCCCGATCGCAGATGCACATGCACAAGCTCCCAACCAAGATTTGAGGGTACCGCTCAATGATAACCGGGATGTTCGGAACGTGCTAATTGATCGTCATGCGGAAAGAGTGGAGGAGCGAACGAGACATGAGGAAGACGAGAGGCGACGGACCGGTCATGTGGATGATCGTCCTCGGGAAGTTGCCCCACCTCGGCGCAACGGGCCGGCGGCTTCGGCGCCACCCACCAACGCAAATTATCCTCGCAACGATCATCGAGGACATGGTAGTAGGCATGCTCATCGAGATGGACGACGCCGTAATAATAGAGACCGGGGAGGGCGAGACAACCGGGACAGAGATGCTCGAACCTCGGCGTACGGACAATGATCGTCGGGCTGCACCTCCGCCTCCATCGTGACATGCGGAACCGGTGAACAATGATCGTCAAGCGGCGCCACCACCTCCGCCTCCGGCTCCTTCACGGAACGCGGAGCCGGCGAATAATGATGGACAAGGTGGTTCGGGAGAAAGATATCGGGACGACCGTTACTATGACTATTCCGACGATGACGGGGATCGCAATTACCGGCATCGTCCTAGCCGTCGATCTCCGTCACCGATCCGGACTGGTCCGGAAGATGATGAATATTCCGTAATTCCCGCTTTTACGCGAGATTTACGCATCTGCAAATACCGTAGGGGATTTAAGCCCGGGGCCATTGACAAGTATGATAGCAAAGCGCCTCCGGCCGAATGGCTCCGTATGTATACCACGGCTATCCGGTCGGCGAGGAGGAGACACGTTCGTGCTAGCCAATTATCTACCGATGTGCATGGAGCAGGCTTGACGCTTATGGTTTCAATCCCTGCCCGAGAAGTCTATTTCTTTGTAGGGAGACCTCACCAAAAAGTTCGTAGAAAACTTCCGGGCGACTTGTGAGAAGCCGAGGAAACTACTTCGACCTCAATAGGCTGAAGCGAAGCTTCGACGAGACCCTCACCGATTTCACCGAGGTGATTACGTAATAAGAAGGCCTTAATCCCCAATGTTCCCGATCAGCAAGTGATTGCTGCATTTCAAGTCGGCGTCCGGAGTAAAGCGCTGGTTCATAAGATTGGGAGACATAATCGAAACCTCACCATGACGGCGTCGAGTGCTTCAAGATAGCGGATGATTACGCTGCTGGAGAATCAAATGTAGTCAATCTGCGCGGGAACAAAGGGAAGGAGCCGAAGCACGACCAAGGCAACCGGTCTGGATCCGGGAATGACAAGAAGCGCAAGGCCGATCACCTTGTTGCTGCTGTTGACCGGTCTCATGGAGGAGACCGGCCGGCACCCCCTAAGAGAGGTCCCGAGAGAACGATTGTCGTTTGAAACACTTACGGATGGCCCTTGTATGATCCACAATGGGAATCATAAAGCTAAAGAGTGCTTCCTGCTAAGGCCATTTGCTCAATTTGCCTTAAAGGTTGCACCTCGATGCTGCTACGGGAATCGAGAAGGATGACAAGGGCAAGGATAAGGACCGTGAAGACAATGAGGATGGCGAAGGCTTTGAGGAACCAGCCCGAGAGGTGAACATGATTTATGGAGGCCCGGACGCATACGAGTCAAAGCGGAAGCAAAAGCTGTCGTTAAGAGAGGTTAATGCTTGTTGCTCCTGCAACTCCTGAATATCTTCGGTGGTCCGAGGTCCCCATCACATTTAGCGGGGCGAGACCACCGGAGGTATTACCGAAAGCTGGAAAATATCCACTCATCCTCGCCCCTATTGTTCGGAAGGTGCGGTTGAAGAGAACTTTCATTGATGGGGGAAGCTGTTTGGATATCTTGTTCGCTAAGACTCTGCTCGAGCTTGGCCTGACGATCGCTGATTTAGAGCGCGGTGTTTCTCCGTTCCATGGTATAATACCCGGGCGAAATAGTTACCCTTTGGGGCAGATTTCTCTGCCGGTGACTTTTGGGACGAAGGAAAATTATAGAAGGGAGAATATCATCTTCCGGGTGGCTGACATAGATTCAGCGTACCATGCTATTCTCGGAAGACCGGCTCGGCGAAATTTATGGCCATCCCGAATTATCGGTACTTGATGTTGAAGATGCCAGGCCAAACGGGGTCCTGTCATTCCGGGGTGATATCAAGACCGCTTATGCTTGTGAGGTGCATAGCACGAGTTGGCATCCCGGATCAATTCGGAAGTTGAACGCCAAGAAATCGGAGAAGCGGCTGAAGCTTTGGAAGTTCATACAAGGATAGAGGATGAAGTACCGGTCAAAAAGATTGCTAAGGAGAAATTGAAGGCTGATACGGTGGTTTCTAAGACTGTTCGGCTTGATGAGTCGGACCCCTCTAAGGTCACCCATATAGGGGCTGACTTGGGGGATAAATAGGAAAGCGCGCTCACTCTTTTCCTCCGGGAAAATAGGGATATCTTCGCATGGCAGCCTTCGACATGCCGGGTGTTCCTAGGGAGAAGATTGAGCACGCATCTGTTGGTGCGTCCGATGCGAAGCCGGTGAAACGAAGCTCCGGAGGTTTGCCCAAGACCGCAAGGAAGCTATCAAGAAAGAGATAACTAGGTTGTTAGCAGCTAAGTTCATTAGGGAGGTGTATCATCCAGATTGGCTTGCCAATCCGGTGCTCGTACCAAAAAGAATACTAAAGAATTAAGGATGTGCGTTGATTATACTGATCTCAACAAAGCTTGTCCCAAAGACCCTTTCGCGCTGCCTCGAATCGACCAAGTTGTTGATTCGACTGCTGGCTACGAACGTCTTAGTTTCCTTGATGCTTATTCGGGGTATCATCAAATACCGTTAAGAGTTGAGGATCAGATAAAAACCGCGTTTATCACCCCCTTCGGAGCATACTGCTACACGACTATGCCGTTTGGATTGAAAAATGCTGGAGCTACGTATCGGCGTGGTATGCAACGTTGCTTGGATTCGCAATTGGGAAGAAACGCAGAAGCTTATGTTGATGATATAGTGGTCAAGTCTCGAGAAAGCGAAGATCTCCTCTCGACCTGGCGAGAGACCTTCGATGATCTGCGGAACTTTTCCATGAAGTTAAACCCGGGAAAATGTGTATTCGGAGTTCGTTACGGGAAGTTACTAGGTTATTTGGTATCATGGAGAGGTATTGAAGCCAATCCGGAAAAAATTCGGACAATTGTGAACATGCAACCCCGAGTTGTTTGAAGGATGTTCAGAAGTTGACGGGCGGTATGGCAGCTCTTAGTCGTTTTATCTCACGATTGGGAGTTCGGGGACTTCCGTTCTTCAAATTACTTAAAAAGCAAGACAAGTTTGAGTGGACCGGTGAAGCACAAGCAGCGCTTGATCAGCTTAAAGAGTATCTCGGTAATCCTCCGGTTTTGGTCCCACCGAGCCTGATGAGGTTATTCGAGTTATATATCTCCGCAACAACCCACGTGGTGAGCACGGTTACGGCGGTTGATCGGAAGGAAGAAGGACATCTGCAATTGGTGCAACACCCGGTCTATTTTGTAAGTGAAGTTCTTGCTGAGTCTAAGATAAGGTATCTCCAATTGCAGAAGTTAATTTATGCTTGTAGTGATAACTTCTCGAAAGTTGAAACATTACTTCCAAGCGCATCCTATTGAAGTTAAGACTGGGTTTGCTATTGGAGATATTATTCGCAATCGAGAAGCAATTGGTCAAGTTGCTAAGTGGGCTATAGAACTTGGCCAATATGAGATTACGTTCTCTTCGCGGACAGCTATTAAGGGACAAGCATTAGCTGATTTCATAACGAGTGGTTAGAAACACAAGTGCCGCGGGAGATTCAAGCATTGGAGTATTGGGAGATGTTCTTTGATGGGTCCCTGCAGCTTTCGGGCGCGGGGGCTGGTGTGGTCCTTTTCACTCCACAAAAGGAACCGCTCGGATACGTGTTGCAAATGCATTTCCGAGCTTCAAACAATACAGCGAGTATGAAGCTTTGCTTCATGGGCTCGGAGTAGTTGTTTCGTTGGGTGTTCGACGATTGGATATATATGGTGATTCGATGTTAGTGATCAGCCAAGTGAATAAGGTATGGGATGCTCATGATGAACATATGATTGCCTATCGACAAGAGGTTCGGAAACTTGAAGATAAGTTTGATGGTTTGCGCTTTTCTCATATCTTGCGCGGAAATAATTCTGCTGCGGATGAGTTGGCTAGGCGGGATCTTCGCGACAAGCGGTTCCCCCTGGCGTTTTTCTTCGGGTGTTGGATAAACCATCTATAAAGGTGGAGCCTAAGGTTATTATTACAGAAATTGAAGATAAGGCGGTCTCGAGAAAGTCGGGAGGAAAAAGCGGTCTTGAAGAACCGGTCGATAGAACGGGTTTGCCGGGAAAGCCTGAAGGCGGATTCAATACTGGTGGTATTCAGCCGTTGGATGTTATGATTATTGATTCCGATTGGCGTACTCCGTATCTTGACTATTTGCAATCTGGCAAAACACCGAGAAGATAAGGTGGAGAAGCAAAGATTAGAAGTTCTAGCCCGCGAGTTATGTAATTCTCGAAGGAGAATTGTATAAGCGTGGGGCTAATATTACGATGAAATGTGTGTCGGTTTCTAATGGCATTCAATTACTTGTGGACATACACAAAGGAATTTGTGGAAACCATGCTTCTTCGAAGACATTGGTTGGGAAGATATTCCGACGAGGGATTTTATTGGCCAACAGCAACGGATGATGCGCATAGAGTGGTTAAAAGTTGTCAAGGGTGCCGGTTTTTTGCAAGGCAACCTCATACTCCGGCTCGGGAGTTGCAATTGATCCCAATGACTTGGCCTTTCTCTACTTGGGGGCTGGATATAGTAGGACCTTTTAGACGGGCTCCGGGAGGATTCACGCATATTTTTGTGGCGGTAGATAAGTTTTCCAAGTGGATCGAGGTCTGAAGCGAGTTACTAGTACAACTACGGCACGCGCAATCAAGTTTTTGCGAGAACATTTTTGTACGTTTTGGGGTTCCATACAGTATTATTACTGATAATGGGCCTCAATTTACTTCAGAGATCTTCAAAGATTATGCTTGAGAGTTTAGGGATCAAGGTGCAATATGCGTCGGTGGCGCATCCGCGAGCAATGGACAAGTGGAACGAGCTAATGGAATGATTTTGACCGGTCTTAAACCGAGAATTTTTGACCGATTGAAGCCTTATGTGGGAAAATGGGTTAAGGAATTGCCCTGGGTGCTTTGGGGTTTGCACACTAATGTTAGCGAGCTACGGGCCGGTATCCTTTTTCTTTAGTATATGGATCGGAAGCCATGTTACCTACTGAAGTAAATATGGTGTCAGCCCGGGTTCAGTATTATGATGAAGAAAAATATGATGATCGACGTCAGGTTGAATTGATTGCAGCGGAAGAATTGAGAGATCAAGCTCCGATTCAAGCCGCCAAATATCAACAAGGATTGTGTCGATATCATGATCGTAATTGTCACACCCCTATCCCGAAAGATAGTTAAGTGTGGTACGGATCGCCTTGGGAGATGATTGACGAAGCAACCATACGTAGCATCACATTAACAAACATACACGATTTGCAAGGTTACATAATTAAGTCTTGATTACAACATAGAGTTCGAATAAAAGATACATTAGGTTTGAGATTAAGTCTTACATAACCATGATCTTTGTTCGAATTTAAAGTGCGGAAGCGAAATACATAACTCGACGATACATAGATAACTTAAAGGAACCATGCCGGCCTAGGCCATGGCTCACTCATCATGGGTCGGAGAGCTAGGGACCCATTCAATGGTCCACTCTTTGGGCTCTTCTCCATCCCAAACCACCTTACCACAACAATCACGAAACCGGCTTACGGGAAACCCGTAAATAAACATGTAGTGGCAAAGCCTCGAGTATCTAACATACTCCGCAAGTCTTACCCATCAAATTGGCCGTCTAAGACCGACTCCTAGATGCATGGGGCTTGACCGGTTTAACTTGGCATTTTTTGCATAAATAGCACCTATGCTAACTAGGTTGGCAATTTTATTACTTAGCCAAATTAATAGGGTGGTTGTATAAAAGAAACTTTAGTGAGCATACTAGCAAGACAAGAGTTGGCAATACAACTTAATATCAATATAAAACAGCAAGCTATTCAATCTCTTTCCATTACTACACATTGCGAACTGCTCGAATCAAGTGGTACTCATTAACCGAGAGGAAACGGCGATAATTATCGAATTATTAATCCTGCAGGAGAGAACCCAAATGCACGACATACGCATCATTTAAGAACACGTATGACCACCGTTCGCGAGTTCGTCATAAAGTAAAACACGGGGCCACCGACCCCGAGTACATGTCCCCCTTGCGACCGTTCAACAACGCGCCCAAGGCTTAACCCATGTACTCTCCAACGGTCCTCAACCCGTGCAACCACCGTGCCAAACACATCACCTCCGGGTCGGTGAGATATCCGGCTCACTTTACAACTTACAAGCTACATAGGTTTACCAATCCCCATAAGAAAGGTATGCAAGTGGTACACAACTCAAACTTGTTCGCGGAGCCACAATGGGGTGTTCTCAATTTTAACCAAATTCATCATGTTCAAATTTAATCATAGCCATAGGTGAGATTCCCATTCTATCGTTGACTCCATAGGCATAGCATAGCATTTCTAACGAGGATATGACACATAATGAACATAGGACATATAGGAATTTTATGCACGTGGATTTCCAATCAATTCCTAGAACTTAAATGCACATTCATCATCCTTAATATAGTGATAAAAGAAAGACATTTCAAATAATAGGAATGCACCGGGGCTTGCCTTGAGAGTGATCGAAGTTAGCACTAGCCTCACAAGCGTTGAGCGTGGCAATAGCTTCTTCCGGCGGAGTCAATTCGGCGTCGTCACCTAAGGAATGAGATGCATTGCATAAGTCACATGAATACAAGGTCGATGATGAGAGAAATGCATGTGTGCTGTTTTGTAAGGATGCCCATGAACATATTAATCACAAGTTTGTTTGCTCAAACCCTAACAAGCATGACATGTCTCTTGTTTTATTTAAGTGGGGTCTAAAGACATGACAAGCATGGTCATACTAATATAATGAGTAATGACTTGGTGGCATAGACATGAGTGCTGTGGTTAGTGTAGGTTTAGCACTAATATCTTAGCAAGTTTTTATAGTACAATACGAAGAAATCTAGGCCTATGCATTTTGACATCACATGCGATGACGACTCCCTTTTAGAATAGAAACTTGATTTCAAAATTCATACATAGGTGAAATACATAAAACCTTTTGACTAAACCTGCCATGGGGTGCTAAAGTGCATAATGAACAGTAGGGATTACCTAAACATGCATGAACATGATTTTTAGTAACATAAAACTATTTATCCGTGTGCTGAAAATGACTCTTTAGAAATGTAGATCTAGGGTTTGCAAAAATCATTACTTAACATGCTCAAAATTTATCATGGGATTTTCTACATATGCACAGTACCAAAATGACATTAATTGCCGAGTTTCATGCAAAAATAATTTATACAGATTTAATTAAAAATCAAATACAGAGAATGCAAGAAATGCAATAACTTGAAAAATATGAAATGAAATGCAGATCTTCCAGTGCCAAAAATTCATGTGTGTCTGGGTGAAGACTTTGGCCAAGTGGCATTTAATTTGGAATTATATTTTTAAAGTTATGGCTTAGTTAAGTTTTCAGGAGTTGACTATTGTCATTTTTGTAAAAATGTGAAAATGACCAGATCTGTTGAGTTCATGTTACTTTTATGAAAGTACAGGTCTTCTAGTTTCCAAAACATTTTAGTTTGCAATTTTTGGACATTTCAAACGCCAGATATGAATTTTTCAAACTTGAACGAAGTTCGGATCTATTTACGAAAATGCCAATGAGTAATTTTTAAACGAGAGGGCGGCGCGCGCTCCGAGACTCGGTGGAAATGATGTACGCGGTGTGGGGAGTTCTCCGGTGGGGTTGGCGGGGGCTCGCGGCGGCCGGAGGGGCGGCGCGACGAGCGGCGGAGCTCACGGGAGCTCCGGCGGTGGCGCGCGTCTAGCGCAGAGGGAGAAAAAGGGCGGGGTAAGGCCGGGAGCTTCACCTTGCGATGGGGAGCAGCGGCGCGGGCTCGGACGGCGTGGAGGCTAGCCGTGGAGGCGGCTCGACGGAGGGGTGGCGGAGCGGTGCGCTGCCGGCGGTGGCCTTCTCCAAAATCCCGACGACCCGGGGCGACGGAGTGAAGCGTGTCGGGGGGAAAGGTGGGGCACGAGCTCGCGCACGCAATGGCGAAGAAAGAGAGGCGAATTGACCCACCTAGGCGGCGTGCGACGCGGGGAGCCCGGAGCGGCCATGGCGGCGGCGGCGGCAATTTCCTCTCCGGTGCGAGCTGCGGTGAGGGAGGGAGCTAGGCGGCGGTGCGGTGAGGAGGGCAACGAGCCGAGCAATGATTGAGGCGGATGGGGGGAGCGGGGCTTGGCCTCCGTGGCGTATTTTAGGGGCGGCGGCCGGACGGTGAGGCGGCGGCCGAGCGGGGCGGCTTCAATGCCGGCCGGCCGGGGTTGGACGGCGGGTACAGTGTGGTTGGGAGCTGGCAGGGAGCACGCGGTGACTTGACAGGGCAGAGCGGGCACGTGCGCGGCCTGGCGGCTCGCCGGACCGGCGGTCGGGCCGCCATTGACCGGTGGGCAACAGTGCCCGGAGGTCCAAAATCGAATTCAAAACTGTGGTTCGGTATTTTGACAAAAATTCATACTTCTATTGCTCCAAAAATAAAACCAAAAATATGATGAGGTTCAGGATGATGTGCTCTAATTTTCATCTTTTAGTTTGAAGTTCTAAACTTGCTTCCAAAAATTCATATAAAATTCACAAGTAGCGGTGTTTCAGATTTGAATTTGAATTTTTGGGCTTTCAAAACTTTGTTCAAAAATTTTGTAAAAATATTGTAAATTCATCTTTTTACATGAGCAATCCAGTGGTGCAAAAATATGTGGGTAGTGTTTTTATAATTTTTGCATTTTTGGTTAGGGCTAGGGTTTAGGAGTAGGTTTTTCCTTTTTCCCTTTTATTTTTCTTCTTTTCCTTTGGGTAATTAGCATTAGTACTTCATTAGTGAGGTGATTAGGATACTAACTACGGGATTAGCCTTAATCGTGACATGGGATGTCACAGTAATGTTCGTACGCGGGAATTTCAAATCGGAGATTTAGTTTTGTGGAAGATTCAATCCAACAAGAACGAGCATAAGTTGTCACCGGTCCGGGAAGGACCTTTTTTGGTGAAGTCGGTATCCGGACCGGGGGCTTATAGGCTTATGACCTTGGAAGAGGAAGAAATTCCAAACTCTTGGAATATTGATCAACTTCGTCGTTTTTATACTTAAAAGAGTATTTATTGTAAAGTTTTTCTTATTATAATAAAGCAATTTTGTCTAATAATAATATGTTTTTTTTTGTGTCTCCATACTTTAGTTTTGAATTAAACTATTGAGCCAGGGGGCTACTATGATAAAGAGTAGTCTCGTGATATTTTTGTTATTCTGCTATGATTAAGAGCGATCTGTGATATGCCGCTATTCTTGAATAATAAGACCAGTCATTTAGTTAATGGATTGCTGTGATAAGAGCAGTCCGCTGAAGTGATAAGCTTGTGTTTAAGACTGGTATATTCGGGAAAGGATAGAGTATAAGTTTTCTTTTTTATGATGGTAAACTGTTGTATTAAGAACAGTTTGGGAAATCCTACAAACTAGCTTTTTTGCTCATGTTATATTATATCTTGAGTAAATAAGTTAGTAAGCATAATGGTGAAACCAGTATTCATAAAACAAGAAAAAGTGACTAATATTCATAAAGCAAACGAGTATAATCGACAAAGATGTTCAGATTCAAAATGGCCCTATTACAAAATCTACTCAGCAGGACCGCTGGAGGTACCAGTATCGCCGATCCGAGGATTTCCTTTGAGTCTATCATCTAGAGTTTCTTCGGAATCGGAAGAAGTTACAATCAAATCTCTGTCAAGGTCTTCGAAGGCATCTTCTATCGATTGTCCGGCGGCAGTTGCAGCATCCTCGAGCTTCTTGATCCAGGGCAAAAGCTGCTGGAGCTATGTTTAAAGGGATACCCGATGGATCAAGCTGGAACGTCTTCCACCAACTCGGAAATAGTACCAATGAGCGAGTTCCTCAGCTCATTGAACCGGTC
Organism: Chloris gayana; assembly: GCA_031894775.1. NCBI lineage: Eukaryota > Viridiplantae > Streptophyta > Magnoliopsida > Poales > Poaceae > Chloris > Chloris gayana. The sequence goes on from JAUNZO010001356.1 coordinate 577,166, forward strand.
TTCGGTGGTGTCCGGATGGGCACCATTCCGGATAAAATTGAAATCACAATCTTCGACCGGAGTCCAAGATTGGATTATGGCGGCGATGTGTCCCCCTCTCGAAGCGGCGACCAACCTTGAATGCTCCTTGATCCTTCTCGGAACGGCCCGGATGGCGGACTCAAGGTCCATTTCATTGGGATCAAGAGACCGACCGCCATTAAGATATTCCAAGGTATGAATAGTGCCTGCAGTAAGTTCTGAAAAAAACAAGCCAATATTCAAGAGAAAAGACCGGTATTTTCAAAAGATGACGTAAGGGTAAACAAGAAAGACCGGTACTTACGCCTATGCCGGATCTCGGCGGCTCCGAACCTGCCCTTGATTTTAGTATTTGATGCTCTCGGTTTGGCTTCGACTTTTCGCAAATGTTGAATCTCGTGATCTTTTGCCCGGAGAGCGAGTTGGGCAGATTCTCGTGCGGTCTTCGTGGCGATTTCCTTGTCCACTTGAGCTGATTTTGCTGCTTCTACGGCTTCGGCAAGTTCAGCCTTCAAGCTGGCATTCTCGGTTTCTAGGATCTTGTTGGAGCGAAGGGTTTGAGCCAAAATGCTATCTTTAGCAGTAAGTTCACCTTCGAGTTCTCCAATTCGGGCCGCTTGTTGTTCTTCAATACGAGAACCTTCTTCTAGAGCTTGTTCTTGAGCCGCTGCTTTTTCAGCAAGAGTTTCTTCAGCCTTCTTATGAGCAGCGACAAGGTTCTCAAGTGCTGAAGTCAAAAGTAAGACTGGTCGGGAAGGGAGTTGGCCAAAAAATATATATGAAATATGAAGAGAAAATTTGGGGATATTACTCCGATTAATTTGACGAAGCCTTATGATTTCTTGCCGGCGCTCCTCCATCATTCGATGGGTGTTACGCAAGTTGGCCTCTCTTTTTGAAGATCATCCTCTTTAGCCTTCGGATCGGCGGTCCGAATTTCTAACTCACCCAATCGTTCTTGATTGGTGTAGAGTTCTTCCTGTAGGCGAGTGATAATAGCAGTCTTGGCCTCGGAACTTTTCGGAAGAACCTAAAAGGATAAAAGAAAGTGAGAAACATGATAATCAAAAGGGAATTGCTTGGAGGAATTATTAAAAGATAGGGATATACCTGGCCAGATTCCGAGAAGCTCTTTAGGGCCTCTTCTTCTTGGAGGGCGTCCCATTGAGTTGATGCGATGAAGGTTCTAGCTCCACTGGAGCTATCCACTTCTACCTCTCCGACTACCATCCTGGCTACTTTGGGTTCTCCAGGAGATTTGCGACTTGTTCTAGCCCGGCGAGGAATTTCTTCCATCCGGACTTGTCCTAATGAGAGCTCCGGAGGAATTTGAAATAAGGTGGCCCGGGGAGGAGGGTTGCCGGAAGAGGAGCTCTCAACGTTGGGAGCTTGCTTTTCGGCTTCTAAGTATGAGGCGGCGGGGAGTTCCTTTGTGGAGGCCGCAGTTTGAGGATCAATTGAGATTGAAGCAGTGGGAGCAGAAGCGGGAATGTCACCGGTCCGAGGTGAAGCGGCGGTAGCGAGTACTACTAACCGGTGGTGGATGAGCGCCGGGGATAGGGTCGGTCTGTGATGCATCCGGAGTAGAGGCAAAAACACCGCTGGCGGGAGCTGTAGCGAAGCTTTATTTCTTAGAAAGCTAGCTATGCTAGCCTGGAAATTAGAAGGTACCCTGCAAAAAGAAAGCACTTTTAATAAGAGCGGGATAAGGAACATTGGTCGATTTTTGGAACTTCGACAGGTGAAATAATTTAAAGGAGATTTAGACTTACGCGGAAGCCTTCTTGAAGCCAGTGGAGATCTTAACCTTCTTGGACGGGCCCCGGGTATCTCCACCACTTTTATCTGCAGCCCTTTTTCCACTTGGATTGACTTGTGGAGTAGGAGCTGCGACTGAAACATCACCGGAACCGGTCCGGTGGCCATACCGGGACTTCTTGGGTACATTGGACAAGGGATCGGCCGAGGGAGGGATACTTTGAGTTTTTCTCAAAGAAGCTTCAAGAATAGCTCGGGCTGCACTGGCGATCCTTTTCCATAGCTTCTTCTTCACGTCGTTGATCTTCGAGTTTTTGGGCCTCCGAGCGAGTGTCGACGGGAGTGGTGGAAGAAGAAGTAGATTTACCAATGGTCAAGGAGGCGGTACGTTTTACGGTATTAGGAGCTTGAACCACGGTCCCGGATTTGGTGATTTTTGGAGTGAGGCTAGGAGGTAAGGGAAATGACCGGTCTGAAGGCCTTTTATCTAGGCCGGCTTGGACAGCAAGAGGAGCGGTATTGTTGGTATAATCTTCCCCCCAAGTGTCGTTAAGAGGAAGTGGAGGATGACTCCTGTAGTTGTCCATTTTCTGCAATTACAAAGATTGTGTCTTTGTAAGTAAATAAAGATTATAAGTAATAAAGATCTGAAGGAACAAAAAAGAGATACTTACGGGGTCGCGAGGATTGCACGAGCTGAAGGCCGGACCCACTCTTGTACATCCGAGATAAATCTGGGTTTGGCTGCGGCATTTGCTTAATGCGAACCTCTAACCGCTCTTTGTCGGGAAGAAGGGTTCCATCCAAAGGCATAGCGGTGTCTTCGTTAAAAAGCCAAGCTGGATGCTCTTGCCTCTTGAGCGGTTGAACTCCTCGCACCATGAAGCTCCGGAGAACTGTGTCGGCGGTGACGCCTCTAACGGTCTTCAAGTATTTGATGTTGGCGAGGAGTGCAATAACTTCATTGTCTTCTTTGAGCTTTTCCCTAACTTCTGCAGAGGGAAAGTTCTTGGCTACTTTGGCACCGAAGGCTGGAAGAGCCGGTCGAGGATTGTCGCAGAAGAACCATCCTTTTTTCCACCGAGCTATGCTCTTATTCGAGTGACGAGGGAAAAATATTCGTCCACGCTCCAACATTGGATTCCTACACCACCGATTGCAGCTTGGCGGTCCGATGATGGGAGTGGGCGGATTTGGAATAAATATTGGAATAATTTGAAGTGTGGGAGGACTCCAAGGAAGGCGTCACACGGATGGATGAAAAAAGCAATTTGCGGGATGGAGTTAGGGTTGAGATTCACTAACTCCCATCCGTAAAAAGAGAAGCCCCCTGAAGAAGGAACGAGATGGGAGATCAAGACCACGGAGGAAAAAAGCCTTGAAGACCAGTTGTTGAGATTCTTCTATACCCCATGGAACTTGGCTGGGGGAAGGGACATTCCAGTTTAAGATGGGTTGAGGCGGAAGATACCCATCTTTAATCGCCTCATTCAAAGAGGATTCCGTGACCTTGCTCGGGACCAAGGTCTTGGACTCCAAACGGATGCCGATCGCGAGGAACGGAGGAAGAAGATGAGGGAACGGCGGTGGATTTCTTCTTGCCCATCTTGAGAGATGAAAGAAGAAAGCTTCGAATTGGTTGATGATGAAGGAGAGCGTAACGGAATGAAAGCGAATGGCGGGCGCGTATGAGCTTCGGAAGCGAGTTGACCTAGGTCGACTTTTTGTTTTCGTTTATAGACACCTTGGATGGGCCCGGGGCTGGAAAGTTATTGGGCCGTTTTTAAGAGGCCCGAGGGATGTCGTGACTATGCAATTATGACCTAACGGCCATAAGGAAGTTAATGATCCGTTATCTGCGTTAATTATGACTTAACGGTCATAAGAATAAACCGTTGTGCTTTTATAAAAAGAAAAAGCGGTCTGAAAAATGGAAATTTTCGGACAAAAGTTAAAGTTATGCAGAATTTTGTAATTCAGCAGTATGAAAGAGTAAGATTTTAAATTACTCGGTGATAAAGGATGCCTTAGGCTATGGGTGTTAATCATCCGGCTAATTATAGGCTTTGGAGACTCAAGTCGCTGTGAGAATATAAGGGATAGACTGGTCCGATCAACCAGAATTTTGGTTTTTTAGTGAAATTTTGATAAAATTATAAGTCCAGGCTGACTTATGCGGTCCGATATGTGAAATTAATAAAAACATACGAGAGGATAAGAAATTATAGCCGGTATGACCGGTCCGGGAAATATGTTCTTAGCAAAAATTGCTGAGAGGGATGTGATTTAGTGGAAAATAACCAAGCATAGTCTCTCAAGAAAGACTCTTGCATTATTTGTGATCCTCAAATGATACAAGAGTCGGGGACTATACCTAATTAGGTGCACCTGACCGGTGCACCGTATTCAAGAGTGGTCTGCGAAAATCTCGGGAAGTGGAAAGTCTCGGGAAGAGCGGTCTGCGCACCGTAAGAAAGATAAGTTTCGACTACCTAATTAGGTGACATAAAGGGTGAAAAACAATAATTTTTTTCGGGCTTCTTGTTAAAGCACTTATGAAGAAAAAAGAACGAGTTAGCAGCAGATTGGAGTTCTTTTTAATTTTACCATGAATAACGACCAACAGGCGGAAGACTGGTTAGCTTTATTCAAGGTTAAATCAAAAATTACTCGGGGGCTGCTGTCGTATACTTGCCTTATGGGCATACAGATGATGAAGAAATGGATATGCAAAGACATGGTAGCAAATCGGAGAATATGCGGATAAGGGCGATAGGCAACGGATCGGTCTGCGACCGATGCGGGATAATAGAAGAACTCGTAGACCGGTATGGAAACAAGACGGATGCTAAGACCGGTATATAATGACGTGAGAAGCAAGTTATAGAACGATTTGTAGTCTGATTAGGACTCGGATCAATAAAGAAACTTAGAGATAGAATCCCATATATGTAATTCATGTAATCGGATAGGACTACGATTGTAACCCTAGCTCCCCGGACAAATAAGGCGGAGCAGGGACCCCCGAAAAGGATCCGAGACTTCGCAATTAGCAAATCGCTAAAGGCAATACATAACATACGGGACGTAGGGTATTACTCTCGATTCGAGGGCCTCGAACCTGTCTAAAATCGTGTGTTCCTGTGTGTTCCGTGTGTTGCACCATCGAATTCTACGCTCGTAAGGGACCGGGTAGTATTAGTGCCGTGTTTAAGACTCGACAGACATCGGCACCTCCCTTTCTCCCAAATAGGAAGGCGCGCTCGTCGACTTCCTCCGCGCGAACGCCAACGTCTTCGCGTGGAAACCCTCGGACATGCCGGGAATCCCGAGGGAAGTCGCCGAGCACTCCCGCACATCGGGCCGGGCTCCAAGCCGGTGCAGCAACACCTACGCCGCTTCGACGAGGAGAAGCGCAGGGCGATCGGGGAGGAGATAGCGAAGCTTTTGGCGGCTGGGTTTATCAAGGAGGTGTACCATCCTGAATGGTTGGCTAATCCTGTTCTTGTACGAAAAAGAATGGGAAATGAAGAATGTGCGTTGACTATACTAGCTCTGAATACGGCGTGTCCCAAGGATCCTTTTCCTTTACCGCGCATTGACCAAATAGTCGACTCGACCTCCGGGTGCGAAACCCTCTCGCTTTCTTGACGCGTACTCCGGGTACCATCGGATAGCGTTCGACGAATCCGACCAACTCGCTATCTCCTTCATCACGCCCTTCGGCTCGTATTGCTACACGACGATGCCGTTCGGACTCAAGAACGCCGGGGCCACGTACCGGAGATTCATCCGGAAATGTTTCGACTATCTCATTGGAGATATCGTCGAAGCCTACGTGGACGACATTGTCGTCAAGTCCAAGAAGGCCGACCAGCTCGTGGTCAACATCGAGCGTGTGTTTGCCAAGCTACGCGAGAACGGCGTTAAGCTCAACCCCGAGAAGTGCGTCTTCGGGGTCCCTCGAGTGATGTTGTTAGGATTCGTCGTTTCGGAGCGAGGCATCGAGGCAAACCCGGAGAAGATCACCGCCATTGAGCGCATGGGTCCGATCCGGAACGTCAAAGGGGTGCAACGGCTCACGAGATGCCCGGCGGCGCCGAGTCGTTTCGTCTCGCGACTCGGAGAAAGGGCGCTGCCGCTCTACAAGCTCCTCAAGAAATCCGAGCGCTTCGAGTGGACCTCGGAAGCGCAGGTCGCGCTCGACGAAGTGAAGCGCACCCGGCTAACCCTCCGGTCCCGACTCCCCCACTCCCCGGGGAACAGCTCTGCTTTACGTCGCGGCGACCACACAGGTCGTCGGCGCCGCCGTCGTAGTCGAGCGCGAGGAAGGGGCCATGCGCTCAAAGTACAGCGCCCCGTCTACTACGTCGGCGAAGTGCTCTCCGACTCGAAGACTCGATACCTACAAGTGCTCAAGATCATCTACGCCTTGATGGTCGCCGGACGCAAGCTACACCACTATTTCGACTCGCACTCGATAACCGTGGTGAGCTCCTTCCCTCTACGCGACATCATTGAAAACAGGGAGTCGGCGGGCAAGGTCGCAAAGTGCGCTCTCGAGCCGATGGGGCACGACATCACATACGCGCCCCGGACGGCAATAAAGTCCCGAGTACTAGTCGACTTCATCGCGGAGTGGACGGAGAACCAGCTCCCATCGGCGCCGGTGGATCAAGAGTATTGGGTCATGTACTTCGACGGGTCGTTAATGCGCCAAGGAGCCGGCGTTGGACTCGTCTTTGTCTCCCCCGGGGGGGTACGAATGAGGTACGCCATTCGGTTACACATTCCGGCTTCGAATAATGTGGCCGAATACGAAGCCTTGGTGAATGGCCTTAAGATCGCCACCGAGCTCCGGATCCGGCGACTCGAGGTCCGCGGGGATTCCCAACTCGTTGTCGGCCGAGGTCATGAAAGAGTCGAGCCGTCGAAATGACAAGCCGATGCTCCGCCACCAAGAGGTGCGGAAGCTCGAGGAGAAGTTCGATGGGCTCGAGCTTAGCGCGATCCCCCGACGACTTAACGAGACGGCGGACTCGCTCGCCAAAATGGCGTCTAGTAGGGAGCCGGTCCCGACGGGCATCTTCGCCCACGACCAGCTCCAACGGTCGGTGCGACCTCCCGTCTCTCCAAGCGGTGAGGTAAAATTTGTCGAGGTGGGTCCGGAGGCCTCCCCGGCGCCAACCTCGACTCGAAGGAACACCCGAGCCTAGAAGAGGTCTCGGGGCTGGACCTCCACCGGCGACCGGGAGGCCATGGAGATCGACGCGCCGGCGGTCGCCGCGCTACGACCCGACCGATTGGAGAACGCCGTACGTCGAGTAACTCCTCCACGGCAAACTCCCGGCCGACCGGACCGAGGCGAAACGTCCGCACGAGGCGTTCTAAGTCCTTCGTCTTGGTCAACGGCGAGCTTTACGAGCGCAGCGTGTCGAGGATCTTGCAGCGATGCATTTCGATCGAGGAAGGCGCGCGACTCCTCGACGACATACACGCGGGCGTTTGCGGCCACCACGCCGCGCCGCGGACCCTCGTGGGCATTGCCTTTCGACAAGGCTTCTATCGGCCAACCGCCGTGGCGGATGCGACCCGCATCGTCCATCGATGCAAGGGTTGCCGATACTATGCTCGACGGACGCACCAGCCCGCTCAAGCCCTCCAAACTATACCCGTCACTTGGCCTTTTGCGGTCCGGGGTTTGGACTTGGTCGGCCCTCCGAAAAAGCGCCGGGGCTTCACCCACTTGCTCGTCGCGGTCGACAAGTTCACAAAGTGGATTGAAGCTCGAGCCATCGGCAAGATCCATTCCGAGGAGGCGGTCGAGTTCTTCCTCGACATCGTCCATCGTTTTGGTGTTCCCAACTCGATCGTCACGGACAATGGCACGCAGTTCACGGGAAAGAAGTTCCTCATGTTCTGCGACGACTACCACATTCGAGTGGATTGGGCAGCCGTGGCTCACCCCGAGACCAATGGGCAGGTCGAGCGGGCCAACGGCATGATCGTGCAAGGGCTCAAGCCACGCATTTACGATCGCTCGAAATGTTTCGGCGATCGTTGGGCAGCCGAGCTACCGGCCGTCCTCTCGGAGTCTTCGAACGGCTCCGAGTCGAGCGACCGGCTACACGCCGTTCTTCATGGTCTACGGATCGAGGCGGTCCCGCCAACCGACCTCGACTATGGCGCTCCAAGGGTTCACGCCTTCAACGAGCAAGGGAACCGGACGGCCCTCGAGGACGCAGCGGACCAGCTCGACGAAGCGCGCGACGCCACGCTCTTGCATTCTCGCCAAGTACCCGCAAACGCTCCGACGGTACCACGATCGTAACGTCAAGAGTTGAGGATTCAACATCGGAGACATGGTGCTCGTGTAGAGTGCGAGCAACAAGGATCGTCACAAACTGTCCCCTCCATGGGAGGGACCTTACATCGTCGCACGCGTCATCGGACCCGGTTCCTACATGTTCAAGACGGTGGAAGGTCGAGAACTAACCAACGTTTGGAACATTGCGCAGATTACGTAAGTTCTATCCCTAAGCTCGCGTTTGTTCCTTTACTCTTTAAGCGATCGCCCGCCAAGTACGGTGACCCTCGACCTCCGCTCGGGAGGTCGAGCTTCACTCGGGGCTGGGAGGCGGGCGAAACCATGATTTTTCAAAACAAAAATCGCTTACACTTAGCTCTTTTTCACGAACAAATTTGCTATGTTTCGCTTGGCCTTGAATTCGAATCTCGCCGACGACCAAAGTAAGCGCGAGAAAACGAACTCACAGCCTAAACCGGTCGGAAGGTCGAAGCTCGAGCGCCCCAGCGGCCCTAGCGAACGCTCACCAAATACGACTAAGTTCAATGAGGTTCGGCGGCTCAAACTTTGCGACTCGACGAGACAAGATGAAAAGGCCAAAACATTATTCAAGTTCAACTTTATATTACTTGATAAAAGAGCGAGACCTCGAAGGGTCAAGTACGTAACGATTTAAGAAAACTTAAAGTTATTTACAAGCGGGGAACCACGCCCTTTGTTCTTAACAAAACAAAAAACAAAAAACTAATCCCCTAAACTTTCTACGACTTGGGGAGGGGCTCCTCCTCGAGCTTTGCAGCCAAAGCATCGGCAGGTGCACGCGTCTCGACCTTCGAGCAACTCCGGCTCGGCGCCGACGAAGCCGAGGAACGAGTCCGAGATCGACGGCCCCGAAGTCAAGGTCTTCATAATGGGACGCCAGCACCGCAAAGGTCGCCCGCACGGCGGAGCGCCTAGCTCCTCAAGCCACCGCGCCAATCTGCTCCGGAAGAGCGGCCTCGACGCTTCGCTCGACCTCCACTTCGACAAACGCGCGGTCCGGGGCCCTCTCGAGCTCCCTTCGTGACGCCTCCGCCATGGCCTACCTCCGCTCCGGCCCCGCAAAGAAAACGAGCTTCGAAACCCGGGCTTGAGTAGTCGAGGAAACGACTAAGGGACCCGATTAAGGTCAAGGAAGAAGGGCTCGGAGCACCTACCCTCCTTCTCGGCCCGCCGCTCCCGGAGCTCGCGAAGGTAGCCGGACGCGGTCCGGTGGGAGACCTCCGCCGTGGCCTCGGCCTTCGCCTCGCCTGCCGCTCCGTTTGGAGCGCCGCCTTGACCTTCTCCCGCCGCCGAAGCGGCCTCTTCGGCCTTAGCCGGCACGGCGAGCGCCTCCTCCATCGAGCGGCGCGCCTCTGCAGCCTCGAGCTCCGCCGCCTCCTTCGCCGCCCGGAGAGCCTCCTCCCCGGGCAAGCGCACCGTACGGACCGGCGCCGGCCCTCGCCGGCCGCCCGCATCAACTCCCCGGCCTCCGACTCGAGCCGGGCCGGGAACGCCCGCACAGCCGGCGCGAGCCCGGCCAAGAAATTCGACAACCTCGGGTCCGGAGGCTGTCCCGGGGCACGGCCGGGCTCCGCCGGCGCACCTCCCGTCGCCGTGACCACGGCGGTCGACTCCCTCGACGCCCGTCCTCCTCGACCTAGCGGCCTGCACCGCCGAGGAGGTCAACGACTTGCGCGAGTCGTGGGCGGTGCCCTCCTTCGCGGAGGCACCGTTCGCTTGGGCGCGGGAGCGCTTCGGCCGGGCTCGTCTTCACGAACGCGCTTGCCGGCGGCCACCGACGGGTCGACCACCGGCCGCGATAGCCTCTCGGCGAGCTCCGCCGGGACTTCAACCGTCGGGGAGGGCTCCGTGGCACCCCCTCCGCCGGGCGCAGCGGGTTCAAGGACATCGACATGCGCGTTCGCATGCCGTGAGACCGTCTCGCCGGTCGCAGATGGGTTCGGAGACATCAACAAGCGCGTCCGCGCATCCGTCTTCGCGCCACCCTTCGCCGAGTCGGGGACGCCCCGCCAACTTCTTGGGCTCGCAACGTCTCCGCGCTGGAACCTTGCGCGGGCACCACGTCTACGGGGGCGGTGGAGGGAGGGCATCGCAAATCTACGCCATCCGCCGTCCCCTCCCCGGTCGGATCATCTCCGCAGCCTCCCTCGCAGCGACGGAAGGATCTACCGTAAGGTCAACCACTTTTGTCCCAAAAAAGGGATCCAGGGCAGTCCCGGTTCCCCCGCGCGAGACGCCTCGCCAGCCCTAGAGCACGACTCATCCCCGTGAGGGGCGGGCTGACTTGAGGGGCCGGCCGCGAAGGTCGAGGTCGAGGGAGCCGAAGACTCGAGGCCCGAGGTGCCGGCACGGCGGAGAGAAGATGAGCGGGGATTCCCCGTCGCTCTCATGCTCGCTGGCTCCGCCGTCGTCCTCGCAGTCCGTCGGCTCGGGGTTGAGGCGGTGGACGCCGTATCGGGGTCCCGCCCCGCGAGCCGGTAGGCCTCCCTCTTCCTCCGGCGTTCAACATCCCGCGCCGTCTTCTCCAGCTGCAGCCTCACGGCCACGTCTCTCGCGGCTTCCTCTCGGCCCGCAACTCCGCGGCATGGAGGCGGTTAGCCTCGCGCCGGTCGGCCTCCTCGGGAAGGCAAATTCTAGTGCGCCGACTAAGCGGGACCCGAGCAGACCGAGGGACAAAGAGAACGGATCAGCAAGCAAACTAAAGACAAAAACCCGAATAAACTTCGGGACGACGAAGGTCGAATCAACTTACCACGTCCGGGGCATCCGGGTGCGGCTTCATGGGAGGAGCCCCCGGACAGGCCAAGGGCGTGCGGCTGTCCCCGCCGCGCTCCGAACACGCAAGGCAACGGTGCCATCGTCGAGCTCCCGCACCGCCATCACGGTGTCGGGGACGACGCGGTCGTTACCCGACACCTGGTGCATTAGCATCGAGCGCCGCATCGGCGGCGCGAACCCGAGCTTGTGGAAGGAGCCCACCACCGGCGTCACGTCGACGTTGGACCGGGCCAGGTACCGGATCGCCTCGATGGCCATGTCGACCTTGCGCCGGCCGGCACGAGGGCAGCCCCACTTCCACTCCTCCGAGGCCTCCTCGAAGACCCGACCCTCGAAGGCCGGGAATGGACGCCCGGGTCCTCGCCGAAGGTAGAACCATTTCGGGTGCCACCCTTGGTTCGACGAAGGGCGTGGTCACCGTGATGTAGTCTCGGCCGCGGTCCCTCTTCATCACGATCCCCGCGCAGCCGACGTGCGCGGGAACGTCCTCGCCTCGGAATTCCTCCTCCGATGGAGGTTAATGCGGAAGAAGTACCGCCGGAGGTCAAGGTCGGGCTCCATCCCCAGGAAACCCTCGCATAGAGCGACGAAGGTGCTCAATCGCCGGACCCCGTTGGGGTTCAAATGCTGGAGCTCCGGGTGGCTCCGGAACATTAGTGCCCGCAGGAAGTCGTTCCCGGCGTCCCCGGGCGGCGCTCGTGGAAATGCGAGGAACGAGACCACGTAGCCTTGGGGAGGCTGCGGATGGGACTCGTTGCCGGGAGCATCCACCACCGGTCGGGACCGCGCTCGCGCAGCAACCCTTGCGTCACCGGGCGGTCGAGCTCGGCCCTCGTCATCGTGGATCGAGTCCAAGTCGGCATGGTGGAGGAGAAGGGGAGAAGGCTCGAGAGCTCGGAGGGCAAAGGCCGGGGCAAGGAGAACGAGAGCTAGGGCAAGGAAAGCAAAAGCGTGGAAGGCGACGGCGTGAGGGAGCCAAGGGACCCGGCGGACGACGGCTTAAATAGGGGGCTGCGTCGGGCAGCCGCGACCCTTCGATTCCACGATGGGCCCCACGATCGCCACTACCCCGGTAAATATTCTTAAATCTCCCTCCTCCCGATTCCCACGCCGCCGCCTGCAGGTGACACCCCGGCTGCCCGTACTAACTCGCGCAGGTCCCACCACTACCAAGAGGAAACCGACCCCGTGCTGCGCGGGCCCGCCACTACACGCCACCGACGGATAAGAACCCGCCTCAATCCCCGAACCATGGAAACCGAGACGGTAAAAATCCCACGCTCCTCTCTCGTGCATTCTGTCCTTTCTATTCTCTCACCCGCATGCGAGAGACGGGAAAAGGCACACACCCCGAGGGGGCGGTTCGGTCACTACTCGACTTACGCCAAACTCGAGCGCTCGACCTTGGGGCTCGACCGACCGAGGCTCGACCTCGAAGGTAAGAGGGGATAAGAGGCTGAAAACCGTCTCGACGGCCCCGCCTCGTCGGGGTTCGAAGGCTGGCCCGATCGAAGGGTTCGACAGCCGCCTCGAGCAAATGTTTACCGAGCCGGGGAGTGACGTCGGTGGGCCGGCATAGCGGTCGCGACCCACGCGCGCAAGCGCAACGGGCATCGACTAACACGTTCGAGTCCCGGTCGACCTCGACTAAGGGGAATCTCATCGTAGAGAGGCATCGAGCCCCCAAAACCCATCGAACGGTTTTGGGTCCCAATCGAAGGTGACCGCACGGATTCATGGAGTTGTCCCCGCGCGGGCCCGACGGAATCTCCCCGACGAGAAACCGCAACTCCGCTCAAACTTTTCCGTTATGGAGCTCCCCGAGCTCCGCGTGCCGGCCCTTCCGGGCGAATCGTGGATCTGCTCTACCCTCCGTCGCACGAACGCGACGCGGACGGGAAAACGACTAAGACGAAACATTCCTCGATCGGTCGTTCGCAACGCGCGGAAGGCTCGGGGACCGGCATCGCGAATACGAGGTTCGACGACGGGACCGCATCACGATAAAGCGTCTCGGCCACGGCATAAGTCCGCGACTTATCCCCCGGCTCGGGGCTACCGTCCACCGGACGCGCTCGCGCGCACCCGGTGAAGAAAACGCTTCCCACGAGGAACACATGAAGACGACCTCTACCTCTCGTAAAGATCCCCGGACGAGTCCTTGACTCATCCGGGGCTCGGGGCTACTCGTCGGGAAAAAGATTAACGCTGCCACATGGCAGCGTCCGGACCCACCTAATAGAGGGTTAGCGCGACCACGTCATCACCGGAGGCTGGCCCACGTCCGTATGGACCGACCAGGAAACGACCCTAGCGACTTACTCAAGGATGTCCGCCTCGCACTTCCTTAAAGTCTTGGTCGAGGGGTTCCGTCCCGCACGACCCGGCGTCTTGGTCGAAGGGCTCCGTCCCGCACGACCTTGGCATCCCTCGCGCTCGACCTCGTGACTCGACCACCGACCGTATTTAATTCCAGCCGCCCGGCGCCCACGTGGGCTCGGCTCGGGAATCATTGGAGGGAGGCCTAAGCCCATCCCTCCCGCTGCCACCTGCTCCCGTCGGGGCACGCCGATGGGACGTCCCGTTCTCGTTGAATGGCAGGAGTTGGCGTGGACCGCAGGTGTGACACCCCGTGTCACAAATTCACAATGTTACTGTGCTAACAGGAGATTTGCAAGTGCAAAACAAAAAAAATCATCCGGCTAGTCACATGAAATAATAGGTTAAAGTCCTATTAGGGTTTCATTGTTCGCAAAACCCTAGCTCTTGAGATCTCAAACTTTCTCCAAAGTGGTAAACCCAAATTTTTGCACAATCTGGTAGAACACATCAAGACATGAATTTAGGACATTTTTCCTGAATTTTTGGGACAGCACAAATCCCTAGAAAAATCCAACTCTAAGCAGAAACAGCACCTGTTCAACAATTTTTATAAATTTTTACATTTCGAATTTGAACTTTGGCCTATAAGGAAAGTTGTTCCACATAATCCAAAGTACCCACAGAAAATTTGGTTTGCAAAAATTCCAAACAGATCAAATTCTATGAGCACTCTACAGAGGAGAACATCGGTGGCAAAAGAGTAATTCGGGCGAATCATTTTGAACGAGAGGGGCACAGTGGCTGGGGCCACCGTCGGCGGCGTTCGCCGCCGGCGCCCATGCCGGTTAGGCGCCGCCCGTCCTCGCAGTGCTGTGCCCTCACCACGTGTCGTCCATCGCCGTTTGCCTTCGCCCGGCTCCTGCGCAACTCCGAGCAACCAACCCCAACGATCGCCCCTCCCCTGAGCGCCCCAATCTCTCAAAAATCGAAAGAAGCTTCGTTTCTCCCTCAACGCCGGCGAACTCAATTGCGTCGCGCTCAGGTGAGCTCATGCTGCGTCTCTGCCTCTGGAAGGTGCGCAAGAACCCGACCGACCCCCTGCTCCTTCCCGAGTCAAGTCGAGCCGGGCCGGTGAAGAAATTCCCTTTCTTCTTCGCCGCCGGCCACCGCGCCCCCGCCACCCGGTCGACGCCAGCTGCCTCTAGCCCTCCTCCGCCTGCACCGACGCCACGTCGCGCTTCTCCGTGAGCAGGTGCAGCTCTCCGCCTTGACCCCTCCCTCTTCCGTGCGGCGGTGAGCACGAGCCACCCCGCCGGAGTCTTCCTCCGCCCGCGTCGCCGTCGCGCGGCATACTCCGCTCACTCTCCTGCCTCGCCACCCCCACCAAACGGTGCGCCGTCCCGAATCACGCACAGGCGGCCAAGCCCGGCCCCTGCGGCGCCCTCTAACGCATCGCCGGCGAGCACCGCCGCCGCTCCGGCGAGCCTCCCGCGCGCGACACTTAGCGAAATTTTTGAATCGTGCTGAAACTTCGTAACGGTTAAGGATTTTAGAAAAATCATAACTCGAGTTATACGCCACGGATTTGAACGATTTAAAGCGCATTGGAAAGCTTGTAACCTGTACTTTAACATGATGTACATGAACACCTATGGTTATATAGTAAAATTTAATTTTTGAGCGAGATGAAAATGCTATCACGACCAAGCTGCTTAACAAGATTGCATTTTAAAAATGATGTAACTTCTGGACCCCGGATCCAAACTTCATGAGCAAGGGCTCTTTGGAAAGTAGATAACTTGTACTTTAACGTAGTAACATAATCCCAGTACTCCATGTGTAGAAAAAATAAAGATGTAAGCACTCTAAGATGTTAATCCGTTATGCCCGCGTGATAACTTGCCGTTTTTGAAATTCAATAACTTTTTGAATACTGCTCCAAATGAAACAACTATAAGCTCGTTGTAAACCTTGAGCTGTGTACTTTACATTAACCAACATGAATCACCTAAGTTCTATAGCAAAATATTAAGATTTGAACGCCTTAAGAGAGCTTCACAATCAGCCTGCCAACCCTGACTTAGTTAAACAAAATGGCTGAGAATTTGCTAAGCTCAAATTTGCCTTTCTACTTTTCTGATATGGCTAGATACTTTTTCACACTTACATGGTACAATTAAACATGTCATGATCACGGTTATCTTTTGGGCAAGAACAGTCGTGCATTTATACTAAATGATGGATCATTTACCTAATTAGAAGGTTGTCCCCATGAAACTAACCACACTTACCATCATCATGACCACATCATCACCACTCAAGAACATGTTTAATTTATGCAAACGTTTCGTTACATTATATTATTGAGGAAGTTCCATGAACTATAGAAATATGAAGTCAACCATTGCTCATACATTCCATATGCATTCATATAGGAACCCCGACCGGAGTCGAAGATCAAGGAGGACACCAACTTGAAGTGAGCGAGTTCGAGTGTGCTGACTACGAGCCGAATCAAGGCAAGCCCCGGAGCATGACCTATATTTTAAAGTCTCTTTATTTTCACATACGTCTATGTTGTACTGTGCATTTACGTTTAGGAGTTGCTCGGAAACCTAGTTGCACTAGATTCCCGTATCCCGTGGTCTTGGGCTAAGTATAATCCTAATCGCTAGCTGCTACGCTTAATAGTTTCATCGGTAGCAACACCGAGTGGTTAGGAGACCTCTCGGTTTAGGTTTCAAATATTGTTACCTCTCACATGATTAAATTGGAGACCGTACGGGGAAATGCATGTGTAGGATGCGGTGACAAGGTTGGCCCTTGTGCGCCATAGCCCCGTATGTGTCGGTTAAGGACCGTTCGTTGTGAATCCGCGGGCAAGTATTGAGTTGTGTACCAAATGCATACCTTCGTATGGGAGTTGGTAAACTGATGTAACTTGAGAGTCGTAGTGTTGGACGGTCACTCCACCCTTTGTGCAAAGTGTTGGTCACGGTGGATGCACGGGTTTGTGAGTAGATGGAGGGTGTGTTATTACCCTTGGACCCGACGCTACTGTGGTTGCATGTGGAATGCACACTCGGAGGGCGGACCCGGCTCATATCTATGATAATCTTGTGAAAGGTGGCCATACGTGTTCTTAAATGATGCGTATGTCGTGCATTTGGGTTTCCCCTGTAGGGTGTAAATCGATATATATCGCCGTCCCTCGCGGTGATGAGTACCACTTGTCTCGAGCAGATTGCATCGTAGTAATAAGAGAATATGAAGATTAAGCTTGCTGTTTTTTGGAATATTAAAGTCATGTATTGCAACCATGCTTGTTAGTCTTGCTCACAAAAATTTATGATCATGTTTCCACCCTCTTAACTCGGCTAAAATATGAGTTAGACAATTACTTTAAGTGCTGTTTTTGCAAGTTCCCACAAGCCAGGTCAAGCCCCCTGCATGTTAGGGTTGGTTCTTAGAACCATTTTTGACGGGTAAGCCTTGCGGAGTATACTAGATACTCGGGGTTTGTGTTGAAATTATTTTTCAGGATTCCCGCAGCCCGATTATTGTGATTGCTGCGGGAAGTATGTGTGTCAAGGTGAGGAACCCCAGGAGTGGACCGTGGAGTGGGTTCCCGCTTCGCCGACTCAAGAGTGAGACCATGCCATATGGGCTGGTGTGGTTCTCCTAGTTAAGCTATATATATATATATGTACCGTCGAGATATTTACGCTTCCGCAAAGACTTTATCAAGTATTGTAAAATAACACTTCAATTATGCATTGTAATCTGAAATTTGAACAATGGCTTGTAATATTTAAGAGATCATGTATAAAAACTTGATACTCAAGTGCTCTTCCGATGTAATAAAATGGTGAATGTATCATCCGTGTATGTGCTATGACGTCCGCTTCGTCGGATGTCTCCCGAGGCGGTCCTGTGCGACAATCCCTCTTGCTTTGCAAGGTAGGGGTGTCACAGCTGGTATCGAGCCGTGTCGGGATATGCCGTACACTACGGGTCATACTACAAATCACCAACACATTTATACGGTGAGGAACGACATAGAAAGCCCAAGTAAGGTCTACAGTAGAAATATATGTGGCAAAACTAACCCTGGGTTATGCTTGTTTAAATTTTTGCAACTACGGCCCGGCCCAGGTATGTTGCAATTTAAATTAGCGCTCCGTGCCCGCGGAAGTAATAATACGGGACAATGTTGGCTCGTGGCAATCCACGAGGCGGTTCTTTCTATGAACCGTTACTATGAGAAAGATAATGATGATGAGGAAGTTGATGAGATTTTGGAATATTTGTTTTCATAGTTTCTTTTGAATTTGATGTAATGTTTCTGAAATGGTCTCTTGCAGGTACGCTAACCACGAAATTTAGATCGTGTAGTTCCCGTGATGAGATCGTGTGTGTGTTGCCACAAAAACGAGTGGTCGGCTATATATAGACCGATCACGTATTTTGTATTTGGAAAGGACGTAGGTTGACGGCATTTCATGTCATCATTCATGCCATGCATCACCATTGCATAAGATAATTGATCAAGAATGCAAAAACACGGTCTCGAACAACTCACCAAAATTCTCAACACAATTCGTGCATGATATCCAAAAATCGAGCAGAAAATCCCACCCGATCGAGAACTAAACCCTAACCGACTATCGGTTCACGGAAACGGCCACAACTTTTAAATCGTCCACTCAAACGAAAGGATTAAACACAATCCGGAAAGCTCATAACACGTACCATCACCCTGGCATGATGATCCAAGTAAAAGTAGAGTGGAATCATACTGAAAATGAATTACCTGTAAAACCTGGTAAAAGGTTGCCAGATTTTCACCGAATCGCCGGGTTGGCAGATTCGGGTGCCTCACGAAAATCGCGATAACTTTTGAAGTACTTATCCAAATAAAACGATCAACACCATTCTGGAAAGCTCGTGTTATGCCCCACATTTCATCTAATATCAGGTCAGCAAGGAAAATTCGTTAAGCCGGTCCAATAAGCAAAAACAGAGAGCTAATTTTGAGTCTCTGTCGTTTCCAGAAAGCCTCGGCAGAAAACCGTCGAGCCGGAAATCGCCATATCTTTCGATCCGCTTAAGATTTTTTCGTGTTTTAGGATGCGTTGGAAAGCTTAGGACATCCTCTAGCATCTGGTCATAAATTTTGGTAAATTTTACTGTACAAACAGAGACGAAATTGGGGGAAAACAGAGAGGGTTCAGAACCGGTCACGTTGTAAGGGATGTAGTTTCATTCTGTTTTCAGTAGATTACTTTGAGCTTTTATTTACCTAAATTGTTGATAATAATGCTGCACAAAATGTATCCCTAACCATGATCTATAGATGGATGCGAGGCAACTCATGACTGAAAGGAATCAGCTGAGATCTGAGGTGGAAGACCTCACCGATCGTCTCACCGACGTCACGGACGACTACTACTCAGCAAAAGAGGAGAACAAGCAACTGACCGCCCGTATCACCGAGCTGGAGCAGGAAAATGCTGTCCTGACTGCACGTATCAAGGAAGTCCAGGATGACCTTATCTTCAGCGACAACCTACGTGTCGTCGCAGATAGGGCGAAAGAAAGAGCTGAGCAGGAAAAGGCAGAACATGAGCAGATGGCTACGTTCTGTGATGAGGAACGGATTGAGGCGCTAAATGAGCTGAATGCAGCTAAGACCTCGAATGCTCAGAAAGATGAGACCATCCACTCTCAGCAGGCCACCATGCAATTCCTGCATGGACAGCTTCAGACCGCACAGACCAACATGGACCAGCTGTTTACGGAGATAGGGAATCTCCAGCACCAGTTGGCCGCGTTACAACAGCACCACCAGGTGTTGCTGGCAGCTCACTGGAACCTGTTGCAGCCACCACCACCGGAGAACAATGGGGACGACGCTGCTAGCGATGCTTCCGATGTGAACAACCCGGAAGACACCGACAGCGATGCCTAGACTGCTAGCTAGTGTTAAGAAAGGAACTTGTAAAATTAATGGTAGTGTACTAAAGAACTAGAACTAGTGGCTTGTACGTACGAAAGGACGTAGTGGTCGCTGTGTTTTGGGTAGATTGACAGCATAGGAGGTATGGATGACTAGCTAGGCCCGGACAATAGTGGATGTGTGACCCCGCGCTAAGAAGTGTTAATATCGCGCGCTTTTGTGTACAAATGGGTTGCACCTCGAAATATATATGAACCACTAAGCTTATGTTTAATGAATATATGTCTCGTTCCGTCAAAAGCTAGAATCATAAGGAGATTTTACTAAGTATGAATGGTCTGAAATTGTGAGCAAAAATTTCTGGTTTTACCAATTTCCGATCATAGAAATTAATCTTCTAGGTTATGCAATCCGAGAATTTCATACCGAGACTTTTACTCCATCAGTTTCAGCACCTGATGAAATTTTCCTCCTATGGATTGCGTTCTGAAATTCATGTCCATATCATGTCCCTTAATTACTATCATTGTCTATGGCTCTGAAACGCTGAGACTAATGGTGTAATTAATTTGTGTGGCAGATGGTGAACACTCGTCGCACGGTGGACCATTCGGGGAAGGTACTTCGTCGCCGCCACCTCCTCCACCACCGTTGACTGCTGTGGAGCAACTCGTTCATAATCAGAACGAGATGTTTCGGCTGTTCCTGGCGAGCCAGAACAATAATGCCCAGGCAGCAGCTCCTCCGCCACAGCCCCGTCCCACCTCTTATGGGGATTTCTGGGCGATTCAACCGCCGTCTTTCTCAGAAGCAAAGGACCCCCTGGAAGCAGATAATTTTCTGCGTATTGTGGAGTCCAAGTTTGCTCTTCCGAATTGCACCGAGCACCAGAAGACTCTGTTTGCAGCACAGCAGCTCCGTGGGTCGGCTAGTGCGTCGTGGGCAAACTACACCGCTGCACTCCCCGCGGATCACCAGGTGCTCGGCCGGAATTCTCGGCAGCCTTCCGTGCACACCACATTCCTGACGGTGTCATGAGGAGGAAGCTTCAGGAATTTGTTGACCTGAGGCAAGGCTCCAGCACCGTGCAAGAGTATGCTCGGAAATTCAACTATCTTGCCCAGTATGCTTCCTATCATGCTGACACGGATGCGAAGAAGCGTGAGTGCTTTCGGAAGGGTCTAAATCCGAAACTGCAAGACCGCCTTGCTCTCTTAAATGGCACGTTCAATGAATTGGTTAGTGCCGCCATTGTGCAAGAAGACGCTATTCGCGTCAACCAGGATGACAAGAAGAGGAAGCGCACCGCAGGGAGTTCATCCGGTGCACCACCTCACAAGTTCAAACTTGCGGTGACTAGTCCCACCGGTCGGAAATTCCGTGTCCCGAGTGCCTCCAATGGGTGGGCAACGCACTACCTTCCAGCAGCCTTATCGTGCGCCCCACCACTCTTATCAGCACCGTGGTCACCAACACACCCCGCAGCAGCATAACCAAGGTGCCAGGCCATCCCCGCAGCAGCCATGCTTCAACTGCGGCGGCATTGGTCACTTCATCGGAGAATGCCCACATCCTCGCCGCGACAACGGCAACAACGGGGGAATAATCAGCATCAGCATCACCGCGGCAATAATGGCAACAATAATAACCGCGGCAACAACGGCAACAATCACAACAACACTCCCACCAAGACCGGCCGTGTGAATTTTACTACGGTCGAAGATGTGCAAGCCGGAGAACCGGTCGTCTCGGGTATGTTTTCCATATCCGGACATTCCGCTTTCGTTCTTTTCGATTCCGGCGCCACACATGATTTCATCAGTCGGGCATGTGTGGATAGGTTGCATCTATCATCCACCATTTTGCAAACTCCATACACTATCACATCTCCCGGTGGCCTCATCCACACAAGCCGAGAAGCAAGAAACGTCTCTCTTGAATTGGCCGGAAAAATATATCCTTCTAGACTAATTGTTTTAAATGGTCAAGGAATAGATGTGATATTAGGAATGAAATGGATGAGACGTCATAAAGCTGTTTTACACATAGATACCCGGGAGGTGCATTTAAATTCACCTCTATACGGCCCGTCTATCCTCTCATTGCCGTGTCCAAAAATTTTGAGAACCCAAATTCAGCACCTAGAAGGAAGGAAACTAGAGGACATACCGGTAGTGTGTGAGTTTCCCGATGTGTTCCCGAATGATTTACCGGGCATGCCACCTGATCGGGAAGTAGAATTTAAAATTGAACTTCAGCCCGGAACCGCACCGATATCTAGAAGACCATATAAAATGGCTCCAAACGAATTAGCTGAACTTAAGGAGCAACTCAACGAACTTCTAGACAAGGGGTACATACGCCCAAGTGCTTCGCCTTGGGGCTGCCCCGCTCTTTTTGTGAAAAAGAAAGATAAATCACTAAGGTTATGTGTTGATTATCGACCTCTCAATTCGGTAACCATCAAAAATAAATACCCCTCCCACGCATTGATATGCTATTTGATCAATTAGTCGGTGCAAAAGTATTCTAAAAAATCGATCTTCGCTCCGGCTATCACCAAATTAAAATTCGGCCGGAGGACATTCCTAAAACCGCTTTCTCCACGAGATATGGACTTTTTGAATATCTCGTAATGTCTTTTGGATCGACAAATGCACCGGCTCATTTCATGTACCTCATGAACTCGGTATTTATGCCGGAACTGGACAAGTTCGTGGTGGTATTCATTGATGATATCCTCATTTATTCCAAGTCGGAGGAAGAACATGCTGAA
The DNA here is from genome assembly GCA_031894775.1 of Chloris gayana. Classification (NCBI taxonomy): domain Eukaryota; kingdom Viridiplantae; phylum Streptophyta; class Magnoliopsida; order Poales; family Poaceae; genus Chloris; species Chloris gayana. The sequence goes on from JAUNZO010001356.1 coordinate 599,129, forward strand.
CACCTCCGCATTGTGCTTCAACGACTACGAGATCATCGACTTTATGCAAAATTCAGCAAGTGTGAATTTTGGTTGGATCGAGTTCCATTTTTGGGTCATATCATCTCAGCTGAGGGAATTTCCGTCGATCCAAGTAAAGTTGCCGACGTGCTAAATTGGAAGACTCCCAAGACCGTCAAGCACATCCGTAGTTTTCTCGGACTTGCGGGATATTATCGGAAATTCATCCCAAATTTTTCTATCATCTCCAAGCCAATGACCAAATTGTTGGAGAAAGACTCTACCTTCAAGTGGAGTCCGGAGTGCGAAAATGCTTTCCGATCCTTGAAGAAGCATTTAACCACCGCTCCCGTTCTAGCTCAACCCGACATCAACAAGCCGTTTGACGTATATTGTGATGCGTCCGGCATAGGATTGGGTTGTGTTCTCATGCAAGAAGGCCGAGTTATTGCCTATGCCTCCCGCCAACTCCGCAAACATGAGAAGCACTATCCTACTCATGATCTTGAACTGGCATCGGTAGTTCTTGCTCTCAAAACTTGGAGACATTATCTCTTGGGAAATCTGGTGCACCTCTATACCGATCATAAAAGCCTCAAATATATTTTCACGCAGCAAGAATTAAATATGAGACAACGAAGGTGGCTGGAATTGATAAAAGATTATGAATTGGAAATTCATTACCACCCCGGAAAGGCTAATGTGGTTGCCGATGCACTAAGCCGCAAACACCAATGCAATCAAGTTGAAATCTGCTCTATGGAAAACTGCAGCAAATCTGAAAATGAAAGTAATCCCTGCCTTCATATCATTCCTTATGGTGCATTGCACAATTTGGCTCTTGTCCCCACTCTACGAGAAGAAATCATTGCTGCCCAAAAAACGGATGAAGGTATGGAACACACCCGACAGAAGTTGGGTACCGAAAAGGCTAAGTGTTTCCGTCAAGATGAGGAGGGAGTTCTGTGGTTTAATAACCGTCTCGTTGTTCCTAAGAATATGGGACTACGGAAGAAAATTCTTGACGAAGCCCATGTCTCTAAATACTCCATACACCCCGGTAGTAACAAAATGTACCGTGGGCTGAGAGAAAAATTTTGGTGGACTCGCATGAAGCGAGAAGTGGCTCGTTACGTTGCCGAGTGCAACACTTGCCAACGAGTCAAGGCTGATCATCTAAAGAAAGCCGGACTATTGCACCCATTGAAAATTCCCGCTTAGAAATGGGAAGACATAGCCATGGATTTTGTTGTTGGATTACCTCCCACATCCAAGAAACATGATTCCATATGGGTAATCGTCGATAGATCGACGAAATCAGCACACTTTATTCCGGTACACACCACCTACGGTGCTAAGAAGTATGCTGAATTGTATATTGCCCGTGTGCTATGTTTGCATGGTGTGCCAAAGACCATCATTTCAGATCGCGGTCCGCAATTTGTTTCTCGATTTTGGGAACAATTGCATGCTAGTCTTGGTACTACCCTAATCCGGAGCTCTGCATATCATCCTCAAACAGATGGACAATCGGAAAGGTTGATTCAATACTTGGAGGATATGTTGAGAGCTTGTGCTTTGACGCAAAAGGGAAATTGGGATGATCAGTTACCATTCATTGAGTTTTCCTATAACAACAGCTATCAAGAAAGCTCGGAGTCACTCCTTTTGAGGCGTTATACGGACATTCTTGCCGTACGCCGTTAAACTGGTCCGAGTCGGGCGAAAGAATAATATTTGGTCCGGATATTGTTGAGCAGGCCGAGGAAAAGGTGAGAGAGATACAAGCTAATATGAAAGCTGCTCAATCCCGCCAAATAAGTTATGCAAACAAAAGGAGACGCCCGCTGGAATTCGAGGTAAACGATCATGTTTATCTTCGTGTCTCTCCAAATAAAGGTGTGTCACGTTTTGGTATAAAAGGAAAACTTGCTCCCCGCTACATTGGACCATTCCCAATTGTGGAGAAGTTTAGCCCCGTGGCATACCGGTTGCAATTGCCGACAAACTTGGAACGTGTGCACAACGTGTTCCATGTGTCGCAACTCAAGAAGTGTCTAAAACCACCCATCGATGTGGTCATCTCCGACACCGAGCAATTGCAAGATGATCTATCTTATCCAGAAACTCCCGTCCGGATCCTCGATAAAAAGGATCGTGTTACTCGCAACCGCACTATCACCTTCTATAAAGTGCAATGGAGTAATCACACGGAGGATGAAGCCACTTGGGAACAGGAGGAATTCCTGGACAATCATTTTCCCGAGTTCATGGCTTCACAATCGAGGTAACAACGCACCTCCCTTCGACCACTCTTTTATCAATCCTAATCTCGGGACGAGATTTCTTTAAGGGGAGGGCTGTGACACCCCGTGTCACAAATTCACAATGTTACTGTGCTAACAGGAGATTTGCAAGTGCAAAACAAAAAAAATCATCCGGCTAGTCACATGAAATAATAGGTTAAAGTCCTATTAGGGTTTCATTGTTCCCAAAACCCTAGCTCTTGAGATCTCAAACTTTCTCCAAAGTGGTAAACCCAAATTTTTGCACAATCTGGTAGAACACATCAAGACATGAATTTAGGACATTTTTCCTGAATTTTTGGGACAGCACAAATCCCTAGAAAAATCCAACTCTAAGCAGAAACAGCACCTGTTCAACAATATTTATAAATTTTTACATTTCGAATCTGAACTTTGGCCTATAAGGAAAGTTGTTCCACATAATCCAAAGTACCCACAGAAAATTTGGTTTGCAAAAATTCCAAACGGATCAAATTCTATGAGCACTCTACAGAGGAGAACATCGGTGGCAAAAGAGTAATTCGGGCGAATCATTTTGAACGAGAGGGGCACAGTGGCCGGGGCCACCGTCGGCGGCGTTCGCCGCCGGCGCCCATGCCGGTTAGGCGCCGCCCGTCCTCGCAGTGCTGTGCCCTCACCACGTGTCGTCCATCGCCGTTTGCCTTCGCCCGGAAGCGTGCGCGCACGGCCGTCGATGGTGAAGACCACCTTCCGCCATGGCCGCCGCCCCTCTCCTCCCCCACAGCTGCCCCATTCGCGCGCAAGTGCTTCGCCCAGCTCCTGCGCAACTCCAGCAACCAACCCCAGCACTGCCCCTCCCCGAGCGCCCCCAATCTCTCAAAAATCGAAAGAAGCTTCCGTTTCTCCCTCAACGCCGGCGAACTCAATTGCATCGCGCTCGGGTGAGCTCATGCTGCGTCTCTGCCTCTGGAAGGTGCGCAAGAACCCGACCGACCCCCTGCTCCTTCCCGGGTCAAGTCGAGCCAGGCCGGTGAAGAAATTCCCTTTCTTCTTCGCCGCCGGTCACCGCGCCCCGCCACCCGGTCGACGCCGGCCGCCTCTAGCCCTCCTCCGCCTGCACCGACGCCACGTCGCGCTTCTCCGTGAGTAGGTGCAGCTCTCCGCCTTGACCCCTCCCTCTTCCGTGCGGCGGTGAGCACGAGCCACCCCGCCGGAGTCTTCCTCCGCCCGCGTCGCCGTCGCGCGGCATACTCCGCTCACTCTCCCGCCTCGCCACCCCCACCAAACGGTGCGCCGTCCCGAATCACGCACAGGCGGCCAAGCCCGGCCCCTGCGGCGCCCTCTAACGCATCGCCGGCGAGCACCGCCGCCGCTCCGGCGAGCCTCCCGCGCGCGACACGTAGCGAAATTTTTGAATCGTGCTGAAACTTCGTAACGGTTAAGGATTTTAGAAAAATCATAACTCGAGTTATACGCCACGGATTTGAACGATTCAAAGCGCATTGGAAAGCTTGTAACCTGTACTTTAACATGATGTACATGAACACCTATGGTTATATAGTAAAATTTAATTTTTGAGCGAGATGAAAATGCTATCACGACCAAGCTGCTTAACAAGATTGCATTTTAAAAATGATGTAACTTCTGGACCCCGGATCCAAACTTCATGAGCAAGGGCTCTTTCGAAAGTAGATAACTTGTACTTTAACGTAGTAACATAATCCCAGTACTCCATGTGTAGAAAAAATAAAGATGTAAGCACTCTAAAATGTTAATCCGTTATGCCCGCGTGATAACTTGCCGTTTTTGAAATTCAATAACTTTTTGAATACAGCTCCAAATGAAACAACTATAAGCTCGTTGTAAACCTTGTGCTCTGTACTTTACATTAACCAACATGAATCACCTAAGTTCTATAGCAAAATATTAAGATTTGGACACCTTAAGATGGCTTCACGAGCAGCCTGTCAACCCTGAGTGAAATAAAATGGCTGAAAATGAGCTAAGCTCAAATTGCCTTTTTACTTTCTGTTATGGCTAGATAATTTTTCACACTTACATGGCACAATTAAACCCGTCATGATCACGGTTATCTTTTGGGCAAGAACAGTCGTGCATTTATACTAAATGATGGATCATTTACCTAATTAGAAGGTTGTCCCCATGAAACTAACCACACTTACCATCATCATGACCATATCATCACCACTCAAGAACATGTTTAATTTATGCAAACGTTTCGTTACATTATATTATTGAGGAAGTTCCATGAACTATAGAAATATGAAGTCAACCATTGCTCATACATTCCATATGCATTCATATAGGAACCCCGACCGGAGCTGAAGATCAAGGAGGACACCAACTTGAAGTGAGCGAGTTCGAGTGTGCTGACTACGAGGCGAATCAAGGCAAGCCCCGGAGCATGACCTATATTTTAAAGTCTCTTTATTTTCACATACGTCTATGGTGTACTGTGCATTTACGTTTAGGAGTTGCTCGGAAACCTAGTTGCACTAGATTCCCGTATCCCGTGGTCTTGGGCTAAGTATAATCCTAATCGCTAGCTGCTACGCTTAATAGTTTCATCGGTAGCAACACCGAGTGGTTAGGAGACCTCTCGGTTTAGGTTTCAAATATTGTTACCTCTCACATGATTAAATTGGAGACCGTACGGGGAAATGCATGTGTAGGATGCGGTGACAAGGTTGGCCCTTGTGCGCCATAGCCCCGTATGTGTCGGTTAAGGACCGTTCGTTGTGACTCCGCGAGCAAGTATTGAGTTGTGTACCAAATGCATACCTTCGTATGGGAGTTGGTAAACTGATGTAACTTGAGAGTCGTAGTGTTGGACGGTCACTCCACCCTTTGTGCAAAGTGTTGGTCACGGTGGATGCACGGGTTTGTGAGTAGATGGAGGGTGTGTTATTACCCTTGGACCCGACGCTACCGTGGTTGCATGTGGAATGCACACTCGGAGGGCGGACCCGGCTCATATCTATGATAATCTTGTGAAAGGTGGCCATACGTGTTCTTAAATGATGCGTATGTCGTGCATTTGGGTTTCCCCTGCAGGGTGTAAATCGATATATATCGCCGTCCCTCGCGGTGATGAGTACCACTTGTCTCGAGCAGATTGCATCGTAGTAATAAGAGAATATGAAGATTAAGCTTGCTGTTTTTTGGAATATTAAAGTCATGTATTGCAACCATGCTTGTTAGTCTTGCTCACAAAAAATTTATGATCATGTTTCCACCCTCTTAACTCGGCTAAAATATGAGTTAGACAATTACTTTAAGTGCTGTTTTTGCAAGTTCCCGCAAGCCAGGTCAAGCCCCCTGCATGTTAGGGTTGGTTCTTAGAACCATTTTTGACGGGTAAGCCTTGCGGAGTATACTAGATACTCGGGGTTTGTGTTGAAATTATTTTTCAGGATTCCCGCAGCCCGATTATTGTGATTGCTGCGGGAAGTATGTGTGTCAAGGTGAGGAACCCCAGGAGTGGACCGTGGAGTGGGTTCCCGCTTCGCCGACTCAAGAGTGAGACCATGCCATATGGGCTGGTGTGGTTCTCCTAGTTAAGCTATATATATATATATGTACCGTCGAGATATTTACGCTTCCGCAAAGACTTTATCAAGTATTGTAAAATAACACTTCAATTATGCATTGTAATCTGAAATTTGAACAATGGCTTGTAATATTTAAGAGATCATGTATAAAAACTTGATACTCAAGTGCTCTTCCGATGTAATAAAATGGTGAATGTATCATCCGTGTATGTGCTATGACGTCCGCTTCGTCGGATGTCTCCCGAGGCGGTCCTGTGCGACAATCCCTCTTGCTTTGCAAGGTAGGGGTGTCACAGCAGGCTCCGGGAGGAGCCGCTGCCCATTAATGTACGGACGTACGATTCCCCGTCACGCCCGTCGAATAGGTGTAGCTCAAGGTCGAGCTCGAGTTACGCCCGCCTCGCACGGCCTTCCCCTGCAAGCTCGACTCGGAATGACAACCACTCCCGCGTCTCGGCCGTATTCGAAGCATCATCACGCCCGACGGAGAAGGACGGGCATGGCACTTCCAAATCCAACCACTCTGCGAATAGCACCGCCCGCGGCTCCCCCGATTGCGGAACACTCCACCCCGATGCTCGCCGCTACGAGAACGACGCGACCGCCCGGCCAACCCCGACGGAACGTACGACGAGGAGGCCGATTGGATAACGCCGAAGCTCGACCATCCCTCTCTCTCTCTCTCTCTCTCTCTCTCTCTCTCTCTTTCTCTTGTAACTCGAGTCCCGCCCCTATGACTATAAAGGGGTGAAACTCTTCAACGAGCACACAGGATCACACGAGATTTCAACCCTCAACACACGCACACTCTCGCACGGGACTTGGAGCACGCTCCTCTCCCATCACATCCGTATTGGCATTTTCGTCTTGGTGCAAGGAACACGACGCCGTGAGACCCCCCCGCTGGACGTAGGGAGCTTTTCCGAACCAGCCTAAACCCTTCGTATCTTCCCTTGTGCACCATCCCGCCTAAAACGCGCAATCCTCGGGACAAATTCTACAGCCGGTGGTTCGAACACCGACAAACCCTAATAAGACCTGGACAAAGGTTTAATACCCGACGGAATGCCGTGGTTAACATGTAGTTTAAGAATCTAAAAGAAGAATTTAGTAGAGTTTAAATGCAATCCAAATGAGACTCTTAAGGTTGAGTGATTATCATCACATGCGATGACGATGCATTTAACTCGAGGACTTAATAACAAAATTAACACATGCGGGGAATACATGGAACCTTCTTACTAATCCTGCCATAAGGTGCTATGTGACATTGTGGAAAGTGAAGATTACATAAACATGCAAAAACATAGCTTTTAGAAGCATAAACCTATTTATACACATGCTGAAATTTGACCTTTTATGGAATTAGATCTAGGGTTTGCAAAAATAATTATTTATCATGCTCAAAAATTAACATGGGGTTTTCTGCACATGAACAGTACCAGGTGGAAATTAATTACCAAGTTTCATGCAAAAATAATTTAAACAGATTTAATTAAAATTTAAATACAGAGAATGCAGATATTCCAGATGCCAGAAATTCAAGTATGCATAGGTGAAGGTTTTGGCCAAGTGGAATTATTTCTAGATCCGTAGTTTTAAACTTATGACCTAGTTAAATTTTCAGGGATTGACTTTTGTCATTTTTGTAAAAATATGAAACATCCGGATCCGGCCAGCTCATGTTACTTTTATGAAAGTGTAGGTTTTGTAGTTTCCAAAACATTTCAGTTTGTAATTTTTGGATCTTTAAAACGGAAGATATGAATTTTTCATATTCGAATGAAGTTCGGGTCTATTTACGAGATTGCCACTAGGGCAAATTTGAACGGGCGGCGCGCGGGTTCCGGTGGACGGTGGCCGGCGCGAGACGAGCTCGGGCGCGGGGCGCTCCGGTGCCGCTCAAGCTCCGAGCTTTGGGGAAATGGTGCGCGCGACGCGAGACGCACGTTGGTGGGGACGGTGGGACCCAACGGCGGCACTTCGGCGGCGCGGCGCATTCGGAACTTATCTTTCCTTGAAGTTCCCGAGTGACTTCCATGGAAGAAATAATCATCACCTTTTCGACTAAACTAAGTGGTACCGAGAGCTAGTTTGGAAATGGGTGTTCTGCACTTTCAAATTGCCATTTTGCCTTTGAATTGTGCCTGGTTCGCCTGTGCGCTTCTCAAAGTCAAACATGAGCGATATGGAATTGCATACTCTATTTTGAAACTAGAAGAGAATCCAAATACAATGTTCTTTTGAACGGATGGCGTATAACCTAGGGTACGCAACCGGAAAGAAGAATACTGTCTTGGAAACTCATCGGTGCAATTGTCCTTGTAAATATCGTAAGCCTATATTTCCTTCAATGCCACGATAGACAAAAGCACCGTCGCATCTCTTTAGTAATCCATGTTGTTTCATAAGCTCAACCATTCCAGTTAAATCTTTGCCTTCATCATTGACTTTCACCAACTCCTTAAAAATCTCACGACTCCCGATTTCGGTAGGAAAGTGATAGATATTGACAACAAACACCCGGACGTTCTAAATTTGGACCAAGGAGTTAGTCTAAATTAGTTATAAGTGATGTTGTACTCATGGAGGATGCTCTTCGTGCTCATCAAGAAGAGAAGACTAAGAAGAGAGCAGCTAGTGAACAAGGAAGTGAGGTACCTTCCAAGATCATCCAGCCTACACTTCTACAACGGATCGGAGGTTCGAGCCTCGACCATCGGGCTCCACTTTTTACCGGCCACCTCGAGCATCGGCAACGGGTGTTCTTCCGTTCAGCGGTACGACAATCGGACTCATCGAGTATACGCCCCTTATCCTCGACACACTAATCCGCTGATCATCCATGCTATAACGGTGATTGTCTTGGACACTTGGCTCAAGATTGTGTCGCACCAATAAAGCGAGAATTACTCAACGTGTCCTCAAAGGAAAGCAGTTGGTCGACAGAAGCATACAAGTCAAAATGATAAGATAAAGATTGGTCGTGTCAACTTTACCACATCCGAGGAGATTCCGAAAGGATCACAAGTCATGGCTGGTTTGTTCTCTATCAACCATCATGCTGCCAATATTTTATTTGACTCGACCACAACCTGCAACTTCATCGAGCAAGACGATATGTCCAAGATATAACCCTCCATCAGTGCAAGATGATTATCCACATCTCATATTATGACCTGGGGTAACGAGACTTGCAGATCAAAGTACTACGGAGATATCATTGAAGTCGAGTCGTAAGGATTATCCCACCTCCTTATAGTCTTAGACGAACAAGGCTCGGATGCGATTCTTGGTAGAAGACGGATGAAATATTATAAGGCCGTATCGGATATAGATGTTGTGTAGATCGTCTGAATTTTCCTCTTCATGGACGAGGTTGTCTTCGATTGACTTCTCCCCAAACTATTCTTCCGGAGATTTATAAAACTCTTGGTAAAAGTTTAGAAGACATTCCTGCAGTTTGCGAATACCCCGATGTTTTCTAGAAGACTTACCGGGTTTACCACTTGATCGGGCGAGTAGAGTTCCGGAGAACTTCGACCGGGGACTGCACCGATATCGAGAAGACCGTATCGGATGCCACCCAAATGTGCTTGACAGAATTAAAGGTATAACCGAAGGAGTTATTGGACAAGGGATATATTCGCCCAAGTTCATCGCCTTGGGGATGTCCAAGCATTGTTGTCAAGAAGGACACTCAAACATTGAGGTTATCTCGTGGATTATCGACCTTTGACTGCAGTGACCATTACGAACAAGTATCCACTTCCTCGGATTGACATCCTGTTTGATCGGTTGATGGGAGCAAAAGTGTTTATCCGGATAGATCTTCGCTCCGGTTATCATCGATTGAGATCGGAGCCGAAGATATAGCAAAGACAGCATTTTCCACCGGATATGGACTCTATGAATATTTGGTGATGTCCTTTGGTCTAAACAATGCACCCGCACACTTCATGTGTCTCATAAACTCGGTGTTTATGCCGGAATTGGACAAGTTGGTCATGGTATGCATAGGCGACATCCCGATGTACTCCGAGCAGAAGAGGAACATGCTCGAGCACTTAAGGACCGTACTCCAACGTCTAAGGGATCATCGGTTATATGCAAAGTTTAGCAAATATGAGTTCGGCCGAAGGAGGTACCATTCCTAGGTCACGTGATCTCAGCGAAAGGAGTGGCTATTGACTCAAGCAAAGGTTAAGGAGGTATTGGATTGGAAGCCATCTAAATCGGTCGCACGGATCCGAAGTTTCTTAGGGTTAGTTGGTTATTATAGAAGGTGCATTCCCAAATTTCTCGGAGATGGCCAAACCAATGACTAAATTTTTGGAAAAAGGGATAAGAAGTACGAATGGAGCAATGAATGTGAAGAAGCTTTTCAGACATTGAAGAAGTTACTCACAACCGCACCGGAGTTAGCTCGATCGATTTGACCAAGCCATTTGAGGTGCACTCGTGATGCCTCCGGCACACGACTTGGATGTGTTCTAAGGCAGGAAGATCGAGTAGCTGCCTACGCGTCTCGACAGCCTTAGGCGACAGGAGGAACACTACCCCACACAGGAGCTGGAAATTAACAACTGTGGTTCTAGCATTGAAGAGCTGGAGACACTATCTCTTGGAAATGTTTGGTACATCTATATACGGACCACATGAATATCAAATAAATCTTCACTCAAGCGGGTCTAAACATGCGCCAACGAAGATGGCTAGAGCTGATAAAGGATTATGAGATCGAGATTCACTACCACTCCGAGAAAGCCAATGTCGTAGCAGATGCCTTGAGTCGAAAAGCTCGTTGCAACAGTCTCACCGCTTAGCTATTGATCGAAGCATCTAGAGAAGAAATGCGTGAGCCTAATCTTCGAGTTCTTCCATATGGAGTATTGAGTAATTGGCTCTTATTCCTACCATTCGTGAAGAAGTGGTAGCAGCTCAAAAGAAGGATGCTGGTGTGGAGCACATCGAAGACGACTCCGTAAGGGAAAGTCAAGTATTCCCAAGCAGGTGAAGAAGGTGTTATCTCGGTTCGAGAATAAGCTAGTAGTGCTTAAGAACTTGGAACTTTGCAAGGAGATAATGGATGAAGTACATACATCTACTCACTATTCATCCTGGAACCAACAAAATGTATCAAGATATGAAGAAAAGATTCTGGTGGACAAGAAGGAAACGAGAAATAGCAAGGTATGTCCGTGAGTGAAACACCGGTCGACGAGTGAAAGCGAGGTCATTGGAAGCAAACAGGTCCACTTCCATCTTTGAGTATTCCGGAATGGAAACAGGAAGATATTAGTATGGATTTCATTACCGGCTTACCGTTAACTCCACGGAAGCACGACTTTATGTGGGTCATAGTGGACAGGATTACCAAGGTCAGCTCACTTCATACCGGTACATACTCGGTACACCGCCGAGAAATATGCGGAGCTATACATCGGCGCATTCTCTCGTCTACATGGAGTACCAAAGATCATCATCTCGGATCAAGGAGCTCGGTTTGTATCCAGATTCGGGAGCGAGTATATGAGTTATTGCGAACGAGGTTGATTCGAAGCTTAGCTTATTCTCCTCAAACGGATGGACGAGAGAGAGAGAACCAACCAATATCTAGAAGATGTGCGTCGAGTCGGTGTCTTGTCATACACTCAAGATTTGGAAAGATGCCTACCGTTAATAGAATTCTTAAACAACAACAGCTATTAAGAAGGTACTGGAATGTTACCGTTTCAAGTCGTATACGGTCGTGACTGTCGCACATCGTTAAAATGGTCGGAACATGGAAAGAGAATAATATTGGGACCGAATATAGTAAGGAATGCCGAAGAGCAAGTACGCCTCATTCAACGGAATCCCAAGAGAGCCAAATCTCGACGGATCGGTTATACGGATAAAAGACGTCGAGAGTAAGTGTTCGAGGTTGGAGATCAAGTCTATCTTTGAGTATCCCCTACCAAAGGTGTCCAGTGATCCGGAATTAAAGGAAAAGTTAATACACATTACATTGAACCTTTTCCAATCCAGGAGAGATGTGGAGCCGTGGCATATCGTTTCAAGTTGCCGAGCACGCCTATCGAGAATTCATAATGGGTTCCACGTATCTCAATTGAAGAAGTGTCCGAAATCACCGGTAGACATACCGACGACGGATGTGGAACTCCTACGATCGATTTGACACATGATGCACATCCGATCGCAGTGCTCGACACCAAGGATCGAGTGGCTCGACATCGAACCATCCAGCTTCTACAAGATTCAGCGGAGCAATCCCTCGGAAGCTGAAAGTTACTTAGGATCGAGAAGAAAGTTTCTCCGATCCAATTACTAGAGATCGTTAGTACCATCGTCAAATCGCTTAGATCGTGAATCTCGGGACGTGATTCCTCTAAGGGGGAGGGCTGTAACAACCCTCACAAACAAAAAGTGCATCTCATGTCATTCATGATCATGTCATCATGTTGCATTTTTAAAACTATGTCATTTGGTGTTAAAAATGCACATAAAATAATGAATTTAACCTAAGTGAAATTAAGATCTTAAAAAGACAAATTAAAATACAAGTAACTTATGGAGTTTAACATTTTCTGTTGGTTAAGCATAATGATAAAAGATTTATGAAATTGCTCTGAAATTATTTTGCTTTGTAAAAAGGTCTACAAGAAATAATGAAAACTTCTCTTTTTAATTTAAACTTGAATTTTTAATCCAAAATTTATTTACAATTTGAACTTTGTCCTAAAAGGAAAAAGATCCAGAATATTCTCAAATGTATCCGTGAATTTTCGCATAATTTTTCGAGCCTTGGAAATATGCTTCTCAATTAATTAAGATTAGGAGGGCGTTTTTGCAAAAATGGCAAAACGAGGGCCGATGGCCAATCTCTTTTCCTTCTCTTCTCCCCCGAACCGCCTTCCAAGCACCGCCTCACCACCGCGCCACCCCGGCAGCTCCGGCCACGCGCCCTGGCTCCTCTCGCGCCACGCAACGGCTCTCATGACACCTCACCCCTCTACCTCGCCGGGATAAAAAGCTCCGGCCCACGGTCGTTTGTCTCTCTCTCTCCTTTCGCACCGAGCACCGTCGCCCGTCCGCCTGCCTGCGCCTCGCCACCGAGGCCAGCTCCGGCCCCTCCCCAACCCAACTACCACCACCAACAGTTCCGCAAGGACATGATAACCGTCACCAAGCCGCTCAATCGTCCTCTCCCACTAGGAACCCGGAGATCGAAGCAACTTTTACCCAACCGGCGATCGTCGACGTCCGCGGCCGCACCACCAAATTCTCTCTCGCCGGTGAACCAATTAGCGTGCTTCTTCCTCCCATGGGTGCGTAATTCTCCTCTTAATCATACAAGCGGCTCGCCCTCGAGTTCTCATCATCGGTTTTCATGTATTGACCCGAGTTTCCATAGCTCGATGTGCCGCCGCCTCCGTCTCCGTGGTGCGGACCGGTTTCGGCCACCTAGGGCCTCCACAACCCCTACGCCGGTCTTCATCATGTTCTTGTGAAGCTGTAGCATCAAACCGTTCATCGTTTGGTCAATCACGGTGAACACACGCCATCGCCGAACCTCTCCTCCGCCCGCATCTTGCCGTCGAAGTACTTCCGGCCGGTTTCCGGTGAAGTGGACCCCACCAACCGCTTCCTCATGTCGAGCTGGCCTCGTAGGAGAAATTCCGTCGCAGCTTGGCCGCCGTCGGGCCAAACTCCGGCGACCCGCCGCTCGGGTCCGGCCGCCACCCGCCATGTCCGGCCGGTTTGAGCTCGGGTTGGGCCGTGCACGAGTGATGGGCCGCCCGCACTAGGCCAACTCGGTTTCGGCCCAAAGTGAGTCCACTTGTTTTTCTTTGAATTTATTTGTTTTCAGATTTCTTTCAAACTTCAATAATTCCTAGAAAATTCCACAAAAATTAGAATAATACCAAACAAAGTTCATTAGATGCATAAAATTATTCTCTATTTGATTATGTATTCAATTACCTATTTTGAGAAATTATAACTTCATAGTTTAATTAATTCCCTTTCCTTTAATTAAGAAAATCCATTATTTTATGTTAATTATTATTTGATTTTGAGAAATAAATTTCTTTAAAAAAATTAGAGATACTGCAGACGAAAGTGTTTGTGAAAACTGTTTTCCAAAATTGAACATAAACACAGTCATTTCATGTGATCCCAAATTTATAGCTTAAGTGTTATCACATGTCGTTAAGCATTTATAATTGTTGTTTAAAAGCATGGTTATTTATTAACTAATGAACATGATTAATGGTTAATTAATGAACATGAGTATTTGTTAATTAATAAATGAGATTAATTGTTAATTAATGACCAGGATTAAGTATTAATTAATGAGGAGGATTAATTGTTAGTTGTTAGTTGTTAATTACTGAACATAAGTAGTCGATAATTGTTGGTTAATGAACGTATTTAAGGAAACCCTTGCATAATCATATCATGTACATTCATGCATGCATGGTTGTAATTCGCAACGCATTGTTGGTCGACCTAGGTCATGGCGTGATCGAGGTTCCGTCCGAGGTCGAGACGGGAGACGGGAACGTCGCGAGTCGACCAACACACCGAGGAAGCTAACTCCGACTCGAATCAAGGCAAGCCCCGGTGCATCCTACCTATGTTTTTAAATATTTTATTTTATCACATAGTACGAGTTATGTTTGTGCATTAGGTGTTAGGGAATGGTTGACACCCTAGATGCATTATGGTAGGTTTCTGTTTGTTTATTTTATACTTGGTACAGGTAGCTCAATAGAGGCTAAGCTTAAGGCATAGTGGCAATGGTAGATGGTTAGGGCACTTAAAGCATGGAGGCTTTAAGGGTTTTGGTGTTGACACTAAAGATGAAGAGAGTGTTAATGAAGTTGAGACCGGATGGGCCCTGTAGGAGAAAGGGCAAGACGGAGTTGAGCTCTTGCAAGGTGGTAGCCCCGTCCGTGTCGGTCAAGGACCGTACCGTTGTCGACTTAGTTGAACAAGTTTGAACGTACCGTACTACATGCTGGTATCATGGGCCCAGCAAGCTGATGTACCATATCACCCCGAGAGATGTAGCGTAGCCGGCTCTCTTTTGCCGGCTGTTAGTGAGAGGATAGTCTCACGGGAGGGAGATGGGTCGATCACGAGGGAAGTCGTGGCTTCGCCATACTCCCGGGAGAGTTTGGAAATGGCTAGTCTGCTGTCGGGTGCTAGCGGGAAAGGTTGTCGTATACGATCGGTGTGATGCGTATATGTCGTGTAGTCGGGTTTTGCCAGCTGGTATAAATCGATTCGAAACGCTGTCCCTCGCAGTAATGAGTACCGCTTGTTTAGCTCGTCGCATCGTAGTAATCAAGCTGGAAGATGAGGTTCGAGAGATGAAAGAATTGTTAGTCGAAAAGTGATCTTTTCTTGCAAACATGATTGCAATAGCTGTAGACTACAAACATAGATGTTAATGAATCCTAATGTTGAGCTAAAACACCGAATGTAAGGATCCACCTCTTAGCGCTGTTTTCGCAAAGGAGTCAACCCCACGAGTCGAAAGCCTTTGCATACTAGGCGTCGGCCTTAGCGTGCCTGTTGACGGGTCGAGTCTTGCTGAGTATTAGAATACTCGGGGTTTGCTCGTTATAATTTCAGGGCAAGCGTCGTTCTTCCACGACTCGTTATGGTAGCTGTCCGGAGGAGGAGCCGTGTTCCGAGGGTAGTTCCCTCAAGTGGGAACAGATCCCGACGTCCCGAGCGAGGAGGATTGTGGTGTACGACGGGCTCGAGTACATCACGCTAGTGGTCTTTTGTTGTAAAGTACAAGGTTCCGCTGCAAGACTCGTAGGTTGTTAAACTTCATTAATGTATTATGCTTCCGCTGTACAATGTTTGTATTTCGAAAACCTGGTTGTATTATACCATGATGTATATATTCTGGCTTGTATGAGATGATGAACTGTTGTAACTCGCTGCGTCGAGTGTCCCCCTGTACCGATTCCTGGGTGTCCCGGATGGGATGTCACATTAAGGGTGTACGATAAGAATGACCATATAATGCTTCAAATGGTCACATTCCCGAACTCTCTTGATAGCTATTGTTGTACGAGAATTCGGCGAATGGAAGACAATCATCCCAATTCCCTCGATTTTCCGTAGCACATGCTCTCAAGATATCCTCCAAATATTGATTCAATCTTTCGGTTTGTCCATCCGTTTGAGGGTGATAAGCGGAGCTTCTAATGGGAGTGGTACCAAGACAAGAATGCAATTGCTCCCAAAAGCGAGATACAAATTGCGGACCTCGATCGGAAATAATGGTTTTGGGTACTCCATGCAAACATAGCACTCTTGAGATGTATAGCTCGGCATACTTCTTTGTATTGTAGGTAGTATGGACGGGGATGAAATGCACGGATTTGGTTAATCTATCCATAATAACCCAAATTGAATCGTGTTTCTTTGACGTGAGAGGCAATCCAACGATAAAATCCATAGCAATGTCCTCCCACTTCCAAACGGGTATTTTCAATGGGTTCAATAATCCGGCTTTTCTCAAGTGGTCGGCTTTCACTCGTTGACAAGTATCACACTCGGCCACATACCGTGCAATTTCACGCTTCATGCGTGTCCACCAAAACTTTTCTCTTAGGCCGCGATACATTTTATTGCTATCGGGGTGTATGGAATATTTGGATAAGTGTGCCTCATCCATGATTTTCTTTCGTAATTCCATATCCTTCGGAACAACGAGACATTGGTTGAACCATAATACACCGTCGGCATTGTCGAGTCTTAAACTCGGCACTAGAACTACCCGGTCCCTCACGAGCGTGGAATTCGATGGTGCAACACACAGAACACACAGGAAAACACGATTTTAGACAGGTTCAGGCCCCTCGAATCGAGAGTAATACCCTACGTCCTGTATGTTATGTATTGCCTTTAGCGATTTGCTAATTGCGAAGTCTCGGATCCTTTTGCGGGGTCCCTGCTCCGCCTTATATGTCCGGGGAGCTAGGGTTACAATCGGAGTCCTAGCCGATTACATGAATTACATATATGGGATTCTATCTCTAACTTTCTTTATTGATCCAGAGTCCTAATCAGATTACAAATTGTTCTATAACTTGCTTCTCACGTCATTGTATACCGGTCTTAGTATCCGCCTTGTTTCCATACCGGTATACAGGTTCTTCTATTATCCCGAGACTGGTCGCAGACCGATCTGTTGCCTATCGCCCTTATCCGTATCTTCTCCGATTTGCTACCATGTCTCTGCGTATCCATTTCTTCATCATCTGTATACCCATAAGGCAAGTATACAATAGCAGCCTCCGAGTAATTTTTGATTTAACCTTGAATAAAACCAACCAGTCTTCCACCTGTTGGTCTTTATTCATGGTAAAATTAAAAGAACTCCAATCTGCTGCAAACTCGTTCTTTTTTCTTCATAAGTGCTTTAACAAGAAGCCCGAAAAAATTATTGTTTTTCACCTTTTATATCACCTAATTAGGTAATCATAGCCTATCTTTCTCACGGTGCGCCGGCTAGGCGCACCCAATTGAGTATAGCCCCGACTCTTGGATCATTTGAACTTCTTTCAAATAATGCAAGAGTCCACTAGCTGATTCTTCATTATTTCCTTCAATATCCAATTGCTACAGATTGCTTCTTTCAAATTCTATCATTTTCCGCTTCCTGAAATTTTTGCGGACCGCTCTTGAATACGGTGCACCGGTCAGGTGCACCTAATTAGGTGTAGCCCCGACTCTTGTATCATTTGAGGATCACAAATAATGCAAGAGTCTTTCCTGAGAGACTACATTTGGTTATTTTCCACTAAATCACATCCCTCTCAGCAATTTTTTGCTAAGAACATATTTTCCGGACCGGTCATACCGGCTATAATTTCTTATCCTCTATTTTGTTTTTACCAATTTCACATAACAGACCGACTAAAATCAGTCTAGACTTATAATTCACTTATCAAAATTTCACTAAAAACCATAATTCTGGTTGATCGGACCAGTCTATCCCTTATATTCTCACAACGACTCGAGTCTCCAAAGCCTATAATCAGCCGGATGATTAACACCCATAGCCTAAGGCATCCATTATCACCGAGTTATGTAAAATCTAACTCTTTCATACTGCTGAATCACAGAATTCAGCATGGCTTTAACTTTTATCTGAAAATTTCTATTTTTCAGACCGCTTTTTCTTTCATAAAAGCACGACGGCTTATCCTTATGACCGTTAAGTCATAATTAACGCAAATAATAGATCATTAACTTCCTTATGGCCGTTAGGTCATAATTGCACGATCACGACATCCCTCGGGCCTCTTAAAAAGGCCCAATAACTTTTCAGCCCCGGGCCCATCCCAGTGTCTATAAAAGAAAACGAAAAGTCGACCTAGGTCAACCCCGCTCCCGAAGCTCATACGCGCTCGCCATTCGTTTTCATTCTGTTACGCTCTCCTTCTTCATCAACCAATTCGAAGCTTTCTTTTTTCATCTCTCAAGATGGGCAAGAAAAAATCCACCGCTGTTCCCTCATCTTCTTCCTCTGTTCCTCGCGATCGGCTTCCGTTTGGAGTTCAAGACCTTGGTCCCGGCAAGGTCACGAGAATCCTCTTTGAATGAAGCGATTAAAGATGGGTATCTTCCGCCCCAACCCATTTTAAAGCTGGAGTGTCCCTTCCCCCAGCCAAGTTCCCTGGGGCATAGATGAATCTCAACAACTAGTCTTCAAAGCTTTTTTCCTCTATGGCCTCGATCTCCCATGCTTGTTCCTTCTTTAGAGGACTTCTTTTCTTCTACGGATGGGAGTTAGTGAACCTTAACCCTAACTCCATCCTTCGGATTGCCTTTTTTATTCATTTATGCGAGGCTTTCCTTGGAGTTCTCCCCCACTTCAAGCTGTTTCAATATCTGTTCCAAATTCGCCCGCTTCCATCATCGGACCGCCAGGCTGCGGTTGGCGGTGTGGGAATCCGAGTCTTGGAGCGCGGATGAATATTTTTCTTTATCTTTGAACAATAGCATAGCTCACTGGAAAAAAGGGTGGTTTTTCCGTGACAATCCTCAACCATCTCTCCCTGCTTTCAATGCGAGGTAGCCAAGAATTTCCCCACCGCTGAGACCAGGAAAAAACTCAAAGAGGACGGTGAAGTTCTTGCACTCCTCGCCTGCATCGGATACTTGAAAGATGTCAAAGGCGTAACTGCCGAGACAATTCTCTAGAGCTTCATAGTGCGAGGCGTCCAACCACTCAAGAGGCAAGAACACCCTGCTTGGCTTTTCAACGAGGACACCGCCATGCCTCCGGACGGAACTTCCCACCCCAACAAGGATCGGCTAGAAGTTCGCATTAGACAGATGTCTGCAGCCAAATCCAGACCTGTCCGGATGTACAAGAGTGGCATTAGCTTTCAGCTCATGCAATCCTCGTGATGCCGTAAGTACTTCTTCCTGTTTTTTCAAATCTTTATCACTTATTGCCATCATTTACTTATAAAGACTTAATCTTTGTAATCGCAGAAAATGGACAACTACAGGAGTCATCCTCCTCTTCCTCCTAATGACACTTGGGGAGAGGATTACGCCAATAATGCCGCTCCTCTTGCTGTTCAAGCCGGTCCGGCTCAAAAATCCACGAGACCGGTCTTTCCCTCTACCTCCAAGCCTAGCCCCAAAACTCACAAAATCTGGGACCGTGGTTCAAGCTCCTAGTATAAGAAGACGTACTACTGCCTTGACCATTGGTAAACCTGCCGCCCCTCCTGCCGCTTACGGCGATACCCGCTCGGAGGCACAAAAACTTGAAGAGCGTCGGCGAGAAGAAGACGCCGTCGAAAGGGATCGCCAAGCAGCTCCGGCCATCCTCGAAGCTTCACCGGGGAAAACCCAAGGTACTTCGCCTCGGCCGATCCTTTGTCGAATATCCCCAAACGGTCCCGGTATGGTCACCGGACCGGTCCTGCTGATACCGGGGATCGAGCTCCAACTCCGCAAGCCAATCCAGCGGAGAAAAGAGCCGCAGATAGCGGTGGTGGAGTTTCTCAAGGCCCATCCAAAAAGATCAAAACCTCCACCGGCTTTAAAAAGCCTCCACGTAAGTTTTCTGAATTATTTTTCTGAATTATTCAATCTATCAAAAAACTCCTTAGGTCCCAAAGCTCCTTGCTCTAATCTAATTAAGGTCGCTTTTTCTTACAGGATTCCTTCTAGCTTCCAAGCCAGCATAGCTGGCTTTTTAAGAACCAAATTTTCCTCACGAGACTCCTCCTGGCCCTGTTCTTGCTTCTTCCCCGGATACGCTTCGAGACCGGTTCCACTCTTGACGCCTCTACCACTATTGCAACTCCAACTACGAAGCTCAAAGTGCGACTCTCGCAAAGGAACTCCCTGTCGCCTCTAGCTCGGGAGCTGAAGAGCAAACCTCCAATGTTGAGAGCTCTTCTTCCGACAATCCTCTTCCCCGAGCCACCTTATTTCAAATCCCTCCGGAGCTCTCACCGGGACCGATCCGGGCGGAAGAAAGTCCTCGCCGGGCCAGGACAAATCGTAAGTCTTCCGGAGAACCCGGACTGGCCAAGATGGTGGTCGGAGAAGTGAAGGTGGACAGTTCCAGCGGAGCAAGGACTTTTACCGCTACGGCTCAATGGGACGCCCTCCAAGAAGAAGAGGCTCTAAAGAATTTCTCCGAATCCGGCCAAGTATATCTCGACCATTTAATAATTTCTTCAAGCAACTTCCCTTCAATCTTCAAATTTCTTACTCTCTTTTTCTTTTTAGGTTCTTCCGAAAAGCTCTGAAGCCAAGACTGCAATTATCACCCGCTTGCAGGAAGAACTCAACACCAATCAAGAACGATTGGGTGAGTTAGAAATTCAAACGGCCGATCCGAAGGCCAAGGAAAGCGACCTCCAGAAGAGAGAGGCCAGTCTGCAGGACACCCATCGCATGATGGATGAACGCCGACAAGAAATCATCAAGCTCCGCCAAATCAATCAAAGTAACATTTTCAATTTGCCTTGAATCTTGAATCTGTTGAATGAGAGCTAGGAACTTCACCACTAGACCACAATTGCCTTTATACATTTTACATTTTTCCCGCCATCTCCTCTTCGATTGATCCTATCTTTGATTTCAGCGCTTGAGAATCTCGTTGCTGCTCATAAGGAAAGCTGAAGAAGTTCTTACGGAAAAAACAGCAGCTCAAGAAAAGGCACTGGAAGAAGGCTCTCGTATCGAAGAGCAACGAGGCGGCACGGATTGGAGAACTTGAAGGAGAGCTCACTGCAAAAGATAGCATACTTGCTCAAGCACTTCGCTCCAACGAGATGCTAGAGACTGAAAACGCTCGCTTGAAAGCTGAACCGACGGAAGCATTAGAAGCAGCGAAATCAGCTCAAGCGAGAAAAAGAGAAAGCCTTGAAGGCTACCCGAAATTGAAAGAATCCAATGTAAACATCAAGGGCAGATTCGGAGCGGCTGAAATCAGGCACAGGCGTAAGTCCCGTTTTTCTTTATTACTCTTATGTTATCTCTTGAACATATCGATCTTCAGCAATACCCAGTCTTTAAATTTACATTTGTTGTTTCAGAACTTATCTGCGGGCACAATTCGCACTCGGAATACCTCAATGGCGGACAAACTATTGATCCCAATGAAATGGACATCGAGTCCGCCATCCGGGCAATCCCGAGAAGGATCGAGAGAGCACTCAAGGCTGGTTGCTGCTTCAGGAGGAGGACATATTGCCGCCATTATCCAATCGTGGACTCCGGTTGATGTTTGCGATTTCAATTTTATCCGGGATGGTGCCCACCCCGATACCATTGAAGACCGGTTCAATGAGCTAAGGAACTCGCTCATTGGTACCGTTTCGGAGCTGGTGGAAGATGTTCCAATCGATCCGTCAGGTGTCCTCTCGAATGTAGCACAAGCAGCTTTTGCCCTAGATCAAGATGCTCAAGATGCTGCGATCGCCGCAAGACAGACGAGTAGAAGCTGCCTACGAAGATCTTGACAGAGATTTAACTGTAACTTCTTCTGATTCTGAAGAAACTCTAGATGATAGGCTCGAAGGAAATCCCCAGACTCGTCGATATCGGTACCTCCAGCGGTCTCGTCGAGTAGATTATGTAATAGGGCCATTTTGAATCTGAACATCTTTGTCGATTATACTTGTTTGCTTTATGAATATTAGTCACTTTTTCTTGTTTTATGAATACTAGTTTCACCATTATGCTTACTAACTTATTTACTCAAGATATGATATAACATGAGCAAAAAAGCTAGTTTGTAAGATTTCCCAAACTGTTCTTAATACAACAGTTTACCAACAAATATTCATAAAAAAGAGAGCTTATACTCTATCCTTTCCTGAATATACCAGTCTTAAACACAAGCTTATCATTTCAGCAGACTGCTCTTATCACAGCAATCCATTAACTAAATGACTGGTCTTATTATTCAAGAATAGCGGCATATCACAGATCTGCTCTTATCATAGCAGAATAACAAAATATCACAGACTACTCTTTATCACAGTAGCCCCCTGGCTCAATAATTTAATTCAAAATTAAAGTATGGAGACACAAAAAACAAACATGTTATTATTAGATAAAATTACTTTATTATAATAAGAAAAACTTTACAATAAATACTCTTTAAGTATAAAAACGACGAAGTTGATCAATATTCCAAGAATTTGAGATTTCTTCCTCTTCCAAGGTCATAAGCCTATAAGCCCCCGGTCTGGATACCGATTTCACCAAAAAAGGTCCTTCCCGGACCGGTGACAACTTATGCCTGTTCTTGTTAGATTGAATCTTCCGCAAAACCAAATCTCCGATTTGAAATTCCCGCGTGCGAACATTACGATCATGATATCGACGCAATCCTTGTTGATATTTGGCGGCTTGAATCGGAGCTTGATCTCTCAATTCTTCCGCAGCAATCAATTCAACCTCGACGTCGATCATCATATTTTTCTTCATCATAATACTCGAACCCGGCTGACACCATATTCACTTCAGTAGGTAACATGGCTTCCGATCCATATACCAAAGAAAAAGGAGACTGTCCCGTAGCTCGCTAACATTAGTGCGCAAACCCCGCAGTACCCAGGGCAATTCCTTAACCCATTTTCCCGCATAAGGCTTCAATCGGTCTAAAATTCTCGGTTTAAGACCGGTCAAAATCATTCCATTAGCTCGTTCCACTTGTCCATTGCTCTGCGGATGCGCCACCGACGCATATTGCACCTTGATCCCTAAACTCTCAAGCATAATCTTTGAAGAACTCGAAGTAAATTGAGGCCCATTATCAGTAATAATACTGTATGGAACCCCAAAACGTACAAAAATGTTCTGCAAAAACTTGATTGCGCGTGTCGTAGTTGTACTAGTAACTCGCTTCAGCCTCGATCCACTTGGAAAACTTATCTACTGCCACAAAAATATGCGTGAATCCTCCCGGTGCCCGTTTAAAAGGTCCCACTATATCCAGCCCCCAAGTAGAGAAAGGCCAAGTCATTGGAATCAATTGCAACTCCTGAGCCGGAGTATGAGGTTGTCTTGTAAAAAACTGGCATCCTTGACAACTTTTAACCACTCTATGCGCATCGTCCGTTGTTGTTGGCCAATAAAATCCCGTCGAATATCTTCCCAACCAATGTCTTCGAAGAAGCATGGTTTCCACAAATTCCTTTGTGTATGTCTTCAAGCAATTGAATGCCATCGAAACCGACACACATTTCATCGTAATATTAGCCCCACGCTTATACAATTCTCCTTCGAGAATTAAATAACTGCGGGCTCGAACTTCTAATCTTTGCTTCTCCACCTTATCTTCCGGTGTTTTGCCAGATTGCAAATAGTCAAGATACGGAGTACGCCAATCGGAATCAATAATCATAACATCCAATGGCTGAATACCACCAGTATTGAATCCGCCTTCAGGCTTTCCTGGCAAACCCGTACTATCGGACCGGTTCTTCAAGACCGCTTTTTCCTCTTGACTTTCCGAGACCGCCTTATCTTCAATTTCTGTAATAATAACCTTAGGCTCCACCTTTATAGACGGTTTATCCAACACCTGAAGAAAAACGCCGGGGGAACCGCCTGTCGCGAAGATCCCGATCTAGCTAACTCATCCGCAGCAGAATTATTTCCGCGCAAGTATATGAGAAAAGCGCAAACCATCAAACTTATCTTCAAGTTTCCGAACCTCTTGTCGATAGGCAATCATATGTTCATCATGAGCATCCCATACCTTATTCACTTGGCTGATCACTAACATCGAATCACCGTATATATCCAATCGTCGAACACCCAACGAAACAGCCACTCCGAGCCCATGAAGCAAAGCTTCATACTCGATGTATTGTTTGAAGCTCGAAAATGCATTTGCAACACGTATCCGAGCGGTTCCTTTTGTGGAGTGAAAAGGACCACACCAGCCCCCGCGCCTGAAAGCTGCGGGGACCCATCGAATAACATCTCCCAATACTCCAACCACTCGTTATGAAATCAGCTAATGCTTATCCCTTAATAGCCGTCCGCGAACGAGAACGTAATCTCATATTGGCCAAGTTCTATAGCCCACTTAGCAACTTGACCAATTGCTTCTCGATTGCGAACAATATCTCCAATAGCAAACCCAGTCTTAACTTCAATAGGATGCGCTTGGAAATAATGCTTCAACTTTCGAGAAGTTATCACTACAGCATAAATTAACTTCTGCAATTGGAGATACCTTATCTTAGACTCAGTAAGAACTTCACTTCCAAAATAGACCGGGTGTTGCACCAATTGCAGATGTCCTTCTTCCTTCCGATCAACCGCGTAACCGTGCTCACCACGTGGGTTGTTGCGGAGATATATAACCGAATAACCTCATCAGGCTCGGCGGGACCAAAACCGGAGGATTCCTGAGATACTCTTTAAGCTGATCAAGCGCTGCTTGTGCTTCACCGGTCCACTCAAACTTGTCTTGCTTTTTAAGTAATTTGAAGAACGAAAGTCCTCGAACTCCCAGTCTTGAGATAAAACGACTAAGAGCTGCCATACTGCCCGTCAACTTCTGAACATCCTTCAAACAACTCGGGGTTTGCATGTTCACAATTGTCTGAATTTTTTCCGGATTGGCTTCAATACCTCTCCATGATACCAAATAACCTAGTAACTTCCCGTAACGAACTCCGAATACACATTTTCCCGGGTTTAACTTCATGGAAAAGTTCCGCAGATCATCGAAGGTCTCTCGCCAGGTCGGAGAGGAGATCTTCGGTTTTCGAGACTTGACCACTATATCATCAACATAAGCTTCTGCGTTTCTTCCCAATTGCGAATCCAAACAACATTGCATACCACGCCGATACGTAGCTCCAGCATTTTTCAATCCAAACGGCATAGTCGTGTAGCAGTATGCTCCGAAGGGGTGATAAACGCGGTTTTTATCTGATCCTCAACTCTTAACGGTATTTGATGATACCCTGAATAAGCATCAAGGAAACTAAGACGTTCGCAGCCAGCAGTCGAATCAACAACTTGGTCGATTCGAGGCAGCGCGAAAGGGTCTTTGGGACAAGCTTTGTTGAGATCAGTATAATCAACACACATCCTTAATTCTTTAGTATTCTTTTTGGTACAAGCACTCGGATTGGCAAGCCAATCTGGATGGTACACCTCCCTAATGAACTTAGCTGCTAACAACCTAGTTATCTCTTTCTTGATAGCTTCCTTGCGGTCTTGGGCAAACCTCCGGAGCTTCGTTTCACCGGCTTCGCATCGGGACGCACCAACGAGTGCGTGCTCAATCTTCTCCCTAGGAACACCCGGCATGTCGAAGGCTGCCATGCAAAGATATCCCTATTTTCCTGGAGGAAAAGAATGAGCGCGCTTTCCTATTTATCCCCCAAGTCAGCCCCTATATGGGTGACCTTAGAGGGGTCCGACTCATCAAGCCGAACAGTCTTGGAAACCACCGTATCAGCCTTCAATTTCTCCTTAGCAATCTTCTTGCCCGGTACTTCATCCTCTATCCTTGTATGAACTTCCAAAGCTTCAGCCGCTTCTCCGATTTCTTGGCGTTCAACTTCTGAATTGATCCGGGATGCCAACTCGTGCTATGCACCTCACAAGCATAAGCGGTCTTGATATCACCCCGGAATGACAGGACCCCGTTCGGCCCGGGCATCTTCAACATCAAGTACCGATAGTTCGGGATGGCCATAAATTTCGCCGAGCCGGTCTTCCGAGAATAGCATGGTATGCTCGAGTCTATGTCAGCCACCCGAAAGATGATATTCTACCTTCTATAATTTTCCTTTGTCCCAAAAGTCACCGGTAGAGAAATCTGCCCCAAAGGGTAACTATTCCGCCCGGGTATTATACCATGGAACGGAGAAACACTCGCGCTCTAAATCAGCGACTGTCAGGCCAAGCTCGAGGCAGAGTCTTAGCGAACAAGATATCCAAACAGCTTCCCCCATCAATGAAAGTTCTCTTCAACCGCACCTTCCGAACAATGGGAGCGAGGATGAGTGGATATTTTCCAGCTTTCGGTAATACCTCCGGGTGGTCCGCCCTGCTAAATGTGATGGGGACCTCGGACCACCGAAAATATTCAGGAGTTGCAGGAGCAACAGCATTAACCACCCTTAACGACAGCTTTTGCTTTCGCTTTGACTCGTATGCGTCCGGGCCTCCATAAATCATGTTCACCTCTCGGGCTGGTTCCTCAAAGCCTTCGCCATCCTCATTGTCTTCACGGTCCTTATCCTTGCCTTTGTCATCCTTCTCGATTCCCGTAAGCGGATCGAGGTGTAACCTTTAAGGCAAATTGAGCAAATGACCTTAACAGGAAGCACTCTTTAGCTTTATGATTCCCATTGTGGATCATACAAGGGCCGTCCGAAGCTGTTTCAAACGACAATCGTTCTCCGGGACCTCTCTTAGGGGGTGCTGGCCGGTCTCCTCCGTGAGACCGGTCAACAGCTGCAACAAGGTGATCGGTGTTGACGTCAAAAGTCGCCAACACACCGTTGTCCGGAGAGTCCACCGAAACCCCGGCCGACGCAGGACCTCGTGCTCCCAACGGACCGGCTCGGCTCGCCGATTCTCGTGTGCGCTGGTGCGTGCCGGATGGTTTTCCTGCAAACCAACAAAGACAATAAAAAGTGTAAAATTCCGGGTCATCGGCCCGGATAGACCGATGCGCAGCCGTGGCCGATTCTAGCGTAAGATAGACAGAATCGGCCATCGACGAGGAACAGCACGGCCCATCCATTTATGTATTAAATGCCAGGCAAGCGAACTGTGATACAAATGATACGAAATCGGCCGACGCTATAACATGCGATCGGTGGCTAGCGACCGATTTCGTCGGTGAGCAATCAAATCATTAAGACCTTGCGGGGATGCATTATCGAATAAAGTATAAACAAGGTAATTATTAATGGGATGTAATTAATTTGATAGCAAAAAGATGGTTTAATCGTCAAATCGAGCAATAAATCGGCCGATCGAGCATCCGGCCGATTCTGCCATCGATTATAACGGTGATTTATTAGATCTATCTAGATGTATAATGATGATCAATGAAATCATACTAATAACCCAGGTTCAAAGGCAGTTTTAACAGATTCGGTACTAATTGCACATAAAAACGGCTAATGAACGTGATAAACAATCGGCTAAACACTCCGAAAGAACAAGTAAGACAAATACAACCGCGCAGATCCGAATCGACCGATCGCTCCAATAGGACAAGTCAACCGATGGTACGCGATCGGACCAGGTCTAACGGCCGCGCACGCCCGCCGATTCAGGACAAGCACAATCATAAACGCCTTAGCTATGAAAGTAGGTTTACACCCTAGCCAATCGGCTGCATGCGCCTAGGACAAGTCAACTATCGCAAAGGCAAACACAGGACACGTCAACTGAATCTGCACGATCGAATCGGCCAAGATGTAAAAGAATTCTCATAGTGGCTACCGTGACTCGGACGACCGGATCCGAGCCAATCGGCGTTGCGAGCAAAGGCTGGGACGGGGAGGCGGGACAAGTAGACTACCTCCACCACGAGCCCGGACCGGGTCGACTTGACTCATCCCGGCCGATACTCACTACGACGATCAAGAACAGATCC
This sequence comes from Chloris gayana, assembly GCA_031894775.1. Classification (NCBI taxonomy): domain Eukaryota; kingdom Viridiplantae; phylum Streptophyta; class Magnoliopsida; order Poales; family Poaceae; genus Chloris; species Chloris gayana. Next base: position 627,130 of record JAUNZO010001356.1, read on the forward strand.
TGTCGCCGGATAACTAGTAATTAAGCCATCTAATTACGAACAATGCGCCGAGAACTAGACAACATAATTACCTTATCAAGCCAACGTGTCGTCGACCGGAGCCCCGAGGATCCCGCGCGAAAACGGTAGAGACTTGACGAGAAAATTAGGGTTTGGCGATGCGCCGAAAGTTGTATTGGATGTGAATCGAGTTTACGGGTTACACCCGAGTACATATTTATACCCGGCACAAAGAATCCTACTCGGACCCTCTTCGAGCCGATTTCCTAACCGACTAGGATCTTTTTCCAAAATTAAACTATTATTTCTAATTTTACAACGTGGGCCGGGCCCATCAATATTATGCTCTTCCGTTGGCGTCCGTGCACGATTCCCGGGAGGGACGCGCCTCTTACTCGTCCATGCGGCCGTCGGCCTTCGGTCCACCGGTCCTCTTTTGACCTATAGTCGCCGACAATGGGTCCCTTGGTCAAAAACCGGCGTCAACAATCAGCCTTACGCTTCTTGTCATTCCTGGATCCGGATCGGTTGCCTTGGTCGTGCTTCGGCTCCTTCCCTTTGTTCCCGCGCAGATTGACTACATTTGATTCTCCAGCGAGCGTAATCATCTCGCTATCTTGAAGCACTCGACGCCGTCATGGTGAGGTTTCGATTACGTCTCCCAATCTTGTGAACCAGCGCTTCACTTCGGACGCCAGCTTGAAATGCAGCAATCACTTGCTGATCGGGAACATTGGGGATTAAGGCTTTCTTATTGCGGAATCACCCGATGAAATCGGTGAGGGTCTCGTCGGGCTTCGCTTCAGCCTATTGAGGTCGAAGTAGTTTCCGACTTCTCACAAGTTGCCCGGAAGTTTTCTACGAACTTTTTGGTGAGGTCTCCCCACGAAGAAATAGATTTCTCGGGCAGGGATTGCAACCATAAGCGTCCCGCCTGCTCCATGCACATCGGTAGATAATTGGCTAGCACGAACGTGTCTCCTCCTGCCGACCGGATAGTCGTGGTATACATGCGGAGCCATTCGGCCGGAGGCGCTTTGCCATCATACTTGTCAATGGCCCCGGGCTTAAATCCCCGGGGTATTTGCGGATGCGCAAATCTCGCGTAAAAGCAAAAATTACAGAATATTCATCATCTTCTAGACCAGTCCGGACCGGTGACGGAGATCGACGGCTAGGGCGATGCCGGTAATTATCATCCCTGTCATCGTCGAAATAGTCATAGTAACGGTCGTCCCGATATCCGTCTCCCGAACCGCCTTGTCCATCATTATTCGCCGGCTCCGCGTCCCGTGAAGGAGGCGGAGGCGGAGGTGGTGGCGCCGCTTGACGATCATTGTTCGCCGGTTCTCGCATGTCGCGATGGAGGCGAGGTGGAGGTGCAGCTTGACAATCATTGTCCGCACACCGAGGTTCAAGCATCTCTGTCCCGGTTGTCTCGCCCTCTCCGGTCTCTATTGTCTCGGCGTCGTCCATCTCGATGAGCATGCCTACTACCATGCCCTCGATGACCGTTGCACGGATAATTTGCGTTGGTGGGTGGCGCCGAAGCTGCCGGCCCGTTGCGCCGAGGTGGGGCAAGATCCCGAGGACGATCATTCACATGACCGGTCCGTCGCCTCTCATCTTCCTCATGTCTCGATCGCTCCTCCACTCTTTCCGCATGACGATCAATCGGCACGTTCCGAACATCCCGGTTATCATTGAGCGGTACCCGCAAATCTTGGTTGGGAGCTTGTGCATGTGCATCCGCGATCGGGGTACGCCGGGTGCTAGCCTTCCTCCGGAAGAAGCTCCGTCGAGCCGGGCCCTTGTCGGTCGTTCCGAATGGGAATGCGAGCGACCGGAAGATTCCGCTCAATCATGGACGAGCTGATTTGTTTGCGAGCCGCCGCATCAACTAAATTCAGCGCACGGCGCAATCTCGGCGTAGCGTTGAGGACTTCCTCCGGTATTGTTTCAAGAATCTGTTTCACTCCCATGATATTGTGGACCGGCGATGTGAAGACCCGAGCGTCGTTCATCTCTACTTCCATGGAACTTAAATCCAAAGCTCTGCTGGAAGATCGATGGCGTCTTCCGCCGCGAGATCCTCGTCGATTGTTGTATCCTAGAGATTCATCCGCGTCTCCGGACCGGTCCGGTAGTGGGCCCGTAGCCGGGGAGCGGTCGCAGGGCGCTTCCTCCAGCTAAAGCAGTAGCACTTGTGCGCGGATCCGCTGCCGAAGGTGGCGGAGGTTGTTCATCTCTGTTTTGATCTTCCGCTTCACGACGACTCCGTTCGGCTTCGGCTCTCGCCATCCTAGCCGCTTCTTCGACAGCTTCCTCGGGAGTGAGTTGGCGGATAACGAGTCCCGTCATGAACACTTGGAAGAAGACCGGAGCGTCTTCCTCGGAATCGGTATCCGGTTCGGGAGAACAGCTTTGCGCTGTAGTCCGGGCACCGTTCCGAGGCTTAAGCGTAGGGAGCCCGATGTTTCGCGCTAAAGCCGTGTCGGACCCGCTAAGCTCCGAATCGAGGTATCAATCGTGGCAGGTGATCGCGCTTTAGAAGCAGCGGCCCGGCAACGAGTCGGATTCATCAACGACAATTTTCCGTCCGAGTCGGCTTCAAAGTCGAGGGACCCGAAACGAATCTTGAAGCCGGGCTCGAAGTCGACGACAAACGAAGTGGCCATCGAACTCGCTAGGAACTCGCCGGGACCCCTTCCCGGCGCGCCAAATGTCGAGTCTTAAACTCGGCACTAGAACTACCCGGTCCCTCACGAGAGTGGAATTCGATGGTGCAACACACGTAACACACAGGAAAACACGATTTTAGATAGGTTCGGGCCCCTCGAATCGAGAGTAATACCCTACGTCCCGTATGTTATGTATTGCCTTTAGCGATTTGCTAATTGCGAAGTCTCGGATCCTTTTTGGGGGTCCCCGCTCCTCCTTATATGTCCGGGGAGCTAGGGTTACAATCGTAGTCCTAGCCGATTACATGAATTACATATATGGGATTCTATCTCTAACTTTCTTTATTGATCCAGAGTCCTAATCAGATTACAAATTGTTCTATAACTTGCTTCTCACGTCATTGTATACCGGTCTTAGTATCCGCCATGTTTCCATACCGGTCTACGGGTTCTTCTATTATCCCAGCATCGGTCGCAGACCGATCTGTTGCCTATCGCCCTTATCTCGTATCTTCTCCGATTTGCTACCATGTCTCTGCGTATCCATTTCTTCATCATCTCGTATACCCATAAGGCGAGTATACGACGGGCATCTTGTCGAAAACATGTAGACTCATCATTTTCTATCTTTTGCCGAATAAGGGCCATTCCTTCATCCTTCTTTTGTGCCTCAATAATTTCCTCACGAAGGGTAGGAATCGAGCTAGATTGTACAATGAGCCATAGGGAATAACTCGAAAGCTTGGTTCACTAAAATCTGAAATTTCCGAATTTTCCATAGAACAACCGGTAATATGATTGCATTGATCCTTGCGACTCAAAGCGTCGGCAACCACATTAGCTTTACCCGGGTGATAATGGATTTCCAACTCATAATCCTTGATTAATTCCAACCATCGACGTTGCCTCATATTCAATTCTTGTTGGGTGAAGATATACTTGAGACTCTTATGATCGGTGTAGAGATTGACAAGATTTCCAAGTAGGTAATGCCTCCAAGTTTTCAAAGCAAGGACAACCGAGGCTAGTTCTAAGTCATGGGTAGGGTAGTGTTGTTCGTGCTTGCGAAGTTGACGAGAAGCATTAGTACACAACCTTCTTGCATTAGTACACACCCTAGGCCGGTGCCGGACGCATCACAATACACGTCAAACGGCTTGGTGATGTCGGCTTGTGCTAACATCGGAGCGGATGTCAAATGCTTCCTCACATTCACGGCTCCATTTAAACTTAGCATCTTTCTCCAACAATTTTGTCATTGGCTTGGCTATGCTTGAGAAATTGGGAATGAATTTCCGATAATAACGAGCAAGACCGAGAAAACTTCGAATTTGCCTCACCGATCTTGGGGACTTCCAAGTAAGCACTTCTTCAACTTTACTCGGGTCAACGGCAACACATTCCGCGCATATGATATGACCCAAGAAAGGAACTTGCTTCAACCAAAATTCACATTTTCTAAATTTGGCATATAATTGATGATCACGAAGCCGTTGGAGAACAATGCGAAGGTGTTCGACATGCTCTTCTTCGGACTTCGAATAAATAAGAATGTCGTCAATGAAGACCACGACAAACTTATCCAACTCGGGCATCAAGACCGAATTCATCAAGTACATGAAATGAGCCGGAGCATTTGTAAGCCCAAAAGACATGACGAGATACTCAAAGAGACCATAACGCGTAGAGAATGCGGTTTTTGGAATATCTTCGGCTCGGATCTTGATTTGATGGTAACCGGATCGGAGATCAATCTTAGAGAAGACTTTAGCACCAACTAATTGAAAAGAATATCAATCCGAGGGAGCGGGTATTTATTCTTGATAGTCACCGCATTGAGAGGGCGATAATCCACACATAGACGTAGCGTCTTGTCTTTCTTCTTCACAAAGAGAGCGGGACATCCCCACGGAGATGAACTAGGGCGAATATATCCTTTATCCATAAGCTCACTTAGTTGCTCTTTTAAGATTGCTAGCTCATTGGGAGCCATCTTGTACGGCCTACGGGAAATTGGTGTCGTGCCGGGTTGGAGCTCAATCTTAAACTCAACCTCCCGATCGGGTGGCATGCCCGGTAAGTCATCCGGAAACACATCGGGAAACTCACATACCACGGGAATATCCTCAATCCTTTTTCCCTCAAGATGGTAGATTTTAGAGGTGGAGAATTTTGGATGGGGTAATCGGAGAATAGATGAAGCATGGAGTGGTGAGTTTAGGTGAACTTCACGGGAATCGATGTGCAAAATGGCTTTATGGAGTTTCACCCGTCTCATACCTAGGATTATGACTATTCCTTGCCCACTTAAAATTATGAGAGAGGAGGGGTATACTTTGGTCTCTAGGTTTAGTGGTACTTGCCTCAACTCTAGCTTCTTTTTATTTTTCCACCGGGTGATGTGATGATATAGGGAATATCCAAAACGGTAGGAGTGAGTTGTAGGGTTTTTGCACATGCTTGACTAATGAAATCATGAGTTGCACCCGAATAAAAAAGAACCAAAGTGGAGTGGTTGTTGACCGAAAACATACCCGAAAGTACCGGTTCTCCCGCATGAATCTCTTCGGCCGTGGTGTAGTTGACTCGGACATTCTTAGCATATGGAGTGGAAGATTGGTTGCGGTTCCCATTCCCATTATTCCCATAGCGGTTTTGATTGTTGTTGCCACTTCCGGAACCATTGTTGTTGTTGTTGCCCGGGTTACGTGTCGGAACACGACAATCCTTTGCGAAGTGACCCGGACGTCCACAATTAAAGCACGGACCTTGAGGACCGGGTCTAGTACCTTGGTACTGCTACTGCGGAGGGCGGAACGAAGTGGTATGCTGCTGATTTCCACCGTGAGACCGATGGTGCTGCTGTGGCACAAATTGGCGTGACCACCCCCCCCCGTGGGCGGCAATGTGGCCCGAAACTTCTGTCCGGGCGGGAAAGTGATAGCCAACTTGTACTTAGGCGGAGCAGAGCCGGATGGATTTCCTACGGCACACTTCCTCTTCTTGTCCTCTTGGTGAGCACGGATAGCATCTTCTTGCACAATTGCGGCACTCATCAAATCATTGAACGTGCCGGTGGTGACTTGAGCCAAGCGATTTTGCAACTTTGGGCTTAGCCCCGGACGAAAGCAATCCTTTTTCTTGTCATCCGTGTCGGCATGATAGGATGCATATTGAGCCAAGTAGTTGAACTTCCGTGCATACTCTTGCACGGTTCCGGTACTTTGCTTCAAACCGAGGAATTCTTGCAACTCGCGCTTCATGAGACCGGTGGGAATGTGATGCGCGTGAAATGCGGTGCAAAAGTCTGACCAATTCACATGAGTACCGGCGGGAAGAGCAGCGGTGAAACTTGCCCACTATGCACTAGCGGAGCCACGGAGTTGTTGAGCCGCAAAGAGAACCTTTTGCTCCGATGTGCAATTTAGGAGAGCAAACTTCGACTCAATGATGCGGAGGAAGTTGTCCGCTTTCAAAGGATCGGTAGTAGCTTTACCAAACTTGGGCGGTTGAGTCGCCCAAAAGTCGGCATAGGTGGAATTCCCGGGCCCTTGGGGTGGCGGTCCTTGGCCTTGTCCTTGACTGGTTTGACTTGCAAAGAACAAACAGAACATCTCATTTTGTTTGGACACGAGGTGTTCCAACGGCGTGAGGGTTAGGTAGCGGCTCATCCCTCCCACCATGACCACTCGCCGGACGCTTCACCACGACGGGTATTCACCATCTGTCACATATGAAGAATTTTCTCACGTTAGCTCATTAGAACAGGAGCTAAAATAGCAAGAAAATATAACATTTGACATGAGGGACCAAAAATTTCAGATTGCATGTACGAAATATATATTGATGGAATAAGCATAATGCATTGGCAACACACATATTCCATAGATTCCAACATAGCTAGCAACATGATAGAAATTTTTGATACACGGGAAACCACCAATCCGATACAACACGGTCTTAGGTTACATCACATGTGACCCATAAACAAACACAAATCTCGGAGAGCTTAATTTACAACACACGAATCGTCTTCCAACGTGGTTACATGCCTCACGAGATTACAAATCCTACAACACATAGAACTACGACCGCCGGTCGTGACAACTACTAGTCGTCATCGCCGTAGTAGTCGTCGTCACCCCTCATGGGAGAGGGTGGTGCTCCGTCCTCAACGTCGGAAGCATCCTCGCCATCACTCATCTCCACGTCATCCTCGGGTGGGATGATCTCAAGTGGCTCGGGAGGTCCGCCATTAAGGACGGCGTGCAGGGCGTTGTTGGCGGCTTGGAGATGCTCTATGGTAGCGTTGCTATGCGCGATGGTCGCTCGGACGTTTTGGAGGTCACCCTCCAAAGCGTCCCTAGCGCCCGAGTTTCCGGGAGAGTAACCTCCAACTCGTCCTTCTCCTCAAGAAGGGCGTCCACCTGGCCGGAGAGGATGTAGTTCTCCTCATTCGCGGCGGTGAGCTGGGCCTCATGCTCATTGAGCGTGGCCTGCAGAGCGGTGGCTCCATTGCCCTCAAGGGCAAGGTTGGCGTCGTGGAGCTGCTCGAAGAAACTCCAACGTTCCGTCTCGCTATACTCGAGCTGCGTACGGAGGGTGTCCACCTCGGTAGTGCACTCGATGAGCTCAGCGGTGCGAGCAGTGAGCTCGGCGTCGCGGGTGGTGAGGGTGGCCTGTAGGGCAGCACGCTCCTGCTCCAACTCGTGCACCCGCCTCATGAGGTTCTCGCGATCCAACATGAGCTTGCCGGGGGCCATCTGTCGGAGAATTTTGAAACACAAGTCAAAACTCAATATCCAACGGCAAAACATGCTAATAAGTAAGGCATGAATGATGGAATGGCACCAACTTAGCAAAAGAAGCAACAAAACTTTTCGCACAATCCTAACACCTTTCCGTTTTCTGGACAGATTCAACCCGTTACGGGAACTCGGTTATTACTACTGTTTCTGGACAGAATGAAAATTTTATTTTTTTATGAAAGTTTTAGACAATTTCTTAAGCTTTCCAACGCATGCTAGAACAGCTCAATCCAACTTGTCGTTTGAAAGTTATGAGTGATCTATGACAGGGACAGAACCGGAGCCTTTTCTAGAATTCCAGAATAGCTCTCTGTAATGGGCAATTTTATCTACGTTCCAGATTTTTGCAAGACCTGAGACTAGGAGATTGTTGTGGGGCATAACACAAGCTCTCCAGAAAGTCCTTATTTTCCTTATTTGGATAAGTATTGAGAGAGTTATGCTCATTTTCGTGAAAGTTAAGAAATCTACCACATTTTAAGGTTTCGGTTTTCAACCTTTTGTGAGAATGAACTACGAGCTCAAATTTTTCATGATTGCTCCATTTAACAAGTTCATATGCACATGTGTGACATGATGAATGAGATGCAAAGTGATGGATGCTCAATATGTCGTTTCGTACGTCCTCACAAAATTAAAAGACCGCGCCCGCTGATATGAATATCGGACAAGCGCATCGGTGGCACACACACCTCTCACACGATACTACACGAACTAAAATGTTGTTATGTACCTGCAAGAGATGGATTCCAGAAACATTACATCAAATTCAAAAGAAACAAGCCAAAAATAAATCCATGTCACCTCGCCTCACATGGAGAGCTCTCGAATAAGAGTGTATTCGAGTCACACCAATAATATTATGCGAAAATTGACCACACACAATTGCATACCTTTGCTCAAGCCGTAGTTGCAAATTATTTAAACAATCATAACACGGGGTTAGTTTTGCCACCATTCTATATAGTCCTTATTTTGGCCTTTCTATCTAGACTCGTACCTCACCGTGACTCAAAAACGGGTTTAAGATTTTTAGAATGAGTGTTAGCGTGACGCAAATCGCAAGTCGGCTCCGATACCACGTGTCACAACCCTATCCCGAAAGATAGTTAAGTGTGGTACGGATCGCCTCGGGAGATGATTGACGAAGCAACCATACGTAGCATCACATTAACAAACATCCACGATTTGCAAGTGTACATACTTAAGTCTCGATTACAACATAGGGTTCCGAATAAAAGATACATTAGGTTCGAAGTTAAGTTTTACATAGCCATGATCTTTGTTCGAATTAAAGTGCGGAAGCGAAATACACAACTCGACGATACATAGATAACTTAAATGAACCATGTCGGCCTAGGCCATGGCTCACTCATCATGGATCGGAGAGTTAGGAACCCATTCAATGGTCCACTCTTTGGGCTTTTCTCCATCCCACACAACCTTACCACAACAATCGCAAAACCCGGCTGGCGGAAACCTGCAAATAAACATGTAGTGGCAAAGCCTGATTATCTAGCATACTCCGCAAGTCTTACCCGTCAAATTGGTCATCTAAGACCGACTCCTAGGTGCATGGGGCTTGACCGGTTTAACTTGGCATTTTTGCATAAAGCGGCACCTATGCTACTTAGGTTGGCACTTTTATGTTCTAGCCAAATTAATAGGGTTGTTGCATAAAAGAAACTTTAGTGAGCATACTAGCAATAGAAGAATTTGCAATACAAATTTATATCAATATAAAACAGCAAGCTATTCCATCCCTTTCCATTACTACATATTGCGAACTGCTCGAATCAAGTAGTACTCATTAACCGAGAGGAAACGACGATAATTATCTAATTATTAATCCTGCAGGAAAAGACCCAAATGCACGACATACACATCATTTAAGAACACGTATGGCCACCGTTCGCGAGTTCATCATAAAGCAAAACACGGGGCCACCGACCCCGAGTACACGTCCCCCTTGCGATCGTTCAACAACGCGCCCAAGGCTTAACCCGTGTACTCTCCAACGGTCCTCAACCCGTGCCATACACATCACCTCCGGGTCGGTGAGATATCCGGCTCACTTTACAACTTACAAGCTACATAGGTTTACAAATCCCCATAAGAATGGTATGCGAGTGGTACACAACTCAAACTTGTTCGCGGAGCCACGGTAGGGTAATATCAATTTTAACCAATTTCGTCATGTTCAAATTTCATCATAAGCCATGAGTGAGATCCCCAATCTATCGTCGACTCCATAAACATAGCATAGCATTTCTAACGAGGATATGACATATAAGCGACATAGGACATATAGGATTTTTATGCACGTGGGTTTCCAATCAACGCCTAGATCGTAAATGCACATTCATCATCCTTAATATAGTGATAAAAGAAAGACATTTAAAAATAATAGGAATGCACCGGGGCTTGCCTTGAGAGTGATCGAAGTTAGCGCTAGCCTCACAAGCATTGAGTGTTGCAATCATCTCTTCCGGCGGGGTCAATTCGGCGTCGTCACCTAGAAGTTGAAATGCAATGCGTGAATACAAGAACACAAGGGTGATGAACATGGTGATGCATGTATGCTGTTTGCATGAGCACATATGAGTATGTTAATCAAAAGCTTTGTTTAGTGAAACCCTAGTAAGCATGAACATATAACTCGTTCCTTTTAAGGGAATTAATTACGTGAACAAGTATAACCCTAATAACACCTGGACAAAGGTTTAATACCTGACCGAATGCCGTGGTTAACATGTAGTTTCAGAATCTAAGAGAAGAATTTAGTAGAGTTTAAATGCAATCCAAATGAGACTCTTAAGGTTGAGTGATTATCATCACATGCGATGACGATTAATTTAACTCGAGGCCTTAATAACAAAATTAACACATGCGGGGAATACATGGGACCTTCTTACTAATCCTGCCATAAGGTGCTATGTGACATTGTGGAAAGTGAAGATTACATAAACATGCAAAAACATAGCTTTTAGAAGCATAAACCTATTTATACACATGCTGAAATTTAACCTTTTCTGGAATTAGACCTGGGGTTTGCAAAAATAATTATTTATCATGCTCAAAAATTAACATGGGGTTTTCTACACATGAGCAGTACCAGGTGGAAATTAATTACCAAGTTTCATGAAAAAATAATTTACACAGAGTTAATTAAAATTTAAATACAGAGAATACAAGAATTGCAATAACATGGAAAATATGTAATGAAATGCAGATCTTCCAGTGCCGGAAATTCAAGTATGCATAGGTGAAGGTTTTGGCCAAGTGGCATTATTTTTGGATCCATAGTTTTAAAGTTATGACCTAGCTCAATTTTCAGGGATTGACTTTTGTCATTTTTGTAAAAATATGAAAACATCCAGATCTGGCCAGCTCATGTTACTTTTATGATAGTGTAGGTTTTGTAGTTTCCAAAACATTTTAGTTTGTAATTTTAGGATCTTTCAAACGGAATATATGAATTTTTCAAATTCGAATGAAGTTCGGGTCTATTTACGAGATTGCCACTAGGGCAAATTTTAACGGGCGGCGCGCGGGCTCCGGCGGACGGTGGCCGACGCAGACGAGCTCGGGCGCGGGAGCGCTACGGTGCAGCTCAAGCTCCGAGCTTTGGGGGACATGGTGCGCGCGACGCGGGAAGCACGTTGGTGGAGACGGTGGGACCCAACGGCGGCCGGGAGCGGTGGCGCGGCGAGCAGCGGAGCCCGCGGCACTTCGATGGCGCAGCGCGTGCGGCACACGGGGAAAGAGAAGGCGGGGCGGGGCCTGGGAGCTTCACCTGTGTGTGGAGAAGCGCGGCGTGGGGCTGCTCGAGTTGGCGACGACCGGAGGGGGTGCTCGACGGGGAGGTGGCAAGACCGGCGGCGGCGGCGGTCGGTTCTCTCCAAAATTCCGGTGATTGGCTGTAGAGGAAGGGGAGTTGGTTAGGAGGGAGGAAGGGGGAGCTCGGCGCACGTTTTGGCGAAGAAGAACGGGGCGCGCGACTTGCCTAGCTCGCGTGCGACGCGGTGGCGCCCATGGCGGCGATCCGGTGGCGGCGGCGGCCTTTTCCTCCCGTGCGCGGGCTACGAGCGAAGAGGGAGGGAGCTGGTGGTGCGCCGAGGAGCAGAGTGAGCTGGGCAATAATTGGTGGCGATGAATGGGCGGGGCTTGGCCTCTGTGCCATTTTCTAAGGCGAAGCGGGACGGCGGCATGGAGGTGGTCGGCGGCGGGGCGGTGCGGCTTCAATTCCCGGCCGCTCTGTTGGCCGACGGGTACGTGGGCAGTTGGGGAGGTGGTAGGGGGTTGCGTGGCACTGGACGGGGCGGGCGAGTGCCTAGGGCGGCGCCCGAGCTGGCTGGACCGGCGGTCCGGCCGCCATTGCCCGGGGGCAACAGATGGTCGAGGTTGATTTTTTAAAATTTGAATCTGCGGTTTGAAGATTTGGATGAAATTCATGGTTCTGGTGCTCGAAAAATAAAAGTAAAAATATGTGGAGCTCCAGCCTGATGTGCTTGAATTTTCATCTTTTAGTTTGAAGTTCTAATCTTGCATCCGAAAATTCATACAAAATTCGTAAACAGAGGCATTTCAGATTTGAATTTGAATTTTTGGGCATTCAAAACTTTGTTCAAAAATTTTGTAAAAATTCCGTAAATTCATCTTTTTACATGAGCAATGCAGTATTGCAAAAACATGTGGGTGGTGTTTTTGTAATTGTTGCACATTCCTTAAGGGTTGGGTTAAGGTTAGGGTTTTAGCTAGATTTTCCTTTTTTTTCTCTTTTATTTTTCTTCTTTCTTTTGGGTGATTAGCATTAGTGCTCCATTAGTGATGTCATTAGGGTTTTAATTGCTTGTTTAACACTAATCGTGACATGGGATGTCACACCGGCGGCGAGCGGCCTCCGGCCGGTGGCCCCGGCCATTGTGCCATTCTTTGTTCCAAGAAGGTTCCCACTTATTTACGATTTTGCCATTGAGTGTTGATTCTGTTTTTGTCCATAGAAATTAATCTGCCTGGTAGTTTACAAACCAATTTTTTTTGGTTATTCCCTGAGTTGTGATGAGCAACTTTTGTTATAGGCAAAAGTTCAAATTTTTCTTGTAAAAATTTACAAAAATTTTTGAACAGATGCTTGTTTTCAAACTCGGTTTGAATTTTCTAGGAAAATGTGCCACCCTAAAGATTTGTGAAAAATGTCCTAAATTCCTATTTTGATCTCCTCTAGAAGGATCTGCAACAATATCGACATACTTTGGTTGAGGATTATTGAGTTTTAAATAGTTGAGTTTAAACTGTATTTGAATTTTAAATTTTTCAAATACACTAATTCATTATTTCATGTGTTCACTCCTTTAAGTAGTGCGCAATTCCGATAATTAAGGTTTTGGCATTGCTTACATGCTATTATGTGACATGGGATGTCACGGTTTCTTACGACCTAGTAAATTTAGCATTAACGATTTATGGCTTGATTGTGCAATTATGACCTAACGGTCATAAGGATAAGTAGACGTGATTATTATGATCACGGGGGATTTTTTTGTGAATAAAAAAACGGTCTGAAATATGCAATTTTCAGATACTCGGATTAATATAGTGCCAATTTAATTATTGGGTGGTATGGAAGAGTTAGATCGAAGATGATTTGGATGCCTTAGGCTATGGGTGTTAATCATCGGGCTGATTATAGGCCTTGGAGACTCGAGTTGAAGTGAGAATATAGGGAAAAAACTGGTCCGATCAACTAGGATTTTGGTTCTTAGTTAAAATTAACTAAGTAGATTATGGGTTAAGACCGATTTAGACGGTGCTGTTATGTTAATATTGGTATGAATCTTTAAAAGATATGGCGCTATGATTGGTTCGACCGATTCGAAAAATATGTTATTGGCAGAAATTGCAGAAAGAAATGTAATGTGATGGAAATAACAAAGCATAGTCTCTCAAGAAAGACTCTTGCATTATTTGCGATCCTCAAATGATATAAGAGTCGGGTGCTATACCCAATTGTGTGCACTCGACCGGTGCACCGTGTTCAAGAGCGGTCTACGAGAGATCACGGGAAGTGAAAAATAATGAAAATTGAAAGGAGCGGTCTGTATATAGAATCAACTAATGAACTCTTGCATTATTTGAAAAGAGTTCAAATGATTCATGAGTCGGGGCTATACCCAATAGGGTGCACCTAATTGGTGCACCTCATTTTTTAAGCATAGTCTATGATAACCGCAGGAAATATACAGAATTTTTGCATACCATATTGGGTGGTATGGAAGAAAAAATGCTAAATTTTTTGGCTTTTTTGAAGTCATCCGGAACAGAAAAGAAGTATTGCGGAAGATTGGAGTTCTTTTTAATTTTACCATGGAATCGGACGAACATGCGAAGACTGGGTCGGTCTTATTCAAGGTCAAATCAAAATTACTCGGGGGCTGCTGTCATATACTTACCTTACGTGTATACGAGATGATAAAGGAATGGATAATTAGAGATACGATGACAAATAAATGAAGATAAAACTGGTGGAAAGGGCCCACGAGTGGTCCCCGACCAATATGGAATAAGAGAAGATTTCATATACCGGTATGGAAATAAGGCGGACATCAAGATCGACGTCCGACGACTTGAGCAAAAAGTAAAGGAACAATTTGTAGTCCGTTAGGACTCGAATTAATATGGAAAGCTTAGAGATAGAGCTTCCGAATATGTAATCCATGTAATCTGTTGGGGGAAGATCACCACCTTACCTCAATGGGTCGGCCCGGAGGAAATAGGCCCAACAAGGCCATGGAAGAAGCGCTTCACATGCCCGGCAGCCCAAAGGAGAAGCACTTGGAGGGGAGGACTTGGCACAACCAAGGCCCAATAAGACCATGAAGAGGGAATTCAACCCAAGAGTAGATAGAATAGAGAGGGGGCATAAGTGTAATTTGTGGGGCTGATAGTGACCATTAGGGTTGAGAGAGTATGAGGCTATAAATACTCTCTCAACCCATCATATCGATCGGAGTTAGACTCTCCCTGTAATACCACCGTAATAGAAATGAGAACCTTCGTATGGGGTCCTTCATGACTCCCTTAACCACTTAGTCCCTTCGTAGTTTTCCTGTTCCTTCCCAATAGGCCTAGCCCAAGGGCCTTCATAGTCCCGTAGTCCATCCAACTCTTCGAGACCTCCTTGGGTTGACCCATTCCTTGTTGATTGTGGCCTTCGTAACCACAACAGCTGGCGCCGTCCGTGGGGAGCGAACAAGAAAGTCTACGTTATGGCCGGAGGATACACTAGAAGTCGAAGGATATGTGATCCTCGGATTTCTACAGCAGTAGATCTAGGTGATGCAGCTGGACAAGAGGAAGGCGCGTTGCCGCAAGCTGATTTACTCGAAGGGATAACCAACGAAGGAACCTCGGCGGAACCGAAGGAGCTCGCGCGGCGTCGGTGCAGAGCCACACCGGAAGACCTCGAGGCTACGGCGGGATCGACTCGGATTTGAAAAGGCAAGTCCAAGAGGAGAGGCCGTGAGGAGCAAGCTCGAAGGGAGGACAATGTCGGGCTTCTTGCGGAGCGTGAGGAGCAAGCCCGAAGGGAGGACAATGCCGAGGCTTCTTGCGGAACGTGAGGAGCAAGCCCGAAGTGAGGAGCAAGCCCGAAGGGAGGACAATGCTAGGCTTCTTGTGGATCGTGAGGAGCAAGCCCGAAGGGAGGAGCAAGTTAGGCTTCTTGCGGCTCGGCTGGAAGAGGAATATAAACAAAGGAGTGAACCTAAAGAGCGTGAGTTGAGGGCACGAGCTCGGAAAACTTCACAAGGCAAGAAGCGGGATACAAGGAAAGGTTGGAAGCCGTCATAAGAACTCAAAAATTGCTAACAAAGCGGCTGGAGGTTCTCAAGAGAGCAAACATGTCGGAGCGACAGGCCCCGACCCACGAAGCTTATCGGAGCTGCCTTCGCAAGATCAAAGGCTCGGGTAGATAAGTCGGCCTTCGCAAGATCCGATACCTAGGCGGACTACTTTCTCTTCGGCTGCGAGGTTCGGACCGGGGGTTGAGGTGGATCCTTCCTTACCCTTAACATGGGAGTTACAAACAGCGGTGTGGCCTCATCCGTTGGCCGGAGTCAACTCCCGGTATACAAAGGGACAACGGACCCGAAGGAGTTCTTCATCCGTTATGAAACAATGGTTGAGTCTGCTGGTGGAGGAGATGCCATTAAAACAAGGGCGTTGCCATTGGTACTCGGAAGGCATAGCAAGCACTTGGTACTCTAGGTTGTCGACCGGATCCATCAGCTCTTGGGGGCAGCTGAAAAAGCATAGCATAGCATTTCTAACGAGGATATGACACCTATTCTATATAGGACATATAGGAAAAATTATGCTCATGGATTTCCAAATAATTCCTAGAACGTAAATGCACAATCATCATCCTCAATATAGTGATAAAAGAAAACATTTCAAAATAATAGGAATGCATCGGGGCTTGCCTTGGGAGTGATCAAAGTTAGCGTTAGCTTCACAAGCGTTGAGCTCGGCAGCGCTTCTTCCGGAGAGATTATTTTGACGGCGTTGCCTATGGAATGAAGTGCAATGCATAAGAAACAAAAGAATACAAGGATTAATGTGTATGCTTCATGAGTAGGTGCTGATCATGCTCATGTTATGCTCATGGATGAGTGAATGATTCCAAATGCACATGCGATAGCAATTTAACGATACACACATTGTTTCCCTTTTTAATAGTAACTTATCAAAACCATGAGTGACAAAATAAAGCAACAATAATGATCAGGATAAGTCCTCATGCATGCTGCGTATAAACATCATTCAATTTCGAGTTAAAACATTGAGCAAAGCATATGTGAACATTTTTAATTTTTAGGGCATAAGCTAGATGCTTCATCCTCGCATGTAATGACACTTAAGCAATGTGATTAAGAGAAAATTAATTAAACAAGAAACATAAGCATATGACCATTGCATCATGCAGCACTTCGACCATGAGGGATTAATGGTGGCCTATAAACAATAAAAAAGATAATATTTACATGGGAGGTAAAAAAATGCATAAACATAGTAAACCATATGCTGAAATTTCTATTTTCAATTGATTTAAGCAAAACGACAGGAAAATAAATACTTCGGTGCTCAAATTTAAATATGGAATTTTATACAAGTGTAGCACTCCTTTACTAAATTATTGTCGTCGTTGACTTTTTTGTTAAGTTTGACCATTTGTCTTATTCAAATAAAGTTTAACAAATGTCATATATTTTGTTGGAATATGTTTTATCACTAAAGAATCTTGAAATGTAGCATATTACTTTTTGTATTTGAAGGAATTTTTTGGATAAGACGAATGATCAAACGCCACGAAAAAAGTCAATGGCGACAACAATTTAGTAAAGGAGGGAGTACTAAGCAATGAATAGTAGATATACCAAGTTTTATGCAAAAATAATTTGCACATAACTAATGTAAATTCTTTTACTGAAAATACTAATAATGCAATAACTTTTAAAATGCGCAATAGCTTGTGCGAGAGACTTCATGTATCCCATGAGATGCATGAATATCAAATTTGCAGAAATGAAGCACACTTATAAATTAATTAAGATTTTCAAGTCTCGATTTAACTAGTTTAAAATAATCCACCAAGCAAAATATTTCCAAACCTGGTCAATGCATGTCTAGTGGTTAGATCATGTTCAGAGGGGTCCAACAAAATTGGACTCACTCGTTCCATGCTTATAACAGTAGTTATGGGTGAAACATGCTTAACAAGATTCCACTTTTTGTTAAATTCATAAACAGTCCAACAAAATTTACTTTGCATTTTTAGCATTTTTAGTTTTTTAGATACGAAATAAACAAAATGGGACAAACTTGGTAGAAATTACAACAATGCCACTCGGGCAAACTGTTGGCAACCGAGTTGCCAGTTCAGGCAACTCGTGCAACTGCGAGCATGACGGTGCTGGGGGCTTCGGCGGCAAGTGGCAGCGTGGCAGGGTCGACGGCCTAGTGTTCTACGACCATAAAGGTGTGGCCCACCTACTAGGGTGGTCGCCAGCATGCACTGTTTGTCGGAACAGTGCACGCAGACCTTGGGGACGGCCTGGCAGAGGAACGGCAGCGTCATGTGCAGCATGGACAGCGCGTGGGGGCAAGGTAGGAGCATCGTGAGCATCACCTGGGAGTCCTTTAGGTTGACATGGAGGTTGCTGAGGTCGGGGATGGCTGGAAGTTGGAAGTGGACATCGAGGTGGAGGCGGAGTCATGGCTGGCAGCATCACGACAGCTTTTCCTTCATCAAATTCGGCCGGACCCCTGCATGAAAATGCAATTGCTTCAAAAGGAAGGTTGCTAGGGTCCTGGCGCACCGATTTGAGGGAAGAAATTAGAGGGAATCTCATCATGGTGGGCAGCGGGTTGCGGGCGGCCGGTGTCAGACAAAAACAGGGGAGGCGGTCATGGATGAGCTCACTGGGGAAGAAGCCGGTGCAGGCTAGGTTTCTTGCCCTTGGGGAGCTCTAGGCGGAGGAGAGAGAGCTGTTAGAAATGTTTGGGAGGTGTGGGAGGCAGCAGCTCTGGCTGGCGTGCTCCAATTTTTATTCGAGCTGGAGGGAGGAGCACGGGCGGTCAGGATGGGGCAGCAGTAGTAATTATAACTCTTTCCATTCCCTGTTGGGTGGCCGGTACAGGGTGTGGTTGGGAGGGATTGAGATCATCGGCAGTCATTCTCCCAGCAGTCAAGCGAGGAGTCGACTCGCCTGCCGTTGGATTCGACGAAATAAATCGTGAGGCTAGCAGCAGTCTGCTCCCTCCTCCTCCCCTTCACACCCCGCGTCCAGCAGCGCTTGCCGCCCATGGCGAGCCATTGTCCACGGTGAGGTCCGGCTAGATGAGTGCCGTGACTATTAAAAATAGATTCGATGGAAGATATAGATGATAAACATGGCATCAATTGTATTCTACTTGATGATTAATTTCACAAAAAATTGCGATTTTGTCGTTATGGTCTGGAAAGAGGAAAAAAATTGAAGAAGAATGAGTTGATCAGTATCAAATTCATTTGAAATTGCACTATTAAACTAGACGCTTTACCTTGCAGATTGTCCGTAAGATGCCTCAAGTTGTTCATTTGCCATCTTGAGAAAGCAAGGAGGAAGAACCGAAGAAGCTTTGTTCTGCGTTGCTCTCGACCCGATGTCCGGTTGGCGACCGATGAGGAGCACGAAACGGCCATGCGGTCATGCTTGGAGCTGTAGCCGGCGCCGTTGATGCGCAGCAATGGCCGGCCGGTCAGGTCCGTGGACCATGGCCGTCGGGCGTTGCGTAGCGCACGAAGGTGGCGGCACGGTAGCAAGCGTTGTTGAGGGAAAAGTCGGAAACGAGGAAAGCGTTCTCCTACCGCAGGATTAGTTAGATCGAATCGAACGGTTGACGTGTTGATCTGCTCGCTCGACTGCAGGGAGACCAACTGCCGACGACCTCAATCCGGTTGGGAGATGCCTTGGGGAGGGAGGTGATGGGATGGAGCAGGCGCGCGTGCACGGGCGGCCCGAGCTCGTCGGACCGGCGGGCAATACGCTATCGATCGAAGGTCCTGATCTGTTCCAGCTGGCAATTCGAATTTTTGGTCCTTTCTCTGCTGCTACTGAAATAAATTCAAAAACTCGATTTTCATAGCTCCTAAATTCGAACCAAAATTTGTGGGTGATAAACTGATAAGAAAGATGTGTTCTACAACGTTATTTTTGGAAGGCATTTAAAATTCTGCTTGTAGATTTTTATAAAAAAAATTGAGAAGCGAGTGTTGTTTTGAATTTAAATTTGAATTTTTGAGCTTTTCAACCTTTGTTAAAACATTTCGCAAAAATGCTCTAAAATCATGGTTTTGCATGGACAACATGATGGTGCAAAAATATGGGGGTATTACTTGTTGAAGAAATTGGAGTTCTTTAAGAGTTAGTGTTTTCCCCCTTTAGGTTAACAATTTTTCTTATTTTTCTGAATTTTTTTGTTGGTGGTTTGTTTAGGTCTTGATTAATTGTGGCTCTTAGTGCTTAACAATGTCATTAGCCCTAATGGTGACATAGGATGTCACACCTGCAAGGCTTTGGTGGACAGCCGATTCACCTTATAGGTTGCATTACCCTCAAAGTCTCGTTCTCGGGGTCGAATGGACAAGGGGGGAATCGTACCCGGGATATCAAGTTTGACGTAGTGAACATGATATATCCCTACAACGTGCTGCTTGGTCGAAGGGTTATCAACAAGTTTTTGGCCATTATTCATCATGGTTACCTCCGTATGAAGATACCGGGACCGGAGGGGGTCATCACGGTATATGGGGATTAGGTCGAAGCACGATGGCTAGAAGTCGACATGGCTCCGGGACGGCGTCACATTAATGTCATTGAAAAGTGTGAAGGCAATTCTGATCCCGTGGAATTGCCCACCGCACCCAAGTATATACCGAAGGTATAGCCGCAAGAGGGCACGAAGGAGGTCGTGTTATGCGTTGATCGGCCCGATCGACTGTTTGGATTGGGTGCGGATTGTCCGAGGAAAGGGAAATGGAGCTCCTTTGGTTTCTAAGAAACAATGCTGTTGTCTTTGCTTGGTCATGAAAGGATATTCCGGGAATTGACAAAGCGATGAGCTGTACATAGACTGGATTTGGATCCAAAGGTAAGGCCCATAAAGCAACGCATGAGGGATTTGACGGAAGAAAAGATTGCTATTCTCAAGGCGAGACATGCAAAAATTGCTAGATGCGGAGGTAGTTCGTCCCATCGATGGAACCACATGGTTGGCCAACCCTGTCCTAGTAAAGAAGCCAAATGGACGAGTGGCAGATGTGCATTGATTTCATAATTCTTAACAAGTTCCGCCCGAAGGATGACTTCCATCGGCACGAATAGATCAGCTAGTTGACACCACGATCGGGGCTACATTGATGAGTTTTACGGATGGTTATTCGGGTTTTCACCAAGTCTAGCTAGCAGCCGAAGATCAACCCTTGACGGCCTTCCAAATACCCGAAGGAACATACTGTTATAACCGAATGCCCTTCGGACTCAAAAATACCGAAGCCTCATTCTCTCGTACGGTCAAGGCTACTCTCGGTGATCAGCTGGGCCGCAATGCAGCAGCTTACATAGACGACATCGTAATCAAGAGTGTCGTGGAGCAAGATCATGTGAAGGATCCGGTCGAAACCTTCGCAAACCTTCGAAGAGTAGGCATGAAGCTAAACCCAGCTAAGTGCATGTTTGGAGTTAACGCGAGCAAGCTACTTGGATACATGGTATCGGAAGCCGGCATCAATCCTAACCCAACGAAAATTCAGGCAATTACGGACATGGAACCTCCGAAGTCCATAAGGGAGTTACAAAGGTTTACTTGGAAGGATAGTGGCTTTAAGCATGTTCATGGCCAAACTCGTAGAGCGGAGCATGCCATTTTTGAGATCCCGAGGGGCCCTCGTGTTTTCAAATGGACGAGAAGAACATCAAACGGCCTTCCAGCAGCTCAAAGAATACTTGGTAGAATTGACTACCCCGAAACCACCTCCACCGAAGGCTCGGCTCCTCCTTTATGTTGCAGCAGCGCGAAGGCGATCGGTGGAGTCCTCGTGTATCGAGCAAAGGAACAAGAGGCAAAACGAGTTGCCGATTTATTATGTCTTGGAAAAACTCACCGGAGCCGGATGCGGGTATGGCATCATCGAGAAGCTACCGTACGCTATTCGATGGCGTCACGCAAGTTACGGAGGTACTTTGATGATCATCCTATCCTTGTTCCTACAAAATATCCTTTGAGGGATGCCCCGAAATCAGACAAGGCCTCTAGCAAAGTATTGAAGTCGGCAGCTGAACCGGGGCATTATGATTTGACTTTCGTGGCACGCAAAGCATTCGATCGGATGTGTTAGCATAGTTCCTGGTCAAATGTACTCCCAATGGAAATTCGGAGGCGAGAAAGTCGGGATGCCCCGGAGGACCCAATTTGGACGAGTGTATACGAGATGGTGCATGGGGAGTCTCCGACGCAGGTTGTCGTTGCGATCATAACATCTCCTAGTGGCCACACGCTAAGGTACTCTGCCAAGTTAGCTTTTCAAACCACAAACAACACAGCTGAATATGAAGGCATCCTCTTAGGGCTAAGGCAAGCTGGAATACTAGGAGCTCGAGAGAGTTATTGTGTATTGTGATTCTCGGTTGGCAGCGGAAGAATTAGCAAAGGGATACAGGAAACTTGATCTAGAGATGGCTTCGTATGCTCGGAAGGTCGGAGAGATGGAAAAGTTTTTCGTAGGGTTTGAGGTCGAAACATTCGAAGGACGAGAAAACAAGGAAGCCGACTTGCTTGCGAAGGCGGCATCTAGACGGGGCCCTCTTCGACTAGATGTGTTGCACGAAACATTTCACCATGCAGCCACTTCCGAGCAACCAAGCCAAGAGAGTTATGTCATTGGCCTCGGAGGATTGGAGAGCTCCAATTCGGGCATTCATTGAGAAGCGTTATTTGCTGGCTAGCAGGTTGGAGGAGCAACGGTTGCAGCATAGGTCTAGGGGCTACCTTCGATAGAAGGAGTCTTGTACAAGGGGGAGTTTGTGCCCCATTGCTAAAATGTCTCGATCAGCCCGTAGGGATATAGCTCTTGCGTGAAATTCACAAGGGATCTTGGTCTTCTCATCCGGCCCGGAGGGCCCTGGTTGCAAAGGCCTTCAGGCAAGGGTTCTATTGGCCTACGACCATAAGGGATGCAGAGCATCTAGTGCGAGTATGTTCGGGATGCCAATGGGTTGGGCGACAGTCTCACCTACCAGCCACCACTTTACAACCAATACCTCCGGTTTGGCCACTAGCAAGGTGGGGAATCGACATTGTGGGGGAATTACCAGCAGCTCCGGGGGCTTTCGATTTGCAGTAGTGGCGGTAGAATACTTCTCAAAATGGGTCGAAGCGAGCCGTTGGTACAAATCACAGCTAGAAATTAATGTACAAAAGTTCTTCCGGAATTAGTATGCCGCTTCGGAGTGCCGGTGGAGCTTACGGTGGATAACGGCAAGCGGTTCGAAGGATCGAGTTTCGGGAGTATTGCCTTAGCAACGGTGTCAAGAAGTGTGAAATCTCGGTGACTAACCCCACGGCAGATGGGGCTGTTGAGTGGATGAATGGCAATGTGTTCACAACAATTTTGAAGGCTCTTGTTGGCCTCCCCAAAGGAAAATGGGCGGATGTGCTGCCCAATGTCTTGTGGTCAATCGGAACAAGCTGCTACAAGACCAACCGGTTTCTCGCCCTTTCGATCGTTATACGGAGTCGAGGCTGTAACCTCCGAAGAAATTCAAGCTGGCTCCTTCCGCACCACGAGGCCTTTGGCGGACGATGAAGATGTGTCCAAGGATCTCTTGGAAGAAACTCTTCTCCAAGTCGTCGCCAATCTGCACAAATACATCTCATCCATGGAAAAATCATACAACACCAAGGTGCATCAAAGGGAGTTTCAACCTATGGACCTCATCTTGAGGCGAAACCCGGTGCATGTTACCAAGCTGAACACCAAGTGGTCGTGACCCTTCATGATTGATAAATCTATTCGTCAAGGAGCTTATCATCTGCTCGAGCTTGATGGAAATCCCATACCACACACCTTCACTGCTGATACTCTCAACAAGTTCTACATATGAGGCACATTAGAAAATCGAGGGCAACTCCTTTTTGGCTAAGTCTCTTTTTTGGAAAGGTTTTCTCGTAGTTGTGAAGCATGCCTTCGAGCATGTTGTCGGTCTTAAGATTAAGGTACTTTGTTTTCTCCCTTTGCACGACCCGAGTTAGTAGGTTCGAAATTCAAAAGTTTTTGCGTTGCAAGGCGAGTCTGCGCAAGGATGTTTTAGGTCTAGGGGCTGTAGTTCGAGGGTCTTCGTTTAGTGTCGAGTCTTGTGCGTCGTGCAAGGGAGGTTAGCTTGTAAATATTCTATATCAATGGAAAAAATGCTTTGGTCAATTAATCTGTATTATGCATGCATGCGACAACATATGGTACCAAGGTGCTTAGAAACCCCAACGCCTTGATCTTCGGGCAACTACGGCTCGGTGCCTTGGAAAGATCAATCCAAGAAGTCTAAGATTTGAAACCCCAACTTAGAATCCGAAGCACTGGGAAACCCCCATGACTTCGATGCTAGGCAACTACGGCCTAATGCCTCGGTAAGAATAGCACCGAGAAGGTTAAGCATGGAAACCCCATCGTAGGTACTTAAAATGCACGCAAATACGAAAACAGTTGTTTTATTCACAATATAACAAGAGAGAGGGCTCGAAGGCCCCTTCGTAAATTACATTTCTATATTACATTCAGATTCTAAGTACGAGCGTTTCGCTTCTAGCTCCGAAAGACGAGAGCGGCTACGGCTAATTGCGGTCTCCATTTCTTTGAGCTCTTTCTTGCGCCGACCTAAGTCGGCAGCAATAGTAGCTCGACCTTCGGCCGAAGACGCACGAGCTCGAAGGGCCTCGGCATCCACCGGAGTGGAGTTGCTATCACTTGAAACATCGATAGGCTCCATTTTTACCTTAACCTCCGGCGGTTGCCCCAAGGAGGCCCAAACGAGCTCGCGTCTAACACGTCGAGCAGCATGCTCCTCCGGGGTGACCTTTGGAAAGGCAGCCTTGATTTGTCCATTGCGATCATTTACAAAAGCCACGAATTCGCTAAGTGTCCCCTCCGGGTTATTGCGCTTTGATCTGCGCAGTTGAGTTTCGGTCACCCAAAAGGGACCAGGGGCTTCGAAGTCCCCGGAATTAATAGCCGGTGAGGTAAAGCATCTTCGATAATAGCTTCCTCCGGTAGTTCATATGTCTCCTCGAAGCCGAGAAAATTCCTAACAAAAGAAGTGGGGCGAACTTGATGATATATTACCATGAAACCTAAGTAAAATAAGCAGCTTCGGAGCGCTAGACGCTTACGAAGACGATTACATAGCAAAAGGATAAACTACCAAAAACTTAGAAAATACTAAGGAAAGATTCACACCTCGGGCCGCGAAAAGGGCTTCCGGTCCGAGGACCTTCGCTCTCGCAGGCAGCCTCGGGTATGTTTCTAGTTTTGGTACGGTCTCCGGCCCCTTCATCCATAGCAGCGCGGGAAGGACCAGCCTCTATCGCAGCTGCCGCCGACACGGCCTAGTTCCGTGTTCGTCGCCTCCAAAGCAACATCACGGGCAAGCTCTAGCCCCGAAGGCGCCCGGAACTCCTGGCCAAAGTATCGATCTGCGACGGCACATTGGCCTGGGCCTCCTTGAAGGCGGCATAGTCCGCACCGCACACTTCACGGAGGTCTCGAGTGACCTCCTTGACTTGCCGGGAGGGAAAGGTGCCGATGGCCTTCACCACCCGAACGCCGCCGTCCAAGCCACACGAGCGCAGTGGTGGCCCCACCGGATCGAAGCGGCTTTCACGGCAGCAAGCTCGGAACACATCCAAAGGAGGCTTGCGAGGCCATCGCCTCGCTCATGAGTTGGCTCCGGGCAAACGACGCCCGGTGAATACGGAAAATCCCGGAACTGGTTCATGAGTTCCCGGTTCCTCATGCCAAGGGACTCGTCGACAACAAGCTTTGGCGAGCCATCTCCGGGGCCTCGGCTTATGTCTTGATGGTGGCCTCGGCATCGAAGAGTGCCTGCCCTGACTTATCAATCCTCCGCTCCCGAGTCATCTGCGTGTTCCGAAGACGCCTTCTGCAGCGCTTTGTGCTCGCGCAGCAACGTGGCGTATTTTGTCCGGTCTTGTACAAGAGCATCATCGAGTTGCGAAGGCGCCGCTTCAGGTCAATAACCTCGGTGACATAGGTACCCTTCGACGGATAGCGAGCAAGCAGCGCCCCGCCAATACGAATCAATGAGTGTTAGAGCAGTTTTAACTTGGTTCTCGCAAAAGTTAAATAGAAGCTAGAAATACCTTCATGGTGATTCGGGATAAGCTTTCGATAAGATCCTTACCATCCACCTCTTGCGAGACTTCGGTCCACCTGGCACAAGTACAGCATGTGGCCGGTATATTAAAGGCCCTGGCAAGACGTAGCCCATCTTTGAAATCTTCGGGCTTTAAAAAGGAGCCAATGTTATGAAGGGCTATCCCGCGAGGGAGTACCCCCATGAAGCCCTTGCGACCTCATTGGCCTAGGGCACCTTCGTCGGAGGTGCCTTCCCCGCTGCCGGACAAGTGTGCGTGGGCAACCCCCCCCGGCGTTGTTTGTTTGAATGACATGTTGTTCGCGGTTTTTGCCAAAGGCTAGGGGCTGAGCCGAAGGCGAAGGCCTGCGGACCACTTCGGCAGGTGCGGAGCTGTTGACCTCCTCTCGCCTCCTACGGTTGAGTTCGCTCATCCCGAGGAGGAGGAGTTGGGAAAATTGAAGTTCGAGCCCCCACTCCGAATCCCATATCGGGGGCCGCAGTTGACCCCGCTGTTTAGCCGGGCGTATCGTAGTCGGAGGAGGCCGTTGGCATCACGGCCTTCGCAGCTCGGGGCGGGGAGTTCGTAGGTGTGTCGTCGCGCACTTCGCCTTCTTCCTCTCGTCGGCCTCGTCACCGTCCGCTTCGCGCACGACGGGAAGGACAGCCGTAGAACACTTGATCTTCGCGCGTTTAGCTCGCGCTTGGGGGCTGCCGCTCGCGAAGGGCCCCGCATATCTCCGGAGGCGATCCGATCGCCCACCGGAGAAGTGTTCTCGGCCTCTTCGTCACCTGTCCTCATCATTAGACGGTACAAGAGGAGCAAAACTTCTACGCTTCCTCCTTCCACCCTTGGGAGCAACGACATTAGGAGGTAGAACAGCCTCCGGGTGTTTCGGAAGGTACACCCGGTTCGGACGGCTCGTTTGCCCGCACGCCTCCATGCGAGCCAACTCGGCAGTTTTCACCCCGCCAAGGAGGTAGTAAGATCGCTCCTCGATCTCTTCGAGGCATAGGTCTGCGAAGCATATCACATAGTCGGTTAAAATCGGGGAAACGTAATGCAAGGATGAATAATAACGAAGAACCCTTCGGTACCGACTCGGAAGCGAGGCTAAGGTTGAAGTTCAAAGACTTGCCAGCTGCATCGAGTGTGAAAACGGAGCCCCAATCTTGGCGAAGACGCATAATTCCAGCGGTTAAGAACTGTTCGCACAAGTCCCTCATCGAGACCGTTCGGGCAATTCTTTGCAGCAGGTCGATGCGCCTCGGATCGCGGAGTCCACGGTAACCTCCGGGAGACGGATGTTGCTGATCTCCGTCCGGAGCGAACGAAGGTTGCGGTTGGGGTCTTGCTCATAGTAAACCATTTCCGGAACATGGTCTTGCCCCCGATGTTTCTTGTAGGCCTTAGCGGGCACAAGATGCTCCATGCCGTCGTGAGGCCGAAGGGCGACACACATGAAGCTTACCCACATATGTTCACCCAGCAGAGCTATTCAGCGACCGCTGATTGGCTTGATGCGTTGTGGCGTAGGCCTTAGCGTAAGGCTCCGCTCCCTTCATCCGGAAAGCCCACTCGAAGATAGACTGCCGGATGATGGAGTTGAGGGTGATCTACCGAATCTCTAGCCCGAAGACATCCAACACTTCACCCACGAATAGGGAGCAAGGAAATCGAAGGCCACCTTCGAGCGAGTGTGGCAAAGATTATAAGGCGGCCCGGCCGCACCACCGGAGTAGTCTCCTCTAGCGGCGGATTGTGGGCGCGATCCTCCACAAAGCACCGGTGTGGCTCGCGAGCCTACTCATCAAGCAGCGCTTCGGTCATGGTGCTTGGGCCCGGATACGAGCTAGGGGGCTTCGTGTTGATTAGAGCAACGCGTTGGCCGGTGCGGCGCCTCGCCATAGCAAAGGACGAAGGCTAAGGCTTTCAAAGAAGGCTGAGGGTTCCAAACGAAGGCTAAGGCGTGGAAACAAAGGCGAAGGCTCGGCGAAAATAGAAGGCAAGCAAGTTAGGAGAGGCGCGGAGAAAATGAGTAGTAAGTCCGGTTCATCGCGGCACCCCTTATTATATAGGCGGTAAAATTAGGGTAGCATTCAAGGTGCGACACCTCGATACTAGTGCCTCCCCGTACGAACGGGCGTGTCGGACGAGCGGACGCACCTCATCAAGAGTGAAGACGCTCCCGATGGAACACGTCCCCGAGGGAGCATAACCGTGTGTATACCTATAAGTAAATGCGCCCGCTCTTTAAAGTGCACCGCTCGGGATTACGCGTAGCGGCCACCGCACTACCCAAGGCATTTAATGATACAATCAGCCTAAAGGCTCATTCTTGGGAAGCGTCCCATTAAGTGCGTTATGACAAGCCTTCGAGCAAAATAAGTTCTACAAAGATCCTCTAAGGGAGAGGTAATACAGATACTTTGAGGTATACTTATCCCCTTGTCCTAGAAATTTGCCTTGGACATGCTGATTAGCGTTAGCATAAAAGGTGCAAATAGCGAGTGCAGCATAACGACAAGAGAGGCCACCGTAGCGAAGGACTAAGTAACAGTGCATGGATAAGATAGAAGACGTGGAAGGATAAGCAAGACGACGTGGCACATCCTCGTCCAATCAATGTGAAACGTAACCTGGTCGGCATCGAACCTCCCGGTGCCACGTAAGCATGGGCATGGCCTATAAAAGGGAAGCAAGGCCTCTCGCCTTCGGACCGACAACTTCATTCTCCAGCTTTCTAAACACTAGCAAGATGCAAAGTTGGACTTTTCGGTTCGCAATAAGGGGAAGTCCGAAGGACATGGTCCCATAGCCTTCGCACTTCACCAATCGACTTCAAAGGGTGCACAACGCGGTTTACCAAGCAACTTCACCGAGGTCACGAGTCCACCGTGCTTCCTAAAGAAGTGGTACGTGGGGGCCGTATTCGGTGAAGCTTGATGGCAAAGCGCCGGATAGCCTTAGTTCTTCCTCGAAGGCTATACCTTATTATAGTCTCCGGACTGGTGTGCGTCACCCCTTACTCTTTCTTTTTCTCTTTTTGGTAGCATCCTTCAGTCCAATTGTAATCGGCTTCGCTGGTAATAATAAAGTGGCTTCATTTTGTATGCGCATGGTTGTTATGTGTCTCGCTTCATTGTTTGCCTTCGTTACTTCAAGCAATGCAGGTCGAAGAACTTGTGAAGACGATTAGGCGCCTCCGGACAGTCCCAAAAAGGGGGGGTGTAAGGTGGAGATCCTCCTAGATCACGGTTTCGGTCCTACCGAAGGCGGAGCTCACCCGTGAGGGGCTACTATTGGGGAGAAGATCACCACCTTACCCCAATGGGCCAGCCCGAAGGAAATAGGCCCAACAAGGCCATAGAAGAAGCGCCTCACATGCCCGGCGGCCCAATAAGGCCATGAAGAGGGAATTCGACCTAAGAGTAGATAGAATAGAGAGGGGGCACAAGTGTAATTTGTGGGGTCGATAGTGACCATTAGGGTTGAGAGAGTATGAGGCTATAAATACTCTCTCAACCCATCACATCGGTTGGAGTTGGACTCTCTCGTACCACCGTAATAGAAATGAGAACCTTCGTATGGGGTCCTTCATGACTCCCTTAACCACTTAGTCCCTTCGTAGTTTTCCTGTTCCTTCCCAATAGGCCTACCCCAAGGGCCTTCGTAGTCCCGCAGCCCATCCAACTCTCTCGGGACCTCCTTGGGCTGGCCAATTCCTTGGTGATTATGGCCTTCGTAACCACAACATAACACACATGACGTAGGGTATTACTCTCCATCGAGAGGCTCGAACTCGTCTAAAATTGTGTGTTCTTGTGTGTTTCGTTTGTTGCACCATCGAATTCCACGCTCGTGAGGGACCGGGTAGTACTAGTGTAGAGTTTAAGACTCGACACCCTCGATGCTTTGGGCAGACCTAACTAAATTTAGTAATTAGGATGCTTAATTAAAACATGATTAGATAGGTGCTTTCTGCATTAAACCCAATGTTGGCCTCCCTTATCTATAGCCACATGTCATTCTTTTCCCACACCTGCTGAGTATGACATGTATTCAAACTTGCTATATCCTACATTAATGCTCAGCTCCGGAAGAAGGTTGGGAGTCGTACGAGGGTCGGGACCAGGAGTACTCGGCGGGCGATCCACCAGTCCATGCCTGTGGAGTCATGGGTGTCTACGCTGATTTTCTTTCATTGTGATGTACTCTCTGTTAGACCTACAGGTCGTGTTGTAATAAAGATGGATGATCCAATGTAATAACTCGAGGATATGGTTATTTATACTTTTTACCATTAATGATGTCGTGCATGTGTGAGTTAAACCGATCCTGGCACACATACATGTGCATCCATTTCATCTCTCGGAAATGGGTGTGACAGAAATGGTATCCGATCCATATCGACCGTAGGATGCCATCCTAGTTAGAAACGGACGAACTTTAGGAAATATGTACCTTATATACTTTACTTATATAAAAATTATTTTTGAAAACTATATGTCCTAGTTATATATTCTTGTTGTATTGCCTTATTGTTCATGTGCTTTTATTTTTACTGTTATCTTATTTTCTTCCTCAACTTATAGATGGCGCGCACCAAGTTGACCGCACGCAAGAGCACCGGAGGACGCATTCGCCACCCTGCAGCGGTGGCAGCACTGCGAGCGCCAGACACAGCGAGAGGCGCCACCTCGAGCGCCCTCACAGCAAGTGGCCACGGCTCGGGCACCAGCAACGCAGGTAGCTGCACCCAGGCCGGTACGGCAGGAGGTCACACCGCAGGGGCCTATGTAGCAGCCCTAGGAGATCCAGCGAGAGCCGCCCCCCCCAGCAACCAAGGGCGCCAGCTGCAAGGTTCGTCCCGAAAAGGTCACGAGCTCCGGAGGAATGGGGCGAACGCAACCTTGAGTATCGCTACACCGATGAGCTTTAGTCCCATGGACGAGTACGCCGGGAACATGGGCACCACCCTCCGGGAAATGCTCATGGCCGCCGGCATCGTCACTCGTCCCTTCTACTTGAGCATAGGTGTGAAGAGGTTCTCACGGGAGGAATGGACGACCGAGATCGTGGTCTCGGAGGGTGAAAAGTCACCGGGAAAATTCAAGAATCCCACCCCCGGGTTCACTCGTAGGGCATCGGATGCCGATGCAGCTTGGAGGGCCATTAGCGGTTTGAGTGACACTCTCGGCGACAAGTTTCTCGGCACCGGCTTCTCTTACTTTCCTCGTCGCCCTAGCCACCAGGAGAGGTATACTACATGACCCCTTGGCACACTTGTGTCTCACAATGAGTTGCTTCGAGCCCGTGATGTGTCCGTGGATGTATGTGAGAACATGAGCGGACTACAAGAGGAGAACTTCCACCTGCGGAGGAGGCTATGGGACTTTGAGAAGAGCCATCGGGCCCTTGTTCGACAGGAGGCGGGAGCGGAACCTGCGCCTAGCCTTCGGACTTGGACGGCTGCCTCCCCACTTCCTCCCTATGTCACCAAGTCTTCATCCGCCGAGGAGTCCACTCGCTAGCGACGCCGCGTCCCATGCTTAGGAGCTGCCCTTTCCCTTTTATTCAAAGTTTGAGTTGAAATAAAGAACGTTTAGATCATTTTGCTTGGTGTGATGTAATGAACTGCTTTGCTTGGTGTGTTTGATGTGAGTTGTGGGATGCTTCGGCAATCATGATTTACTATTACCTTGATGCATATAGTTATGGGTTATACGCTTTTCCTTTTTTTTCCAATATTGTATCTTGTCTTATATCTTCCCGACTTTCCACATCAGATGGTTAACCCAAGGAGGAATGACACCAACAACAACGCCAACAACGTGATCTCTATTGACCGGATGTTGGCCATGCAGGCCCAGTTCATGACTACATTGGTCCAAGGTTTGGGCACTATCCGAACTTCAACAACAGACCTCCAACACCACGGAGGGGTCGGTTGGACGACTTCATGAAGACCAAACCAGTCCGCTTCACCGAATCAAGAGTGAGGCCACGCCGTATGGGCTAGTGTGGTTCTCCTATCTAAGTTGTATATATGTATCGTCGAGATGTTTACGCTTGCGCACATTGTTCATTAGGTAATGTAAACTTGAATTTGCACTCTATGGTATTGTAATCCAAAGTTAAATTTATGGATTGTAATAACTTGATTATCCGATGTAAAAGTTGCTACTCACGCACTTAAGTATATTATTTAAATTGTGAATGTATCGTTAATGTATGTGCAACGTACGCTCGCTTCGTCGAATGTCTCCCGATACGATCCTGTTCGCCAATCCCTCTTGCTTTGCAAGGTAGGGGTGTCACAGCTCGTATCGGAACCGTATCGGGATATGCCGTACATTAAGGATCATTCTAAAAATCACCAACACGTTTATGCGGTGAGGAACGACCTGGAAAGCCCAATTAAGGTCTATAATAGAGGTTGTTGTGGCAAACAAACCCCGGGTTATGCTTGTTTAAATTTTGCAACTATGGCCCAGCGCAGGTATGTTTGCAATTTAAATTAGCGCTCCGTGCCCGTGGAAGTAATAATATGGGACAATGTTGGCTCGTGGCAATCCACAGGGCGGTTCTTGCTATGAGCCGTTACTATGTGAAGATTGGTAGTACTTGTGAAATTTTTTTTTCATAGTTTCTTTTGAATTTGATGTAATGTTTCTGGAATGATCTTCTGCAGGTACGCTAATCACAAACCATAGATCGTGTAGTTTTCGTGTGGAGATCGTGTGTGTTGCCACAAAGCGAGTGGTCGGTTATATATGCCGACCATGCTCTTTTGTTTTGGAAAGCACGTAGGTCAAACGACATTCCATGTCATCATTTATGCCATGCATAACATTTGCATAATACACTTGATCAAGAACGTAAAAATGTGATCATGAACAACTCACAAAAATTTCGAAACGACACGTGCAAGCAATCTGAAATCGGGCAGAAAAAGTCACCCGATCGGCACTAAAAACCCTAACCGATTGATAATTTCACGAAAACGGTCGTAACTTTTAAACCGTTAATCCGAACGAAACGATCAAACATAATCTGGAAAGCTTATGTTATGTTCCATCCCACTGTCGTAAAAATCAGAATAAAAGGAGAATGGAAATAAGTTAAAAGTGTCCTACCTGAAACCCTGGCAAAAAGTTGCCGGATTTTTTGCCCGAGTTGCCAAATTGGCAGATTTCGGGTGCCTCGCAAAAATCGCCATAACTTTTCCGTTACTTATCCAAATGGAGTGATCTACTATCAAGTTGGTCAGGAAACTTCTTTAGGGTGGTTAATAGGCAAAAAACAGAGAGCTAGTTTGAGTTCCCAGCATTTCCAGAAACCCTGGAAGAAAAACGGTAGAGACGGAAATCGCCGTAACTTTTGATCCGCTTAAGCTTTTTACGTGTTTTAGGATGAGTTGGAAAGCTTAGAAAATTCTCTAGCTTCTGGTTAGAAGTTTTGGTAAATTTTACTGAACAAACATAGACGAAAATGGCTGATTCCAGAGGCAGTTTTGAGTACCGGTTTACGTTGGAAATGTTCTAGTTTCTGTTATTTCACCGTTCTGTTTAAATACATCATGTTGACTCTTTTAGTACTTTAATGTTAATAACCTTGCTGCTTAAAATGAGTTTCTAATCATGGTCTATAGATGGATGCGAGACAGCTCATGGCCGAGAAGAACCAGTTGAGGTCCGAGGTGGAAGATCTCACCGATCGATCGGTTCATAGACCTCTCCGACGACTACTACTTAGCGAAAGAAGAGAACAAGCAGCTAACCGCCCGTATCGCTGAGTTGGAGAAGGCGAACGCTGCTCCGACTGCACGTCTCATGGAAGTGCAGGATGACCTCCTTTTCAGCGATAACTTGCGTGTTGTCGCGGACCGGGCGAAGGACCGTGCTGAGCAAGAGAAAGTGGAACATGAACAGATGGCCACTTTCCGTGATGAGGAACGGATCGAGGCGCTGAACGAGTTGAATGCTGCTCAAAAGGCTATTGCTCCGAAGGACGAGACCATTCACTCCCAGCAGGCGACTATGCAGTTCCTCCACGGACAGCTCGAGACCGCGCAGACTAACATGAACCAGTTGTCCACGGAGATAGGAAATCTCCAGCACCAGTTGGTAGAGCTACAGCAGCACCACCGGGCGTTGCTGACAGCCCACTGGAACCTGCTGCAGCCACCACCACCGACGAGCAACGGAAATGACGCCGTTAGCGATGCTTCCGACGTCAAACGGATGACACCGATAGCGATGCCTAGGCTTATGGATAGCTCTACGAAGAACCTGTAAAATTAATGGTAGTGTACTAAGAACTAAAACTAGTGGCTTGTACGTAAGTAAGAACGTCGTGGTCGCTGTGTTTTGCGTAGATATGACATCATAGGAGGTACGGATAAATATCTAGTAGTGGAAAAATCCGGATGTGTAACCCGCGCGCTTTTGTGTACAAATGGGTTGCAATCTGAATATATGAACCACCAAGTCTATGTTTAATAAACCTACGCTTTTATCCCGTCATTTTCAGCTCCTAACGAAATTTTGCCCCTATAGATGCAATCTGAAATTTCATGTTCATGTCATGTCCTTTAATTATTATCATTGTCTATGGCTCCGAAATGCTAAGGCTAATGGTATAATTAAAGTGTGTTACAGATGGTGAACACTCGTCGCGCGGTGGATCCTTCGGAGAGGCCGCTTCATCGCAGCCACCTCCTCCACCTCCGTTGACTGCTGTGGAGCAGCTCATTGATAATCAGAACGAGATGTTTCGATTATTCCCGGCAAGCCAGAACAATAATGCCCAGGCAGCAGCTCCTCCACCGCAGCCCGTTCCCACTTCCTATGGGGATTTTTGGGCAACCCAACCGCCATCATTCTCGGAAGCAAAGGACCCCCTGGAGGCAGATAATATTCTGCGTATTGTGGAATCCAAGTTTGCTCTCTTGAACTGCACCAAGCACCAAAAGACTCCATTTGCAGCACATCAGCTCCGTGGGTCGGCTAGTGCGTGGTGGGCAAATTACACCGCTGCACTCCCCGCGGATCACCAGGTGCTATGGCCGGAGTTCTCGGCAGCCTTCCGTGCACACCACATCCTCGACGGTGTCATAAGAAGAAAGCTTCGGTAATTTGTTGACCTGAAGCAAGGCTCCAGACACTTGTGCAAGAGTACGCCCGAAGTTCAACTATCTTGCTCACTATGCTTCTTATCACGCCGACACCGATGAGAAGAAGCGTGAGTGCTTCCCAAAGGGTCTGAATCCGAAGCTGCAAGACTGCCTTGCTCTCTTGAATGACACATTCAATGATCTGGTCGGTGCCGCCATTGTCCAAGAGGACGCTATTCGCGTCAATCAGGATGACAAGAAGAGGAAACACACCGCCGGAAGTTCATCCGGTGCGCCATCTCACAAGTTCAAGCTTGTAGTGACCAGCCCCACTAGTCAGAAATTTCGTGTCCCGGTGCGTCCAATGGGTGGGCAACGCACTACCTTCCGGCAGCCCTATCGTGCGCCCCACAACTCCTATCAACACCGTGGTCACCAGCATTCCTCGCAGCAGCACAACCAGAGTGCCGGATCATCCCCGTAGCAGCCGTGCTTTAATTGCGGCGGTGTTGGTCATTTCATCGGGAGTGTCCACATCCTCGCCGCAACAACGGCAATAATGGTGGGAATAATCACAATCAGCGCAACCGCGGTAACAACGGCAATAATAATAACCGCGGCAACAACAACAACAGCCACAACAAAACCCCCACCAAAACTGGCCGTGTGAATCTTACTACGGACGAAGATGTGCAAGCCGGAGAACCAGTCCTCTCGGGTATGTTTTCCATCACGGAACATCCCACCTTCGTTCTTTTTATTTCGGCGCCACACATGATTTTATTAGTCAAGCATGTGTGGATAAATTGCATCTATCATCTACCATCTTGCAAACTCCATACACCATTACATCTCCCTGTGGCATCATTCACACAAACCGTGAAGCGAGGAACGTCTCTCTTGAATTAGCCGGAAAAATCTATTCTTCTAGGCTAATTATATTAAATGGTCGGGGAATAGATGTGATACTAGGGATGAGGTGGATGAAATTACATAACGCCGTCCTACACATAGATAATCGAGAAGTACATCTAAATTCACCTCTACATGGCCCATTGATCCTCTCATTGCGATGTCCAAAAATTTCTAAAACTCAAATTCAGCACCTGGCAGCAAAGAAATTAGAGGACATACTGGTAGTATGTGAATTTCCCGATGTATTCCCGAATGATTTGTCGGGCATGCCACCAGATCGGGAAGTTGAATTTAAAATTGAACTTCAACCGGGTACGGCACCGATATCTAGAAGACCCTATAAAATGGCTTCAAATGAATTAGTCAAACTTAAAGAGCAACTCAATGACCTTATGGACAAGGGGTACATTCGCCCAAGTGCTTCACCTTGAGGCTGCCCCGCTCTATTTGTGAAAAAAGAATAATAAATCATTAAGGTTGTGTGTCGATTATCGACCCCTCAATGCGGTAACCATAAAAAATAAATACCCCCTCCCACGCATTGATACGTTGTTCGATCAATTAGTTGGTGCGAGGGTATTCTCCAAAATTGATCTTCGCTCCGGCTATCACCAAATTAAAATTCGACCAGAAGATATTCCTAAAACCGCTTTTTCTACGAGATATGTACTTTTTGAATATCTCATAATGTCTTTCGGACTGACAAATGCCCCGGCCTATTTCATGTACCTCATGAACTCGGTATTCATGCCGGAGTTGGACAAGTTCGTGGTGGTATTCATTGATGATATCCTCATTTATTCTAAGTCGAAGGAAGAACATGCTGAACACCTCCGCATTGTGCTTCAACGACTACGAGATCATCAACTTTATGCAAAATTCAGCAAGTTTGAATTTTGGTTGGATCGAGTTCCATTCTTGGGTCATATTATTTCAGCAGATGGAATTTAAACGCAAACCCCGAGTATCTAATATACTCCGCAAGGCTTACCCATCAAAATGGTTCTAAGAACCGACACTAGCATGCAGGGGGCTTGACTTCCCCGTACGGTCTCCAATTTATTCATGTGAGAGCAACCATAATCCATCCCTAGACCGGGTGATCTCCAAATCACTCGGTGTTGCTACAGATGGATTTATTAAGCATAGCATCTAGCGATCAGGATTATACCTATCCAAAAACCACGGGGACAGGGATTTAATGCAACTTGGTTCCGATCAACACCTGAACGTAAATGCACAATACATACATAGACTTAAGTGAAATAAAATAGAAATTTAAAAACATAGGATTATGCTCCGGGGCTTGCCTTGGTTGGGTTCGCAGTTAGCACACTCAAACTCACTCACTTCCAGCTGGTGCCCTCCTTGATCTTCAGTTTCGGTCGGGGTTCCTATATGAATGCAAATGCAGTGCATGAGCATGAATGAATTAGAAGTACATTTTAAGCAGCAATGTTATTAATATTAAAGTATTAAAGAGCCAATATAATGTATTTTAATCAGAACAGTGAAATAACAGAAACGAAAACATTTTTAACGTACACCGGTTCTCAAAATGACCTCTGTTATCAACTATTTTCGTCTCTGTTTGAACTGTAAAATTTACCAAAACTTTTAACCAGATGCTAGAGAATTTCCTATGCTTTCCAACGCATCCTAAAACACGTAAAAGCGTAAGCGGATCAAAAGTTACGGCAATTTCCGGCTCTACCGTTTTCTGCCAGGGTCTGGAAATGCTGGGAACATAAAAGTAGCTCTCTGTTTTTGCATATTTGACTACCTTAACAAATTTTCCTAACCAACTTGATAGTAGAGGAACTGTGGGGCATATTACGAGCTTTCCAGAATGGGGTAGATCACTCCATTTGGATAATTAACGCAAAAGTTATGGCGGTTTTCGTGATGCACCTGAATGGCACATATTGTAAGCTTTCCGGATTGTATTTGATCGTTTCGTTTGAGCGAACGGTTTAAAAGTTACGATCGTTTTCGTGAAATTGACAATCGGTTAAGGTTTTCGGTACCAATCGGGTGAATTTTTCTGCCCGATTTCAGATCACTTGCACGTGTCGTGTAGAAATTCTTGTGAGTGGTTCATGATCATCCTTTCAGCATTCTTAATTAAGTGTATTATGCAAATGTTATGTATGGCATGAATGATGACATGGAATGTCGTTTGACCTACGTCCTTTCCAAAACAAAAGGGGCGTGATCGGCATATATAAACGACCACTCGCTTTTTGTGGCAACACACACACGATCTCAACACGGAAACTACACGATCTATGGTTCGTGATTAGCGTACCTACAAAAGACCATTTCAGAAGCATTACATCAAATTCAAAAGAAACTATGAAAAAAATTCCACAGTATCATCCATCTTCACATAGTAACGGTTCATAGAAAGAACCGCCCCGTGGATTGCGACGAGCAACATTGTCCCGTATTATTACTTCCGCGGGCACGGAGCGCTAATTTAAATTGCAAACATACCTGACCTGGGCCGTAGTTGCAAAATTTAAACAAGCATAACCCGAGTTAGTTTGCCACAACTACTTCTATTATAGACCTTAATTGGGCTTTCTAGGTCGTTCCTCACCGTATAAACGTGTTGGTAATTTTTGGAACAATCCTTAATGCACGGCATATCTCGATACGGCTCGATACCAGCTATGACACCCCTACCTTGCAAAGCAAGAGGGATTGTCGAACAGGATCATATCGGGAGACAATTGACGAAGCGAACGTACATTGCACATACATTAACGATACATTCACCAATTACATAATCATATAAAGTGTGCGAGTAGCAACTTTTACATTTAATAAAGTAGCTATTACAACCCATAACTTTAAATTCGAATACAATACCATAGAGTGAGAAGTTCAAGTTTACATTACTTAATGAACAATGTGCGGAAGCATAACATCTCGACGATACATATATACAACTTAGATAGGAGAACCACACCAGCCCATATAGCGTGGCCTCACTCTTGAGTCGGTGAAGCGGGAATCCACTCCACAGTCCACTCCTAAGGTTCCTCACCTTGACACACAAACTTCCTGCAGCAATCATAGCAATCGGGCTGCGGGATTCCTGAAAATGAATTTAAATGCAAACCCTGAGTATCTAATATACTCCGCAAGGCTTACCCGTCCAAATGGTTCTAAGAACCGACACTAGCATGCAGGGGGCTTGACTTGGCTTGCTGAAATTTGCGAAATAGCACCATATAGTTTAAACCTTTCATGTTTTAACCAACTTAAAAGGCTGGAAACATAAACATAAATTGAGTTAGCAATTATAACAAACATGGTTGCAATACATAATTTATTTCTATAAAAACAGCAAGCTTCATTTCATATTCTCTTTATTACTACGAAGCAATCTGCTCGAGACAAGTGGTACTCATCACCGTGATTGATGGCAATATATATCGATTTACACCCTGCAGGGGAAACCCAAATGCACGACATACACATCATTTAAGAACATGTACGACCACCTTTCACAAGATTATCATAGATATGAGCCGGGTCCGTCCTCCGAGTGTGCTTTCCACATGCAACCACGGTAGCGTCGGGTCCAAGGGTAATAACACACCCTCCATCTACTCACAAACCCATGCATCCACCGTGACCAACACTTTGCACAAAGGGTGGAGTGACGTCCAACACTATGACTCTCAAGTTACATCGGTTTACCAACTCCCATACGAAGGTATGCATTTGGTACACAGCTCAATACTTGCTCGCGGAGTCACAACGAACAGTCCTTGTCCGACACATACGGGGCTATGTCGCACAAGGGCCAACCTTGTCACCACATCCTACACATGCACTTCCCCGTACGATCTCTAATTTATTCATGAGAGTAACCATAATCCATCCCTAGACTGGGTGATCTCCAAATCACTTGGTGTTGCTACCGATGGATTTATTAAGCATAGCATCTAGCGATCAGGATTATACCTATCCAAAAACCACGGGGACAGGGATTTAATGCATCTAGGTTCCGATCAACACCTGAACATAAATGCACAATACATACATAGACTTAAGTGGAATAAAATAGAAATTTAAAAATATAGGATTATGCTCCAGGGCTTGCCTTGGTTGGGTTATTTCATGGGGACAACCTTCTAATTAGAAGTAACAATCATTATTTAGCATAAATGTACATGTTTAATTTGTGATCAAGAAGGTAGGGCAGGATTGATTGTTGACATGAGCAAAATGAAACAACCAGATGGTTAGGTGGCTAACATACTACAATTGTGCACTTAACAAAATATTAGTAGACATGTTTTGGAAAATTTTATTTTCAAGCACATCTTATCCTATATCAGGGTTATGACTTTTACGACTAATCATTACACAATAGGTT
This sequence comes from Chloris gayana, assembly GCA_031894775.1. Taxonomy (NCBI): domain Eukaryota; kingdom Viridiplantae; phylum Streptophyta; class Magnoliopsida; order Poales; family Poaceae; genus Chloris; species Chloris gayana. Next base: position 667,012 of record JAUNZO010001356.1, read on the forward strand.
GACACAACATTTTCTTAGGAGGAGTTTTATTATTTCTTTATACATTGAACACCATAAGCAATTAACATATTATGTGGATTTTCTATGATTAACTTACATAATATATGACTGTACTTGCCCAAAAAATACAAACATTATTATGACATGCTCAAATGCATCAATAATATGTGCAATAATGCTTAGTCATGCCAGAAGAAAGGGAAGGTTCAAATTTGAATTTAGTTGGTTTCAAATTTTTGCTTTGGTTAAGTCTGGTTTCAGCCTTAACGTGAGGCCTTCTTAAGGAGCCTTAAATTCACATTTTACTATAGAATTTGGGTGAACCAAGTAGGTGTTGACGGTCCTTATGGTCCAATTTTACCGTCAACATGTTGCATCTTTTTGAATCAAACACCATCACCAAGAATAGACATAGGGATTATTTCTAACAAATTCCACTAGTCTTGGTGAAATTATGAATGCAGGTGCAATTCATATGAAAACAGGGGAAAACATGCACGAAACATGGACTTTGCAATCGACGGATTTTCCCCGGACTAAAGAATATAGTCCAAAAGCCCAAAACCATAAAACAGAGCCTCAACATCAAACCAAGCAAGTGGATTGGGCCGAGTACACAGCCGGGGAAGGCACCGAGAGAAGAATCAAGCCCGGGGAGTCCAGGCCGGTTCGGCCGAACCACCCTAGTGGGTTCGGCCGAACCGACAGTGGGCCCCCGGCCCATCTTTCTCCGGCGGTTTGTCACCGACGTCCGGAGGTCGGTTCCACCTGCAATTAATGCCACCGACGTACTGGAACCGCCTCCAAGTTGCCGACCTTCCAAGGCTATAAATAAAGGGCTACACCCCCTCTCTCAAGACACCACCAACATCAAGATACAAGACAAAACTCTCATCCTTAGGCCAAGGGCCTCTTGTATTTTAGTAGAATAGGAGAGAGGGCAAGGAAGAGGAAGGAGTGTTCCTCCCTTTTGTAAAGTGGAGTAGTATTTCCTTTTCTTTTACCTTGGCGTATAAACACTCTTTTTGGTGATTTATACGTGGTGATCTACTTATCTATCGTGACATATCTTTGTGTTAGACGTAATTCTTGTTATACTTGTTTACGGGATCATCGCTTTGCAAGAAGTACTCTAGCTTTCCGAACTCGGTTCTAAGGCCGAGGCTAGAGTAGTGGTCAATAGCATAGACGTGGTGTCTAGGGCTGGAGATCGCCTTTGTTTGTCTGTGTGCCCCACGGTTTGTAGAGGTAGGTGGCAGGAAGTGACAGCCCTGTCATCCAAAGGAACCCTCCACGTTCGGGTACATAGTAGAGCTTTCGTAGACCGGAGTGGCTTGGCGGACCAAGCCTAAGACGGTGCCCGAAGTAAACAAGTCTAGCTTGCGTTCGTCTACCTTTAAAGGATAAATAGATAAGAGTCACCCTCTCGACCCTATTCTGCTACGTTGTCTTGGTTGTCCTTGGGTAAACTAACCTTGTTGCAGAAATACTCCGTTCCCTGCGGATATAAATACGATACCTTGGAATACTCCCGGGTGAAGTGCTACAACGGTATTCCGTGCGCTTGCGGATTTATTCGTGACGTAAGAAATACCAACAGTAGGGCCATGTAAAGTACGTTTTCCAAGGATCACAAAGGATGTTCATTTGCCCCATTTGGATTTGTATATCAAACGTTATTAAATTTTCAAAATGCAAAGTTGTCACGGCCCATAACGGATTAGCACTTTAAAGTACTTTAATCTTTTATTTTTCCCACGGCAAATACATGGATTATGCTACCATGGCAAACTACACATCCTCTAGTATCCAACAAGTGCTTGTTCGAGTATTTTGGATCCAGGATATGAAAGTTACGCAATTTTCAAAACTCAATCCTGTTAAACTTCATGGTCGTGATAGCAACTTGAGGTTTCTCAAACATTAATTTTTCCCATATAAACGTATGTGTTCATGTGTTTCATTTTACAGTACAATTCTCAAACTTTCCAAAAATCTTGAATCGTTCAAATCCGAGGTATAAAATTCAAGTTGTGCAATTTTTAAAATGCTTGAAGCTCACGGTTTTACACTTGTGCCAGCGCGTCCGATTTTTGCCTTGGAGCGCGACCGGTGCACGCCGTGGTGTGCGCGGCGTGCGCCGTACGCGGGAGCCGGCGAGGCTACCGGCGGCGAGTGGAGGCGAGAGAAGAGGGGAGTGCGGGCTGGCATGGACCGGTGAGGCATCGCACATGCGCCGCGGGGCCCCAAAGCTCAAGAGCCTCACCGTGGTGGCACATCGACGTGGAGGTGGCGGGTGGCTGCCGACGGCGGCGCGGCTCGACGGAGTTCCCGGTGATTCACTGCATCAAACGGGAAGCCAAGTTCACACGATGTAGATTGGGGCCAAGTGACGCTACCGGTGAGAGGAATCGGAAGATGGCTCACCGGAGAGGGGAGGCGGCCAACAATGGTGGACGCAAGCGCCGGCGAGGGAAACCAGAAATTCTCCCGAACCGTTGCGAGGTGGAGTGGCGCGTGCTCAAGGGGGCTAGCTAGAGTTAGGGCGAAGCTTTTGACATGCTAAGGGGAGGCGGAGCTGCTCCGGACGAGTTAGGCGGCGATTAGGGTTCGTGCGCGGCGGCGGCGTCGAGCTCCTCTTATGGCAGCCATGGACGGTGGGAGTTCCTGCGTGGAAATCACGCGACCACGGGATGGACGACGCGTGTAGCGACGCTGTGCAGGAGGACGGTGCCTCGTCCGACCGGGATGGGCGCGAACGTCGGAGCACTCGCCGGCGGTGGCCCCGTTCCCTGTGCGAGTCCCGTTGTCCGGAGGTTCCTTAAATTTACAACTTTGCCATTGAGCGGCTGGTTCTGGTTTGGGCCATGAAAATTATTCTACCTGGTAGTCTTGCAAACCAAATTTTTGGTCTGTTCAGTGAGTTGTGATGACTAACTTTCGTTATAGCCAAAAGTTTGAATTTTGCTTGTAAAAATTTACAAAAATTCATGAACAGGTGCTGTTTTAAACCTAGTTTGGATTTATCTAGGAATTTGTGCCACTCCAAAAATTCAGGAAAAATGTCCTAAAATTTTGTTTTGAGGTGCTCTACCAGAATATGTAAAAATATGTGGTTACTATCATGGAAAATTTTGGAGATCTCAATAGCTAGGGTTTTGGTCAATAAAAACCGTAATAAAACCCCAATATGTTATTTTATGTGAAATGACCCATTGATTAATATTTTTGCACATGCAAATCCTTCATTAGTACAGTGTGATTATGAATTTATGACACGGGGTGTCACACTCACATCCAAGAAACATGATTCCATATGGGTAATCGTCGATAGACTAACGAAATCAGCACACTTTATTCCGGTACATACCACGTAGAGTGCTAAGAAGTATGCTGAATTGTATATTGCCCGTGTGCTATGTTTGCACGGTGTGCCAAAGACTATTGTTTCAGATCGAGGTCTGCAATTTGTCTCTCGATTTTGGGAACAACTGCATGCTAGTCCTGGTACTACCTTAATCTGAGCTCGCATATTACCCTCAAATCGATGGACAATCGAAAGATTAATCCAATATTTGGAAGATATGTTGACAGCATGTGCGTTAACACAAAAGGGAAATTGGGATGATCAGCTACCCTTCATTGCATTTTCATACAATAATAGTTATCAAGAAAGCTCGGAGTCACTCCTTTTGAGGCGTTATACAAACATTTTTGCCGTACGCCGTTAAATTGGTCCGAGTCGGGCGAGAGAACAATATTTGGTCCGGATCTTGTTGAGCAAGCAGAGGAAAAAGTGAGGGAAATACAAGCTAATATGAAAGCTGCTCAAACCCGCCAAATAAGTTATGCAAAAAAAATGAGACGCCCGCTGGAATTTGAGGTCAATGATCATGTCTACTTCGTGTCTCTCCAAATAAGGGTGTGTCACGCTTTGGAATAAAAGGAAAACTTGCTCCACGTTATATTGGACCGTATCCGATTGTGGAGAAGTTTAGCCCCGCGGCATATCATTTGCAATTGCCGGAAAATTTGGAACGTGTGCACAATGTGTTTCACGTATCCCAACTTAAGAAATGTCTAAAATCACCCATCGATGTCGTCCTCTCCGACACCGAGCAATTGCAAGAGGATCTTTCTTACACGAAACTCCCGTCCGGATTCTCGATCAAAAGAATCGTGTTACTCGCAATCGCACTATCACCTTCTATAATGTGCAATGGAGAAATCATACCGAGGACGAAGCCACTTGGGAACAAGAGGAATTTCTGAACACTCATTTTCCCGAGTTCCTTGCTTCACAACCGAGGTAATGCCGCACACCCCCTAAATCGCTATTTCACCGATCTTAATCTGGGACACCCCGTGTCACAAATAAGTAATCACACTGTACTAATGAATGATTTGCATGTGCAAAATATTAATCTAGGAAAATTTCACATGACATAACACATTAGGGTTTTATTAGGGTTTATAGTGACCAAAACCCTAGCCATTGAGATCTCAAAAGTTTTCCATGATAGTACCCACATATTTTACATATTCTGCAGAGCACATCAGAACTTGATTTTAGGACAATTTTCCTGAATTTTTGGAGTGGCACAATTCCCAAGAAAATTCAAACTATGTTTTAAAACAAGCATCTCGCTCATGAAGTTTTGTAAATTCTTACACGCAAAATTTGAACTTGTGCCTATAACAAAAGTTGCTCATCATAATACACCGAACCCCCACAAATTTTGGTTTGCAAAAATACCAAGCGAATTAATTTCTATGGATAAAAACGCCGATGGCAAAAGCGTAAATAAGTGAGAACCTTCTTAGAACAGGAATGGCACGGTGGCCGTGGCCACTCGCCAGCTGCAGCTCACCGTCGGCGCCCATGCCGGTTAGGCGCCACACCATCCTCGCGCACCGTGCCGCCCCACGCGTCGACCGCCGCCGCTCGCTTCGCCCGAAGCCATCCCTTCATGGCCGTCGATGGCGTAGGCCATTTTTCACCATGGCCGCCGCCCTAGGTCTTCCCCGTGCGCCGCCCTCCGCGTCCGCAGTGTCCCCCATTTCTTGCGCACGCGCTTCGCAGAGCAGTTGAGCAACTCCAGCCTCGCTCCCCGGCCCCGCCTTCCCCTCGCTAGCTTCGGTTGCCAAAGAATCGAGAAAAGCTTCCAATGCTGCCATTCTTTTCGGCGAGCTCGATTGGCCGTGCTCGGGTGAGCTCATGCCGTGTCTCACCTCCGGAAGGTGCCCAAGGGTCTTACTAATCTCCTCCCTTCTTCCCGGGTCGAGCCAAGCCCGGGCGGTGACGTATTTCCCCTTCTTCCCCGCCACCGGTCCACCGGACCCCGTCACACCGTCGACGCCGCCCGCCTCCGAGCCTCTCCGCCGGCACCCACCCCACGCAGCGCATCTGCACACGCAGGTGATGACCTCAGCCTTGACCGCTCCCCTTCCGTGCGGTGGTGAGCACGAGCCACCACGCCGGAGTACTCCCCGCCCGCGTCACCGTCCCCGGCATGCCCCGCTCTTCCTCCCGCCTTGCTACCCCCACCAAACGATGCCCCGTCTCGAATCATGCATAGGCGGCCAAGCCTGGCCCGTGCGAAGCTCCTCTAGCCTGTCGCCGACGAGCAGCGCCGCCGTCTCCGACGAGCCTTCCCCGCGCGCCAAGACTTCGAAAAATTTTTGAATCGCGTCGGCTCTGTGTAAAATCCGTGAACTTCAAGAATTTTGAAAATTGCACAACTTCATTTCTAGAGCTCGGATTTGAACGATTGAAGATTTTCTGTAAAGTTTGAAACTTGTACTTTAATATGAATCAAATGAACATATTTGTTTATATGACGAAAATGAAAGTTTGAGCAACCTTAAGTTGCTATCACGGTCACGGAGCTTAACAGGGTTGCATTTTGAAAATTCCGTAACTCTCATATCGTAGATCCAAAATACTCGACCAAGCATCTGTTGGAAGGTAGAGAATGTGTACTTTCCCATGGTAGCATAATCCAAGTACTTTCTCTGAAGAAAATAAAAGATCCGAGTACTTGAAAGTGCTAATCCGTTAAGGGCCTCTGACAACTTTGCATTTTAAAAATTCAATAACTTTTGCTATTCAAATCCAAATGATGCAAATGAACATTCTTTGGAATCCTTGCCGACTGTAATTTACATGACCCTGCTTGGTTCACCCAAGTTCTATAGCAAAATTTTGAATTTTGAACTCCTTAATGAGGCCTCACGTTAAGGCTGAAACAGAACTTAATCGAAGGAAATTTGTAAAACAAACTTAATTCAAATTTGAACATACTCTTTCATTTGGCATAATTAATCATATTGCACATATTGCTAGTACATTTGAGCTTGTCATAATAATTTTTAGCATTTTTGGTGAAGAACATTATAATGTATTGTGTTGTATAATAGGAAAAGTTCATATAAATGTATATTTGCTTTTGGTGCTCAATGCATGAAATGATGAAACTTATCTTAAGAAAATATTGTATCAACCTCTAGCATCATGATTAGTAGTATGGCATAATACCGATATATGTTAAGAAATGCTCGTAAATAAAATTATCCAAGTCATGTCCTCGTTAACATTTTGGTATGTGCCTAAATGTTGTGTTAATGTAGTATGACAGCCACCTGATTACATGGTATTTCATTTTGCTCATGTTAAGTATTAATTTCTGCCCAACCTTCTTGATCACAAATTAAACATGTGCATTTATGCTATGTAATGTATATTTCTTCTAATTAGAAGGTTGTCCCCGGACAAATCATCTCATCCCATGAGCATGTTTATTTTATGCAAACATTTCATTGGATTTCGTTATTGAGAAAGTTTCATGAGCTAAGTAATTCTGAATTCGCTCATCCTCACGTACGGCATTGCATTCATATAGGAACCCCGACCGGAACCGAAGATCAAAGAGGGCACCAGCTGGAATTGAGTGAATTTGAGTGTGCTAACTCGCGAACCCAACCAAGGCAAGCCCCGGAGCATAACCCTATGTTCTTAATTTTATGTCTTTATTTCAGTTAAGTCTATGTTATGTACTGTGCATTTACGTTCAGGAGTTGCTCCGAACCTAGTTGCATTAAATCCGTATTTCCGTGGTTTTTTTATAGGTATAATCCTGATTGTTAGGCACTATGCTTAATAAGTTCATCGGTACCAACACCGAGTGGTTTGGAGACCACCCGGTCTAGGAATGAATTTCTTTACCCTCACATGATTGAACTGGAGACCGTACAGGGAAGTGCATGTGTAGGAACGCGGTGACAAGGTTGGCCCTTGTTTGCCATAGCCCCGTATGTGTCGGTCAAGGAATGTTCGTTCCGACTCCGCGAGCAAGTATTGAGTTGTGTACCAAATCCATACCTTCGTATGGGAGTTTGTAAACTGATGTAACTTGAGAGTCATAGTGTTGGACGGTAACTCCACCCTTTATGCAAAGTGTTGGCCATGGTGGATGCACGGGTTTGTGAGTAGCCGGAGGGTGTGTTATTACCCTTGGAACCGACGCTATTGTGGTTGCATGTGGAATGCACACTCGGAGGGCGGACCCGGCTCATGTCTATGATAATCTTGTGAAAGGTGGCCATACGTGTTCTTAAATGATGCGTATGTCGTGCATTTGGGTTTCCCCAGCAGGGTGTAAGTCGATATATGTCGCCGTCCCTCGCGGTGATGAGTACAACTTGTCTCGAGCAGATTGCTTCGTAGTAACAAAGAGAAGATAAAACTGAAGCTTGTTGTCTTTATAGAAATGAATTATGTATTGCAACCATGTTTGTTAGAATTGCTCACTAAATTTTATGTCCATGTCTCCACCCTGTTAAATTGGCTAAAACTTGAAAAATTCAAATTACATAGTTGTTGTTTTCGCAAATTTCAGCAAGCCAGGTCAAGCCCCCTGCATACTAGTGTCGGTTCCTAGAACCATTTTTGACGGGTAAGCCTTGCGGAGTATATTAGATACTCACGGTTTGCGTTTAAATTCATTTTCAGGAATCCCGCAGCCCGATTACTCGTGATTGCTGCGGGAAGTTTGTGTATCAAGCCGAGGAACCTCGGGAGTGGACTGTGGAGTGGGTTCCCGCTTCACCGAATCAAGAGTGAGGCCACGTCGTATGGGCTGGTGTGGTTTTCCTATCTAAGTTGTATATATGTATCATCGAGATGTTTACGCTTCCGCACATTGTTCATTAAGTAATGTAAACTTGAATTTGCACTCTATGGTATTGTAATCCAAAGTTAAATTTATGGATTGTAATAACTCGATTATCCGATGTAAAAGTTGCTACTCACGCACTTAAATATGTTATGTAAATTATGAATGTATCATTAATGTATGTGCAATGTACATTCGCTTCGACGAATGTCTCCCGATACGATCATGTTCGACAATCCCTCTTGCTTTCCAAGGTAGGGGTGTCACAAGGAGTTTGAGCAGCCACCCCTGTACGACCAAGGCACGTGCCCTTGGTGCATTCTCGCATCTTTCTCCGTCTATTTTGTCACATAGTGTAGTAAATGCACCTACTAGTTTTGGTTGCTCTCCTATTCCTTGTCGCCATAGACGTAGATATTGGGATAAATGGGTAGATTTGCTTAGCATGCTAATTTATTATGTTCTGGGTTAATTTTCATCTTAAATGCTACTACTTTATTTTTCCCGCATGATGAACTTGATAATTAGAAACATGGCTTAGGGTTTTGGCTGAATGATTAGGGGATTACGTATGGGGTGTACCGGTAGTCCCATGTTTGTTATCACCTGAAACATAAGGACCGATTCTCGCAGCGATAATCCATGTTAAACCGTACAGCCACGAGCCAAGTATGGGCGCGGCTTGGCGTAGTATGCCGTAGATGCCAGTGGACTACACGCGAAGGAGAGAGGGTTGTGGCTGGGAAGTACCGGCAGTCCCGTGTAAGGCGTAGCGAAGAAACAAGGTCTCCAAGCCATCCGGCACAAGAGAGTGAGGCTGCCCGAGTGGACGGTTTACTCCTCTAGGTTAGCAGATCTCTTAGTGGACGCGTACAAAGCCGGAGGACACCGTGAACCGCCTTGGAGGTGATTTCTTGGCCACACACCCCGAAAGTGTGTTGTGTCCGATGGCAATGGCATAATGGAGACTTTAGTCCACCTAGCAACAGGGGATGGAATCACTTCCTCATGGGCAAACGTGTACAACCTCTCGTAGAGTGTCAACTGTCATGACAGTCGTGCTCACGGTCGGGAGCGGCACGGACCCTCACTTGATTAGGGGTAAATGGCGGAGTGGTAAATGATGATAGGATGTACCCTTTGTCGAGTCTTAAACTCGGCACTAGTACTACCCGGTCCCTCACGAGCGTGGAATTCGATGGTGCAACACACGAAACACACAAGAACACACGATTTTAGAGAGGTTCAGTGCCTCTCGATGGAGAGTAATACCAAACGTCCCGTGTGTTATGTATTGCCTTTAGCAGATTGCTAATTGCGAGTTGGCAGAGAGTTTTCGGGAGGTCCCTACTCCTTCTTATATATCCGGGGAGCTAGGGTCACATGCAGAGTCCTAGTCGATTACACGGATTACATATTCGAAAGCTCTATCTCTAAGCTTTCCTTATTGATTCAGAGTCCTAACAGAATACAAATTGCTCCTTTACTTGTTACTCAAGTCATCATACGTTGGTCCTTATGCTCGTCTTATTTCCATACCGGTATATGGAATCTTCTCGTTATTCCATACCGGTCGTGGACCACTCTATGGGCCCTCTCTCGCTAGTCTTATCTCCATTGATTTGCTACCATATCTCTAATTATCCATTCCTTTAACATCTCGTATACCCACAAGGTAAGTATAGGACAGCAGCCCCCGAGTAATTTTTGATTTGACCTTGAATAAGAATGACCAGTCTTGTCCATGGTAAAATTAAAAAGAACTCCGATCTTCTCGTAATACTTCTTTTCTGTTGAAGATGACTTCAAAAAAGCCAAAAATATTAGCATTTTTCCTTCCATACCATCCAATTGGGTATGCAAAATTTCTGTATACTTCCTGCGATTTTCACAAATTGCTCTTAAAAAATGATCGATCGTTTGAATTCCTTTCAAATAATGCAAGAGTCCACTGGATGATTCTTCATTATTTCCTTCAATATCCAATTGGGTATAGCCTCCGACTCTTGAATCATTTGAATTCCTTTCAAATAATGCAAAAGTCCACTGGATGATTCTTCATTATTTCCTTCAATATTCAATATCTTCAGACCACTCCTTTCAATTTCTATTATTTCTGCTTCCCGCGATCTATACAGATCGCTCTTGAACACGAGTGCACCATTCAGGTGCACCCAATTGGTATAGCCCCCGACTCTTATATCATTTGAATATCACAAATAATGCAAGAGTCTTTCTTGAGAGACTATGCTTAATATGTTTCATCATATCGATTCCTTTCAGAATCTCTACTAAGAACATCTTCAGACCGGTCATACCGGTCATAGCTTCATATCTCCTGGAGATTCATATCAAATTAACATAGACCGCTTAAATCAGTCTAAATTCATAATCCGCTTAGTTAAATTTAACTAAGAAACAAAATCCTGGTTGATCGGACCAGTTTTTTCCCATTCTCTCACATCGATTCGAGTTTCCAAGGCGTATAATCTGCCGGATGATTAACACCCATAGCCTAAGGCATCCACTCTCAAAATTAAGTTAGGAAAGACCTAATCGTCTCCGATCTAACTCTTCCATACCTTGAAATGATTAAATTTAGCACTAACATTAGTCCAAGTATCTGAAAATTACATATTTCGGACCGCTTTTTTATTCACAAAAAAGCATTATACTAATCATGTCGACTTAATCCTTTTGGCCGTTCGGTCATAATTGCATAATCAAGCCTTTAATGAATATAAATCGTTGATGCCAAGTTTATTGGGTTATAAAAAACGGCCCAATAATTTTTCAGCCACCATGCCCAGCTCGGGTACCTATAAAAGAGACAAAGAATCGACCTAGGTCAAACCCATTCCCGAACTCCATACGCGCCCACAACGTCTCCTTGTTCTTCGGACAATGTGATCGCGCTCCTTCCTTTCCAAATAAACCAATCTCCAATTTCCCTTTTTCGATCTTCGGGATGGGCAAGAAGAAATCTGCTGCCAATCCTTCCTCTTCATCAGGCGTTCCTCGCGATCAAATTCCCTACGGCACCCAAGAATCGGGCGATAGCAAGATCACCGAAGCAACTCTCAGTGAGATGGTTCTTGATGGGATCCTTCCACCTCAACCCATCCTCAAGCTGGAGTGCCCCTACTCCCGATCAAATTCCATGGGCATAGACGACTCACATCAATTGGTACTAAAATCCTTTTTCCTTCGTGGTCTCAATCTCCCTTGTTGTTCCTTTTTCAGATGTCTACTCTTCTTTTATGGATGGGAATTAGTGAACTTAAACCCTAATTCCATTCCCCAAATAGCCTTTTTTATCCATCCTTGTGAGGCCTTCCTAGGAATCTGCCCTCACTTCAAATTCTTTCGTTATCTATTCCAAATCCATCCGCTCCCCTCCTCAACCAACCGTTCTGCAGTAGGGGGAGTGGGGATACAATGTTGGAGTGCTCGAGGAGTATTTTTCCCTGTCCTCCAACAACAGCTTGCCTAATTGGAAAAATGAGTGGTTTATCTCGCGACAATACCCAACCCGCTCTTCCCCCTTATAGAGCCAAGGTAGCTAGAGAACTCCCCACCCGGAGCTCGAAAGACATCGGGGAAGACCTCAAGCAGGATGAAGAAGTGATCGCCCCGCCGGCTAACCTCAAGTACCTGAAGGAAGTCAAGGGCGTCACATATAAGACTGTTCTTTGGAGTTTCATCGTCCGAGGGGTCCAACCACTCAAGAGGCAAGCCTCCCCGAGGATTTCGACGGAGCATCCCTTCCCGATCCGGAGCGCTTGAACAAACGACCGAAGAAAATGCTCCGGACCGAGTTTGATGAAGCAGGGTGCCGGAGGGTAGGATTGGCGTTCAGCACATCAAATCCTTGTGACCACTGTAAACATCCTTTTTCTCCCCGAATACCGGTATTTCAATCATCACCATTTTATTACTCATGTGTTTTTGATGAATGCAGAAGATGCATAACTATTTCAATCATCCCTGCAAATGATTCCCAAGAGAAGACTATGAAGTAAGCGCCGCTCCTGTTCCTGCCCGGACTAGTCCGCCACCCCCCACTCTTATTCAAGGGTCTTCGGACCGGTCTGTTCTTCCTCGGACCGGGCCAACCCCAAAGATCTCAAGGTCCGGAAAGGCTGTCCAAGCCCGCATTACAAGAATACGCACATCGACACTAAGCATTGGCAAGTTGGCAGCAATCCCCGCTTCCGTGCCGGGAGATACCCATACTCGAAGCGTAGAAAATTGAAGATCGGTGCAAGGAGCAAGAAGCCGTCGAAAGAGACCGCCAAGCTGCTCCGGTCACGTTTGAAGCAGCAGCCGCTGGCCGATCTCAAGGAGTTCCTCGGTTAACGGATTCCTCGGCCAATGTTCCCAAGAGGTCCCGGTATGGTATCCGAGATCGGTACTTCGGAAATGTTACAGGAGGGTCCGTTCCCACGCCGCAAGTCCCGCCAGCAGTGAATAGGAGCGCAGAAGATTCAAGCCGGGATACTCAAGGTCCTCCAGCTAATAAGAGCAAGACTTCCTTTGGCTTTAAGAAAGCCACTTCGTAAGTTTTTGTAACTCGATCTGTGTTAATACTCAACTAGTTTAAAATCATTATTGCATCATTCCAATCTTTCAACTCATTTCTTTTTCTTCTAGAACGCCTTCCAATCTTCAAGCCAGCATTGCTAGCTTGTTAAAAAATAAGCCCACCATGCCTTCTGCTAACCCCGCCATAATTAGTGGCGCAACATCAACTCCTACTCCTACGGCGCCAAGTACCGTAGGCACCTCCGAGAACAAGGGTGCAGCAAGCGCATAGGAAATCCCTCGCTGCCTCGATCGAAGAATAGACCTCTAAAGCGGTCGAAGAGCGGGTTGTCACCAAGGTCGGGTCAGTGACACGGTCATAAGTGACTTCTCGCCGCAGGCCACCCCTGTTCCAGGCCGCTCCCGAACTCCCATTGGGGTCGTTCCGGATTAAAGAAATTCCCCGCCGAGCAAGAACTACTCGAAAAGCTCCAGGTGCACTAAGGCTCGCCAAGATGGTGGTGGGTGACATGGAGATTGATAGGTCGAGCGGAGCCGGAAAGTTCATGGCAATCGCCTAGTGGGACTCCCTTCAAGAAGAGGAGGCCTTGAAGAAATTCTCCGACTCGACCAGGTATATCTTTACTCCTTACCCAGTCTTTTCCTTGCTTTTTATTCGTCATATTTTAATTTTTCCATTCAATTCATCTTCATTCCGGGTTCTTCTAAAGAATTCGGAAGCTAAGAGCGCCATCATAGCTCGTCTTGAAGAAGAGCTTCACCGGACTCGAGAACAGCTAGTTGAACTCGGATCCCGGACCGCTAGTCCGAAATCCAAAGAAGAAGATCTGCGGCGAAGGGAGGCAAATCTCATGAACACTCATCGCATGATGGAAGACCGCCGGCAGAGATCATCGGACTCCGGAAAGAGATCCGAGTAAGCCTAAACTTTAACCTTAATTTTCTTGCCTGTTCTTGTGATTATCCTAACCGGTCTGTCTATCTCAGCTCTTGAAGATCTTGTCGCCGCCCATAAATCGGCTGAAGAAGTTCTTTCCGAAAAGGCGGCCCCACAAGAACTAGCGCTTCAAGAGGGCTCCGAAGTTGAAGAAAAGCAAGCTGCTCGTATTGGAGAATTGGATGGCGAGCTTACTGCCAAGAATAATATTATGGCATAGACCCGTCGGTCTATAAGATGCTTGAAAATGAAAAATGACAAAGCTTGCCCGAAGACCGAGCTCGCAGAAGCGTTGGAAGCCGCCAAGTCCGCGCAGATGAAGAAGGAAAACGCCTTGAGGAGCGTGCATGAATCCGCCGACTTGCGCTCAAGACAAAAGAAGATGAAATTCAATGTCTCGTTGAACAGTGAAGCAAAGCTGAAAGCTTCTAATGTTAACATCAAAGGCAGATTCGAGCTTTGGACATCGGGCATAAGCGTAAGTCTCTTCCTCCTAAATTTTTTAGAGAACACCTTTTAATACCGGTCTGCACTTCTAATTTTTCTTTTACTTCTACTCTTTAGAGCTTGCGGCAAGTAATATGAGGATGCTCGAGTATCCGAACGGAGGTCAGCCCATCAATCAAGATGAAATGGACCTTGAAAGTGCAATTTGGGATGTTCCCCGAAGGATCAATGAGCACTCCAAGATGATCGCCATAGCGGGAGGAGGGCATATCGCCGCCATAATCCGGCTTCGGACTCCGATCGAAAACTGTGATTTTACTTTTATCCGAGTGAGCGCCCATCCGGAGACAACCGAGGATCGGTTCAATGAGTTAAGGAATTCACTCATTGGCACCGTCGATGAACTAGTTGAAGATGTTCCTCCGGACCCGACCGGCGTCCCGCTAAACGAAGCCGTGTCACTTCCCGCCTTGGACCAAGCTGCTCGAGATGCCGCCACGGCCTTCAAACAAACTGCAGAGGATGAATATGAAGATCTAGATGCCAATTTGATGCCTCCTCCCTCTGATTCTGAAGGGACAATTGATGATAGACCGGCGGAAGACCCCAAGACCGTAGACACCGGTGATTCCAGCGGGCCCTCCTAGTAGATGTTTATTATAGGACCGGTCTTTTGTATGCTAAACGGACATTTTTATCACAGTGCTTTGTAACTTAATGGCTATCCTTTTAATTGTGATGAAGTTTCAGTTTCCTTTCTCTTTTTCATCCCGGTTGACCAAAGTTTACCATCTTATCGCTACTAGATAAATTCTATACCTAAGCAATGATGGTTATTTCAGCTTAAACCAACTATGACTGAATACTGGCTCTAATCAGCACAGATTATAACGCATAGTAGTAGCTTACTTTAACAAAATCATGCTGGATAGAAAAAAACAACCAGTCTTTAAGGTTTAAGATTACATAATATCACAGATCGCTCTTTAACATAGCAGCCTACGAACCACTATTTCTCAAGAGATGTCTAAAATTTCTCTTCCTAAATATACCAATCGAAGCTAAAATGAAAGTAAATTAATTTACATAAACCTTTTCCATATAATCATTGGCTCTAATCAGCGCAAGATATAATTGATGGAAGCAGCCTTTATCCATATCGTATAGAATAAGCCTTGTTAAGATCAGTATAATCAACGCACATTCTTAACGCTTTAGTATTCTTCTTCGGTACAAGAACCGGATTGGCAAGCCAATCCAGATTATACACCTCCCAAATGAACTTAGTTGCTAATAATCTAGTAATCTCTTTCATGATCTCCTCCTTGCGGTCTTGAGCAGACCTCCGGAGCTTCGCTTGACTGGCTTCGCATCGAGACACACCAACGAGTGCATGCTCAATCTTCTCCCTATGAACACCCGGCAGGTCGGAAGGTTGCCATGCAAAGATATCCCTATTTTCCTGGAGGAAAAGATTGAGCGCGCTTTCCTATTTGTCCCCCGGGTCGGACCCGATGTGGGTGACCTTAGAGGGGTCTATCTCATCAAGCTGAATATTCTTGGAAGCGATTGCATCAGCCTTCACTTTCTCTTTGGCGATCTTCTTGGATGGAACTTCTTCTTCTAGCGGCGCCGGTGCCTCAAGGGCGCCCGCCGCCTCTCTAATCTCTCGGCGTTCTTCTTCGAATTGACCCGAGTTGCCAACTCGATGCTATGTACTTCACAAGCATACGCGGTCTTGATGTCGGACCGGAACGATAAGACTCCGTTGGGCCCTAGCATCCTCAGCATTAGATACTGGTAATTGAGGATGGCCATAAACTTAGCCAAGGCCGGTCTTTCCAAGTATGGCATCATATGCTCGAATCAATATCAGCCACCTGGAAGATGATGTTCTCCCTTCCGTAATTTTCTTTCATCCCAAAAGTTACTGGCGAGTAATCTGCCCTAAAGGATAACTCGTTTCGACCGGGTATTATACCATGAAACGGTGAAACGCTATGGTCCAAGTCTGCCACAGAGAGGCTAAGCTCCGGCATAGTTTTGGCAAAAAGTATGTCCGGACAGATCCCACCATCAATGAAAGTTCTCTTCGGACGTACCTTACGGACGATAGGCACCAGAATGAGTGGGTATCGACCAGCTCTAGGCAAGACCTCCGGATGATCGGCTCTCGCTGAACGTGATCGGCACCTCCGACCATCGCAGATATTCCGGGGTTGCGGGAGCAACGGCATAAACCTCCCCGAATGCCAATTTCCGCTTACGCTTTGACTCATATGTGTCGGCTCCTCCGTAAATGAAGTTCACCTCTCTCGGATGGTTCCTCGAAGCCTCCTTCATCATCTTCATCATCGTCGCGCTTCTTGTCTTTGCCCTTGTCATCCCGTTGATTGCGTTGTCCAGATCTGCGGTGCTACCTTCAACGCAAACGAAGCAAATAGTCTCGAGCAAGAAACGTTCTTTATTCTTATGATTCCACTACAAGAAAAAGGGGTGTTGCCACCGGTGATATTTAGTGGCAGTAGGGCCATATTAGTTGCAATACATCACAATAGCCACAAAACTCATTTCGTTGGAGACCGTGGCAAGTAGTAGTGTGGCAATAGGCTTTAGCAACCATTTTTTTTGTTTCGTTGCAACACCTATGGTTATTGCCACGAAATAAAATGTTGTAATCAATAGATTATGCAACAACATACTCTGTTGCAATAAATGCTTGTTGCAACGACATATAGTGGGTCCAAAAAAGAAGAAAAAAATATGCATATACATTCTCGAGCTAAGATTTTGCTGCAGACATGAGTCGAACTCAAGACCTTTATACTTGGGGGATTGTACTCTACAACTACACTAGTGTCACTATATATGACTATGATGGAAGTATTATTTTTTTATCATGTCTCATGGCGTGGAAATATTTGTGAGAAATTGTTGCAAAAGCTAAAAATCGTAGCAATAGATAGTGTGTGTTGCAACAACATCTTGATTGTGGCAATAACTTTCTTTCTATTGCAACAAAATTTCAAGATCTAATGCAACAAAATATTTTTGTTGCAGTTGAAACTATCTATTGCCACGACAACTCGATTATTGCAATAATGTTGGTATATTGCCACGAAAATATTGGGATTCATGGAACGATTATGCTTTCGTTGTAATAGACGCCCCTATTTCGTAACAATTATCATTTTGTTGCTATTGAGACACATGTCTTGCAACAAAATTTATGGTTTTTGCAACAAAAGCTATTTCGTGGCAATATTATACATGTATCGCAACCATAGATGCAAATTGTTGCAATAGGACCTATCTATCGCAACCCAAATTTTTTTGTTGTAAAGTGGCTCGTGGCAAAAGCCTAATTTTCTTGTAGTGTTCCCATGGTGATTCATGCAAGGCCCTTCCAGTAGGGCTTCAAACGAGACTTGTTCTCTTGGCCCTCACCTAGGTGGTGCAGGCCGGTCTCCTCCATGAGACCGGTCAACAGCCGCAACGAGGTTATCGGCCTTACGCTTGTTGTTCTTGGATCCATACTAGTTGCCATGGTCATACTTCGGCTCCTTCCCTTCGTTCCCGCGCAAATTGACCACGTTCGATTCTCCAGCAGCATAATGATCTACTATCTTGAAGCACTCGACGTCGTCATGGTAAGATTTCGGTTACGCCTACCGATCTTGTTCACCAATGCTTCACTTCGGACGCCGACTTGGAACGCCGCAATTATCTCGCTGATCGAGAACATTGGGGATTAAGGCCTTCTTAGTGCAAAAACGCCCGATGAAGTCCGTAAGCGAACCATCGGACTTCGCTTTCACAAGTCGCCTGAAAATTCTCAACGAATTTTTAGTAAGATCGACCCAAGAGGGAATAGATTTCTCGGGTAGAGATTGTAACCACAAGCGTCCGACCTGCTCCATGCACATGGGAAGATAGTTTGCTACCACAAAAGTGTCTCCTCCTGCTGACCGGATGACGAGTTATGTACATACGGTACCATTCAGCAAGGGAGCTTTCCATCATATTTGTCTATAGCTACGGGCTTAAATCCCCGGGGTACTTGCAAATGCGCAGATCTCACGTGAACACCGGGATTACGGAATATTC
Organism: Chloris gayana; assembly: GCA_031894775.1. Lineage (NCBI taxonomy): Eukaryota > Viridiplantae > Streptophyta > Magnoliopsida > Poales > Poaceae > Chloris > Chloris gayana. Next base: position 685,222 of record JAUNZO010001356.1, read on the forward strand.
GTCATCTTCCGGAACGGTCCACACCGGTGATGACGTACGACGTATGTAGTGTCCGTAATTATGATCCCTATCGTCGTTAGAGTAGTCATAGTAACGATCATCCTGGTTTCTAGCTCCACAACCATCTTGGCGATCATTGTTGCCTTGTTCCGGAGGAGGCGAAGGAGAAGGCGGAGGAGGGGGCGGAGGCGCCACTTGACGATTATTGTTATCTTGTCGAAGCTCCCCGTTTCTGTTCCTATTATCACGTCCCCGTCGGTCTCTATGGTCACGATGATCATCTCTTCTAGGCTGATCATCACGATGAGTGGACCGATTGCCACGCCCTCGATGATCATTGCGCCGACGGTTATCAACCGGAGGCGACGCGGAAGCAACCGGCCTATGCCTAATCGAACCGGTTGCTAGCGGGGAGGTGGAACGGGATCCTCCGGACGATCATCTACATGACCGGTCCGCCATCGGTCATCGTCTTCTTGTCTCCGCCGTTCTTCCACTCTTTCCGCCCGACGATCAATAAGCGCGTTACGAGCGTCACGATTTCCATTGATCGGTATGCGCAAATCCTGATCGGGAGCACGCTCGTGCTCATCCGAGATCGGGGTGTGTCGACATCCGATTCTCCCTCCGGAAGAAGCTCCTTCGGACCGGGTCCTCGCGTACCGGTCCGAATGCGAATGAGAGCGACTGGAAGATTCAGCTCGTCTTGCACAAGCTGATCGGTTTGCGGAGCAGCCACGTCTACCAAACTAAAAGCCGCTGTAATCTGGGTGTCGAATTGGACACTTCCACCGGGATAGTCTCTAGAATATGTTTCACCCCTACAATGTTATGGACCGGCGACGTGAAGACTCGAGCACCGTTTAATTTAACCTCCATGGAGCCCATATCGAACGCCCTACCGGAAGAGCAATGATGTCCGCCGCCGCGAGATCCACGTTCGTTATTATAACCTCGGTGAATTTTCTACCGCATCCCCGGGTTGCTCTGTCAAAGGTCCGGTAGCGGGCGGTGCCGTAGCAGGAACAGCCTCTCCATCTTGGTTGGTGCCAATGATATTTGCGCGAGGATTTGAAGCTCGTGGAGGTGGATATTCCCAATCTGTTCCGTATGCTCCACGCTGCCGGCGGTCCGCTTCATCTCTCGCCATCCTAGCCTTTTCGGCGGCAGCTTCCTCGGAGGTGAGTTCTCGAAGAACTAGGCCAGTCATAAACACTTGGAAGAAGGCTGGAGACCCTTCCCGAAAGTCATTATCAAGCTCGAGAGAGCTGCTTATTGCCACGGACCGGGTTCGGTCCGAAGCGCAAGCGGTCTCATGATTCACGCTAAAGCTGCGTCGGTCCCGCTGGGTTCCATACATAGAGTTTCGATCATGTTTGGTGATTGTGCTTCAAAAGCTGCGGCCGGATAGCGATCGGGATTCATCAAGCATAGCTTTCCGGCGGAATCGGCTCGAAGTCGAGGGACCCGAAGCGGATCGTGAAGCCGGGCGTGAAGTCGATATCGAATGAAGAAACCATCAAACTCGCTGGAAACTCGCGGGAGCCCTACCTAGCACGCCAAATGTCGAGCCTTAAACTCGGCACTAGAACTACTTGGTCCCTCACGAGCATGGAATTCGATGGTGCAACACACGAAACACACAAGAACACGAGATGTTTGACAGGTTCGGGCCTCTCAAAAGAGAGTAATACCCTATATCCTGTGTGTTTTGTATTGCCTTTAGAAGATTGCTAATTGCGAGTTGTCAAAGCATTTTCGGGGGTCCCTGCTCCTCCTTATATATCCGGGGAGCTAGGGTTACATACTGAGTCCTAGTCGATTACATGGATTACATATTCGGAAGCTCTATCTCTATGCCTTCCTTATTGATTCGAGTCCTAATAGACTATAAATTGCTCCTTTACTTGTTAATCAAGTCATCATCCGTCGGTCTTTATGCCCGCCTTATTTCCATACCGATATATGGAATATTCTGTTATTACATACTGGTCATGGACCACTCCGTAGGTCGTTTCCGCAGTCTTATCTTCATTGATTTGCTACCATATCTCTAATTATCCATTCCTTTAACATCTCGTATACCCATAAGGTAAATATACGACACTTCCACCATCGATAAAAGTTTTCTTTAGACGAGCCTTGTGAACGGTTGGAGCCAGAATGAGTGGGTATCAACCAGCTTTGGGCAAGACTTCGGATGATCAGCCCTACCGAAAGTAATTGGAACTTCGGACCATCGCAGGTACTCTAGAGTGGCGGGAGCTACAAAATTGATTTCTCTTAAAGAAAGCTTCGCTTGCGCGTGGATTAATAAGCATTGTATCCACCGTAGATCATGTTCACCTCTCGCTCCGGTTCCTGGAATCCTTCGCCTCCATCTTCCTTATCATGATCACGTTTTGCATGTTTAGCCTTATCATCCTTATAATTCCGTGGCCCGGACCGAGGGGCCGGTTCGAAGCATATGGAGCAAAATGCCTAAGTAAGAAGCACTCTTTATTTTTATGATTACCATTGTGAATCATGCATGTTCCTTCGAGCAAGTCTTCGACGTAAACTCGCTCCCTTGGTCCTCTCTTGGGAGATGCCTGGACGATCTCCACCATGTGTCCGCCCAACAGCAGCCACAAGATTGTCGACTTTGCGCTTATTGTTCCTGGGGCCGGACTGGTTCCCATGGTCTTGCTTTAGCTCCTTTCCTTTGTTCCCGCGCAGATTTACTACGTTAGACTCCCCAGCGAGTATAATCATCCGCCGCCTTGAAGCAATCCGACGCCGTCATGGTAAGATTTCAGTTTTTCCGACCGATCTTATGAACCAATGCTTGACTTCGATGCCGATTGGGGACTAAGGCTTTCTTGCTACGGAAACGCCGGATATAATCCGTGAGGGGTTCATCGGGCTTCGCTCCTGTTGAGGTCGAAGAAGTTTCTTGGCTTTTCGCAAGTCGCTTGAAAATTCCCCATCATTTTTTTAGTTAATTCACCCCAACACGAAATAGACTCCTTCCGCAGAGAATGAAACCATAACCGCCTAGCTGCTCCATGCACATAGGAAGATAATTAGCCATGACGAAGGTGTCGCCTCTTGTAGACCGCACAGCGGTTATGTACATGCGCAACCATTCAACCGGTGCAGCCTTGCGATCATACTTATCGATATTCCCGGGCTTAAATCCCTCGGGATATTTGCAAATACGAAGATCCCGTGAAAAGGCCGGGATAATCGAATACTCGTCATCCTCAAAACCGGTCCATACCGGTGATGGTGAGCGATGACTATAATGTCGATAGTTACGCTCGTGATTATCGTCGGATTCATCATCATAACGATCATCCCTTCATCTCACATTGGGGTTAGGCTGATTATCATTGTTTTCCCTCGGAGGCAAAGACGGAGGTGGAGGCAGCGGAGGTGGCGGCAACCTATCATTATTTTCACGTCTCTGCTCTCTGTCTCTCCTATCTCGATCAAGTCCTCGTCTGTCACGTCTACCGACGTGATGATCGTCCCTTCTTGATCGATCACCATGGCGCGTAGTTTAATCGTTATTTCGTGAGGATCTTCGACCGATGGCGGCACTATAGCTGCCTACCTTATACTCTATACCCCGGTCCGGGGTGGTGGTTCCGGCGGTCATCTTCATTATGCCTTTGCCGCTCTTCAACCCGCTACGCATGCGATCTATCAAGTTATTCCTTGTGTCTCGATTCTAGTTGATTGGGCCTCTTAAGTCCCGAGTAGGGGCTTGATCATGCGCATCGGCAATCGATCGTGTCTATTTCTTATCCTTCCGCTCGATGACGCTCCCTCGGACCGGGCCCTTCCATGTCGCTCCGATCGAGATTGAGATCGACTAGAAGATTCTTCTTGATCTTGAACCAACTGATTTGTTTGCAGAGCAGCCACATCAACTAGATTTAAAGCTCTTCTTAACCTAGGGGTCTGATTGAGTATCTCCTCCGGGATGTTTTCCTAGATTTGCTTAACACCCACAATATTGTGGACCGGCGAAGTAAATACCCGCGCGCCGTTGAGTTCAACTTCCAAGGCAACCATATTGAAGGCCCTACTCGAGCGATTCCTGTGCTTTCTAGCACGACAACCTCGACGATTGTTGTAAGAAGTGGAGTTTTTCGGCGCATTAGCAGCCGGGTTAGTCGCATTGGGAGCTCCATTAGGAGGAACTCCCGTACCAAGAGCCCTAGTGCGGGTAGTACCCGGTATGTTAGTTCCTGAAGGAAGACACGGAGCTGTTCCTGGCGGGAGAGATTGATCGCCCTAGCCATCCGTGTTTTTCGTGCATTTTCTTGCGGGCGTCCGTCCTCTCGCTTGCTTTGCTCTTCTTTCGGCTTCAGCCGCGGCTTCGATAAGATCAAGCTGAACAAGGACCGAGTCCAGCGTAAAGACTTGGAAAAGAGTCTCGGGGATGCTCTTCGAAGTTGTTTTCCGACTCACGTAAGTCACTCAACACTGCAGATTCGGTCGCGGCCAAGATCCGAGCCTCGATTGACCACACCAAGGGAAACCGGACCGGTCCGGTTGATCGCGGCAAGATGCTGGTAGCGTCATATCGGATGGAATCCAAAGTCGATACCAACATCGTATCCGGTGATCGTGCTAAGACAGCTGCGGCCGGTGACGAGCGGGATTCATCAAGTAAAGCTTGCCGAGTAGAATCAGCCTCGAAGTCGAGAGATCCAAAGCGGATTGTGAAGCCGGGTGTGAAGTCGACATCAAACGAAGAAGCCATCAACTCACTATGAACTCGCCGGGACCCCTTCCTGGTGCGTCAAATGTTGATTCTTAATCTCGACACTAGAACTACCCGGTCCCTCACGAGCGTGGAATTTGATGGTGCAACACACAAAACATACGAGAACACGAGATTTTAGATAGGTTCGAGGCCCCTCAAATTGAGAGTAGTACCCTACGTCCTGTATGTTTATAATAACCCTAAGAAATAAATTTGCATTTCATGTCATTGAGCATGATATCGTCATGCTGCATTTTCAAAGTCATTTGGTTGTGTGCAAAATGTGCATGTTAAAATTAAGTCTTTTATTTAATTTAACTTACTTCATTTAAAAAGAGTGCCAATGTAATAAATTAATGGGTTTAAAAACTTTTCCTGGTCAAGCATGTGATAACATGAGTTTTGAACATTTTTTTCCAAATTTTTATCACATTGGAAAATAGCCAAACCAATTGATTTAAATTCCAAAAATAGTTTTAAGTTTGAATTTTTATCTCAAAAAATGTTTAGAATTTGAACTTTAGCCTATAACGAAAAAGGTGCAAAAACCTTTTCTCTTCCACCCTAATTTTTCATGGAATATTTCGAGGTCCAGAATGGTGCTTTTCAATTATTTCTTTTGCCGGGGGTTTCTGCAAAAACAATTCCGAGCTTATCCCTTCCGACGTCTCTTTCCGCTCTACGCTGCTGCCGTCGTTCGTGGAATTTCTTCGGCCACGCGTCTAGCATCCCGAGTGCCACACAGCATGTCCTGTTGCCACTTCACCCTCAGCTCTCCCGGGATAAAGCTCAACACACGCTGCCTTCTCGTTTCTGTTTCCCCAAACAGCAACGCCGCCACCACCGCCATTCAGCCTCACCGCCACCGGGCCAGCTCCGGTCGTCCCCCAACCCAGCCACCACCATCCAAAGTTTCGCAAGCAACACCTACATCTCTCCGTGCCGTCCGTTCGCACCGGTCCCCTCCATCCGTGAGATCGAAGCTTATTTTCCCCGGAACGCCAACCCGGGTAACTCGCTGCCGCGCCTCCGAATTGCCAACGTCCGGTGAGCTTCCTCGGTTTCTTTTTGCTTGAGCACATGCGCAACCTTATGCTCTCTCTTTCGGTGACTTACCATCGAGCTTACTTCCCGTGTCCGACCGAATTCGATCGTTTATCTTCGAGCTCTGTTGGCCCATACCCGGAGCCATGGCTCAACCGGAGAAATCCTTGCTGTACCCTAAAAGCTAGCCCAAGAGGTGAGAGACTCTCCCCTATTTAAGTTGATCCAACCCTCCCCCACAACCAATGTGGGACTATTTCCAACACTCCACCCGCCGCCACCCCTGCTCGTCGACGAGCCCAATTTTCTCGGCCCTCTCCGGGGTCGACCACCCCCACACCGCTCTTGCCCATCCTCGATAGATGCTCCCAGCGCTTGTTCCCTCAAATTTCATCCACCATGACGAGCCCTAGTCGCCGCCGAAGGTTCGTGCTTGTTGTTTCTCATCGTCAACGTAGCTCCGGTCATCTTCCGGGGAGGTTGACCCCGCCATAGTGTTCAGCATGTTTCCCCGAGCATGAAGAGTATAATCTCGTCGAGGTTGGCCACGACCTGATCAACTCCGGCGTGGTGCCGCCTTGCTCCGGCCGCCACCCGCCATGGCTGGCCAGCCCGAGCTCTAGCTGGGCCGTAGGCGCGCATGGGCCACCCATCCATGGGCCTGAAGCAGTTTCGGCCCGAACCTATTTTATCTTTTTCGCGATTTATTTATTTTCAGGATTTGTGCAAACTTGTAAAATTCATAAAATATTCAGGAAAATTCAGAAAAATGTGAAACAAGTTTTGTTGGCTTCATAAATTTATGATCTATTTTATAGTTGATTCAAAATGTGCATTATGTTCCTGTATTTTTGTAGCTTTTCTAAAGTTAATCTCCTTGCTTTATTTATCTAAACTAATTAACTCTTGAATCTTAATTAGGGTTTTAATTTTTATAAACTTGTTTTTCTTTTAATGAAGAAGATACTGCAGATGAAAGTTTGTATTATTTTCTTTTCCATAAAAATGGCATCAACATTTATCATTTCATGCAATTGAGTATTCATCGTGCTCTGTCATCGCATGTCGTCATTCCATGTCATAGATGTGAATAGTGATTCTTCGATAGTTAATAATTCGCACATCGGTTGTCTCATATCATCATTTTCATGTGAATGCATCTCATTATTCTATGTTAACCATTCATATCGTTACTTTATGTTGTTTGTAGCGTAGACCTTAATTACTCATCATTGATCGTCGATGGCGTCATCGCATGTCATATCTTGCATGATCATGCATGCATGTTAGTAACTCACGATGTATCGTTAATTGTCGTAGAGCGCGAGGTCGTCCGACAGAAGGAAGGATCCCGAAGAGGTTGTGACATCCCCTCCGGGACACCCGAGGAATCGGTACGAGAGGGACACTCGACGAAGCGAGTTACAACATAAACATCATCTCATACAAGCGAGAATATATACACCATGGTATAATACAACCGGGTTTTTGAAATACACACATTCGTGCAGCGGAGATATAACATTATTGAAGTTTAACATCCTACGAGTATTCAGCGGAAGCTTGTTCTATATACAACCCAAAAGACTTTAAACGATCAACGTGATGCACTGAGCCCTTCGTACATCACGGGCCTCCCTCTTCACGGCGAGGGATACGTTCCCATTGGAGGGAACCTCCCTCCGGACATTGCTCCTCTTCCGGAAACTGCCATACAAGTCGTGGTAATACGACTCGTTCCCTGAAAGGTAACGAACAATCCCCGAGTATTCTAATACTCAGCAAGGCTGACCCGTCAACATGGCACGCTAAGGCCGACGCCTAATATGCAAAGGCTATTTGGCTGTGGGGTTTACTCCTTTGCGAAAAACAGCATTAAAGGGTGGGTCCTTATTTTCAGTATTTTAACTCACGTTGAGTTCATTAACCCTGGTGTTTGCAACCTATGAATATTGCATTCAAGTTTGCAACCAAGATAAAATAGATCATTATTCCTTTCATCTCTCATCTTCATCTTCCATATAATTTACTACGATGTGACGAGCTAAACAAGGGGTGCTCATTACTGCGAGGGACAGCGATTCCAATCGATTTTATACCAGCTGGCAAAACCCGACTACATGACGCATACACACCACACCGGTCGTATACGACAACTTTTCCCGCTAGCACTGACAGCAGACTAGCCATTTCCAACTCCCCGGAAGTATGGCGACTCCACGACTTCCCCGTGGCCGACCCATCTTCCTCCCGTGAGACTATCCTCTCACAAACAGCCGGTAAAAGAGAGCCGGCTACGCTACATCTCCGGGGCGGTAGGGTACATCAGCTTGTCTGGGCCCATGATACCAGCATGTAGTACGCTACGTTCAAACTTGTTCAACTAAGCCGACAACGGTACGGTGCTTGACCGACACGAGACGGGGCTACCACCTTGCAAGACCTTACTCCGTCTTTGCCCTTTCTCCTACGGGGCCCGTCCGGTCTCAACTTCATTAACACTCTTGTCATCTTAGTGTAATCACACAACCCTTAAAGCCTCCATGCTTTAAGATTCCCTAAACATCTACCGTTGCGACTATGAATTAAGCTTAGCCTCTATTGAGCTACCTGTACCGAGTATAGAATAAACAAACGGAAACCTACCATAATGCAACTAGGGTGTCAATCATTCCACTGACACCTAATGCACAAACATAATTGTAATATGTGATAAAGTAAAATATTTAAAAACATAGGTAGGATGCACCGGGCTTGCCTTGATACGGTTCGGAGTTAGCTTCCTCGGCGCGTGGATCGACCTCGAGATTCTCGTCTCCGACTCGACCTCGGTGGAACCTCGATCACCTCGGAACCTAGGTCAACCAACAATGCGTTGCGAATCACAATCATGTACTGCATCAATGTTCATGATAAAATTATGCAAGGTTTCATTAATTAAGTCCAATAATTAACAATTAATGATTAATGCTTCATCACCTTGGTTAATTAATAAATCAAGAATAAGCATGTTCATTAAGCAATAATTAACAATTGATTAAGCTGATTAATAAATGCTTAAACAAGGTTATCAATTATTAATTAGTCATGTTCCTTAATTAATTAATTAAGTTCACTAATCACTTAGGTATAATAATTAATAATTATTCTTGTTTATTAAGCAATAAATAAATCATTACTTTAAGTGACATGTGATAAAAGGCTAATAAATTGGAATCACATAAAATAATAGAGTTTAAGTTTAATTTTGAAAAAATACTTTTCATAATTAATTTCGTCTGCAGATATCTCCTCCATCTAATTAAATTATTTTTCTTCATTAAACATTTAATTGACATAAAATAATAACTTTTCTTTAAACATAGAAAATGAGTAAATACTATCTATGAAATAAATTAACTCAAAATAAATATTTTATTTCATAAATAAATATATCTTATTTTTCTGAGTCTAACAAACTTGGTTTTGCATTTTTTCGATTTTTACTGAATTTTCTACGAATTTTTGAAATTTTGAAACCCTTACGTGCCACACGCTGGGCCACGAGTGGGCCACACCAGATCCGCTTGTGACCACACGCGATCCAGCGCGTGTGGCGCACGAGAGACGGCGGCGCGGCCGCCGCACTTGGCCGACAGCGGCCCAAAGCTCGCCGCAAGACGACCTAGAGACTCTACTTGATGTGGCGAACCTCGCGGTGGTGACGCGCTCACACGAGCTCGACCGGAGACTAGTCAACGGCGAGAGGCGACCATGGCGAAACTCCGGCCATGGTGCGAGCTCGCTCTCTCGGACAAAAATTGGGGAAAATTAAGCTGGGAGCTTCTACGGAGCATAAGAAAGCTCGACGTGCTGCCCTAGAAGCATGAGCATGGGCTGAAAGTAGAGCTCACCGTGAGTGGCGGAGATGGCGGCGGTCGGACGTGAGGAAGACGGCCAAATTTGCGGTGACCTGTGGAGCAAAGTTGGTCGGGAGTTTCCAAGGATGTAGAGGATTGAGTTGCGCACGAGTGGATACAAAGAGGTTACGGAATAGCTCACCGGACGGTGCGAATTTTGAGGTTGCGGCGGAGCAACGCGGTGGCGGCCCGAGGAAGAAGATGACCTCTCTCGGACGGAAGGGAGGTGCTCAAGCTAATTGAACAGGTGGAGAAGCTTCACGGGGTCTTGGCGGAGCTCTTAGTGGTGATGGTTTGGACGGGGAGGAATCACAGCAGCACTGGCGACGGTGGGAGCCGGAGGGTGGCAATGGCGGTAAGAAAAGTGAGAGGGAGAGTGAGGGATAAGGCCGGGCGAGAGGGTCTTATCTCCGCTCGAGGCGGCACGGCGAGCGACCAAGCGGTGCACAAGCAGCTGCGTGGCGAAGCGTGGCTCCCGGCCGAGGCGGTGCGGCCGCGAGCGGCGCTGAGCGCGAGAGAGAGGAGAGGAAGAAGAGAGGCTGGCGTTGGGCCGGACACGGAAATTTTACAAAAAACCCCTTCGGCTTTCGGATAATTAAAAAGCAACCTTTCGGTGCTCTAAAAATTCCCAAATTTTTCAGGGGTGTTAAAGAAAGTATTTTAGGCATTTTTCCTATTAACTCCAGGTTAAGATTCCAAAACATTTTCGGATTGAAATTCATAGCCAAAATTAATAAAAGAAGCTTTGTTAATTTCTTACAAATATTTTCACAAAGCAAAAATAATTTTAGGGATTTTTATAAATCCTTATTTATGATACTTGAGCCATAGAAAATGTTTGAACATAAATTTTATTCTTATTTCATTTCTTTTTAAGCATTTCCTTTATTCTTTAGCTATTCGATATTTTATGTGTATGTTCTTAACATAAAATTTGATATCTTCAAAAATGCAACAACATGATGACATGAAATGCATTATTTTTCGAGAGTTGTTACAGCCCTCCCCCTTACAGGAATCTCATCCCGAGATTCACGATTGAAACGACTAGACGATAGTGCTAAAGAACTCGGGGTAGTTTGATCGAAGGAACTCCTCTTGCTCCCAAGTAGCTTCGACTTACGAGTGATTACTCCATTGGATGTTGTAGAACTTGATGGTCCGATGTCGAGTCACTCTATCCTTGGTGTCAAGAACTTTGACCGGTCATTCGTCATAGGTCAAGTCCAGTCTGTAACTATTCCACCTCGATCTGTCGGTATATCTACCGGTGGTTTCAAACACTTCTTCGGTTGAGATACATGAAATATGTTGTGTATACCCGACAAGTGTGCTTGGCAACTCCAAGCGATATGCTACAGCTCCACATCTTTCTAGGATTGGAAAAGGTCCAATGTATCGTGGTGTTAACTTGCCCTTGATTCCAAATCTTTGAACACCTTTGGTAGGAGATACTCGAAGATAGACTTGATCTCCAACTCTGAAATACTAACTCCCGACGTCTTTTATCGGTATAGCTGATCTGTCGAGATTTAGCCCGTTTAAGGTTCTGCTGAATGAGACGTACTTGTTCCTCTGCATCTCTTACTAGATCCGGTCCGAAGATTACTCTTTCTCCACTTTCGGACCAATTCAAAGGTGTGCGACAACTACGTCCATATAGAGCTTGAAACGGTGACATTCCTGCACTCTCTTGATAGGCTGTTATTGTAGGAGAACTCTGCTAACGGTAAACACTTCTCCCAATCTGTACCATAGGTTAAGACACATGCTCGAAGCATATCCTCGAGATATTGATTGATCCTTTCTGTACTGTCCATCTGTTTGAGGATGATATGCTTGAGCTTCGTATCAATCTCGTCCCCAATGATTCATGTAGTTGCTCCCAAAATCTGGAGACAAATTGTGTTCCTCTATCCGACATAATGGTCTTAGGCACTCCATGCAAACGAGAGAATTCGAGCAATGTACAGCTACGCATACTTCTCGGCGATGTACCGAGTATGCACCGGTATGAAGTGAGCAGACTTCGTCAACCTATCCACAATAACCCGAGATAGAGTCATGCTTTCGTGGGCTTAGTGGTAACCCAACGATGAAATCCGTGCTGACGTCTTCCCACTTCCATTCGGGAATACTCAAAGGTTGTAAGGTTCCTACTTGCTTCAAGTGCTCGGCTTTGACCCGCCGACGGACATCACATTCATTGACATACTTGGCGATTTCCCGCTTCATGCGTGTCCACCAAAATCTTTGCTTCGGATCTTGATACATCTTGTTGGTTCCGGCGTGAATAGAGTATTTGGACATATGAGCTTCATCCATTATCTTCTTACGAAGTGATAGATCTTTCGGTACTACCGATCAATTCTTAAACCAAATAACTCCTGCCTCGTCCTCTCTAAAGCATTTAACTTCACCTTTTTCGAGTCGTCTCCTTATGTGTCCCATACCAACACTTTTACGTTGCGCTGCCACCACTTCTTCATGAATGGTAGGAATAAGAGCCAAATTGGTTAAGGTTCCATACGGAATGATCCTAAGATTTGGTGCCTCGCCTTCGGATCGAGGTGCTTGAATCAAGAGTTGAGCCGTGAGACTATTGCAATGAACTTTGCGACTTAACGCATCAGCTACCACGTTTGCCTTGCACTGGGTGGTAGTGAATTTCCAGCAGATAATCCTTGATTAATTCTAACCATCTTCGTTCACGCATATTCAGATCTGCTTGGGTGAAGATGTACTTAAGACTCTTGTGGTCGGTGTATAAATGTACCAAATTACCCAAGAGATAGTGCCTCCAACCTTTCAATGCAAGAACCACTGCTTGCTAATTCCGGATCATGCGTAGGATAGTGTTCCTCATGACGCCTAAGTTGTCGAGAGGCATAGGTGATCACTCGACCTTCCTGCATTAGAACATATCCGAGCCCGGTGCCCGATGCATCACAAGTACACATCAAAGGGCTTCGTCGGATACTGGCTGAGCAAGTACGGGAGCTGTTGTCAGCAACTTCTTTAATGTTTGAAAAGCTTCTTCACATTCTTTGCTCCATACGTACTTCTTATCCTTTTCCAATAGCTTAGTCATCGGCTTGGCGATCTTTGAGAAATTTGGAATAAACCTTACGTAGTAACCTGCCAATCCTAAGAAACTTCGATCTGTGAGACAGGACTATGGTGGTTTTCAATCCAACACTTCTTGAACTTTGCCTGGATCAACGGCCACTCCTTCGGCTGATATCACATGACCTAGGAACGGCACTTCCTTCGACCAAAACTCACACTTGCTAAACTTAGCATATAGCTGATGATCCACGAGCCTTTGTAACACAACCCTTAAATGATCGGCATGTTCCTCTTCGACTTAGAGTAGATCAAGATGTCATCAATGAATACCACGACAAACTTGTCCAGCTCGAGGCATGAATATCGAATTCATGAGATACATGAAGTGTGCTTGGTGCATTAGTGAATCCAAAAGACATTACCGGTACTCATAAAGTCCATATCTTGTGGAGAATGCGGTCTTCGATATATTTTCAGCTCTTATCTTAATCGATGATATCCTGAGCGTAGATCTATCTTGGAGAAGACTTTAGCTCCCATTGGTTGATCAAACAAGATATCAATCCTCGGAAGAGGGTACTTGTTCTTGATGGTAACCGAATTCGGAGGTCTATAGTCCACACATAGCCTCAATGTCTTGTCCTTTTTCTTCACGAACAAGGCTGGGCATCCCCATGGCGATGAACTTGGACGTATATACCCCTTGTCCGATAATTCCTTTAGCTGCACCTTCAACTCTGCCGGTTCATTCGGCGGCATCCGATACTGGCCTTCTTGATATTGGTGCTTGTTCCAGGTTGTAACTATATCTTAAGCTCTACCGCTCGGTCCGGCGGTAGTCCCGGCAAGTCGTCCGGGAAGACATCCGGGTACTCACGGACTATGGGTATATCCTCCAGGACTCTTACCTATAGTCTTATTAACCATTGGCAGCATAGCTTGGGGAAGAGTTAAGAATAATCAATCCCGACCGTGAACAGGAGAGTTCGGATATACGGCTCGAGATGCTATATCCAATACTGCCTTATGAAAATTCATCCATTGCATGCCAATAATTGCATCTAACCCTTGCCCATCCAAGTATGATTAACGAAGTGGAATAAATCTTGCTACCCAATCTTAATGGCATATTGGCAACTTCTTCATTAGTAAGAATTTTACCCCCAGGCGTTGAAATGATGTGAGCACATAGCAACTTGGATGGCATGATGCGATGCTTAGCAACATATGACTTGTCGATGAAATTATGCGTAGCTCCCGAATCAAATAAAACCATAGCAGGATGATCAGCGATAGAAAACATACCCGCTAAGATTTGTCCTCCTTCGGGTAGCTCCTCGGCCGTAGTAAAGTTGGCACGGCCGATCTTCACTTGAGCATTCTTGGCCTGTGCTCTTGGCTGATTCTGCAGCTGTCCTTGAGGTCTAGGTGCATATGGTGCCTTACGAGGATATGGACAAGCTGCGGTAATAATGCCCTCGACAGCCACAATTGAAACATGGCGGTCCATTCTGCTGCGGTGCTTGACTCACCGGTGCGGGATTCTAAGTGTTTTGTTGCTGATAGGGCGGACGATATTGATTCGACCGCTGTTGCTTGAGATTGCTTGGGGTGGTTGAGGCTGCCGGTAGTAATTTGGACGAGAAGGTGTGTGCTGATAGCGCCGACCTGACGGTGCGGTATAGACCAGCCTGTACTTTGATGGTTCACCACTTCCTTGTCCAGATAGCCGGCCTCTTCTTGTTCTTCTCCGTCCGATGAAGGCGGATAGAATCTTCTAATGCGATAGCGTCACTCACAAAATCGGTGAAGCTATCTGTCTTGTTTAGCACCGGGCGTGACTGCAGCTTGGTACTCGGTCCTTCCTTGAACAGATTTTTCTTCTTGGCGTCGGTGTCCACATGTTCAGGGGCGTATTGAGCAAGACGATTAAATACCTTGGAGTAGGTATGCACATTCATGTCCCCTTGCTTCAGCGATAGGAATTCTTTCCTCTTCGATTCATCAGGCCTTACGGGATATGGTGCTCTCTGAAAGCTTTGGTAAACTCGGGCCATGAAACTTGATGTCCTATAGGAAACATTGCTTTGTAGTTGGCCCACCGGGCTCCGGCAAATCCTTGCAATTGCTTGGGAAGCGAAGAGGGTCTTCGATGATCCGTGCATGGGAACAATTCCAGCTTCGACTCAATGGTGCGAAGCCAGCTATCAGCTTCCAAGGGCTCACCCGCATCCGAGAAGACCGGGTGCGAACCGATAAGAAGTCCGAGAAAGTCACCCTTTCTTCCGGAGCATTCCGGCCTTGGTGACGTTCTGTGGAGCGATGTTGCGGACCAATTGCTCCAATAATTCTCGCTGTTCCGCGCGAGAATCCAGATCGACGGCGATAGCTCTGTGCCAAGGTCGGGGGTGGTGGTGGTGTTTCCGCCGCGCGTTGAGAACTCTCCGGCTCGTCACGTCTTCTTGTTCCAACCATTCTGTCCAAGAAAAGTTTACGTTAGACATCTTCATTCCAACATAATAACGAAAGAAACAGGAATACATAGATGAGGAATTCCTAATGAATCTTATGCAACAACCATCTTTATTAAAACAACCACCAAATCCATAAACACATGCTCATACATCCACGTTACAACGATTCCTAAGATACACTCATGCGTGGTTACATCACGCTCGTTATTTAACTAGCGCCTAATTTACATACTAGTTTTCTCACTTGCCACTAGCCAGCACTCTACTCTTCTTCGCGACGCTCGGACGTCACCTCTTGTCTCATGGAACTGCCTGTCTCGGATTCTACATCCTCTAGTCGTGGAATCTCTATGAAGTCTATGACTGAATCCACGTCCATTATCTCTTTAGGATCCTCCTCTTCTTCTTCGATTCAGCCTCCATAGGATTTTCCTGCACTATTGGTTCATCCTCGGGAGGTTGTTGTCCTATGGCTCCATTCGGTATTGCATTGTATGCTTGCAGTAGATCTTGCTCTAGCTGAGTGATCGGGGCATGTGCGTTTGCCAGTTGTTGATCCTTAAATTGAATCTGCCGCTCCTTGTTTAGCAAGCTGCGCCTCTCTAAGTGCTAACAACTCCTCCTTTTCCTGCAGTTGTCTCTCTAGTATGACTACACGAACATCCTCCCTTTGTCCTCTTACTTCACTAACACCGGTACTCGTGCTTGTCCATCTACTGTGGAGAAGTAAGAGTATCGGATACAAGTAGAAACTAATCCTACTATTTCAGCAAATCTTTTTATTCTAGCAACTGCATATATATATTACTACCACTTCCTTTTCATTAGTTATTGTTGGTACAACTCAAACCCACTTTTCCATACACTCCCTTCGACCAAACACCTGCTAGTACCCTATCTACATCCGACCTATGTCGGCAAAATGTGGCTATCCTCCTACATCGGTGAAAACACAACACAACTAAGCCGACGGCGCATGGCTATCGGCGTCCGACTCGACGTCCTCTGCTGGTGAGGCGGGTGGCGGCTCAAAGTCCATACCAGAGACCTCCTCGGCGTCGTCCGGTGGGACCTGGTGCTGCTGCTGCAACTGCTCAAACTGCTCAAGCGAGTGCATCGTGGTCGTGGATCGGTGCGTGGTGTGCACGGGCTAGTCCGTTGTAAAGTCCCTCCAGCTGACCCAGCTCAAGCTCTCTCTCGATCGGGTTCTCCACCACGTGGTTACGCTGGCTTGTCATCCTTGCCAACTCGGTCGCGTGCACCTCGTCGGTCCACGATAGCGGCGTCTCGCTCCTCGGTAACCGTGGTCAGCTGCGCGTCCAACGCGATAGCCGCCCCGCGGTAACCATCACGGTCCTGGGCCACCTCCGCCGGCTGCTCCTCCGGCTTGGCGATCCTGGCGTGGGACCTCCGAACCTCCTGGCAGTCCACGTGACAGCGGTGCTTCCAAGCACCCAGCTGTCGGTCCTGGCTCTGCGTCCGCAACTCTAGAATGTGGACCTACTTGCTCCAGCTCTGCGACACGTCCAACTCCCCGGAAGTATAGTGACTCCATGTGACATCCCCTCCGGGACACCCGGGAATCGGTACGAGATGGACACTCGACGAAGCGAGTTACAACAGAAACATCATCTCATACAAGCCAAAATATATACATCATGGTAGAATACAACCAAGTTTTCGAAATACAAACATTCGTGCGGCGGAAATATAACATTATTGAAGTTTAACAACCTACGAGTATTCAGCGGAAGCTTGTTCTATTATACAACTCAAAAGACTTTAACGATCAACGTGATGCCCCGAGCCCATCGTACATCACGGTCCTCTCTCTTCAAGGCGTGGGGATACGTTGCCACTTGAAGGGAACCTCCCTCCGGACATTGCTCCTCTTCGGGAAAACTGCCATACAAGTCGTGGTAGTACGACTCGTTCCCTGAAAGGTAACGAACAAACCACTGAGTATTCTAATACTCAGCAAGACTGACCAAGTCAACATGGCACGCTAAGGCCGACGCCTAGTATGCAAAGGCTTTACGGTCTGTGGGGTTTGCTCCTTTGCGAAAACAGCATTAAAGGGTGGGTCCTTACTTTCGGTATTTTAGCTCACGTTAAGTTCATTAGCCTTGGTGTTTGCAACCTATCACTATTGCAATCAAGTTTGCAAAACAAGATTAAATAGATCTTTAATCCTTTCATCTCTCATCTTCATCTTCCATATAATTTACTACGATGTGATGAGCTAAACAAGCGGTACTCATTGCTGCGAGGGATAGCGATTCGAATCGATTTTATACCAGTGGCAAAACCCGACTACACGACGTATATGCATCACACCGATCGTATACGACAACCTTTCCCACTAGCACTGACGGAAGACTAGCCGTTTCCAACTCCCCGGAAGTATGGCGACGCCACGACTTCCCTCGTAGTCGACCCATCTCCCTCCCGTGAGACTATCCTCTCACTAACGACCGAGTAAAGAGAGGCGGCTACGCTACATCTCTTGGGCGATAGGGTACATCAGCTTGCTGGGCCCATGATACCAGCATATAGTACGGTACGTTCAAACTTGTTCAACTAAGTCGACAACGGTACGGTCCTTGACCAGACTCGGACGGGGCTACCACCTTGCAAGACCACATCTCCGTCTTGCCCTTTCTCCTATGGGGCTCGTCCGGTCTCAACTTCATTAATACTCTCATCATCTTAGTGTCACACAAAACCCTTAAAGCCTCCATGCTTTAAGATTCCCTAAAACATCTACCGTTGCCACTATGATTAAGCTTATCCTCTATTGAGCTACCTGTACCAGTATAGCATAAACAAACGGAAACCTACCATAATGCAACTAGGGTATCAATCATTCCCTGACACCTAATGCACAAACATCACCGTACTATGTGATAAAGTAAAATATTTAAAAACATAGGTAGGATGCAACGGGGCTTGCCTTGATTACTGTTCGGAGTTAGCTTCCTCGACGGCTGGGTCGACTTCGAGATTCCCGGCTCCTAACTCGACCTCGGGTGGAACCTCGATCACTTCAGAACCTAGTCGACCGAGCAATGCGTTGCGAATCACCATCATGTATGCTTGAATGCTCATGATAAAATTATGCAAAGTTCCTTAATTAACTTCAGTAATTAATAATTAAATATCGAAGCTTAATCACCTTAGTTAATTAATAAATTAGGGATAAGTATGTTCATTAAACAATAATTAACTATTGATTATGCTGATTAACAAATGTTTAATCAAGGTCATTAAGTATTAATTAGTTCTGTTCCTTAATTAGTTAATTAAGTTCACTAATTATTCAGGTTTAACAATTAATAAATTATTCTGGTTTATTAAGCAATAAATAAATTATTACTCTAAAGGAAATGTGGTAAAAGCTAATAAATTAGAATCACATAAAATAATAGAGTTTAGGTTTAATTTTGGAAAAATAAATTTCATAATAACTTTCGTCTGCAGTATCTCCTTCGTCTAGTTAAATTATTTTTCTTCATTAAACACTTAATTAACATAAATTAATAGCTCTTCTTTAAACAAAGAAAGTGAATAAATACTATTTATAAAATAAATTTACTCAAAATAAACATTTTATTTCACAATTAAATAGATCTTATTTTTCTGAGTCTAACAAACTTGGTTTGGTATTTTTCCGATTTTTAATGAATTTTTTACGAATTTTTGAAATTTGAATTTGACTCGTGCCACACGGAAGGCCACGGGGTTGACACACCAAATCCACACGTGGCCACACGCGATCCCACGCGCGAGTGGCCCGCGGTGTGGCTTCGCCGCGGCGGCGACCAGCGGCGGCGCAACGGCCGGAGTTGGCTCGCGATGCTCCAAAACTCGCCGCGTGACCACCAAAACCTTCTACGGCGCATGGTGAACACGAGGGTGCGGACGCGCTCACATGAGCTCGACCCTAGCTACACAAGCGGCGAGATGCGGCCATGGCGAACCTCCGGCGAGGTGCGGAGCTCACCGTGGTCACCCAAATTAGGGAAAAACTCGCCACGAGTATCTACACCACATGGACAACGACGACGGAGGGTGGTGGAAGCTTGAGCACGGCCGAAGAGGGGTGCTCACCGTGAGTGGCGCGGACGGCGGCGACCGGACTCGCGGAAGAAGAGGAATTCCGTGACGACTCGTGGAAAGAACTCAAGTTTGAGTGGTGAAGGATGATGAGCAACACGTTACGCGGTGTAGAACAGAGAAATGAAGACAAATGGCTCACCAAGCAACGAAAATTTCGAGCCACGGCGGAGAGGGACCGACGGTGAGCTTTTCGGGAAACAACTCGATTCACCGGTTCCCGTGGAGTTGGAGGATGAGTGACGGCTCGAAGAGTGACAGGGGAGTCCGGCGGAGCTTGTAGTGGGTTTGGCTCGGACGGAGAGGGCACCGGAGCTTGCTGGCGTCGAGCTCCGAGAGGTGGCGGTGATCTTTGTGAGGTGTGGGGAGAGAATGAGGGAGAGGGAGGGATAAGCACGGCGGGGGGTACTTCCGGGTGTGGAGGCGGTAACGGCCGGGCAGGCGGATGCGCAAGCAGCTGCTGCGTGGCTGCACCGCCGGGAGGCGGTTCCGCCGCGGGCGGTGGTGAGAGCGGGGTGAGAGAGGGAGAGAGAAGAAGAGAGCGGCGCCGGGACGGCCACGGAAATTTTGCAAAAACGCCCTCGGGCTTTTGTAAAATTAAAAAGAGACCTTCCGGTGCTCCAAAAATTCCCAAATTTTTCAGGGGTTTAAATGGAAACATTTTAGGCATTTTTCCTGTTAAGACCAGGGTAAAATTCCAAATCATTTTTGGATTAAAAATTCATAGTTGAATTAATAAAAGACGCTTTGTTTATTTCTTGTAAATATTTTTACAAGGCAAAATAATTTTAGGAAATTTTCATAAATCTTTATTTATGACATTTGAGCCATAGGAAATATTAAACATAAATTTTCTGCTTATTTTATTTCTTTTAAACACTTCCTTTCTTCTTTATCTATTTTGTTATTTTATGTGTAGGTTATTAACTCAAAATTTGATATCCTCAAAATGCAACAATGTGATGACATGCTCATGACGACATGAAATACATTATTTTCTGAGAGTTGTTACAGCCCTCCCCCTTACAGGAATCTCGTCTCGAGATTCACGATCGAAACGACTAGGCGATAGTGCTAAAGAACTCGGGGTAGCTTGATCGAAGGAACTCCTCTTGCTCCCAAGTAGCTTCAGCTTCGATTGATTACTCCATTGGACCTTGTAGAACTTGATGGTCCGATGTCGAGTCACTCTATCCTTGGTATCGAGAACTTTGACCGGTCATTCGTCATAGGTCAAGTTTGGTCAGTAATCGTTCCACCTCGAGCTGTCGGTATATCCATTGGTGGTTTTAAACACTTCTTCGGTTGAGATACATGAAATATGTTATGAATACCTACCAAGTGTGAGGGCAATTCCAAACGATACGCCACGGCTCCACATCTTTCCGGGATTGGAAAAGGTCCAATGTATCGTGGTGCTAACTTGCCCTTGATCCCAAACCTTTGAACACCTTTGGTAGGAGATAGTCGAAGATAGACTTGATCTCCAACCTCGAAATACTAACTCTCGACGTCTTTTGTCGGTATAGCTGAGTCTGTCGAGATTTAGCCCTTTTAAGGTTCTCGCTGAATGAGACGTACTTGTTCCTCTCGCATCTCGTACTAGATCTAGTCCGAAGATTACTCTTTCCCCACTTTCGGACCAATTCAAGGGTGTACGGCAACTACGCCCATATAGAGCTTGGAACGGTAACATTCCGACACTCTCTTGATAGCTATTATTATAGGAGAACTCTGCCAACGGTAAACACTTCTCCCAATCTTTACCATAGGTCAAGACACATGCTCGGAGCATATCTTCGAGATATTGGTTGATCCTTTCTGTCCGTCCATCTGTTTGAGGATGATATGCCGAGCTTCGTATCAATTTCATTCCCAAGGATTCATGTAGTTGTTCCCAAAATCTGGAAACAAACTGCGTTCCTCTATCCGATATAATGGTCTTGGGCACTCCATGCAAACAGAGAATTCGAGCGATGTATAGCTCTGCATACTTCTCGGCGAGTGTACCATATATGTACCGGTATGAAGTGAGCAGACTTCGTCAACTCTGTCCACAATAACACGGATAGAGTCATGTTTCCGTGGGCTTAGTGGTAACCCAACGATGAAGTCCATGCTGATGTCTTCCCACTTCCATTCAGGAATACTTAAAGGTTGTAAGGGTCCTGCTTGCTTCAAGTGCTCGGCCTTGACCCGCCGACGGACATCACATTCATTGACATACTTGGCGATTTCTCGCTTCATGCGTGTCCACCAAAATCTTTGTTTCAGATCTTGATACATCTTATTGGTTCCAGGATGAATAGAGTATTTGGACATACGAGCTTCATCCATTATCTTCTTGCGAAGTGGTAGATCTTTCGGTACTACCAATCGATTCTTGAACCAAATAACTCCTGCCTCGTCCTCTCCGAAGCAGTTAACTTCACCCTTTCCGAGTCGTCTCCTTATGTGTCCTATACCAACACTTTTCCATTGCGCTGCTACCACTTCTTCACGAATGGTAGGAATCGGAGCCAAATTAGTCAAGGTTCCATACGGAATGATCCTAAGATTTGGCTCCTCACCTTCGAATGGAGGTGCTTGAATCAAAAGTTGAGCCGTGAGATTATTGCAATGGGCCTTGCGACTTAATGCATCAGCTACCACGTTTGCCTTGCCCGGGTGGTAGTGAATTTCCAGCTCATAATCCTTGATTAGTTCTAACCATCTTCGTTGACGCATATTCAGATCTGCTTGGGTGAAGATGTACTTAAGACTCTTGTGGTCGGTGTATAAATGTACCAAGTTACCCAAGAGATAGTGCCTCCAATCTTTCAATGCAAGAACCACTCGCTGCTAATTCCGGATCATGTGTGGGATAGTGTTCCTCATGACGCCTAAGTTGTCGAGAAGCATAGGCGATCACACGACCTTCCTGCATTAGAACATATCCGAGCCCCGTGCCCGATGCATCACAAGTACACATCAAAGGGCTTCGTCGGATCCGGTCGAGCAAGTACGGGAGCTGTTGTCAGTAACTTCTTTAATGTTTGAAAAGCTTCTTCACATTCTTTGCTCCATACGTACTTCTTATCCTTTTCCAATAGCTTAGTCATTGGCTTGGCGATCTTTGAGAAGTTTGGAATAAACCTCCTATAGTAACCAGACAGTCCCAAGAAACTCCCGATCTGCGAAACGGACTTCGGTGGTTTCCAATCCAACACTTCTTGAACTTTGCCGGGATCAACGGCCACTCCTTCGGCTGATATCACATGACCTAGGAACGGCACTTCCTTTAGCCAAAACTCACATTTGCTAAACTTAGCATAGAGTCGATGATCCCTGAGTCGTTGCAACACAACTCTTAAGTGATTGGCATGTTTCTCTCGCTGACTTAGAGTAGATCCGTCAATGAATACCACGACAAATTTGTCCAGCTCGGACATGAATACCGAATTCATGAGATACATGAAATGTGCTGGTGCATTGGTCAATCCAAAAGACATGACCAGGTACTCATAGAGTCCATATCTTGTGGAGAATGCAGTCTTCGGTATATCTTCGGCTCTTATCTTAATTTGATGATATCCTGAGCGAAGATCTATCTTAGAGAAAACCTTGGCTCCCATCAATTGGTCAAACAAGATATCAATCCTCGGAAGAGGGTACTTGTTCTTGATGGTGACCGAATTCGGAGGTCTAGAATCCACACATAGCCTCAATGTCTTGTCTTTCTTCTTCACGAACAAGGTCGGGCATCCCCAGTGGTGATGAACTTGGACGTATATATCCTTTGTCCAATAATTCCTTTAGTTGCACCTTCAATTCTGCCAGTTCATTTGGCGGCATCCGATACGGCCTTCTTGATATTGGTGCTTGTTCCACGCTGTAACTCTATCTTAAACTCTATCGCTCGGTCCGGCGGTAGTCCCGGCAAGTCGTCCGGAAAGACATCCGGATACTCACAGACTATGGGTATATCCTCCGGACTCTTACCTATAGTCTTATTGACCATTGGCAGCATAGCTTGAGGAAAAGTTAAGAGCAAGCAATCTCGACCATGAACAGGGAGTTCGGATATATGGCTCGAGATGCTATATCCAATACTCGCCTTATGGAAATTGATCCATTGCATGCCAATAATTGCATCTAACCCTTGCCCATCCGAGTATGATTAACGAAGTAGAATAAACCTTGCTACCCAATCGTAATGGCATATTGGCAGCTGCTTCATTTGTAAGAATTTTACCGCCAGGTGTTGAGATAATATGTGTCCATGTCAACTTAGATGGTGTGATGCAATGCTTAGCAATATATGACTTGCTGATGAAATTATGCGTAGCTCCCGAATCAAATAAAACCATAGCAGGATGATCAGCGATAGAAAACATACCCGCCAAGATTTGTCCTCCTTCGGGTAGCTCCTCGACCTGTAGTAAAGTTGGCACGGCCGATCTTCACTTGAGCATTCTTGGCTGGTGCCCTCGGTTGGTTCTGCGGCTGTCCTTGAGGTCTAGGTGCATATGGTGCCTTTTGAGGATATGGAAAACTGCGGTAATAATGTCCTGAATCGCCACAATTGAAACATGGCGGTCCATTCTGCTGCGGTGCTTGACTCACCGGTCCGGGATTACGAGTATTCTGTTGCTGATAGGGCGGACGATACTCGATTCGACCGCTGTTGCTGAGATTGCTGGGGTGGTTGAGACTGCCGGTAGTAATTGGGACGTGAGGGTGTATGCTGATAATGCTGACTCGACGGTGCGGTGTAGACCAGCTCTGTATTTTGATGGTCCGCCACTTCCTTGTCCGAGTAGCCGGCCTCTTCTTGTTCTTCTTCGTCCGATGAAGACGGATAGAATCTTCCGGAGCGATAGCATCACTCACAAAGTCGGTGAAGCTGTCGGTCTTGTTCAACACCAAGCGAGACTGCAGCTTGGTACTCATTCCCTCCTTGAACAGATTCTTCTTCTTGGCATCTGTGTCCACATGTTCAGGGGCATATTGAGCAAGACGGTTAAATACCTTGGAGTAGGTATGCACATTCATGTCCCCTTGCTTCAGCGATAGGAACTCTTTCCTCTTCGATTGATTAAGCCTTCGGGATATGGTGCTCTCTCGAAGGCTTTGGTGAACTCAGCCCATGAAACTTTATGTCCTGGAGGAAACATCGCCTTGTAGTTGGCCCACCAGGCTCCAGTAAATCCTTGCAATTGCTAGGAAGCGAAGAGGGTCTTCCGATGATCCGTGCATGGGAACAATTCCAGCTTCGATTCAATGGTACGAAGCCGGTGGTCGGCTTCCAAGGTTTCACCCGCATCCGAGAAGACCGGGGGCGAACCGATAAGAAGTCCGAGAAAGTCACCCTTTCTTCCGGTGCATTGGGGCCCTAGTGACGTTCCTGTGGAGCGGTGTTGCGGACCAATTGCTCCAATAATTCTCGCTGCTCCGCGCGAGAATCCAGATACAGCAACGATGGCCTGTGCCGATGTCGGGGGTGGTGGTGGTGTTCCCGCCCCGCGTTGAGAACTCTCCGGCCCATCACGTCTCCTTGTTCCAACCATTCTGTCCAAGAAAAGTTTACGTTAGACATCTTCATTCCAACATAATAATGGATGAAACAGGAATACATAGATGAGGAATTCCCAATTACTCTTATGCAACAATCCATCTTTATTAAAATAACCACCAAATCCATAAACACATGCTCATACATCCACGTTACAACGGTTCCTAAGATACACTCATGCGTGGTTACATCACGCTCGTTATTTAACTAGCGCCTAATTTACATACTAGTTTTCTCACTTGCTACTAGCTAGCACTCTACTCTTCTTCGCGACGCCTAGACGTCACCTCCTGGCTTAGGGAACTGCCTGTCTCGGATTCCGCATCCTCTAGTCGTGGAATCTCCGTGAAGTCTATGACTGAATCCACGTCCATTATCTCCTCAGGATCCTCCTCTTCTTCTTCGATTCAGCCTCCATAGGATTTTCCTGCACTATTGGTTCATCCTCCGGAGGTTGTTGTCCTATTGCTTCATTCGGTATTGCATTGTGTGCTTGCGGTAGATCTTGCTCTAGCCGAGTGATCGGTGCATGTGCTTTTGCCAGCTGTTGATCCTTAAATTGAATCTGCTGGTCCTTGTTTAGCAACTGCGCCTCTCTAAGTGCTAACAACTCCTCCTTTTCCTGCAGCTGTCTCTCCAGCCTGATTACACGAACATCCTCCCTTTGTCCTCTTACTTCACTCACACCAGTACTCGTGCTCGTCCATCTCTGTGGAGAAGTAAGAGTATCGGATACATGTAGAAACTAACCCTAATATTTCAACAAATCTTTTTATTCTATCAACTGCGTATATATATATATTACTACCACTTCCTTTCCATTAGTTATTGTTGGTACAACTCAAACCCACTTTTCATACACTCCCAACTGCCCGAACACCTGCTAGTACCCTATCTACATCCGACCTACGTCGGCAAAATGTGGCTATCCTCCTACAACGGTGAAAACACACACAGCTAAGCCGATGGCGCTCGGCTGTCGGCGTCCGACTCGACGTCCTCTGCGGGTGAGGCGGGTGGTCGCTCGTAGTCCATCCCGAGAGACCTCCTCGGCGTTGTCCGGTGGACCCTGCTGCTCGCTGCTGCTGCTGCAACTGCTCGAACTGCTCAACCGGTGCGTCGTGGTCGTGGAGCGGTGCGTGGTGTGCCTCGGCTATCCCGTCAAACATCGCCTCGATCTAAGCCATCTGGTCCTGTACCACGATCGGTGTATGCACAACGTGGTTACGCTGCGCTGTCATCTGCTCCAACCGTAGCTCGTGCTCGTCGTTTGCCTCGCGAGCGGCGTCACGCTCCTCGGTGACGGTGGTCAGCTGTGCGTCCAAAGCTATGGCCGCCCCGTGAAACTCGTCACGTCCTGTGTCACCTCCACCAGCTGCTCCTCCAGCTCGGCGATCCTAGCGTGGGACCTCCGAACCTCCCGGCAGTCCACTCGGCAGCGGTGCTTCCAAGCACCCAAGCTGTCGGTCCTGCCTCTGCGTCCTCAACTCCAAGCCGTGGATCCGCTGCTCCAACTCAGCAACGCGTGCAGCCCCTGTGTCCTCCTCCTCCTAGGCGCGCTTCCTACCGCGAGTCACCGGCATCTGCGGGGAACATGTTTCAACTAGTTAAACACTTCTTCCCACGAAGAAAACGAACGAAGTAACCTATACGAGTACTACGAAACTAGCTAAGTACATACCCTAATATTTATTTAGTGCATAATATGACATGATGCATGCTCGTGAACTAACTATACGTACCATAGTATAGAAAACTACGACGAATAGTTAGCTCTTCCCAAACCCGAACGTCGAACCGTTAGTAAAAATCTAACTATTCTACATCCTTATAGGGCTCCGTACTCTCTCGTTGTCTATCGTACTAACGTGTTAAGTTTTGAAAATAGGCTTGTAATGATGTGTTGTTGCCTCCGAACCGCTCCGATACCAGCTGTGACATCCCCTCTAGGACACCCGGGAATCGGTACGAGAGGGACACTCGACGAAGCGAGTTACAACAGAAACATCATCTCATACAAGCCGAATATATACATCATGGTATAATACAACCAAATTTTTGAAATACAAACATTCGTGTAGCGGAAATATAACATTATTGAAGTTTAACAACCTACGAGTATTCAGCGGAAGCTTGTTCTATTATACAACTCAAAAGACTTTAACGATCAACGTGATGCACCTGAGCCCTTCGTACATCACGATCCTCTCTCTTCAAGGCGTGGGGATACGTTGCCACCGAAGGGAACCTCCCTCCGGACATTGCTCCTCTTCGGGAAACTGCCATACAAGTCGTGGTAGTACGACTCGTTCCCCGAAAGGTAACGAACAAACCCTGTGTATTCTAATACTCAGCAAGACCGACCCGTCAACATGGCACGCTAAGGCCGACGCCTAGTATGCAAAGGCTTTACGTCTGTGGGGTTTACTTCTTTGCGAAACAAGCATTAAAGGGTGGGTCCTTACTTTCGGTATTTTACCTCATTTAAGTTCATTAGCCTTGGTGTTTGCAATCTATCACTATTGCAATCAAGTTTGCAAAACAAGATTAAATAGATCTTTAATCCTTTCATCTCTCATCTTCATCTTCCATATAATTTACTAAGATGTGACGAGCTAAACCAGCGGTACTCATTACTGCGAGGGATAGCGATTCGAATCGATTTTATACCAGCTGGCACAACCCGACTACACGACGTATACGCATCACACCGATCGTATACGACAACCTTTCCCGCTAGCACCCGACGGAAGACTAGCCGTTTCCAACTCCCCGGAAGTATGGCGACGCCACGACTTCCCTCGTCGTCGACCCATCTCCCTCCCATGAGACTATCCTCTCACTAACAGCCAGTAAAAGAGAGCCGGCTACGCTACATCTCCGGGGCGATAGGGTACATCAGCTTGCCGGGCCCATGATACCAGCATGTAGTACGGTACGTTCAAACTTGTTCAACTAAGCCGACAACGGTACGGTCCTTGACCGACTCGGACGGGGCTACCACCTTGCAAGACCTCATCTCCGTCTTGCCCTTTCTCCTACGGGGCCCGTCCGGTCACAACTTCATTAATACTCTCATCATCTTAGTGTCACACAAAACTCTTAAAGCCTCCATGCTTTAAGATTCCCTAAAACATCTACCGTTGCCACTATGCATTAAGCTTAGAGCCTCTATTGAGCTACCTGTACCGAGTATAGCATAAACAAACGGAAACCTACCATAATGCAACTAGGGTATCAATCATTCCTTGACACCTAATGCACAAACATAAGCTGTACTATGTGATAAAGTAAAATATTTAAAAACATAGGTAGGATGCACCGGGGCTTGCCTTGATTCTGTCCGGAGTTAGCTTCCTCGACGGCTGGGTCAACTTCGAGATTCCGGCTCTGACTCGACCTCGGGTGGAACCTCGATCACTTCGAACCTAGTCGACCAGCAATGCGTTGCGAATCACCATCATGTATGCATGAATGCTCATGATAAAATTATGCAAAGTTCCTTAATTAACTTCAGTAATTAATAATTAAATATCGAAGCTTAATCACCTTAGTTAATTAATAAATGTTTAATCAAGGTAAGTATTTTCATTAAACAATAATTAACTATTGATTATACTTGATTAACAAATGTTTAATCAAGGTCATTAAGTATTAATTAGTTTTGTTCCTTAATTAGTTAATTAAGTTCACTAATTATTCAGGTTTAACAATTAATAATTTATTCTGGTTTATTAAGCAATAAATAAATTATTACTCTAAAGGAAATGTGGTAAAAGCTAATAAATTAGAATCACATAAAATAATAGAGTTTAGGTTTAATTTTGGAAAAATAAATTTCATAATAACTTTTGTCTGCAGTATCTCCTTCATCTAGTTAAATTATTTTTCTTCATTAAACACTTAATTAACGTAAATTAATAGCTCTTCTTTAAACAAAGAAAGTGATTAAATACTATTTATAAAATAAATTTACTCAAAATAAAGATTTTATTTCACAAATAAATAGATCTTATTTTTCTGAGTCTAACAAACTTGGTTTGGTATTTTTCTGATTTTTAATGAATTTTCTATGAATTTTTGAAATTTGAATTTGACTCTGTGCCACACGGAAGGCCATAGGGTTGACACACCAAATCCGCACGTGGCCACACGCGATCCCACGCGCGTGTGGCCCTCGGTGTGGCTTCGCCGCGAGGGCGACCAGCGGCGGCGCAACGGCCGGAATTGGCCTGCGATGCTCCAAAACTTGCCGCGTGACCACCAAAACCTTCTACGGCGCATGGCGAACACGAGGGTGCGGACGCGCTCACATGAGCTCGACCCTAGCTACACCGGCGGCGAGATGCGGCCATGGCGAACCTCCGGTGAGGTGCGGAGCTCACCGTGGTCGCCCAAAATTAGGGAAAAACTCGCCACGAGTATCTACACCACATGGACAACGACGACGAGAGGATGGTGGAAGCTTGAGCACGGCCGGAGAGGGGTGCTCACCGTGAGTGGTGCGGACGGCGGCGACCGGACTCGCGGAAGAAGAGGAATTCCGTGACGACTCGTGGAAAGAACTCAAGTTTGAGTGGTGAAGGATCATGAGCAACACGTTACGCAGTGTAGAACAGAGAAATGAAGACAAATGGCTCACCAAGCAATGAAAATTTCGAGCCTCGGCGGAGAGGGACCGACGGTGAGCTTTTCGGAAACAACTCGATTCACCTGGTTCCCGTGGAGTTGGAGGATGAGTGACGGCTCGAAGAGTGACAGGGAGTCCGGCGGAGCTTGCGGTGGGTTTGGCTCGGACGGAGAGGCACCGGAGCTTGCCGGCGTCGAGCTCCGGAGGTGGCGGTGATGGTGTGAGGTGTGGGGAGAGAATGAGGGACGAGGGAGGGATAAGCACGGCGGGGGGGGGTACATCCCGGGTGTGGAGGCGGTAACGGCCGAGGCGGGCAGCTGCGCAAGCAGCTGCTTAGCTGCTGCGTGGCTGCACCGCCGGGAGGCGGTTCCGCCGCGAGCGAGTGGTGAGAGCGGGGTGAGAGAGGGAGCGAGAAGAAAAGATCGGCGCCGGGACGGCCCTAGAAATTTTGCAAAAACACCCCCGGGCTTTTGTAAAATTAAAAAGAGACCTTCCGGTGCTCCAAAAATTCCCAAATTTTTCAGGGGTTTAAATGGAAACATTTTAGGCATTTTTCCTGTTAAGACCAGGGTAAAACTCCAAATCATTTTTGGATTAAAAATTCATAGTTAAATTAATAAAAGAAGCTTTGTTTATTTCTTGTAAATATTTTTACAAGACAAAATAATTTCAGAAAATTTTCATAAATCTTTATTTATGACATTTGAGCCATAGGAAATATTAAACATGAATTTTCTGCTTATTTTATTTCTTTTTAACACTTCCTTTCTTCTTTATCTATTTTGTTATTTTATGTGTAGGTTATTAACACAAAATTTGATATCCTCAAAATGCAACAATGTGATGACATGCTCATGATGACATGAAATGCATTATTTTCTCGAGAGTTGTTACACTCCACGACTTCCCTCGTGGCCGACCCATCTTCCTCGAGTGAGACTATCCTCTCACTAACAGTCGGTAAAGAGAGCCGGCTACGCTACATCTCTAGGGCGGTAGGGTACATCAGCTTGCTCGGGCCCATGATACCAGCATGTAGTACGCTACGTTCAAACTTGTTCAACGAAGCCGACAACGGTACGGTCCTTGACCAGACTCGGACGGGGCTACCACCTTGCAAGACCTTACTCCGTCTTTGCCCTTTCTCCTACGGGGCCCATCCGGTCTCAACTTCATTAACACTCTTGTCATCTTAGTGTAAGCACACAACCATTAAAGCCTCCATGCTTTAAGATTCCCTAAACATCTACCGTTGCGACTATGAATTAAGCTTAGCCTCTATTGAGCTACCTGTACCGAGTATAGAATAAACAAACGGAAACCTACCATAATGCAACTAGGGTGTCAATCATTCCCTAACACCTAATGCACAAACATAATTGTACTATGTGATAAAGTAAAATATTTAAAAACATAGGTAGGATGCACTCGGGCTTGCCTTGATATGGTTCGGAGCTAGCTTCCTCGGCGCGTGGATCGACCTCGAGATTCCCGTCTCCTGACTCGACCTACGGTGGAACCTCGATCACCTCGAAACCTAGGTCGACCAACAATGCGTTGCGAATCACAATCATGTATGCATGAATGTTCATGATAAAATTATGCAAGGTTTCATTAACTAAGTCCAATAATTAACAATTAATGATTAATGCTTCATCACTTTGGTTAACTAATAAATCAAGAATAAGCATGTTCATTAAGCAATAATTGACAATTGATTAAGCTGATTAATAAATGCTTAAACAAGGTTATCAATTATTAATTAGTCCTGTTCCTTAATTAATTAATTAACTTCACTAATCACTTAGGTTTAATAATTAATAATTATTCTTGTTTATTAACCAATAAATAAATCATTACTTTAAGTGACATGTGATAAAAGGCTAATAAATTGGAATCACATAAAATAATAGAGTTTAATTTTAATTTTGAAAAAATACTTTTCAAAATTAATTTCGTCTACAGTATCTCCTTCATCTAATTAAATTATTTTTCTTCATAAACATATAATTAACATAAAATAATAACTTTCCTTTAAACATAGAAAATGAGTAAATACTATCTATGAAATAAATTAACTCAAAATAAATATTTTATTTCATAAATAAATAGATCTTATTTTTCTGAGTCTAACAAACTTGGTTTTGCATTTTTCTGATTTTTATTGAATTTTCTACGAAATTTTGAAATTTTGAAACCCTTCGTGCCACACGCCGGGCCACGAGTGGGCCACACCAGATCCGCTCGTGGCCACACGCGATCCAGCCGCGTGTGGCCCGCGGTGTGGCGCCACCGCGGCGCACAGAGACGGCGGCGCGGCCGCCGGACTTGGCCGTCGCCGGCCCAAAGCTCGCCGCAAGACGACCTAGAGACTCTACTTGATGCGGCGAACCTCATCGGTGGTGACGCGCTCACACGAGCTCGGCCGGAGACTAGTCAATGGCGAGAGGCGACCATGGCGGAAACTCCAGCCATGGCGCGAGCTCGCTCTATCGGACAAAAATTGGGGAAAATTAAGCTAGGAGCTTCTACAGAGCATAAGCACGCTCGACGTGCTCGCTACACCGTGGGTAGAAAGTAGAGCTCACCGTTAGTGGCGGAGATGGCGGCGGTCGGACGTGAGGAAGACAGCCAAACTTGCGGTGACCTGTGGAGCAAAGTGGGTCGGGAGTGTCCAAGGATGTAGAGGATTGAGTTGCGCACGAGTGGATACAAAGAGGTTACGGAATAGCTCACCGGACAGGTGCGAATTTTGAGGTCGCGGCGGAGGAACGCGGTGGCGGCCCGAGGATGAAGATGACCTCGCCCGGACGGAAGGGAGGTGCTCAAGTTAATTGAACAGGTGGAGAAGCTTCACGGGGTCCCGGCGGAGCTCTTAGTGGTGATGGTTTGGACAGGGAGGAACCGAGAGCAGCATGGCGACGGTGGGAGCCGGAGGGTGGCAATGGCGGTAAGAAAAGTGAGAGGAGAGTGAGGGATAAGGCTGGGTAGAGGGTCTTATCTCCGCCTCGAGGCGGCACGGCGAGCAGCCAAGCAGCTGCGCAAGCAGCTGCGTGGCGAAGGCGTGGTGCCTCGGCCGAGCGCGGGAGAGAGAGGAGAGGAAGAAGAGAGGTCGGCGTTGGGCCGGACACGGAAATTTTACAAAAAACCCCTTCGGCTTTCAGATAATTAAAAAGCAACCTTCCGGTGCTCTAAAAATTCCCAAATTTTTCAGGGGTGTTAAAGAAAGTATTTTAGGCATTTTTCCTATTAAGTCCAGGTTAAGATTCCAAAACATTTTTGGATTAAAATTCATAGCCAAAATTAATAAAAGAAGCTTTGTTAATTTCTTACAAATATTTTCACAAAGCAAAAATAATTTTAGGGATTTTTATAAATCCTTATTTATGATACTTGAGCCATAGAAAATGTTTGAACATAAATTTTATTCTTATTTCATTTCTTTTTAAGCATTTCCTTTATTCTTTAGCTATTCCGATATTTTATGTGTATGTTCTTAACATAAAATTTGATATCTTCAAAAATGCAACAACATGATGAAATGCTCATGATGACATGAAATGCATTATTTTTCCGAGAGTTGTTACAGAGGTGACCGTGGAAGTCAACTACATCGAAGAATCATGGATCGTGAAGTCATCCGGCAAGTAGCCGAGGTGAATCAAGAAGGAGAGATCATCGACGCCGACGCCGCACCGAGCAAACCTAACCATGCTGCGAGTAAAGGAAACTCCTGGTGCATCCTGCCTATGTTTTAAAGTCTTTTACTTTTATCACAGTAGCTAGGTTATGTTTGTGCACTAAGTGATAGGGATTGATTGACATCCTAAATGCATGAGTTAAGATTCCTTTATTCGTGATATACTCGGTACAGGTAGTTCGATAAGATGCTATGCTTAATTCGTAGTCACAACGGTAGTTGTTAGGTGATCTTAAAGTATGGAGGCTTTAAGTGTTTGTTGTTGCTGTTCTTAAGCTAAAGAGGATGTTGATAAAATTGAGACCGGACAGGCCCCGTAGGGGAAAGGGCAAAGACGAGGTCTTGCAAGGTGGTAGCCCCGTTTGTGTCGATCAAGGATCGTACCGTTGTTGGTTGTGCTTGAGCAAGTATTGAACGTACCAATCTACATGCTAGTGTTTATGGGCCCGAGTAAGCCGATGTACCCTAACTCTCCGAGTGGTTCGACGTAGCCAACTTTCTTTGCTGGTGGTGTTTGTTTATTTTGAGACGAGGTCTCCCTAGGAGGGGATTGGTGGTCGCTCACGGATAACGTCGAGGACGGTTATCACCTGGGGTCTCCATATTCCCGGGGAGTTGGAAACGGACCGGCCTCTATCGGGAGTTATCGGGAAAGTTTGTCGTATACGACCAATGCGGTGCGTATATGTTGTGTAGTCGGGTTTTCCTAGCTGGTGAAATCGATTCGAATCGCTGTCCCTTGCAGTAATGAGTACCGCTTGTTCTCTTAGTCACATCGTAATTAATCAAGAAAAATGAAATGAGAAAGAAAGAGATAGCGGTTGGTTAAAGACAATCTTTTGCTTGCAAACTTGATTGCAGTAGATGTAGGCTTCAAACATTCATTCCTAATAAACTTAACTTTGAGCTAAAACGTGAAAGTCAACCTACAGCCGTAAAGCCCGAGCATACTAGACGTCGGCCTTAGCATGACTTTTGACGGGTCGATCTTGCTTGAGTATTAGATACTCGGGGCTTTGTTCATTATGTTTTTCAGGTCACGAGTCATACCCTCTTGACTCGTGCGGTAGTTTCCTTGGTGAGGAGTAGTTCCCCGAGAGAGTTTCACTCCAGTGGAACACACCTCGTCGGAGTGAAGCACAAAGATCTGTGGTCTACAGCGGGCTCGGTGCATCGGATTAGTTATTCTAGAAGGTCTCCTGTTGTAATTTAATTTCCGCTGTAAGATTCGTCTAGTTTAAACTCTTTTGTTGTAATAAATATCCGTTGCAGAATTGTTGGTATTTCGAAAACCTGGTTGTATTATACCATAAGTACATATTTTGGCTTGTATGAATGAATGTACGGTTGTAACTCGCTTTATCGAGTGTCCCTCTATACGGATTCCTGGTTGTCCGTAAGGGATGTCACAATGTTGTGTATTGCTCTTAGCAAATTGCTAACTGCGAATTGTCGGAGAGAATTGCGGGGGTCCCTTCTCCGGCTTATATATTCGGGGAGATAGGGTTACATGAAGAGTCCTAGTCGATTACATGAATTACATACTCGGAAGCTCTATCTCCGGGCTTTCCTTATTGATTCAAAGTCCTAACGAGCTAATACCGCTTCTTTACTTGTCGATTAAGCCATATCACATCGGTCTTCATGTCTCGCCTTGTTTCCATACCGGTATATAGAAAATCTTACTATTTCATACCGGTCGGGTTCCACTCGTGGGACCTATCCACCATTCTTATCATCATTGATATGCCACTATGTGTCATACTATTCAATCCTTTGACAATTGTATACCCATAACGTAAGTCTATGACGAGTAGCCCTCGAGTAATTTTTGATTTGACCTTGAATAAGACCGACCAATTTTCTGCATGTTGGTCTGATTTCAATGTTAAATTAAAAAGAACTCCAATCTTCTACAATACTTCTTCTTTCAATTCGGCTTCAAAAGGCCAAAAAATTGGTATTTTATCCTCCATACCACCTAATCGGGTGATAAAAAACTTCCGTATTTCCCTACTAGTGCACCGCTCGGGTGCACCCAATTGAGTATAGCCCCGACTCTTGGATCATTTGAACTCCTTTCAAATAATGCAAGAGTCCACCGGTTGATTCTTCATTATTATCTCCATTTTGTATTGACTACTTCTTTTAATTACCATGATTTTCAACTTTTCGCGATCTCTACAGAGTGCTCTTGAACATGGTGCACTCGGTCAGTGCACCTAATTAGGTATAGCTCCCGATTCTTATATCATTTGAACATCGCAAAATAATATAAGAGTCTTTCTTGAGAGACTTTGCTTTAATATCGTCGGTATAGGGGGATCGGGGTCCCCCTAACCGTGCGTGGGCTGCTTTCGGCCCACGAACGAAGACGAAGGCCGCAGGGCGAGGAAGCCCACGAAGCCACGAAGCCACGAAGTCCACGAGTCCCGCGAAAGCCGGAGGAGCGGGAGCGCCGGGGAGAACGAAGCTTCGCGGTAGTTTCCTCCGGCGCCCCAACCACCCGGAGTTAATGCGGCACTCGAGAGCTCGCGGCGACGCCGCAGCCCGACGAGACGTGCGCGCGTCTTCCCCGTGCGCCGCGTCTCGGGAAGCCACGCGGCTACGGTGCCGGGAGGGCTCTCGACCAATGGGGTGAGAGAGATTTGGAGCGCGTACCGAGGAAAGGAGACCGCAACGGATTTAGTCGGGATCGTGTCGGGGTATCTCGGGAAGGACCGGACCCCCACCGGGTGTCCGGGTACTCCCGGTACTTGTACGGTGCTCTTCTCCTTGTCCTATAAAAGGAGGAGAGACTCCGATGTAAAGGAGAGGTCTTTTCGAATACACACACGAGAGCAGGACGTAGGGTATTACGCATCTTGCGGCCCGAACCTGGATAAATCTCGGTGTTCTTACTCACTTGAATCATCGACGCTAACGCGCGAGCAAATCCGTTCTTCCCGAACCTATCCCAAGGGAGCCTTGACAGGCCCCCATTTGGAGGTGTACTCACACACCGACATTTGGCGCGCCGGTAGGGGAGATCGTAGATTTCGCTCGCGCTGCGAACCTCTGCTTCGCGCCATGCCGAGATCCTCGGGCACGCCGCGATCGGAGGATAGCGTCTCCGGCCAGGCGTCCACCGGGCGCCATCGCCGCGACCGTCGTCACGCGGGCCGCTCCGCCCACGACAATCGTCCCGGCGCCTCGGCGGCCGAACATGCAGCGAGAGGACCAGCGCGGCGCCGACCGCCACGCCCAAGCCGTCACGCCGCCTGCGTCCGAGCGTGCCACGGTGCGTCGCCTCTTCCAGGAAGAAGGGGGG
Organism: Chloris gayana; assembly: GCA_031894775.1. NCBI lineage: Eukaryota > Viridiplantae > Streptophyta > Magnoliopsida > Poales > Poaceae > Chloris > Chloris gayana. The sequence continues at coordinate 721,777 of JAUNZO010001356.1, forward strand.
ACGACCCCCGACCGCCGTGAAGACCATGCTCAACAACCCGCCGGCGGGACCGGCGGGGAGAGCAAGCAAGGGAGTGGCTCACCGGAGTAGGTAAGCTCCTGGATACGGCGCGAGCCAAGCGCCGAGCGGGACCGTCACGCCAGCCGCAGCAGCCACCGACCGACAACAACCGCCGCGCCAACCGCGCCAAGGACGCGCACCCGCCGGCGGCTTCGCTCTCCGTCCACTCCCCACGAGCGCGGGGCACCGCGACCTGCGCAACGACCTCAACGTACGCCGCCGCGAGGGGAGGACGCACGCGTCGGCATCGAGCGGTCGCGCGAGCGCGGACGCGAGCGTGAGCGCACCTCCGCCCACAACCGCGACGGCCCGGAAGCGGAGACGTCCCCGCAGCGCCAACCCAAGCGCAAGAGAAAGGAGCTCGACCCCTCTTTCCTCGGGGGTTGCGCGGCCCTCTCAAAGCGCTCGCGTGACGTCACGTGGCCCGGCAAGTTCCGCCCGGACCTCCCGGAAAGGACTCGGCTCGGTCATGGTTCATGAACCCGGCGCCGGAGTCTATCGGCTCCTGGAAGAGCTCGTGCCGGGAGTTCATGGCCAACTTCCAGGGAACGGCGAAGCGTCCGGGAAGCTAGATCGACCCGGACCGCATCGTCCGTAAGCCGGGCGAGACGCCGGGAGCGTTCATGCAGCGCTTCGGTCAAGTCCGCAACACCATCCCGCGCATCGACCCCTCCCGGGTGCTCTCCGCCTTCGCCACGGCGTCCGAGACAAGGATATCCCGGGCGAATTGGGTGTACACCAGCCGGAGACGGTCACGGACCTCTTCCAGCTTGGCCGACGGATGCGCCCGTCGCCGGAAGCCCAAGCGTGGCACGACCCGCCGGCAAAGTCCAACCCGGGTACCTCCTCTCCCAAGTCCGGGGGCACCCTCTCCAAGAAGCAGAAGAAGAACCTTGCGCGCAAGCGTAAGGCGGAAGAAGTGGCCGCGGCCGGAGGCCCGTCCCCTAGGGGGCGCGACGCCTACTTCCCGCGGGTGCCGGCAAGTCGCCGCCTAAATCCCCGGGGACCTTCGCGTGCTACTTCCACCGCACCAACGACCACGACCGGTCGGAGTGCCGCTACATCCGAGGCGAGCATCAAGCGGCGCGACGAGCGGCGGGCGGCCGAGAAGGCCGAGAAGGCCGAGAAGGAGGAGGAGAAAGAGGAGGTCGAGGCGTACCAAAGCGCGGACGACTCCATCGCCGTGATCGGCGGGGTTCCTCGAGCTTCGCGTCCAAAGGCGAGGCCAAGCGTTTCCGCCGCGAGGTCCTCGCAATCACCAAGGGCAAAGCCGCGGCTCCCCTGCTCGAAGTGGGCGGATGTTCCCATCACCTTCGACAAGAGCGACATGGTGGGCCCGGACAACACTAACGGGAAGATCCCCCTGGTTGTGTCGCCCACCATCCGCAATAAGAAGGTGGGGCGCACTCTCATCGACGGAGGCGCGAGCCTCAACCTCATCACCCCGAAAGTCTACGACTCTGCGCAGTGGGCGCGTGCCGAGCTGCAGCCCTCGCGCCCTTTCGTCGGCGTGCTCCGGGTAGCTCCCACCCCTTGGGTAGGATTGAGCTCCCGGTCACCTTCGGCACCCGGACAACTTCCGCACGGAGAAGCTCCTCTTCGACGTCGCGGACATCGGCCTCCCTACAACGCCATCATCGGGAGACCCGGCATAAACCGGTTCATGGTCTGTCCCGCATCACGCCTTCCTCACGCTCGAAGATGCCGGGCCCGAAGGGCGTCATCGTGGAGAGGGCGGACGCCGTCAAGGCGATGGCTTACCTCGAGGACATCTTGGCGGCCGAAATGGCGGCCGAGGAGGACACCGGCATGAAGAGAGCACGTGACACCCCGGAGAAGCCCGCTGCGCAACTCGGCCCCAAGCGGGCAAAGCTTTCGGCTCCTGGAGGGGTGTCTACCAAGAAGATCTTACTCGGGGCTCGGAGGACAAGACCACCACCATCGGTGGTGATCTCGACCCGAAATAGGAACTCGCGCTCATCACCTTCCTCCAAGCAAACAGCGACATCTTTGCCCGGCATCCTTCGGACATGCCGGGCATACCCAGGAGGGTGATTGAGCACCAACTCAAGGTCGACCCCGCCGCAAGACCCGTGAAGCAGCGGGCGAGGCGCCAAGCCCTCGAGCGCGAGGACTTCATCCGGGCCGAAGTCAAGAGGCTACCGGAGGCCAAGTTCATCCGGGAAGTCACGCACCCGACGTGGCTCGCCAACCCGGTGGTCGTGCCCAAGAACAACGGCAAGATGCGGATGTGCGTGGACTACACCGACCTGAACAAGGCTTGCCCGAAGGACCCGTTTCCGTTGCCTCGGATAGATTCTCGTAGTAGACTCCACCGCAGGCTGCGACCTGCTTTGCATGTTGGATGCGTACTCCGGGTACCACCAAATCTGTATGGCTAAGGAGGACGAGGAGAAGACTGCCTTTATGACTCCCGCAGGGAGCTTTGCTACGTGAGCATGCCTTTCGGTCTCAAAATGCAGGCCCCACGTTCCAACGAGCCATGCGCCTAACCCCGGACTCGCAAATCGGGAGGAACGTGGAGGCGTACGTCGACGACCTGGTCATTAAGAGCCGTAAGGCACCGTCTCTCCTGTTCGACTTAGAGGAGACCTTCTCCAATCTGCGCCGCAACCGGGTGAAGCTCAACCCGAGAAGTGCGTCTTCGGCGTACCGGCGGGGAAGCTACTCGGCTTCCCGGTCTCGCACCGCGGGATCGAAGCAAACCCCGAGAAGATCCGGGCCATCGAAGAAATCCGCCCCCAAGGCGGCTCAAGGACGTGCAACGCCTAGCCGGGAGCATGGCGGCCCTGGGCCGATTCATTTCACGCCTAGGCGAACCGCTCTCCCGCTGTTCAAGCCGATGAAGAGGACGGACAAATTCGAGTGGACCCGAGAAGCCGATGAAGCCTTGCAAAACCTCAAGCGCTACCTGTCCTCTCGCGCTCGTTCTAGTCGCCCCGGAACCGGGTGAACCGCTGCTCCTGTACATAGCGGCTAACCCGCAAGTGGTCGGTGCGGCTCGGTGGTTGAGCGGTTGGAGCAGGCACCTCGCGGTTCTCGGCGAACCAGCAAGCGCGGGTGCCTTGACGGCTCGAAGGCGGCGGACCAAGCGGACCCGGGGCTCCGCCCGCAACCAGCTCGCGGCGCCGGAGCACCCGGGGGCTACGGACGCTCTCACTCACGACAGGGCGCGCGACGCGGCCGCTCCGGCCTACCCGGGTGGGGCACCCGGGCGGTCCCCGGCCGCAACAACTACTCGCGGACGGCGTGGCTCCCCGGCTTCACCCGGGGCTCCGGCTCCGACCTCGTCGCATGATTTGGGCGAAGCGGGGACCACGACCGGAAAGACAAGGATGGACGCGTTGATCCCACCCCACCCGGGGCTCCGGCTCCGACCACGTCTCATGTTGTGGGCGGGCGGGATCCGCTCCAGCTGCTCTCGACGACAAGCACGGCGTCACCACCGCGCCACCCGGGGCTCCGGCCCCGTCTCCCGCGACGAGCGAGAGCGACCTTTGGGAATCCGAATCTCGCACCCGACGCATTCAACGCCCGGTGTACTTCATCGGCGAAGTTCTGCGGGATGCCAAGACACGGTACCCACAGTACCGGAAGATGCTCTACACGAGTGCTTATCGCATCCCGGAAGTTACGGCACTACTTCCAAGGCCATCCCGTCCGGGTGGTAACTACGGCACCGCTGGAAACCATACTACGCAACGAGGAAGCAACCGGGCGAGTGGCCAAATGGGCCGTGGAGCCGGGGAGTTCGACTTGTCCTTCCTCGAGACACACATCATCAAGAGCCGGGCCCTAGCCGAGTTCATCGCCGAGTGGACACCCACCCCGAAATCGAGCGGGAAGAGCTTAGCACCCGGTGCAGCGAGTACGACGCGCCCGGCGACTACCGGACGATGTTCTTTGACGGTTCCCTCACCCTCAACGGTGCGGGAGCGAGGGTGCTGCTGCTGTCACCCCCGGCGACGAGCTGCGCTATGCGGTCCAGCTACACTTCCGGTGCACCAACAACATGGCAGAATACGAAGCTCTCCCGGCGGGGTTGCGGATCGCGGCCGACCTCGGGGTCACGCGCCTCCTCGCCATGGGAGACTCGCAACTTGTCATCAACCAGGTATCCAAGGAGTACCGAGTGCAACGACCCGTAGATGGCTGCATACCTTGCGGCGGTCGAGCGGATGGAAAAGAAGTTCAACGGCCTCGAGGTGCTTCACGTACCTCGGGGCGACAATCACATTGCCGACGAGCTATCCCGGGTGGCCTCCACTCGAGCTCCAACCCCACCCGGACGTTCATGGAGATCCTGTCATCCCCTTCGGCCTCCGACGCCGACCGAGCTCCGGACAAGCAACAACAAAGCGCAAGCGCACCCGCAAGATTTGCAGCACACGCAGAATAGCGAAGAAGCGCTTGCCAACGAGCCGCAGGACACCTGCCGGATGGACGACATCCTCGGGTACCGCGTGACGACATCCTTCCGGACGACGACACGGACGCGGAACGCCTAGCCCGCCAAGCCAAGCGATACGCCGTTGTCGATGATAGGCTGTACAAGCGCGAGTGCCAATGGTGTTCTGTCGAAGTGCGTAAAGACGGAAGAAGGCAACGACATACTCGTTGAGATCCACGAGGGCGAGTGCGGCAGCCACCACGCTCCCCGCACGCTGGTCGGGAAAGCCTTTCGGCAGGGTTACTATCGGCCGACAGCCCTCCAGGACGCCACCGGCTGGTGCAACAATGCAAGGCGTGCCGCTTTCACGCCAGCGGACGCATCCGCCCGCTCAAGCCCTTCAAACAATTCCCTTATCCTGGCCGTTCGCGGTTTGGGGTCCGGACATTGTAGGGCCATTTCCAACTGCCCGGGTGGGTACGGGTGGCTATATGTGGCCATCGACAAGTTCACAAAGTGGGTAGAAGCGGAGGCGGTGACAAAGATAGACCAAAACTCAGCGGTCAAATTCATGAAGAGTGTCATTGCAAGATTCGGGGTGCCGCAGCGGATTATCACGGACAACGGGACTCGGTTCACGAGCCACGCATTCGCAGCATACTGCGACTCCCTCGGCACCCGGATCTGCTTTGCCTCAAGAGCCCACCCACGAGCAACGGCCAAGTCGAACGCGCCAACGGAGAAATCCTCAAGGGTTTGAAAACAAGATCATTTGACCCGTTGAAGAAGAAAGGCTCCAAGTGGGTAATCGAGATCCAATCCGTGCTCTGGTCCCTGCGCACCACGACGAGTCGAGCCACGGACGAAACGCCTTTTTCCTCGTGTACGGTGCGGAGGCGGTGCTACCCACGGAGATCCGGTTCAATAGCCCCCGAGTCGCCGCATTCGACGAAGCCGACCAAAGCACCCGGCGGCACGACGACATCGACCTCCTCGAGGAGGCAAGACGGCGAGTACTACTGCGAAGCGCGAGGTACCTCCGGGGCTTGCGCCGCTACCACCGGCGACGCGTACGCCCCGGGAGTTGCAAACGGGAGACCTCGTCCTCCGACGGGCTCGGACGCGTGAAGGCAAGGACAAGCTAACTCCCATGTGGGAAGGGCCCTTCCTCGTCATCGCCGTCGGCCGCCCGGGATCCGTTCGTCCGGAGTCGGAGGACGGGTACCGGAACCAAGCGCTTGGAATATTGAGCACCTAAAGAACTTCTACCCTTAGAATATTCTGTAGCCAATGGTCCCGGGTAGTACCCGGAAGTCCTATCGCCACGGCCACGGTCGCCACGGCACTTGTACTAACGTGTTTTGAGCAAAAACAGCGCCTAGTCGCTTCCTTTTCTACCTCTCGCAGGATCGCCGTCATGCACGTTGAAGTCCTTGTTTCCCCCGATGGGTAAGGAAGGTCTATGACTTAGTCGGAAGCCGGAAGGCTGCGTCCGGTTGGGGATCGGGCGCCTCGAGTCGCGCTAAAAGCGTCACTACGAAGTGCCGAACGGCCTACGACTACACGACGCATGCGGACATTCGTGTGACACCCCGTGCCACAAATTCACAATGTTACTTGTGCTAACAGGAGATTTGCAAGTGCAAAACAAAAAATCATCCGGCTAGTCACATGAAATAATAGGTTAAAGTCCTATTAGGGTTTCATTGTTCCCAAAACCCTAGCTCTTGAGATCTCAAACTTTCTCCAAAGTGGTAACCCCAAATTTTTGCACAATCTGGTAGAACATATCAAGACATGAATTTAGGATATTTTTCCTGAATTTTTGGAGCAGCACAATTCCCTAGAAAAATCCAAACTAGGTTTAAAACAGCACTCGTTCATGAATTTTTGTAAATTTTTACAAGCAAAATTTAAACTTTTGCCAATATCAAAAGTTGTTCCTCACAATACCATGAACCTCCAGAAAATCTGGTTTGCAAAAATTCCAAACGGATCAAGTTCTATGAGCAATTTACGAGAGAAGGGCAGCGAGTGGCAAAGCGTAAATTGTGAGAATAACATTTGAACGAGAGGCCGGCACAGTGGCCGGGGCCACCGTCGGCGGCGTTCGCCGCCAGCGCCCATGCCGGTTAGGCGCCGCCCGTCCTCGCCAGCGCTGTGCAACTCCACGCGTCGTGCATCGCATCTTTCCTTCGCCGGAAGCTCGGCCTCGCGGCCGTCGATGGCGGGGAAGAGAGTTCGCCATGGCCGCCGTCCGGACCATCTCCCCGTGCGCTGCCTCTCCGCATTGTAACGCCCCGCATTTGCGCGCTAGCCCTCGCCGACTCCTTGCGCATCTCCCCACCAGCTCCTGGCCTCCCTTCGCCCTCCGAGGGCTACAATTTCCATAAGAACCGACGAGCCCTGTCCTTCTTCTCCCGCGCCGGCGAGCTCGAATCCGCCCCACTCGGGTGAGCTCATGCTCCACCTTGGCCTCGGAAGGGTGCGCGGGATCCTAACGCAACTCCTTGCCTTGCCCCGAGGTTGAACCGAGCCGCGGCCGAGGAGAAACTTGCATTCTTCATCACCGCCGGCCACCGCGCCCCGCCACCCCGTCGACGCCAGCAGCCTCCAGGCCACCTCAGCCTGCACCGACCCCGCGCCGTTCGTCTCCGTGCGAAGGTGCAGCTCTACGACCTAACCGTTCCCTTCCTCTTGCCCCGGCGAGCACGAGCTCCCACACCGGAGCCGCCACATCCGCCATGGCTCGACAAGAGCTAAGCTCCTTCCATTCCCTCACCTTGCCACCATCGCCAGTAGATGCGCCGTTGAAAACCGTGCACAGGCGGCCAAGCCCGGCCCCGGCGGCGAGCCCTAGCGTGCCGCCGGTGAGCTCCGCCGCCGCTCAGGCGAGCCCCCGCGCGCGACACTTAGTAAAATTTTCGAATCGTGCTGAAACTTCGTAACGGTTAAGGATTTTAGAAAAATCATAACTCGAGTTATACGCCACGGATTTGAACGATTCAAAGTGCATTGGAAAGCTTGTAACCTGTACTTTAACATGATGTACATGAACACCTATGGTTATATAGTAAAATTTAATTTTTGAGCGAGATGAAAATGCTATCACGACCAAGCTGCTTAACAAGATTGCATTTTAAAAATGATGTAACTTCTGGACCCCGGATCCAAACTTCATGAGCAAGGGCTCTTTGGAAAGTAAATAACTTGTACTTTAACGTAGTAACATAATCCCAGTACTCCATGTGTAGAAAAATAAAGATGTAAGCACTCTAAGATGTTAATCCGTTATGCCCGCGTGATAACTTGCCGTTTTTGAAATTCAATAACTTTTTGAATACAGCTCCAAATGAAACAACTATAAGCTCGTTGTAAACCTTGAGCTGTGTACTTTACATTAACCAACATGAATCACCTAAGTTCTATAGCAAAATATTAAGATTTGAACGCCTTAAGAGAGCTTCACAATCAGCCTGCCAACCCTGAGTTAAACAAAATGGCTGAGAATTTGCTAAGCTCAAATTTGCCTTTCTACTTTTCTGATATGGCTAGATACTTTTTCACACTTACATGGTACAATTAAACATGTCATGATCACGGTTATCTTTTGGGCAAGAACAGTCGTGCATTTATACTAAATGATGGATCATTTACCTAATTAGAAGGTTGTCCCCATGAAACTAACCACACTTACCATCATCATGACCATATCATCACCACTCAAGAACATGTTTAATTTATGCAAACGTTTCGTTACATTATATTATTGAGGAAGTTCCATGAACTATAGAAATATGAAGTCAACCATTGCTCATACATTCCATATGCATTCATATAGGAACCCCGACCGGAGCTGAAGATCAAGGAGGACACCAACTTGAAGTGAGCGAGTTCGAGTGTGCTGACTACGAGCCGAATCAAGGCAAGCCCCGGAGCATGACCTATATTTTAAAGTCTCTTTATTTTCACGTACGTCTATGGTGTACTGTGCATTTACGTTTAGGAGTTGCTCGGAAACCTAGTTGCACTAGATTCCCGTATCCCGTGGTCTTGGGCTAAGTATAATCCTAATCGCTAGGTGCTACGCTTAATAGTTTCATCGGTAGCAACACCGAGTGGTTAGGAGACCTCTCGGTTTATGTTTCAAATATTGTTACCTCTCACATGATTAAATTGGAGACCGTACGGGGAAATGCATGTGTAGGATGCGGTGACAAGGTTGGCCCTTGTGCGCCATAGCCCCGTATGTGTCGGTTAAGGACCGTTCGTTGTGACTCCGCGGGCAAGTATTGAGTTGTGTACCAAATGCATACCTTCGTATGGGAGTTGGTAAACTAATGTAACTTGAGAGTCGTAGTGTTGGACGGTCACTCCACCCTTTGTGCAAAGTGTTGGTCACGGTGGATGCACGGGTTTGTGAGTAGATGGAGGGTGTGTTATTACCCTTGGACCCGACGCTACTGTGGTTGCATGTGGAAAGCACACTCGGAGGGCGGACCCGGCTCATATCTATGATAATCTTGTGAAAGGTGGCCATACGTGTTCTTAAATGATGCGTATGTCGTGCATTTGGGTTTCCCCTGCAGGGTGTAAATCGATATATATCGCCGTCCCTCGCGGTGATGAGTACCACTTGTCTCGAGCAGATTGCATCGTAGTAATAAGAGAATATGAAGATTAAGCTTGCTGTTTTTGGAATATTAAAGTCATGTATTGCAACCATGCTTGTTAGTCTTGCTCACAAAAATTTATGATCATGTTTCCACCCTCTTAACTCGGCTAAAATATGAGTTAGACAATTACTTTAAGTGCTGTTTTTGCAAGTTCCCGCAAGCCAGGTCAAGCCCCCTGCATGTTAGGGTTGGTTCTTAGAACCATTTTTTGACGGGTAAGCCTTGCGGAGTATATTAGATACTCAGGGTTTGTGTTGAAATTATTTTTTCAGGATTCCCGCAGCCCGATTATTGTGATTGCTGCGGGAAGTATGTGTGTCAAGGTGAGGAACCCCAGGAGTGGACCGTGGAGTGGGTTCCCGCTTCGCCGACTCAAGAGTGAGACCATGCCATATGGGCTGGTGTGGTTCTCCTAGTTAAGCTATATATATATATATGTACCGTCGAGATATTTACGCTTCCGCAAAGACTTTATCAAGTATTGTAAAATAACACTTCACTTATGTATTGTAATCTGAAATTTGAACAATGGCTTGTAATATTTAAGAGATCATGCATAAAAACTTGATACTCAAGTGCTCTTCCGATGTAATAAAATGACGAATGAATCCCCGATGCATGTGCAATGTACGTTCGCTTCGTCGAATGTCTCCCGATACGATCCTGTTCGACAATCCCTCTCGCTTCGCGAGGTAGGGGTGTCACAGCTGGTATCGAGCCGTGTCGGGATATGCCGTACACTACGGGTCATACTACAAATCACCAACACATTTATACGGTGAGGAACGACATAGAAAGCCCAAGTAAGGTCTACAGTAGAAATAGATGTGGCAAAACTAACCCTGGGTTATGCTTGTTTAAATTTTTGCAACTACGGCCCGGCCCAGGTATGTTGCAATTTAAATTAGCGCTCCGTGCCCGCGGAAGTAATAATACGGGACAATGTTGGCTCGTGGCAATCCACGAGGCGGTTCTTTCTATGAACCGTTACTATGAGAAAGATGATGATGATGAGGAAGTTGATGAGATTCTGGAATATTTGTTTTCATAGTTTCTTTTGAATTTGATGTAATGTTTCTGAAATGGTCTCTTGCAGGTACGCTAACCACGAAATTTAGATCGTGTAGTTCCCGTGATGAGATCGTGTGTGTGTTGCCACAAAAACGAGTGGTCGGCCATATATAGACCGATCACGTATTTTGTATTTGGAAAGGACGTAGGTTGACGGCATTTCATGTCATCATTCATGCCATGCATCACCATTGCATAAGATAATTGATCAAGAATGCAAAAACACGGTCTCGAACAACTCACCAAAATTCTCAACACAATTCGTGCATGATATCCAAAAATCGAGCAGAAAATCCCACCCGAGCGAGAACTAAACCCTAACCGATTATCGGTTCACGGAAACGGCCACAACTTTTAAATCGTCCACTCAAACGAAATGATTAAACACAATCCGGAAAGCTCATAACACGTACCATCACCCTGGCATGATGATCCAAGTAAAAGTAGAGTGGAATCATACTGAAAACGAATTACCTGTAAAACCTGGCAAAAGGTTGCCAGATTTTCACCGAATCGCCGGGTTGGCAGATTCGGGTGCCTCACGAAAATCGCGATAACTTTTGAAGTACTTATCCAAATAAAACGATCAACCCCATTCTGGAAAGCTCGTGTTATGCCCCACATTTCATCTAATATCAGGTCAGCAAGGAAAATTCGTTAAGCCGGTCAAATAAGCAAAAACAGAGAGCTAATTTTGAGTCTCTGTCGTTTCCAGAAAACCTCGGCAGAAAACCGTCGAGCCGGAAATCGCCATATCTTTTGATCCGCTTAAGATTTTTTCGTGTTTTAGGATGCGTTGGAAAGCTTAGGAAATTCTCTAGCATCTGGTCATAAATTTTGGTAAATTTTACTGTACAAACAGAGACGAGATTGGGGAAAACAGAGAGGGTTCAGAACCGGTTACGTTGTAAAGGATGTTAGTTTCATTCTGTTTTTCAGTATGTTACTTTGAGCTTTTATTTACCTAAATTGTTGATAATAATGCTACTTAAAATGTATCCCTAACCATGATCTATAGATGGATGCGAGGCAACTTATGACTGAAAGGAACCAGCTGAGGTCTGAGGTGGAAGACCTCACCGATCGTCTCACCGACGTCACGGACGACTACTACTCAGCAAAAGAGGAGAACAAGCAGCTGACCGCCCGTGTCACCGAGCTGGAGCAGGAAAATGCTGCCCTGACTGCACGTATCAAGGAAGTCCAGGATGACCTTATCTTCAACGACAACCTACGTGTCGTCGCAGATAGGGCGAAAGAAAGAGCTGAGCAGGAAAAGGCAGAACATGAGCAGATGGCTACGTTCTGTGATGAGGAACGGATTGAGGCGCTAAATGAGCTGAATGCAGCTAAGACCTCGAATGCTCAGAAAGATGAGACCATCCACTCTCAGCAGGCCACCATGCAATTCCTGCATGGACAGCTTCAGACCGCACAGACCAACATGGACCAGCTGTTTACGGAGATAGGGAATCTCCAGCACCAGTTGGCCGCGTTACAATAGCACCACCAGGTGTTGCTGGCAGCTCACTGGAACCTGTTACAGCCACCACCACCGGAGAACAATGGGGACGACGCTGCTAGCGATGCTTCCGATGTGAACAACCCGGAAGACACCGACAGCGATGCCTAGACTGCTAGCTAGTGTTAAGAAAGGAACTTGTAAAATTAATGGTAGTGTACTAAAGAACAAGAACTAGTGGCTTGTACGTACGCAAGGACGTAGTGGTCGCTGTGTTTTGGGTAGATTGACAGCATAGGAGGTATGGATGACTAGCTAGGCCCGGACAATAGTGGATGTGTGACCCCGCGCTAAGAAGTGTTAATATCGCGCGCTTTTGTGTACAAATGGGTTGCACCTCGAAATATATATGAACCACTAAGCTTATGTTTAATGAATATGTGTCTCGTTCCGTCAAAATTCAGGATCGTAAGGAAATATTACTAAGTTTGAATGGTCTGAAATTGTGAGCAAAAATTTCTGGTTTTATCAATTTCAGATCATGGAAATTAATCTCCCAGGTTATGCAATCTGAAAATTTCATACCGAAACTTTTACTCCATCAATTTCAGCACCTGATGAAATTTTCCTCCTATGGATTGCATTCTGAAATTCATGTCCATGTCGTGTCCCTAATTACTATCATTGTCTATGGCTCCGAAACGCTGAGACTAATGGTGTAATTAAATTGTGTGGCAGATGGTGAACACTCGTCGCACGGTGGATCATTCGGGGAAGGTACTTCGTCGCCGCCACCTCCTCCACCACCGTTGACTGCTGTGGAGCAACTCGTTCATAATCAGAACGAGATGTTTCGGCTGTTCCTGGCGAGCCGAACAATAATGCCCAGGCAGCAGCTCCTCCGCCACAGCCCCGTCCCACCTCTTATGGGGATTTCTGGGCGACTCAACCGCCGTCTTTCTCAGAAGCAAAGGACCCCCTGGAAGTAGATAATTTTCTGCGTATTGTGGAGTCCAAGTTTGCTCTTCCGAATTGCACCGAGCACCAGAAGACTCTGTTTGCAGCACAGCAGCTCCGTGGGTCGGCTAGTGCGTGGTGGGCAAACTACACCGCTGCACTCCCCGCGGATCACCAGGTGCTCTGGCCGGAATTCTCGGCAGCCTTCCGTGCACACCACATTCCTGACGGTGTCATGAGAAGGAAGCTTCAGGAATTTGTTGACCTGAAGTAAGGCTCCAGACACTGTGCAAGAGTATGCTCGGAAATTCAACTATCTTGCCCAGTATGCTTCCTATCATGCTGACACGGATGCGAAGAAGCGTGAGTGCTTTCGGAAGGGTCTAAATCCGAAACTGCAAGACCGCCTTGCTCTCTTAAATGGCACGTTCAATGAATTGGTTAGTGCCGCCATTGTGCAAGAAGACGCTATTCGCGTCAACCAGGATGACAAGAAGAGGAAGCGCACCGCGGGAGTTCATCCGGTGCGCCACCTCACAAGTTCAAACTTGCGAGTGACTAGTCCCACTGGTCAGAAATTCCGTGTCCCGAGTGCCTCCAATGGGTGGGCAACGCACTACCTTCCAGCAGCCTTATCATGCGCCCCACCACTCTTATCAGCACCGTGGTCACCAACACACCCCGCAGCAGCATAACCAAGGTGCCGAGGCCATCCCCGCAGCAGCCATGCTTCAACTGCGGCGGCATTGGTCACTTCATCGGAGAATGCCCACATCCTCGCCGCAACAACGGCAACAACGGGGGAATAATCAGCATCAGCATCACCGCGGCAATAATGGCAACAATAATAACCGCGGCAACAACGGCAACAATCACAACAAAACTCCCACCAAGACCGGCCGTGTGAATTTTACTACGGTCGAAGATGTGCAAGCCGGAGAACCGGTCCTCTCGGGTATGTTTTCCATATCCGGACATTCCGCTTTCGTTCTTTTCGATTCCGGCGCCACACATGATTTCATCGATCGGGCATGTGTGGATAGGTTGCATCTATCATCCACCACATTGCAAACTCCATACACTATCACATCTCCCGGTGGCCTCATCCACACAAGCCGAGAAGCAAGAAACGTCTCTCTTGAATTGGCCGGAAAAATATATCCTTCTAGACTAATTGTTTTAAATGGTCAAGGAATAGATGTGATATTAGGAATAAAATGGATGAGACGTCATAAAGCTGTTTTACACATAGATACCCGCGAGGTGCATTTAAATTCACCTCTATACGGCCCGTCTATCCTCTCATTGCCGTGTCCAAAAATTTTGAGAACCCAAATTCAGCACCTAGAAGGAAGGAAACTAGAGGACATACCGGTAGTGTGTGAGTTTCCCGATGTGTTCCCGAATGATTTACCGGGCATGCCACCTGATCGGGAAGTAGAATTTAAAATTGAACTTCTGCCGGAACCGCACCGATATCTAGAAGACCATATAAAATGGCTCCAAACGAATTAGCTGAACTTAAGGAGCAACTCAACGAACTTCTAGACAAGGGTTACATACGCCCAAGTGCTTCGCCTTGGGGCTGCCCCGCTCTTTTTGTGAAAAAGAAAGATAAATCACTAAGGTTATGTGTTGATTATCGACCTCTCAATTCGGTAACCATCAAAAATAAATACCCCTCCCACGCATTGATATGCTATTTGATCAATTAGTCGGTGCAAAAGTATTCTCAAAAATCGATCTTCGCTCCGGCTATCACCAAATTAAAATTCGGCCGGAGGACATTCCTAAAACCGCTTTCTCCACGAGATATGGACTTTTTGAATATCTCGTAATGTCTTTTGGATCGACAAATGCACCGGCTCATTTCATGTACCTCATGAACTCGGTATTTATGCCGGAAGCTGGACAAGTTCGTGGTGGTATTCATTGATGATATCCTCATTTATTCCAAGTCGGAGGAAGAACATGCTGAACACCTCCGCATTGTGCTTCAACGACTACGAGATCATCGACTTTATGCAAAATTCAGCAAGTGTGAATTTTGGTTGGATCGAGTTCCATTTTTGGGTCATATCATCTCAGCTGAGGGAATTTCCGTCGATCCAAGTAAAGTTGCTGACGTGCTAAATTGGAAGACTCCCAAGACCGTCAAGCACATCCGTAGTTTTCTCGGACTTGCGGGATATTATCGGAAATTCATCCCAAATTTTTCTATCATCTCCAAGCCAATGACCAAATTGTTGGAGAAAGACTCTACCTTCAAGTGGAGTCCGGAGTGCGAAAATGCTTTCCGATCCTTGAAGAAGCATTTAACCACCGCTCCCGTTCTAGCTCAACCCGACATCAACAAGCCGTTTGACGTATATTGTGATGCGTCCGGCATAGGATTGGGTTGTGTTCTCATGCAAGAAGGCCGAGTCATTGCCTATGCCTCCCGCCAACTCCGCAAACATGAGAAGCACTATCCTACTCATGATCTTGAATTGGCATCGGTAGTTCTTGCTCTCAAAACTTGGAGACATTATCTCTTGGGAAATCTGGTGCACCTCTATACCGATCATAAAAGCCTCAAATATATTTTCACGCAGCAAGAATTAAATATGAGACAACGAAGGTGGCTGGAATTGATAAAAGATTATGAATTGGAAATTCATTACCACCCGGAAAGGCTAATGTGGTTGCCGATGCACTAAGCCGCAAACACCAATGCAATCAAGTTGAAATCTGCTCTATGGAAAACTGCAGCAAATCTGAAAATGAAAGTAATCCCTGCCTTCATATCATTCCTTATGGTGCATTGCACAATTTGGCTCTTGTCCCCACTCTACGAGAAGAAATCATTGCTGCCCAGAAAACGGATGAAGGTATGGAACACATCCGACAGAAGTTGGGTACCGAAAAGGCTAAGTGTTTCCGTCAAGATGAGGAGGCAGTTCTGTGGTTTAATAACCGTCTCGTTGTTCCGAAGAATATGGAACTACGGAAGAAAATTCTTGACGAAGCCCATCTCTCTAAGTACTCCATACACCCCGGTAGTAACAAAATGTACCGTGGATTGAGAGAAAAATTTTGGTGGACTCGCATGAAGCGAGAAGTGGCTCGTTATGTGGCCGAGTGCGACACTTGCCAACGAGTCAAGGCTGATCATCTGAAGAAAGCCGGATTATTGCACCCATTAAAAATTCCCGCTTGGAAATGGGAAGACATAGCCATGGATTTTGTTGTTGGATTACCTCTCACATCCAAGAAACATGATTCCATATGGGTAATCGTCGATAGACTGATGAAATCAGCACACTTTATTCCGGTACACACCACCTACGAGTGCTAAGAAGTATGCTGAATTGTATATTGCCCGCGTGCTGTGTTTACATGGTGTGCCAAAGACCATCATTTCAGATCGCGGTCCGCAATTTGTTTCTCGATTTTGGGAACAATTGCATGCTAGTCTTGGTACTACCCTAATCCGGAGCTCTGCATATCATCCTCAAACAGATGGACAATCGGAAAGGTTGATTCAATACTTGGAGGATATGTTGAGAGCTTGTGCTTTGACGCAAAAGGGAAGTTGGGATGATCAGTTACCATTCATTGAGTTTTCCTATAACAACAGCTATCAAGAAAGCTCGGAGTCCCTCCTTTTGAGGCGTTATACGGACATTCTTGCCGTACGCCGTTAAACTGGTCCGAGTCGGGCGAAAGAATAATATTTGGTCCGGATATTATTGAGCAGGCCGAGGAAAAGGTGAGAGAGATACAAGCTAATATGAAAGCTGCTCAATCCCGCCAAATAAGTTATGCAAACAAAAGGAGACGCCCGCAGGAATTCGAGGTAAACGATCATGTTTATCTTCGTGTCTCTCCAAATAAAGGTGTGTCACGTTTTGGTATAAAAGGAAAACTTGCTCCCGCTACATTGGACCATTCCCAATTGTGGAGAAGTTTAGTCCCGTGGCATACCGGTTGCAATTGCCGACAAACTTGGAACGTGTGCACAACGTGTTCCATGTGTCGCAACTCAAGAAGTGTCTAAAACCACCCATCGATGTGGTCATCTCCGACACCGAGCAATTGCAAGATGATCTATCTTATCCAGAAACTCCCGTCCGGATCCTCGATAAAAAGGATCGTGTTACTCGTAACCGCACTATCACCTTCTATAAAGTGCAATGGAGTAATCACACGGAGGATGAAGCCACTTGGGAACAGGAGGAATTCCTGGACAATCATTTTCCCGAGTTCATGGCTTCACAATCGAGGTAACAACGCACCTCCCTTCGACCACTCTTTTATCAATCCTAATCTCGGGACGAGATTTCTTTAAGGGGAGGGCTGTGACACCCCGTGTCACAAATTCACAATGTTACTGTGCTAACAGGAGATTTGCAAGTGCAAAACAAAAAATCATCCGGCTAGTCACATGAAACAATAGGTTAAAGTCCTATTAGGGTTTCATTGTTCCCAAAACCCTAGCTCTTGAGATCTCAAACTTTCTCCAAAGTGGTAACCCCAAATTTTTGCACAATCTGGTAGAACATATCAAGACATGAATTTAGGATATTTTTCCTGAATTTTTGGAGCAGCACAATTCCCTAGAAAAATCCAAACTAGGTTTAAAACAGCACTCGTTCATGAATTTTTGTAAATTTTTACAAGCAAAATTTAAACTTTTGCCAATATCAAAAGTTGTTCCTCACAATACCATGAACCTCCAGAAAATCTGGTTTGCAAAAATTCCAAACGGATCAAATTCTATGAGCAATTTACGAGAGAAGGGCAGCGGTGGCAAAGCGTAAATTGTGAGAATAACATTTGAACGAGAGGCCGGCACGATGGCTGGGAGCCACCGTCGGCGGCGTTCGCCGCCGGCGCCCATGCCGGTTAGGCGCCGCCCGTCCTCGCCGGCGCTGTGCAACTCCACGCGTCGTGCATCGCGTCTTTCCTTCGCCGGAAGCCCGGCCTCGCGGCCGTCGATGGCGAGGAAGAGAGTTCGCCATGGCCGCCGTCCGGACCATCTCCCCGTGCGCTGCCTCTCCGCATTGCAACGCCCCGCATTTGCGCGCTAGCCCTCGCCGGCTCCTTGCGCATCTCCCCACCAGCTCCCGGCCTCCCTTCGCCCTCCGAGGGCTACAATTTCCATAAGAACCGACGAGCCTCCGTCCTTCTTCTCCCGCGCCGGCGAGCTCGAATCCGCCCCACTCGGGTGAGCTCATGCTCCACCTTGGCCTCGGAAGGGTGCGCGGGATCCTAACGCAACTCCTTGCCTTGCCCCGAGGTTGAACCGAGCCGCGGCCGAGGAGAAACTTGCATTCTTCATCACCGCCGGCCACCGCGCCCCGCCACCCCGTCGACGCCGGCAGCCTCCAGGCCACCTCAGCCTGCACCGACCCCGCGCCGTTCGTCTCCGTGCGAAGGTGCAGCTCTACGACCTAACCGTTCCCTTCCTCTTGCCCCGGCGAGCACGAGCTCCCACACCGGAGCCGCCACATCCGCCATGGCTCGACGCGAGCTAAGCTCCGTCCATTCCCTCACCTCGCCACCATCGCCAGTAGATGCGCCGTTGAAAACCGTGCACAGGCGGCCAAGCCCGGCCCCGGCGGCGAGCTCCTAGCGTGCCGCCGCTCCGGCGAGCCCCCGCGCGCGACACTTAGTAAAATTTTCGAATCGTGCTGAAACTTCGTAACGGTTAAGGATTTTAGAAAAACCATAACTCGAGTTATACGCCACGGATTTGAACGATTCAAAGTGCATTGGAAAGCTTGTAACCTGTACTTTAACATGATGTACATGAACACCTATGGTTATATAGTAAAATTTAATTTTTGAGCGAGATGAAAATGCTATCACGACCAAGCTGCTTAACAAGATTGCATATTAAAAATGATGTAACTTCTGGACCCCGGATCCAAACTTCATGAGCAAGGGCTCTTTGGAAAGTAAATAACTTGTACTTTAACGTAGTAACATAATCCCAGTACTCCATGTGTAGAAAAATAAAGATGTAAGCACTCTAAGATGTTAATCCGTTGTGCCCACGTGATAACTTGCCGTTTTTGAAATTCAATAACTTTTTGAATACAGCTCCAAATGAAACAACTATGAGCTCGTTGTAAACCTTGAGCTGTGTACTTTACATTAACCAACATGAATCACCTAAGTTCTATAGCAAAATATTAAGATTTGAACGCCTTAAGAGAGCTTCACAATCAGCCTGCCAACCCTGACTTAGTTAAACAAAATGGCTGAGAATTTGCTAAGCTCAAATTTGCCTTTCTACTTTTCTGATATGGCTAGATACTTTTTCACACTTACATGGTACAATTAAACATGTCATGATCACGGTTATCTTTTGGGCAAGAACAGTCGTGCATTTATACTAAATGATGGATCATTTACCTAATTAGAAGGTTGTCCCCATGAAACTAACCACACTTACCATCATCATGACCACATCATCACCACTCAAGAACATGTTTAATTTATGCAAACGTTTCGTTACATTATATTATTGAGGAAGTTCCATGAACTATAGAAATATGAAGTCAACCATTGCTCATACATTCCATATGCATTCATATAGGAACCGCGACCGGAGTCGAAGATCAAGGAGGACACCAACTTGAAGTGAGCGAGTTCGAGTGTGCCGACTACGAGCCGAATCAAGGCAAGCCCCGGAGCATGACCTATATTTTAAAGTCTCTTTATTTTCACATACGTCTATGTTGTACTGTGCATTTACGTTTAGGAGTTGCTCGGAAACCTAGTTGCACTAGATTCCCGTATCCCGTGGTCTTGGGCTAAGTATAATCCAAATCGCTAGCTGCTACGCTTAATAGTTTCATCGGTAGCAACACCGAGTGGTTAGGAGACCTCTCGGTTTAGGTTTCAAATATTGTTACCTCTCACATGATTAAATTGGAGACCGTACGGGGAAATGCATGTGTAGGATGCGGTGACAAGGTTGGCCCTTGTGCGCCATAGCCCCGTATGTGTCGGTTAAGGACCGTTCGTTGTGAATCCGCGGGCAAGTATTGAGTTGTGTACCAAATGCATACCTTCGTATGGGAGTTGGTAAACTGATGTAACTTGAGAGTCGTAGTGTTGGACGGTCACTCCACCCTTTGTGCAAAGTGTTGGTCACGGTGGATGCACGGGTTTGTGAGTAGATGGAGGGTGTGTTATTACCCTTGGACCCGACGCTACCGTGGTTGCATGTGGAATGCACACTCGGAGGGCGGACCCGGCTCATATCTATGATAATCTTGTGAAAGGTGGCCATACGTGTTCTTAAATGATGCGTATGTCGTGCATTTGGGTTTCCCCTGCAGGGTGTAAATCGATATATATCGCCGTCCCTCGCGGTGATGAGTACCACTTGTCTCGAGCAGATTGCATCGTAGTAATAAGAGAATATGAAGATTAAGCTTGCTGTTTTTGGAATATTAAAGTCATGTATTGCAACCATGCTTGTTAGTCTTGCTCACAAAAATTTATGATCATGTTTCCACCCTCTTAACTCGGCTAAAATATGAGTTAGACAATTACTTTAAGTGCTGTTTTTGCAAGTTCCCGCAAGCCAGGTCAAGCCCCCGCATGTTAGGGTTGGTTCTTAGAATCATTTTTTGACGGGTAAGCCTTGCGGAGTATATTAGATACTCGGGGTTTGTGTTGAAATTATTTTTTTCAGGATTCCCGCAGCCCGATTATTGTGATTGCTGCGGGAAGTATGTGTGTCAAGGTGAGGAACCCCAGGAGTGGACCGTGGAGTGGGTTCCCGCTTCGCCGACTCAAGAGTGAGACCATGCCATATGGGCTGGTGTGGTTCTCCTAGTTAAGCTATATATATATGTACCGTCGAGATATTTACGCTTCCGCAAAGACTTTATCAAGTATTGTAAAATAACACTTCACTTATGTATTGTAATCTGAAATTTGAACAATGGCTTGTAATATTTAAGAGATCATGTATAAAAACTTGATACTCAAGTGCTCTTCCGATGTAATAAAATGACGAATGAATCCCCGATGTATGTGCAATGTACGTTCGCTTCGTCGAATGTCTCCCGATACGATCCTCGTTCGACAATCCCTCTCGCTTCGCGAGGTAGGGGTGTCACAATTCGCACGTAACAAACGAAACAGCGGGTTTAAGCTCTCCAATGACAACGATAAGTTAAACTTGAAATATCTGCTGTACATACAGGAACACAGGTTTGACAAAAAACACAAAAAGGGGGGCACGAGCGCCGAGAAACCACTCGCATGTGGAGGAAGCAGGCACTTAGCCGCGCTTGAAGCTCTCCGCGAAGGCGCGAGCGACGGCACGAGCCTGCGCCTTAGCCGCGGCGTGCTCACCCGCAGGGACGTCGCCGTTCACCACGGCTAGGAGTGGGAACCCGGGCACCAGCACCGGCGCGTTCGCCAGCACCTCCTCCAGGGCCGCGGCTATGGTTTGCTGCCCCTCATCCTCCAGGACCTCCGCCACCCGGGATTTCAGGCTGCTCGGAGAGTCAACCACCCCCGCATGGCGAAGGCATACCCAGTCGCGCCGCGGTCAAGGGGCTCAGGAAGACGAGGCAGCCCCGCCTCGGAATAGCGCCGACGAAACGGCCCGGTGCACCTCGGCAGCGATCTCCGCTTGCGTCCGCGCCGCCGTGGCCAGCTCGTCGCCCGCTCGCTCAGCTCAACGCGCCGAAGCTCGGATTCCTCAAGCTGGGACCGCGCCTCGCGAGCTGCCGCCGGAGGTCATCGCCATCAGCTGCGGCGGAAGAGCCGCGACCCGACTTCTTCAGCCGGGCCTCCAACCGCTCAACTTGCCGGCGGTACTCATCCCGGCTCTTCTCCATCGCCTTAAGCTCGACGGCGAAGGCCTTCCGGGCCCTCGCGAGAGTCTCCTCGCGGATGCGGTGCGCCAGCCCGTCGGCGATGCCGCGGACCTGCTCCTCGGCCCGAGCGAGACGGGCTGCCTCCGTCTCCAAGGCCTCCTTCGGACGGCGGCCTCGTTCTCACGAAGCCGGACCTGCTCCTCCCGGGAAGCCGGGCGCCCTCGCGTCCCCTAAGCGCCGCCTCCCGGGAGGCCAAGGAGTCACCGACGCGCTGCACCCTCGCCTCGGCAGCTCCGACGGCCCGCTCCCGCTCGCCCGGCCGCAGCCTCCCGAAGGGCAAGCGTGCCGGCACGCTCCTCCAGCCTCCTCCTCGCGAGCCGCTGCGGTCACCTCGCGACGGGTCACGGCCGCCTCGCGGAGGTCCATGTGGGCCTCCGCCTCCTCCAACCGCGCGCCGCGAAGCTGCACAGACACGCTCCCGCTCCAGGACGCTATGGAGGCGGTTCACGCTTTCAGCCTCGCGGGCCTTCGCGTCACGCAGCCTTCTCGGCGGCCCGGTCGCCGATGCCGCAGCTTGGTCCAGCTCATGCCGGACTTCTTCCATGCGGCGCCGATATCGCTGCCGGGCCGGCTTCACCGCCGTTTCCGGGGCCCGCCGTGCCTCCGCCACCTCCGCCTCGCGCTCGGCCGCCGCGGCCTCCCGGTCCTCCAGGGACGCGTCCGCCTCCTCCACGGCCGCCTTCATGGCAAGAAGCGACCGGGTGGCCTCCCCGATCACATCGCCAATCTTGTGGCGACCCATGCCGCCGCAGCGACCCGAAGGTGACCCGCTCCGGCCGCGTCCTGCGCGCCCACGGCCCCTACCGGTGGCAGCGGTCGACGACGTGTCTCCGCCGCCCACCGTACCCGGCTCCGACCGAACGCGCGGAGGGGAGTCATTCCCCTCCGAAGCACTATAGGGCTGGCGGCGCCGGCACCCGGCCGCGGAGTGGAAGACCGTGGTGGACGCCGGCGGCGCCGATCGGGAAAGCACCCGGCACGTCCCCACCGGAGAAGGTGACACCCGGCCAAGGTCGGCCACGGCAGAGGCACCCGCGGTCTCCTCCCCGGCAGGGCGCCCGCAGCCTCCTCGCCGGCAGGGCACCCGCCGCCTCCTCTTCGGCGACACCCGCAGCCACCTCCTCGGGAGTGCCCGCGGCCTCCTCTCCGGCGGCACTCGCGGCCACCTCCGCGGGACCGTCGGCAACCTCTTCCTCGGGGCGCCGCTGGCCACCTCTTCAGGGGCACCCGTTGCCCCTCCCGCGCCGTCCTCCGCCCCGGCCACCGGAGCCGCACCGGCCGCCTTGGGATTCAAAGGGACCAGGTCCGGGTCCGCTTCGATCCGGACAGTCCTGCAAACAACGCAAATCGAACACATTTCGCAACCATCAGCCTACGATGAGACGAAGTGCAGCACACCAAGCACGCAGCTTAAGTAAAAAGAGAGGAAAGCTTCCTACCGGTCGCGCGTCCACCCGGCCGCTTGCACCGGTGCGGCTGCGGGGACTTCTCCCGTGGAGCGGCCCCCGTCACCGGCGCCGGCGAGCCCGCCGGGCCCGCTTTCGTGGAAGACAGGCGGGCCCGGAGGAGTCTGGAGGAGGAGGGCGACGGAGACCTTTTTCCCTTGCCTTTGTCCCGCGCGCTCGGAGCAGGCCTCGCAGCGCCGGGGCTACCACCCGGAGCTTCGGAGGCACCCCCGGGGCGGTCGTTGCACCCGGGTCGGAGGAAGGTGCGACTCCGGTACCCGGAGACCGGGGGTGGGAGCCGGGATCGTGTCAAGAAACCCGAGTGGCCCCGGCCGGGCATGCTCGTCAAGGACGGCGCGCTTGTTCGCCGACCGATGGAGGGGCTCGACACCTTCCGGTACGCGAAGGAGGCGGGCCACTTCTTCCCGGTCGGCGTGGAGTAGGCAAACCGCTTCGCGGCCTCGGGCAGGTCGGAGCCCGCCCCGTGCGCGTGCGGCCGGCGAAGTTGAAGTCCCGGTACATCCACGACGGGACCGATCTCCGGCGAAGGGGCGCGATGTTGCGCTCGAGGAAATCGTGCACCACCCCGCGCGAAGTCGAGCCGCCCGCGGCGAGCGCCGCGATCCGGTTGACCACCGGCATCATGCCCTCGGGAAGGCGGGGCACGGCGTCCCGCACGGCCAAGTGTTGGGCCGGGACCGGCGGGACGCGGAGGCGACGGAGATCCTTCTCGTACGGCACCACGAACCAGGCCCTCTTCCACGCCTCCACCTTGCCGCCGGACGTGTACTCTATGTACCCGCTGTCGGGCCGGGCGGTCAGCCGGATGCATCCGATCACCTCCGAGGCGTTGGTAAGCGTCATCTTGAAGTAGCGTTGGAATATGGGGAAGCACGGCCGCACCCCCACAAATCCTTCGCACAAATGGGCGAACACGGCCGCCGCCGCGACCGCGTTCGGCGTGAGGTGCGCCATGCGGATCCCATACTCCCGGAGCACCTCCGGGAAGAAATCGGAGAAGGCGGGGGAACGGCGCCGGCGACGACGAAGGATACGAAGTGGAGGATCTCCAGCCCTCCGGTCGGCGGCGGCAAAAGCCCCCCAACGCGAACGGCCCCATCACCGTCCACCGGCAGGAAGGGCGAAAGCCGCGACATGTCGACCCCGGCGTCGGGCAACCTGCGCCGTTGGCGGAGCATCCGCCGACGGCGAGCGCGCGCGCGAACCGCTACGGCGGGGGAGGACCTTCCGCGGGCCATCTTGACGGCAGAGCGACGACGGCGACGAAGCGGCGGCACGGATGGGCGGAGAAGAAGGCGAAGGGGAGCGCGGCAGCAAGAAAGAAGTTGAGAAGACGGAAGGCAAAGGGCGAAGTGGAAGACGTGCCGTGAGCAACCGGCCGTCCTCCTACTTGAGCGCGGACGCCGTGCGGGCCCACCGCACACGAACCGAAGCGACGCGACGCCTCGGGGCAGTCGTGCCCCGGCAGCCCAAGAGGCTCCGCTCCTCCGAGAGCCACGCTCCGGAGCAACCCAAACGGCACAGGGCACCGACGGGTGGCCCCAATCCCCGCTCCGACCCCGCGGGTCGGCCGATCGGGTCGGGGCTCTCGTCGGTGTAGGGGGATCGGGGGTCCCCCTAACCGCGCGTGGGCTGCTTTCGGCCCACGAACGAAGACGAAGGCCGCAGGGCGAGGAAGCCCACGAAGCCTCGAAGCCACGAAGTCCACGAGTCCCGCGAAAGCCGGAGGAGCGGGAGCGCCGGGGGAGAACGAAGCTTCGCGGTAGTTTCCTCCGGCGCCCCAACCACCCGGAGTTAATGCGGCACTCGAGAGCTCGCGGCGACGCCGCAGCCCGACAGACGTGCGCGCGTCTTCCCCGTGCACCGCGTCCTCGGGAAGCCACGCGGCTACGGTGCCGGGAGGGCTCTCGACCAATGGGGTGAGAGAGATTCGGAGCGCGTACCGAGGAAAGGAGACCGCAACGGATTTAGTCGGGATCGTGTCGGAGTATCTCAGAAGGACCGGACCCCCACCGGTGTCCGGGTACCCCCGGTACTTGTACAAGGTGCTCTTCTCCTTGTCCTATAAAAGGAGGAGAGACTCCGATGTAAAGGAGAGGTCTTTTCGAATACACACACAGAGCAGGATGTAGGGTATTACGCATCTTGCGGCCCGAACCTGGATAAATCTCGGTGTTCTTACTCACTTGAATCATCGACGCTAACGCGCGAGCAAATCCATTCTTCCCCGAACCTATCCCAAGGGAGCCTTGACAGGCCCCCATTTGGAGGTGTACTCACACACCGACAAATACCTTCCATCCAATCATATTCCTCTCAATAATTTCTGCCAAGAACGTATTTCCGGATCGGTCATACCGATCATAAATTCATAACTCCTGGAGAGTCGCACCAGGTTATCATAACAGCACCGCTTAAATTATTCTGATCTTACAATCCACTTAGTGAAATTTCACTAAGAACCAAAATTCTGGTTGACCGGACCAGTGTTTCCCATTATCTCACAACGACTCGAGTCTCCAAAGCCTATAATCAGCCGAATGATTACACCCGGGGCCTAAGGCATTCATATTCATAAATCCAGTTCGCCAAGACCTAATAGTCTTCGATCTAACTTTATCAAACTCGCTAAACAAACTAGTTTAGCATTCGTAATAATCAAGCGTCTGAAAATCTTATATTTCAGCACCGCCTAGTATCTTACAAAAGAGCCCTCGTGATCGAAAGAATCGCAGAAGATCTGTCTCCTTATGACGTTAGGTCATAATCACGTAAATAGGTCTTAAATGAATAAATCATTCAGGTAAAACTCATTGGACCGTAGAAAACAGCCCAGTAATTTTGAGCCCTCGAGCCCAACTTGGGTACCTATAAAAGATACGAAGGGGTGACCTAGGTCAAACCCGTTCCCAAATCACTCGCAGCACGCCCACAACCTCTCCTTGTTCTTCGCACATTGCGATCCGAGTTCTTGTATTCCATCCTTCCTAAAAAAAGCTAATTTCCATTTTCCATTCCGATCCTCGAGATGGGTAAAATGAAAACTCCCGCCAATCCTTCATCCTCATCCACCATCCCTCGTGATCAACTTCCATTCGGTGCTCAAGAACCGTAGGGCGCTTGCATCACCGAACCAAATCTTGAGGAGATGGTTCGCGAAGGAGTACTTCCGCCGAAACCAATGCTCAACCGGGCTGCTCCTACACCTGGTCAAGTCCTATGGGGAATTGACGACTCCCAACAACCGGTACTTCGATCCTTTTTTCTCCGTTGCCTTGATCTTTCTTGTTGCTCTTTCTTTGGCGACCTTCTTTTCTTCTATGGGTGGGAGTTAGTGAATCTAAACCCCAACTCCATCCTTCAAATAGCCTTCTTCATTCATCTTTACGAGGCTTTCTTAGACATCCGCCCTCACTTCAATCTCTTCCGCTATTTATTTCAAATCCGCCCGATCCAATCTGTCAACCAGCGCTATGCGGTTGGCGGAGTCGGGATTCAAAGTTGGAATGCCGAAGAGTATTTCCCTCTTTCTCTCAACAAGAGCATGGCCAACTGGAGACAACAAGTGTTTCGTGTGCGATAATCCTCCTCCAGCCCTTCCTCCATTTAAAGCCGGTGTCGCCAGGGAACTTCCTTGCTCGGAGCCCTAAAGATCTCGGAGAAGACCTCAAGAAAGATGAGAAAGTGACCACCTTGCTGGCCATGATAAAAAACTTGAAAGAAGTCAAGGGTATCACAAGTGGAGACTATCCTCCGGAGTTTTATAGTTCGGAGAATTCAACCACTCAAGAAACAGCTTTGCACCGGGATGGACTTTCAACGAAAATAATGACCCCAATGATGGCACGAACCGCCCCAATCTAGATGTCCAAAACAAATGCTTGAAGAAGATACTCGCAGTCTGGTTTTGATGACTTAGGATGCCGTAAAGTGGGATTGGCCTTCGCTTC
Organism: Chloris gayana; assembly: GCA_031894775.1. Lineage (NCBI taxonomy): Eukaryota > Viridiplantae > Streptophyta > Magnoliopsida > Poales > Poaceae > Chloris > Chloris gayana. The sequence continues at coordinate 748,721 of JAUNZO010001356.1, forward strand.
TTCCAACCCGCGTGATTTTGTGAGTCCCGTTTTTCTTGCTTAATACCGGTATTCCAAATTCTCATATCCTCATGTTCTTATGTTCCTAACACAAATTCCATTCAATGTAGGCTCGGACAGATTCAAAAGTCATCCTCCTCTCCCACCCAATGATTCGTGGGGCAAAGATTATGAGTCTAATGTTCATCCTCATCCTATTCTCGACCGGTCTGCCTAAGACCGGTCTTATCCAAGCCATTCTAGACCGGTCTAACCCTTCTCGGACCGGTCAGTCCTAGAAGGAATTAAGTAAACTCGGGACTCAAGTGACCAGTCCGGCGGCCTCGATAAAAAGAGCTTCAATGACGAGAATCGAATCTTGTCAATACTCATCGTCCGATGGACGACCGCAGCAAGAAATCATCCGCCTCGAACAAAAAGTTCAAAGTAAGCCTTGATCAATACCGATTAATCTTGAACATCAATACCGATCAAGACTACCCATGAATCTACTCAACTAGCACTCAAGGCAAAAGAAGATGAGAATCAACGATCGTTGAAGAATGAGGCCAAGTCGGAGGCCTCCAATATCAACTTCAAGGGTAGATTCAAAATCTTGGATATCTCCCACAAATGTAAGCTTCTTTTATTTCTGTTTCCCTCGTATCCAATCTTTTAAATACCGGCCTCGTATCTCTAACATTTTCAAAATATTCTTCCATAGAACTCTCTCGGTGGCTGCAAGCGAGTGATTGAATATCCGAATGGGGGTCAAATCCCCTGGGGATGATAACATGAATCTTGAAAGCGCCATTTGGGATGTTCCACGAAGAATCAAGGACCACTCCAAAATGATTGCCGCAGCGGGAGGAGGACACATTGCTGAAACAATCCGAGTCTTGGACTCCGTCGAAGATTGCGATTTCAATTTTATTAAAGCGTACGCTCATCCGGATACTATCGAAGACCGGTTCAATGAGTTAAGGAATTCACTCATTGGTACTATGACAGAACTTGTTGAAGATATCCCCCTGGACCCGACCGATGCGCCATCGAATGAAGTAGCTGCTCTTCCCGCTATAGATCAGGCTGCTCAAGATGTCTGTTGCGGCCTTTAGGCAAAATCTAGAAGAATATGATGATCTAGATTTTGACCTTTTATCTTCGATGTCTCGAAGAAACCATTGACGATATGCCGACATCACCTTCCCGATATTGCAGGAAATCCAGCAATAGCGGGCTGCATGGCATCATCTACCCGCTATTGCTGGATAACCCCGCAATAGCGGGCAGATGACATCATGCTGGCCGCTATTGCTTGGTTTCCTGTAATAGTGGGCGGTCCTGCACGCTATTGTTGGTCCGACCCTGCAATAACGTGTGCGTAATAGCGCTCGAAATGCCCGATTTTGTAGGCCCAAAATGCCCGCTATTGCAGGGTCGAATCCTAGTAGTGATCGGCGTAACTCAAGCTCCTTGCTCGTGGATGTGCTTTGCAAAACGTGAGATCTACTCACCGCAACAACGCCAGCTTGAGCTCGCGCTTGCATCTCATTGGCCCTTTTCCATAAATTCCAGCGGTCAAGGTGAAAATTTTGATCACCTCTCTATGATCCATTCCTATGGTATTGCCTTATCTTTCATTCATCATTTATGCCCTAAGATTGTTGCAATTTCTTAGTTTCCATGCACAAAGTATAAATATTGATCTTTTGGTTGCATTACTACGCTAATTGCTTGATCGTTATATTTTAATTATTCTCATCTAGGTTGCAATTTCTCGTCGAAGTTCATTGTTTTAATACCAATACTAGATGCTCCCCACTTATAGTGCACTCTTATTTATTTTTCTTCTCTTTATAGTGATCAACGGTGTCCTTTATCGTTGTGCAAGGATTTGTTCATGCACTCTCAAGTCTAGCAATTCTTGCTGATAGATTATATTAGGTATCTCCATTGTGCATGCAGTGGTCAACCGAACATTTTACACGGCTAAAGACGAAAGTGACAAGGGTATTGCAGGGAGCAAGAGAAGCTTTGTTCTAAGGTCCCATTTGGTTCCAGTGGTCTAAAGCAAAGTGACTAAATTTTAGTCTATTTTCAGACTAAAGAACCATACGACTAGATACGCTTTAGTCCGTGTTAGACACGAGTGGGGAGATAAAACAGACTAAAATGCAAAATTTCCACCGCCTGCATGTCCCCATGTCGTCTCCCTAAAGCACCGTCGGAATCGCCCCCCCGGGGCGCCATCATAACGGATGAGGATCCTTTGCGGTAATGCACTATGCATTAACGATCACCGACATGTGGGCCCGGACCCACATGTCGGTGAGGGTGCATTACCGTAGAGGATCCGAACGCCATCATAACTCCGTAATACGTAGTTTGACCCCCCCCCCTCCTTCCCGGCCGTACGTGGGCCGAGCTGGTCCGACCCGTCGCCGGCCAAGATCCGCATCGACGTCGCCGCTCCTCCGTAGTTAGGAGCTATCCCCGCACGGATCCTGCTCCTCTCAACACCGTACCCACCATGGACCGGTAAGGGGACACATACAACTTTTTTTTTCTCGAGTTGTTCCCCGACGGCTCCTCGGCTCCACAATTCTAACCCTGCCATGGACACCGACGGGTTCGGTGGCTATTCTCAGCCGTCGTAGTATCCCATTTGTGTACTGCATGAACAATATTTGTAATACCTATTGGCCTTAGGGGTATTTTGATATTTTTTTCTAGTCATTTAATGAACTTTAGTCACTTTTTTTCCACTCAAGAACCAAACAGGGGTGACTAAAACAGCGATGGTGCTATCCATTGAAGCAAACACCACGGTTGATGAGCTCATACACGATATCTTAAATAACCCTATCTCATCCCTCCTTGACGCTCAATGAAACACACGTAGACTACAGCTAGACACTAGGTGAGCAGGTTGGCAGACTAGAAGATGAGGAAAATGTACCTCACACCTCAAGCGGAGTGTCTCCTTGACTATATGACCATACCAGTGATAGATGGATCAAGCAGTGAGGGAGCCTAGGAGGTAAGGTAGATAGAGGCAGCAGATTGTGTATTTTGGCTCTTCACAATCTACACCAAGCCAGCTCTGGTTCGTCATCCTAGCGTAGCTAATAAGGCAAGTGCTTGGATTCCATCTGAAGCTTTAGATGGAATCCAAGCAAACTGGGAGCTGGCTCACAACTCTTCTAAATTGGTGAGAGAACTTCTGATCTCGAGTGAACTACAAGTCTTGGCTCATGGGAAGTTGCTGCAACAGGTGACTCGTTAGGAGGAGACGAGGAGTACGAGTGGAAGGAGGGAGGTAAGAACACCAATAGTCGACATCTTGATAAATCTCACTTTTGCATTAATATGTTCTTTTGGTTGTTACAAATTTAGCATGAAGTCAAACCCGCTAGTTTACACCTAAACTCAAATTACTTATCTTGAAAAGACAAAAAATGGCCAAGAACAAATCAAACTTTGTGGATTTGAGATAATCCATTGTCATTATGATGTTACTTATACAACCTACCTACGATAACATTTACAGGATTCTCAAGTTTTCACAATAGAAAACCTCATAAATGAACATTCTCTTCCCCAATCTTGAATCCATTTGCTCTTAAAACTAAAGCAAAGAATCAAGAATCCCAAGCATTTAAAAGACAAGTCAGATAATTTCTCTTCATGATCCTCTATCTAGAACCATGCTCATCGATTGATGACTCAGACGCCGAGTCATCTGAAGTTGTGGTGGAGTTTGTCTTACATAAACTCCCGTTTTCTAACTCCGATGAATATGATGTTGGCCTTTTCAAATACCAATACATAATGCTTGCTGTCAGAGTTAGCATCATTTTTTGGTTCACCTGCAATGGATAGAAAGCAAATAATATCACAGATGTTGTCAAGTATTTTGATTTGACATATTGTCTAAAGAATATGGATAATTGTGTTAATCCAATATCAGGTGCAAATAATATCACAGATGTTAACAAGTATTTGGATTTTGAGGTTTAGTCTGAAGAACATGACTGATTATGATGAACCAATTTAAGGTGCAAATAATACTGCAGATATTATTGAGTATTCTTATCCGAGGTTTGTCTGAACAAACATGGATAATCGTGTTTAGATAAGGTGCACTAGTGAACACCTATGCATAACTAAGAGTAAGTTGAACTGATTTGAGATTATTTTTCAAAATGATAGATCTACTTCTTTTTAAGTGAGTCAATAAGCTGGCTGTTGTACTAGACTAGTGAGAATTATAACAAGAAGGGCAAAATGGAACAATCCAATACTTGCATAAAATCTGTGCCAAAAAACGTAACTGAACAAAAATAAGATGGTTGAAAGTTTTTTCGTCAAGTTTCTTACCTCCAATATATCTTCTGGTAACAAGAAGATGGAGCATCCAAGCTTTCTGGCCACAGAAATGATGTAAGAAGCATTCATTTGCTTCTCTTCATCTGTAAAGATGGAATTTAAAATATTCAGGAAACATGATTTGACAAACATGTATTGCAAATAATATTAACGGCATGCAATCCAAACTGGTTGAAAGTGGAGTGATTAGACATAATCTTGTGGCCACAAAAACTTGCAAAAAATGAATACAAAAGGTTGTTTCGTATGCTAGAAAAGCAGAATGCTAGGAGCATGATAATACAATGTTATTCAGATAAAATGCTAAGCAATTTTGATAATTATTTTTTTCAATCATAACTATGAGATTCAGATTCAGATGCCATACCATAATAATAGGAAAATGGATTGAGGATACAAAAATTGATAGAATAAGAGATGATAAACCTTTTTCCCCTTTGGTTACAAGGTTCCCATTCACGACTCGAGGCTCCACAGCACTGAGTAAATTAAGAAAAAAGGCACCACTTGAAAGGCTTCTATCCTGTAATTGGTGAATGATACATTAACCAACATACCAAATTTAAACAAAATTCATAGAGAATTTCTAATCAATACTAGGAAGAAAAATGTTGTGTAATCTGTGTCTTACTGGATTTTTTAGAATATTAGTAGTGTTCACTACCCTTCTAAGATAGCATTATTTGACAATTGTTTCATTATTATAATATTAGGTACTAGTACCACAGAGGACTAACAGTGCTAATCATGAGGACAGCAGTTAACTTCAACAGCATTGTTCTAAACAATTTTACAATAAAGTAATCGTTTGATCTTTTGAAAGTAGTTCCAGAAGCTTTCCACCTATGTCCGCTTAGATAAGCACACAATCTAATTGATTACCTTGTACGGAATATTTTTCAAAATATGCCATATGATATGAAATACTTGCACAAACAATTCCAATAATAAATAGCTAACCACCTTAAAAATGCTAATGAGTGTGATGCAAATATATCAAATAATATTGTTGCCACAACAGGAAATATATTGTATGGTGCAAACCTTGAAACTTTCCATACGAGAATTATGCTTTCCAGAGTCGTTAACCTTTTTATTGGCCCATGCCAAAATATCGTTATCTGAGATCTCTTTTCCATTCGAATGAAATCTAAGGTTCTTCAGAAGTTGAAGAATATTGTACCGCATTAATTGCCACAGAAAAGCTGGGATAAATACACCATGTCATCACACGGTTCAGTTAAAGGTAACAAGAGGCTATTAGCCAAAAATCTACTAAACTAGCAAATTTAAAAGGATGTTTGTATAGAAAGGTCAATTAAATTCCACATTTCAATGACTGGAGTAAAAAAGTTTGAAAGCGACAATCACATTGTTAAATGGAAGATTAGTTTACGGAAAATCTATTACTTAACAACTGCTTAAATGGGAGAATTACACGGTTGTCCCTTTTTTCAACCGTAACTATAGATTTACCCCCTTTATTTCATCTTTGTATGGTTGCCCCCTACTATTACGTGAGTTTGAAACTTCCATTTGCCCCTCCTTTTCTCTTCCCTTAGTGCTGCGCAAATTAAACCCGAAAAAGAAAAACAATTTACAATGCGGTAAAAGACCCCTTACCCCGCCTCCCTGATATCCTCTTCCGCTTGTTCATGAGAGCAACCGGACCAGGAGCAACCGAGGAGGCGCCGGCTGGATGGGAGCCGGTGGCAGCAGCAGGAGCTGTCGCTAATGCAGCGTCTCCAGGAGGTGTGGGCGCAACGGCCGGCATGATGGGCCATGGAGACGGACTTCTACTTCACAACATCAAGTGTGTCCTCTTCGTTTCCTTTATTTTCCATAAAAAATTTGTGTGTATTTTGGTCATTTAGTCATTTGCGTCATATCTCACATGGAGATCTAAGTTGCCTCTTTGTCCAGGTGTTGCTGGAATGATAAATTTGTCCTCCATGTTCGTTCTTGCAGCTCACCGCCGAGTAGCAGATCCGCCTTTCAAAGCCCAAACTCCTCATGGACTTCTCGATGACAGCAAGCTTCACAACAAGCCCGACACTGACTGCGAGCTGTTGGAATGATGAAAGTGGCAAGAAAGTTTGCACATGATTGATGGTAGCACGAGCCATTACATTCTTACTTCAAGAAAGATAGCATCAAGCTTGTATTTTGTACTAGCATATGCCTGCCTTCATTTTTTTCTTGGATATTTTATTTCAATTTTTGTTTTCAGATTATTGCTCAAATTTAAAGATGAAATGGTGTGGAAATTTTAAATAAATTTTGTTCAAATTCAAACCATTCATAAAGTTAGTCAAATATTGTCCAAATATATTTGAATTATTGTCATAACTAAATTCGAAAACTCCAATTTAAATATAAGGGCATATTTTAAAATAGGGGTAATGGTGCAAACTGTTGACAATTATAGGGGAAATGGTATAAGGGTAAAAGTGTCTTTACTAACTGATTTAACACCATTATGTCCTTTGTGACGGAATAGGAGTAAACCAAGTCTTCAAACTCACAAAGCAAGGGCAACCATGCAAAGATGAAAAAGGAGGGGGTAAAAATAGAGTTGGAGTTGAAAGCACGGGCAACCATACAATTGCCCCATTATAAATCCTATCTCTACAAAACATCTTTACATAACAAATAGGAGCTGGTCAGCAGAAACGAGTAAGATGATCATATGTTTCTATGTGAACACACGTACCCCAATGTATGTGTGTCAACTGATAGGGCATTCCAGAAATGAAAACTCGTATAAGCATGTGTATAATTCTGTTCAGCTTAGTAGCATTTTTTTAATGGTCGAACAAAAAGCTTAGTAGCAATTTCTATCAAAACCTAAATATTCTTGAAGTCAAAGACAGAAAATTACGTACTGCATATCAAGTGGCTGAAAATATAACACATGTACAATTTGTTCAAATACCACTTACCTAAAATCAGTTTTTTGTTTCCCTGAACAATATCATTTCCAGCAATATTCACCAATGAAAATTTTAGTTCTTTTCCAATCATCAATACTTGATTGCAATTTTCCAGTTTCCTGAATGGTAATTTTATTGGAGGGCAATTTGCCATCTTCCAATTAACTGATCCAGGTGCAATCTTGTCAATCACCTCAAGAAGCACCCATCTATCTCACAAAGATGAACTTATCAGATACAAAATCAGCTTGATCTCATCATATTTTAAGATGAATACTAGAAATATGGCCTACCCATTTCTAAGGTCTTCAAACACATTTGTGATATAACTGGAAATACCAAGGCTGTTAATCCACAATCGGAAAGACCTTTCTTCTCTGGAAACTTGAGCATCATCTGAGAGTTCATCAACAAAGGAAACTTGTTTCATTTGTTTTGACAATCCATTCCTGCAATAAAATGTCCACAAATTCAGTACTTAGAAAACAAAAATATCATACAACTCATACTAGCTCCTCACACAGGCTAATGGCATGTACTAACTAGTGTCAACAATGTTCATTTTCAATGAGGCTGCCCCTTCAAAGCAAACACACAACCCCTTCAAAGCAAATACATAAATAAACATAGAAATAAAACGGTGACGGCAGGCTGCTGATCGAAATTGAGGAGCATGCGGTGCTCCACCTCAGCAACCCAACGTGCGAGGTCATCCGCCACAATGCGCTCGCGCTCCCAGGCTAGGGCAGCTGCGAGGACCCACTCCCGAGCTGCCAAAGCCTCGGTCTTTGCTTCATGGAGAACAGCAACAAGATCGTCGTCTGCCAACGCGGCCTGCTTGGAGATGACTGGTTGGTCCGCGGCGGCGACAAGGTCCGGCGGCATGCCCATGCGAACACAGAGGAGGCAGCAGATCTAGGACCCGGGCCCGCGCCCTCGGCAGCCAAGGTAGGCCTGGGCCCATGGGTGAGGGCAGGGCGCAGCGGCACGACCCGTTGCACAGAGCAACGTGGCGGCCTGGTCATCCGCCACAATGCGCTCGCGCTCCCAAGCTAGGGCAGCTGCGAGGACCCACTCCTGAGCTGCCAAAGCCTCGGTCTTCGCTTCATGGAGAACAGCAACAAGATCGCCGTCTGCCAACGCGGCCTGCTTGGAGATGACTGGTTGGTCCGCGGCGGCGACAAGGTCCGGCGGCATGCCCATGCGAACACAGAGGAGGCAGCAGATCTGGGACCCGGGCCCGCGCCCTCGGCAGCCAAGGTAGGCCTGGGCCCATGGGTGAGGGCAGGGCGTACCGGCACGACCCGCTGCACGCAGCAACGTGGCGGCCTAGGCATCTGCGTCCGCGGGGGCCGAATCGAAGCCCGCCGCAGCTAGATCAAGCGGATCGGTGGCGGCGGCGACGGCGGCCGGATCAACGTCGAGCTCGTGGTCAAGGGCGGCGACGGTGGCCAGTGGTGGCGGCGTAAGGAGGGGAGGGGAGGGAAGAGGGAGGGGGAGAGGAGGGGCATGTCCGATGGCGGCGGCTAGGGTAGAGGGTGGGAGGGAGGGAGGAGAGAGGTTGTGATACCATGTTGGAGTGGGAAATCTATTGTCTCTCTTTCCATCCGTAGAAGGGTGATATGTACACATATACATGGGCCCCTTACAAGGGCCAAATCTACAGGCCTATCTATACACCAACAATCGGTAACATAGGAAGTACGGATGCGAGACCGCTGGATGTGGCTTGCAGCCTCGCCGGCAAACGGGAGCCGTGGGGAATACAATCTCAACCTCCTAAGAGCATATCCAACAGCTCCCCTAAAATTTCACCCCCTCTAGCTTAGTTCAGGGGATCTCCTCCACCATTTTCAGGTTGTTTAGGGAAAGGCCCTCCAAAGGTTCCCCTACAACACCATCCCCTCTAATCCGACATGTGGCATCACATTCCCCTTCTAACTCACTCACACATGGACTCCACCACACATCCGTCGGGAGCAGCGGTGTTCAGGCGGGCGCGCGCGGTGCACGGTGAGCGTACCCGAGCACGCGCGCTGCAAGAGCCGCATGTCTATCGGCGTCCGGGTGTGCCGGCTAGATCGCCGTCTAGGGCGTGAGTGGGGGCGTGCTCGGGCGACCCTTCCCCGTTGCTCCGGCCTTGCGCGTCCTCGTCATGGTCTTCCAGCCCAGGTCGAGCACGCGTGCGAAGGGCGGAGGAAGGGCAAGAGGAGAGCACGAGAGGGGTGGCGCAACGACCGACGGGAGCAGAGGCGCGGCAACAGGTGGAGGGAGCACGGGCGAAGGAGCAGGGTGGCAACAGCGGGAGCGGGGCGACCGCGCAGTGAGGAGCGAGGCTGGCGGAAGGCGGGACTTGGAGGGCGGGAGCAGCCAGTGAGGCGCGCGGGACTTGGAGGGGACGGGGGCAGATCCCCTCCTTGGAGAGGACGAAGACGTGATTTTAGGAGATCGACTAAAACAGGGAACTCTGGAGGGGATCTGCTGGAGCAGTTTTTTGGCCTCTTCATCCCCTAAACACTCAAATTTTTGCTCCAGGGGATGAGTTAGGGGATCTGTTGGAGACGCTCTAACAAACTGAACCCACTTGATTAAATCATAACAAACGAAGCCTCTAATCCTAACGCGGCACGCTGCCGTCCTTAGGCATTTTGGCTGTTGTCACGGCGCTGGTACGTCGTACCCACCATAACAGAGGTACAAAGTAATGCTTTTCTCCATGAAGTTCAAGTCAGTTATCAAAATGTAAATGTTTTTAATCAAAACTGAAAAAATTGTAGTACAACCTAGTAATTTATATTAAAGGGTTAAAAACTGAAAGAAACGCAATACCACATAAAAAACAAACAACCAATTAGTTACTATCAATGGGTGATGACTAGTGGGTGATGACTGATGAGGTGGAAGAAATGCAACATCATGACAACAATAGCTTCAGCAGGATATTAATTCTCCAGTTTTATAGTAGTATTATTGGCCAGGCCACAGAGAAGTAAACTGTTATGACTACAATTATCACATGCTAGCCACAGCTTTTAAGCATTAAAAATATGTGTTGTCCTATAACAATAATAATATCAATGGGGAGCATATGACTATTTTACAAGTTCAGTGCATACCTTTTCTGGAAAATATGAGCCACGAAGGCAAGATTCAGATTTGGTAAACCATCAACTATGTCTTTCGGAGTCAAATATCTTTTGCAGCCCATCCTGTCTGCGTGCTCAAGGACTAATCTTGCTCTATGAAGCAGGTCTTTTACTGACATTGCTGATGCTTTGGCAGTGCATTCTGGTGCCAAGACATTTAATAGACAAGCATACGCCTCACTGTCCTGCACTTTTCATTTTATAAGTGTTAATAATAGATGAGATTGAAACAAATAAAATTGATACATACGTTCAAGCCTTCTAGGTAAAGTGGTGAACATGTTCATGAATGATGATTACAGAGACAGTAATCTTACAATGAGACGATGGAATGTTCAAAATATGATTACTGAGAACAATATCTTATATGATTAGGAAATGTTGCAGCATTGTAGAACATTTTGAAGATTCCTAGTTACAGCACCATTATGTTAACCGAGCCCAATGTATTCTAATAAATGTAATGAAATAGTATGGAACTCAAGTGAAATGTGCATACTTTAATATCGGAAGAAAAGTTTGTAACTGTTCTCTTGAAACCTGCTTTATTCAGTTGAAAATTCATCCACCTGAGCAGAATCTTTTCAGGAGATAAGCTCATAAGCTCCTCCATTTCCTGCAGTAGTAAATGAAAGTGTAGGCAATGAGTTATCTTCCCATATGATGAAGTTACACAAACAATAAAAATGACTCAAGAGAGAAATAACAAACTACCTTGCTGTCATCAACCAACTCAACCAATTGAGGTGTGCTTTTCAGGTTCACATCAGCCAACAGTTGTATCTGGTTATTTTTGTGACATTATCCAATAAACTTTTAGCATTAAGAAAACACAAAGTACATAAAGAAGTAAACAAATGTTGTTCATCTGTCAAGGAAACAGTAACTGAAGATGAAACTTGCCTTGATTATTTGAGAAATTAAGCCCAGGACAAGATGAGGCTACAAGAAAATAGGAGATTGTTCAATAATATCGTCAAGAGACTTGAATGCTTGAGTAACATAAGCAATACAGTGCATGCTGGAAACCAGTGTTCATGTATAGGATCTAAAATGAAGAAAGACCGGAAGGTAAGACAATGTTAGGTCAGTCTCAGTCCCAGTTTCATTTGGTATTAGTTAGGTGCCATATCAGCATTTTGGGTGATGTGGCAGAAATTTTAATAGGAGGCGTAATAGTCGAATTGGTCCTTCAACTATGGCTCAAAGCTCAGTTTCGTCCTTCAACTTTTAAAAGGTTCAATTTAGTCCCTGAACTTTGCTTAAAAGGTTCTATGTCATCCTGATCTGATGTGGCGAGCCACGTCAGCACGTGGCACGCCACATCAACTACAGTTTTAGATTTTGAATTTTGAATCGAATTTTCTCTAAAATATGAAAATAAGATTTGTTTGAACATTTCTATTGCGCGAAAAAAATAGCATCCCATCAAGTGATACTAAATATTGTATATTTAGTTTGAAAATTCAAAGATTTGGTATCACTTCGACACAATTGAACATATTTTATAGTATTGATATTTTTATATACCACTTGATATTTTTTAAAAAATTGACCCAACCCGTCAAAATGTTGGGATACTATTTTGTTAATGCAATAGAAACAATTAAAAAAATCATATTATTTGAGAGAAAAAAATAATTTGAATTCAAAATACAAAACTGAAGTTGACGGGGCATGTCATATGTTGATGTGGCGTGCCATGTGGATAGCCGCATAGGAGCAGGGACAAAATTGAACCTTTTAACTAAGTTCAGGGACTAAATTGGACCTTTTAAAAGTTGAAGGACGTAATTGAGCTTTGAGCCATACTTGAGGGACTAAGTTGACTATTTCGCCTTAATAGGAGAGAGATTAGCATTTTGGATGATTTGATTGAGCATATTTAGCACAAGTTCATGAACCCCTTAAACTATGTAATTTCATTCATATTTGAAGTAAAATTATTTATTTACATGTTGGCTACATATTTTTTATGACACATTTGATCACAACATTATGCAACAATTTAAGATACTCGTAGCCTATGAAACCGTGTCATGAAACCGTGCATTGAGAGAGGCTATTTCATTGGAGAAAATTCCTTCCTTGGCCCTAAAACAAATCACGCTTCCTTTCATGGCCCTTTTAGAATCGAATTTCCTTATATGGCTCGAATCTAATTTTTTTGTTCCTTCCGTGGCCTTTCCGTCACTTCGTTAGCTCCTCGTTAGCTCCCACTACTTACACGCCATGTGAAATGACTGCAATACCCTCCATGTGAAATGACTGCAATACCCTCTCTTCTGTCATCTGCAACGTTTGTGTAAAAAAAGAACTTGGTGGTGAGAGGGGTAGTCGGGAAGAGCTCATCGGTGGTGGCGGGCGTAGGTGGAATGGAAGAGGAGGTTGCCGGCGTCAGGCTGTCCACCGCAGATCCGATCGACTCATCCCCGATGTCCGCTCTAGCGCGCTCGGGAGTCACCGTGGGCTAGTCCAAGCCATTGCCATCCACGCAAGGCCATCGTCGTCATGTCCGTGCCGGGCCGCCACCCTTCTTCTTGTGAGACACCGCCCTTATCCGCGCCCCTACCGGGTCACCACGAGCCGCGCAAGACGCCACCCTCATCCGCGCCGTGCCGGGTCACCGCTGTCGCTCTAGAGGCGCAAGCTGCCACCTGCTCCAGCTGTGTGAGCCACCACCGTTGTAAGGGCAAGCACATGGTCGAGGTCTAGGGAGCGAGGCGGAGAGGTCGTAGGCAACGGTAATGGGTCGATTCCATGGAGGACCTCGACCAGGGAGGTGGACGACGATGGTGTCCATGAGGAAGACAATGTCCGTGAGACGTGAGTGGTTGTGTCAGGTCGTCTGCATCGTTGGTGGTCTTTTTGTTTTCCGCTTCCTTGCCGTGAATGCATAAGGGGCAAAATAGTCATTTTGCCTCTCATTTTAGCACCATGCCCTACAAAAAATAACGGAAGGCCATGGAAGGAACCAAAAATTGGATTCGGGTCATATAGGGAAATTCAGTTATGAAAGGGCCAAGGATTTTCTCATTTCATTGCACAGTTTCATGACACGGCTAAGCTAAAAATCTGAAGTGATACTCTTGGTAACTATTATTAAATTGAAACTTGCAGCAGAATATAATGGTGATCTATGAAGGACACAAAAGCATTTATGGCATCCCAAACGTATCTCAGTTATAAATCAATACAGTTTGACTGATTCTACCATGGTACGCTGGAATCAATACAGCTTGACCTCGAATTAGTGATCAGTGGAATAACAAAACGGCACAAGAAGTTCAAATCATATGTTACCACTCGAGCTTTAATAGAGATGATTGATCCATGGTGGTCAAGTGGCAGCCACCACCAGCCTGAAGTACGGACATGCAAGGAAACTTAAAAAACGTAAAGATAGGCGACATGAAATGCTTTAAGGTCCAGCACATGACATGGACTTCGCACTAGTATGTCCTCACAGCAATCTCCCTCTGAAGGGGCCCACGTATACAACTAAGGAACCAAATGAAATATTCACGACAACTTTATTCTGGATCTGATGCTGTAACTCATATGTACTCAATCAGTGATCACAGAGGAATGAGGGGGAAATTCTTACCCTACCCTCAGCGAGGTCCTGTGTGCCAATATTGACGACGGTGCAGCCGATCGCCTTGGCAGAGTTGAGGCAGAGCGTGTGGTTCTCGTTCTTTTCCCACAGATTGAGTACCTTCTTGGTATTGATGGCGCGCTCGTCGATGGTGCCTGGCACGGCCAAGTTGATGAGCTTGCTGGATCAAACATTCAAAACATAATTAGATCACACCGTAATAATACAGGTGGATCCAGACGAAGCACAAACGCAATCCGGAACCGACCATAATAGCACGCCGTCCTTGGTGAGGTGGAAAAGGCGATCCGTGGCCGGATCGATGGGGAGTGCGTCTTTGAGGAAGGGGTCCTCGGCGAGGTAGGCGTTGATATGCCCAACGTACGAGGCCTTCTCGGATTCGCTTATGGTGTGGAGGAGCGTGGTGGTGGCCGCCGTGAGGAAAGCTGGGGCGGAAGAGGATGAGGAGCGCGCGATGCCGCCTGCCTTCTTCCCCTGTGCGGCGTCGCACGAGGCTTTGAGGCGCAGCTGCATCTCGCCGTAGATGCGGAGAAACAGCTCGAAGCTAGCGTCCTGATGCGGCCTCTCATCGGCGCGCGCGACGGCCTCGAGCACGGACGCCCACTCCTCGTCGGTGAGTCCTGGGGACGGGGATGGTTCCGGCGCGCTGTTCTCCTTCTCCACGTCCCCCTTGATAGCCCCGTCGCCGGCACCGCAGCCGCGGAAGCTGGAGATCACGGCGGGGAGGTCCCGCAGCCGCAGCCTCCCTGTGGGCGACGCGTCCCGTAGCTCCGCGTACTGAGTGAGAGAAGGCAACCAACCCCGAGATCAGTCAATCAGTGCGGTTACGACGCCGCGGCGAGCGCAATCGGGGAGAGTAGGAGAAGGTACCTGGCCCTGGAGCGCGCGGAGGTCCTGCTGCGTGAAGCGGCGCTGGAGGTAGGGGTCGGACACCACCACCAGCCCGTCGAATCCCATCGCGGCGGCGTCCGATCGACCAGCGGCGTGGCGTTAGGTGGGCTGGCGGGTCGCGGTGGGGCGCGGAGGAGGCGGAGGCCCTCGTATGGTGCGGGGAGGGAGCCCGGTGGTGGTATGATATGGCCGTATGGGCGGTGTGGGGCTTGCGGCAGCTCAGCGGAGAGAGAGTAGAGAGAGTGGTCGGAGCGTCCTTTCAAAATAAAGTTAGGGGAAGGGGGGATGATGATGTGGCAAGGTGGGCTGTAACGGAAAGCTTGCCTTTCGCGTTCCCCGGTTGCGGATTCAAATCTCGCGTTGTTTCAACCGGTCCTTGGTAAGTCAAGATTTTTGCTATCTTGTAGCTATCTAAGTGGACCTCGGTAAAATACTCATATTCCGTGGTACTTCAATAAAATGCTCGTGAAACCATATGTCAAACGGTAAAATGTCCATTTAGACGAAACTACTCATGATTTCTTCTTCTTACCCACTTCTCCAAGAGTTGCCCCACCGCTCGCCACCACGGCCTCAAGCGAGCTCGTCGGCTCCTCGCTAAAGCGTCGCCCGCTGCCACCTCACCCTGCTGCGCACGAGCTCGCGGCCGGCCTGGTCCGCCCGTGCAAGAGCAGGTCCTGTCACCCTAGTCCCTCGCGTGACCTCGTCCACCTCGTCGCCAAGGCGGTCTCCCCACCATTTTTCGTGCACGCAGGGCTAGGGCCCGGTGCGCGTGTAAGGGCGATCGCGACCTAGCCCATAGGCAACGACGGCCGCCCGGCCTAGGGTGCGTGCAAGGGGCGAGCGGGTCATGGCGGCGGCCCGACCTAGGCGGCAGCCCAGCGACGGCCGGAGGTCGAGTGCGAACGGCTTGCCGGCGAGATTTTTGCTATTTTGTCCAGCTATTTAGTGGGCTTTGGTAGAATGCTCATGTCTCGTTGGGCTTCGGTAAAATGCCCACGAAAGCGTGCATACTCCGATGAAATGCCCATCGATGATTTTTTCAATTATGATAATCATTTTTTGAGTTTTCTTTACTCGATATGACGGAAGTACCCTCGGGTCATCGGATGAAATCGACCGAGTCCCGACAAGTTCGTTCTTCTCCTCCTCGTCCATCGGCGCTCCCGGGCGATGAGATCTCCCCGGCGGCGCTCCCTCCCGGCGTCCATGGCCTCATCGCAGCGACGCTTCGAACGGATGTGGAACTTCCTCCTCCTCGCCACCCGTGTCATCCGCGGCCGCACCCGACGGCAGCGGTCTAGGGTTAGGGAGCCCGGCGGGCCTCGCAACGCGCAGCCGCGGCGCCCCTCCCGGCCGCGGGCGGGCCTCCATCGTGCGGCGCGGGCGGGCCTCCGGCCGGTGGCGCGGCGCCTCGTGCGCCGCCTCTCCCGGCCGCGGGCGGGCCTCCGGCCGAGTGGCGCGACGCCTTGTGCGCCGCCTCTCCCGACCGCGGGCGGGCCTCCAACGAGCGGCGTGGGCTCCTGTGCGCGGCCCCTCCCGCCCGCGGCCTCCTCTACGGCGCCCCTCCGGCCTTGGGCCACGCTCCGCCGAGCGTGGCGCCGTCCCTCCGGACTCGGGCCACGCTCCAGCCGAGCGCGGCGCCGCCTCTCCCGGCCGTGGGCGATGCTCCAGCCGAGATCCACGACCCTCCTCCCCAACCTCTCTTGGTGCTTGCGCCGGATGTACAATGTAAGTGTGTTCCAACTAATTTGACAATGCATTTGAAGTCTAATTTTTATTTGGCTTAAGCTATATTTCAATTAAATTAGGTGGTCGGGAGATGGTGCAATCGGGACCCATTATTGCTCTTGATAATGCCACCGAGGTTGGTGTTGTTGATTGGGATTCATTACAAATTATTGAAACGTTGTATGATGAAGGAAGGTTGCAAATTCCAAATGACGAGCAACTCGTATGATGTGTTGGGTTTTAAGAGGGCCGAGGAGAGGGCACATAGGACTAGGGTGGCTGCGGGTACTAGTAGTACTTTTTCACATATAGAGATTGATAGTGGTGGAGCAGCCATGGTAGTTGACGATCACATTGCGGATGAGAGGGTGATTGTGTATAATGAAGATAAACCTGAATTGAAGCTTGGTGCTCTGTTTCCGATATGGCTACATTTAGACTTGCCGTAAGGCAATATGCCATAAATGAAGAATTTGACTTGCATGTTGGGAAAACCGATAAGAATAGATATGATGGATATTGCAAAGGTGCTTGATGATTGTACTTGGCATGTGCATGGTAGACCGGAATATAAAAATGGCAAGACCATCATTGTATGTTTTTCTCTTGAGCTTGTCATTTGTGCATATCCCACTTGGCATATTTATAATTGAATAATATTTGTTTTAACCTTTTGTAGGTCACCGCGTGGACAGAGGGTCACACTTGTACATCGAGCATGAGAAGGAAGACAACTACTCCTAGTGCCAAGTGGGTTGCTTCCAAGGTCTGTTAAAATCCTACGTAAGTTTCCCGATATTGGTGTTAAAGAAATGCAAACCAAGCTCGAGGATGATCACAAATGTGTGATTGGTTATGACACGGTTTGGAATGGAGTTGAAAAAGCTTTCAAGACTCTATATGGCAGTTGGGAAGAGAGTTTCGGCTTGTCTGTACAATTGGAAGGCTGAGGTAATGAGTAAAATGCCGGGAAGCGTGATTGAGATTGATGTAGAGGTGAAAGAAGGTATTCCCTACGTTTGTAGATTTTTCCGTGCACTTGCTCCTTGCATTGAGGGTTTTCTAGAGGGATGTAGGCCATATCTTGGCGTCGATTCAACTGCATTAAATGGAAGATGCAATGGTCATTTAGCTGCAGCATGTGGTCTTGATGGTCATAATTATGTATCCTGTTGCATATGGCTTTTTTGACTCTGAAACTGAGGTGAATTGGGTTTGGTTTATGACACAACTGCACAAAGCAATAGGAGATCTTCCATTGCTTCCTATTTGCTCGGATGCAAACAAAGGGTTAGAAAATGTCTGTTAAGTTTGTTTTCCCTATGGCTGAACAATGAGAATGCTTTAAACACCTTATGGACAACTATAATAAAAGACCTTATGGGTGCAAAGAAGATATGTATATTGCAGCAAGGACATATAGGAAAGATGTATATGAGCGTCACATTGCTATAGTCAAATCTGATCCAACAGTGAAGCATTTTTTGGATGGATATCACAACCTCAAGTGGATGTGATCTCGGATTCAATACAGCCATCAAGTGTGATTATGTCACAAATAATATTGCTGAGGTTTTTAACAAATGGATCAAGGAGATAAAGGATTTGCCTATTTGTGAGCTTGCTGACAAGTTGAGAGAAATGATCATGGTTTTGCGGCACAAGAGGAGAAAAATTGCACATAGGCTGGAAGGTAGGATCCTACCGGCTGTCCTACATGTCTTGAAGGCACAAACTCGGGGGCTTGGTCACTTGAATGTTATACATGGTGACTATTATGATGCACAAGTAGTTGACATTAGTGGCACTAATACAAGACATGTTGTCAAAGCACACCTCCACGAGTGCACATGTGAAGAATGGCAACACACCGGTAAGCCTTGTCAACATGCTTTGGCTCTAATAACAGCACAACCTGTGACATCCCATGTCACGATTTAGGATAATCATGCAGTTAGCACCCTAATCACATCACTAACTAGGCACTAATGATAATCACCCAAGGGAAGAGAAGTAAAATAAAAGAGAAAAAGGGAAAAACCTAACTAAACCCTAAACCCTAACCAACCCCTAATGGAAGTACAAAAATTATAAAGACACTACCCACATATTTTTACACCACTGCATTGCCCATGTAAAAAGATGAATTTACAGCATTTTTACAAAATTTTTGAACAACGTTTTGAATGCCCAAAAATTCAAATTCAAATCTGAAATGTCCATGTTTGTGAATTTCGTATGAATTTTTGGAAGCACATTTAGAACTTCAAACTGTGAGATGAAAATTAAAGCACATCATGCTGGAGCTCCACATATTTTTGGTTTCCTTTTTGGAGCAACAGAGCTACGAATTTTAGTCAAAGTTTCAAACCTCAGATTCAAAATTGAATTTCGCCCTCAAAGTACAGGGACCGCCGGGCAATGGCGTCGTGCCCGCTGGTCCGCCGCCTCCCGCGCCTGCCCCGGCACGCGCGCGTCTGCTCCCGCCCCGTCCCGTCACTCCCCACACCCCAACGTGCCCCCCAACCACCTGTACCCGACGCCCAATCGAGCGAGCGCCGGAGTTAATGGCGCCGCCCGGCCGCTCGCTCCTCCCTCTGCCGCCCCCCTCTAAACAAAGGTTGGACGCTCCCCCTACCTCACAAACAACTCCCCCACCCCTCTATCCATCTCCCCACACCGTCGCCCCCAGCAGCTCCCTCTCCCAACGCGCGCCGAGCAGAAATTTGGACCGCCGCCCCAAGCTTTTCCGCATAGGCAAGCCTCCTCGTCCCTCTTCTTTCCCTCAAGCCGGTGCGCAGGCAAGCCCTCCACCCCCCGTCACGTTGGGACTCACCATTGTGCAGGTTCCACCGCGAAATTTGGAAGAATTTGTGCTGCCGCCGCCGCCGTCGACGCCGGCCTCCGTCGAGCCCTCACCTCCGGTCCACTTCCTCGCCGCCCAAGCCAACGCCGTTGTTCCCCAAGGTGAGGCGGAACTTTTGCCCCAAACGCGAACCCCCTCGTCCCCTGTGCATCACAGCGGCGGTGCCGAAGTCGGCCCCGTCCGCCGCGCCGTGGCCACCGGCGTCCGGCCGCCGCGCGGGCCCCGGCCTCCCCTTGGGCGTGTTCCCCACGCCATGCCGTGCGGGTTGGACCCCCTCCCGTCCTCCCAAACCCACCGCAGCGCCCTATGGCGCCAACGCCGGCGAGCTCGGGCCGCCTCCGGCGAGGTCCCGCCGCGCGGGCCCGGCCCCATTTAAAAACTACCCCCTGCGAGAATCGTAATTAGATCCGAACTTCTTTCAAATTTGAAAACTTCATATCTCGCGTTTGAAATGTCCCAAAATTACAAACTAAAATGTTTTGGAAACTAGAAGATCTGTACTTTCATAAAAGTAACATGAGCTGGCCAGATTTGAAAGTTTTCATATTTTTACAAAAATGACAAAAGTCAACCCCTGAAAACTTAACTAAGGCATAACTTAAAAACTCCAGATCCAAAAATAATGCCACTAGGCCAAAACCTTCATCTAAAGATACGTGAATTTCTGGCACTGAAAGCTCTGCATTTCATTTCATATTTTTCAAGTTATTGCATTTCTTGCATTCTCTGTAATTAATTTTTAATTAAATCCGTGTAAATTATTTTTGCATGAAACTTGGTAATTAATTCCCTCCTGGTACTGTGCATGTGTAGAAAAGTCCATGTTAATTTTTGAGCATGTTAGACAACTATTCTTGCAAACCCTAGATCTAAATCCATAAAGGGTTATTTTCAGCACATGTGTAATTGGTCTTATACTTCTAAAAGTTATGTTTCTGCATGTTTATGTAATTTCCACTATTCACCATGTTCCCTAGCACTTCACGGTAGAATTAGTAAAAAGAGTTCATGTACTTCACACATGTGTTAATTTTTGAGATCGCGTTCTTGTTTTAAGATGCAATCGTCATCGCATGTGATAACAAGCACTTAAACACTAAATTTCATCAAGTTGCACGTAAACTTGCTAATCCTTAGTTTCTCAACCTACATGAAACACCGCGCTCATGCCCATGTTTTAAGTCCTTGCTCATGTACTATTAAGGTTATGCCTGCTCATGTAGTTAATTTTCCTTCAAGAGAACAAGAGTTATGTTTATGCTTATTAGGGTTTAAATAAACAAAGCTCTTGGTTAACTCATTCATGTGCATCCTTACAAAAACAGCACACATGCATTGCCATTCTCATCGACCTTGTATTCATGTTACTTATGCATTGCATTTCATCTTCTAGGTGACGACGCCGAATTGAACCCGCCGGAAGAGACGATTGCAACACTCAACGCTTGTGAGGCTAGTGCTAACTTTGATCACTCTCAAGGCAAGCCCCGGTGCATTCCTATTATTTTGAAATGTTTCTTTACCACTCTATTAAGGATGATGAATGTGCATTTAAGTTCTAGGAATTGTTTGGAAATCCACGTGCATAAATCCCTATATGCCCTATGAAGAGTAGGTGTCATATCTCCGATAGAAATGCTATGCTAGGTTTATGGAGTCAACGATAGAATGGGGAATCTCACCTATGGTTTATGATGAAACTTGAACATGATGGTTTTGGTTAAAAATATAGAGCACCCCATTGTGGCTCCGCGAATAAGTTTGAGTTGTGTACCACTTGCATACCTTTCTTATGGGGATTGGTAAACCTATGTAGCTTGCAAGTTATAAAGTGAGCCGGATATCTCACCGACTCGGAGGTGATGTGTTTGGCACGGTGGTTGCACGGGTTGAGGACCGTTGGAGAGTACACGGGTTAAGCCTTGGGTGCGTTGTTGAACGGTCGCAAGGGGACGTGTACTCGGGGTCGGTGGCCCCGTGTTTTGCTTTATGATGAACTCGCGAACGGTGGCCATACGTGTTCTTAAATGATGCGTATGTCGTGCATTTGGGTCTTTCCTGCAGGATTAATAATTCGATAATTATCGCCGTTTCCTCTCGGTTAATGAGTACTACTTGATTCGAGCAGTTCGCAATGTGTAGTAATGGAAGGAGATTGAATAGCTTGCTGTTTTATACTTGATATAATTTTGTATTGAAATTCTTATATGGCTAGTATGCTCACTAAAGTTTCGTTATGCAATAACCCTATTAATTTGGCTAGGTCATAAAAGTTGCCAACCTAATTAGCATAGGTACTATTTATGCAAAATGCCAAGTAAAACCGGTCAAGCCCCATGCATCTAGGAGTCGGTTTTAGAAGACCAATTTGACGGGTAAGACTTGCGGAGTATGCTAGATATTCGGGCTTTGCCACTACATGTTTATTCTACGAGGTTTCCCGCAAGCCGGGTTTTGTGATTGTTGTGGTAAGGTGGTTTGGGATGGAGAGGAGCCCAAAGAGTGGACCATTGAATGGGTCCCTAGCTCTCCGACCCATGATGAGTGAGCCATGGCCTAGGCCGGGATGGTTCATTTAAGTTATCTATGTATCGTCGAGTTGTTTATTTCGCTTCCGCATTTTAAGTTGAACAAATTCCATGGTTATGTAATTTAAATTTCAAACCTAATGTATCTTTTATTTCGAACTCTATGTTGTAATCAAGACTTAATTATGTAAACTTGCAAATCGTGTAGGTTTGTTAATGTGATGCTATGTATGGTTGCTTCGTCAATCATCTCCCAAGGCGATCCGTACCACACTTAACTATCTTTCGGGATAGGGGTGTGACACAAACGGTTCGGGATGTGAAGATGGAAAATTTTGTCCATGAGTACTACTCGGTTGAGATGTTCAAAAATGCATATACAAGATTAATAAAACCACTCCCCGATAGATCTCGGTGGCCGTAGTTGACCTAGCAGCTACAATAGGTGCACCACTTGGTAAAAGAAGAGTTGGCCGTCAAAGGAAAAATAGAATAAAGGGTGTTCTTGAAGGTGGCAGTGGGAAGAAGAAGTGCAATGACCCAGGGTTAAAGACCGAGAAAGAAAAGAAAAGGATTAAAGGCCCCACCGAATGTAAAAGATGTGGAAAATTGGGACATAGGTCAAGTAGCTACAAATGCGAGCTCAATGGAACAAAGAAAAGGCAAGTATCCACTGAATTATATGTTTCTACCCAATTTATATTGCTTTTGTACCTACTGAATTTTTTATGATGTATTATTATTGTCTTGTAGGAAGAGACAGCCAAGGAAGAACACTAATTAAATTGGTTTCCTGCTGAATTTCCAAGATCAATGGAGGAAGGTACTTCATCGCAGCCTGTCACACACACTTCAAAGAAGAATGGTGCTTGAGTGCTCAAAATCCTAGGAAATGCTTTATGTTCAGTGTTTGTGTTTGTGCCAAGTGAATGGTTGTTGGAACTATGTTGTGTATGAGACTGATTGTGTATCCGTGCTTGTGTCAAGTGAATGTTGGAACTATGTGAACGCTTTTGTTTCAATTAAGTGAATGCTTCAGTTTTAGCTATCATTTTTATGTCTAAACCAAGTGAGAATAGCAGCTGGAGCATGTATGTTGTTTTCCTTTTTTTCTTTTAATGTGGACCAGAGAGCATGCATCATTTTTGTGCTGGAGAGCATGAAGATTTTTTTGGCACCAGCAACAGTTTGGAGAGTCATTTTTGTGTTGGAGAGCATGCAGATTTTTGTTTTTGCACCAGGGGTAGTTCGGTCCTTTCCGGCGCCTCTAAATCCAAAAAACACATAAAATAAGCTGGAAAATCACCTATGGGCATTTTAACGGAGGATCCACTAGTTTTGTGGGCATTTTACCGAAGCCCAACGAGACATGGGCATTTTATCGAAGCCCACTGGATAGCTGGGCAAAATAGCAAAAATCTCCTTGCCAGCATGCTCCGATGACAGCCGGATCTGCTCCAACAAGGGACCAACATGGGCCACACGCACATGTTCGAGTGGCTCGATTGCGCTATGGCTTGCAGCCATGGAAGCGTGAAGGTGGGGAGAGGAATAGGATGGATGGCGAGAGGAGGAGGAAGAAGAAGAGAGCGGCGGTTTCGTCCGGAAAAGAGATCGTGAGCAAAATAGGAGTCTGTCACTAGAATCATGGGCGTTTTATCGAAACCCCACGTAACATGGACATTTTATTGAAGCTCACTCGGATAGCCGGGGAAAATAGCAAAAATCTCGGCTAAGTCGGCCCCAAGCGGGGTAGGTTGGCAATGACTAAAGGGTGTGATTGGATGTCTCGTATTTGGGTTGGCCTCGGCCAATCGGATGCAAAGTTATGGATGACTGGTTGCTTGAGCAGACTCTTGGGTCCGGCTTCATGCATGCAAAACATGCACCTCGACTGGCTCCGTGCATGCAAAAAAATTGCTCTAGGAATGGCAATTTGGGACCGGGTACCCGCAACCCGGTGGGTACCCGACTCGATGGGTCGGGGTATGGGTCACAATTTTTACCTATGGGTCGCACCCTCACCCGACCCGAAACAAATCGGGTTCGAGGCGAGTTTTCATTTTTACCCTTGGGTGCCCGAATCAAGCCTATTCCCAAATTTGGCCCAGTCGAGGAGCTACCTAACCCTAATGTCGAGTCTTAAACTCGGAACTAGTACTACCCGGTCCCTCACGAGCGTGGAATTCGATAGTGCATCACATAAAAACACACAAGGACGCGCAATTTTAGACAGGTTCGGGCCTCTCGATGAGAGTAATACCTTACGTCATGTATGTTATGTATTGCCTAGCATATTGCTAATTGCATGTTCTCGGAGCCTTTTCGGGGGTCCCTGCTCCGCCTTATATATCCGGGAGAGCTAGGGTTACATGCGAGTCCTAGTCGGTTACATGGATTACATATTCGGAAGCTCTATCTCTAAGCTTTCTTTATTAATTCAGAGTTCTAACGGACTACAAATTGCTCTTTTCCTTGTTGCTTAAGTCATCATACGTCGGTCTTGACGCCCGCCTTATTTTCATACCGGTATATGGAATCTTCTGTTATTTCATACTGGTCAAGGACAACTACGAGGACCCTCTCCGCGAGTCTTATCTTCATTGATTTGTCACCGTATATCTAATTATCCATTCCTTTATCATCTCGTATACCCATAAGGTAAGTATACGACAGCAGCCCCGAGTAATTTATGATTTGACCTTGAATATGACCGACCAGTCTTCCGCATGTTGGTCCGAATCCATGGTAAAATTAAAAAGAACTTCAATCTTATGCAATACTTCTTCTTTCTCCAAGACGCTTCAAAAAGCTAAAAACTCGGTATTTTGTCCTCCATACCACCTAATTAGGTATGCAAAAACAAAAGTATTTTCCTTTTGGTGCACCGATTAGGTGCACCCAATTGGGTATAGCCCCGACTCTTGGATCATTTGAACTCCTTTCAAATAATGTATGCCGAGTCTTAAACTCGGCACTAGAACTAGCCGATCCCTCATGAGCGTGGAATTCGATGGTGCAATACACGGAACACACAAGAACGCGTGATTTTAGACAGGTTCGGGTCTCTCGATGAGAGTAATACCTTACGTCATGCATGTTATGTATTGCCTTTAGCATATTGCTAATTGCAGGTTCTCGGAGCCTTTTCGGGGGTCCCTGCTCCGCCTTATATATCCGGGAGAGCTAGGGTTACATGCGAGTCCTAGTCGGTTACATGGATTACATATTCGGAAGCTCTATCTCTAAGCTTTCTTTATTAATTCAGAGTTCTAACGGACTACAAATTGCTCTTTTCCTTGTTGCTTAAGTCATCATACGTCGGTCTTGACGCCCGCCTTATTTTCATACCGGTATATGGAATCTTCTGTTATTTCATACTGGTCAAGGACCACTCCGAGGGCCCTCTCCGCAAGTCTTATCTTCATTGATTTGTCACCGTATATCTAATTATCCATTCCTTTATCATCTCGTATACCCATAAGGTAATTATTCGACAACAGACCCCGAGTAATTTATGATTTGACCTTGAATATGACCGACCAGTCTTACGCATGTTGGTCCGATTCCATGGTAAAATTAAAAAGAACTTCAATCTTATGCAATACTTCTTCTTTCTCCAAGACGCTTCAAAAAGCTAAAAACTCGGTATTTTGTCCTCCATACCACCTAATTAGGTATGCAAAAACAAAAGTATTTTCCTTTTGGTGCACCGATTAGGTGCACCCAATTGGGTATAGCCCCCGACTCTTGGATCATTTGAACTCCTTTCAAATAATGTATGCCGAGTCTTAAACTCGGCACTAAAACTAGCCGATCCCTCATGAGCGTGGAATTCGATGGTGCAATACACAGAACACACAAGAACGCGTGATTTTAGACGAGTTCGGGCCTCTCGATGAGAGTAATACCTTACGTCATGCATGTTATGTATTGCCTTTAGCATATTGCTAATTGCAGGTTCTCGGAGCCTTTTCGGGGGTCCCTGCTCCGCCTTATATATCCGGGAGAGCTAGGGTTACATGCAGAGTCCTAGTCGGTTACATGGATTACATATTCGGAAGCTCTATCTCTAAGCTTTCTTTATTAATTCAGAGTTCTAACGGACTACAAATTGCTCTTTTCCTTGTTGCTTAAGTCATCATACGTCGGTCTTGACGCCCGCCTTATTTTCATACCGGTATATGGAATCTTCTGTTATTTCATACTGGTCAAGGACCACTCGAGGGCCCTCTCCGCAAGTCTTATCTTCATTGATTTGTCACCGTATATCTAATTATCCATTCCTTTATCATCTCGTATACCCATAAGGTAATTATTCGACAATGCAGCCCCGAGTAATTTATGATTTGACCTTGAATATGACCGACCAGTCTTCTACATGTTGGTCCGATTCCATGGTAAAATTAAAAAGAACTTCAATCTTATGCAATACTTCTTCTTTCTCTAAGACGCTTCAAAAAGCTAAAAACTCGGTATTTTGTCCTCCATACAACCTAATTAGGTATGCAAAAACAAAAGTATTTTCCTTCCGGTGCACCGATTAGGTGCACCCAATTAGGTATAGCCCCGACTCTTGGATCATTTGAACTCCTTTCAAATAATGCAAGAGTCCACTAGTTGATTCTTCATTATTTCCTTCAATATGCAATTTCTACGGACCGTTCCTTTCAATTTCAATTGTTTTCCATTCCTCGAGATCTCTGTATACTTGCTCTTGAACACGAGTACACCGGTCAAGTGCACCTAATTAGGTATAGCCCCGACTCTTGTATCATTTGAGGATCGCAAATAATGCAAGAGTCTTTCTTGAGAGACTATGCTTTATCATTTTCCATCAAATCATATTCCTCTCAGACAATTCTCGCCAAGAACATATTTTTCGGACCAGGTCGAACCAGTCATGCCGCATATCCGTTAAAGATTTATATCCATATTGATGTAGCGGACCGCTTAAATCAATCTTAACTTTAATGTACTTAGTTAATTTTAACTAAGAAGCAAAATCCTGGTTGATCGGACCAGTTTGTTCCCTATATTCTCACATCGACTCGAGTCTCCAAGGTGTATAATCAGCCGGATGATTAACACCCATAGCCTAAGGCATCCATTAAAATCGAGTCGGGCAAGATCAAAATTATCTTCGATCTAACTCTTTTATACCGCCAAATAATGAAATTTAGCACTATATTAATCCAGATATCCGAAGATTTCATATTTCGGACCGCTTTTTTATTCACGAGAAAATCTCTTATCATTATAATAATCATATTGACTTATCCTTATGACCGTTAGGTCATAATTGCACAATCAAACCACAAATCTTTAATGCTAATTTTATTGGGCTGTGAAAAATGGCCCAATAACTTTCCAGCTCCAGAGCCTAGCTCGGGTACCTATAAAAGAAAACGAAGGGTCGACCTAGGTCAAACCCATTCCCGAAACTCCATACGCGCCCACCATACATCCTTGTTCTTCGGACATTACGATCATATCTCTTCCTTTCCACATAAACCAATCTTCGATTTCCTTTTTCCGTCCTTCAAGATGGGTCGGAAGAAATCTTCTTCCAATCCCTCTTCTTCACCATTGTTCCTCGCAGATCGGCTTCCTTTTGGCATACAAGATTTGGGAAATAGCAAGATTACCGAAGCATCTCTTAATAAGGCGGTTCTTGATGGGTATCTTCCCCCACAACCCATTCTAAACTGGAGTGCCCCCACTCCTGGCCAAATCCCATGGGGAATAGAGGATTCCCGAAGTTAGTTTTCAAATCATTCTTCCTCCGTGGCCTCGATCTTCCTTGCTGCTCCTTCTTTAGAGGACTGCTCTTTTTCTACGGATGGGAGTTGGTAAATCTAAATCCGAACTCCATCCTTCGGATCGCATTTTTATTCATCCGTAGGAAGCTTTCCTTGGAATCCGTCCCCATTTTAAGCTTTTCCAGTACCTTTTCCAAATCCGTCCACTTCCCTCATCGGACCGCCAAGCTGCGGTAGGCGGGGTGGGAATACAATGCTTGGAGCACCGATGAGTACTTCTCCCTGTCATTGAATAAAAGTTTGTCTCATCTGGAAAAATGGGTGCGATACTAGGTTTCCCTCCCGATGCCTCGTCTACCTATTGCAACGAGTCCTAAAGCTGGGTGCAATATGGGGTGTCTTTGGCAACCAAAGTGCAAAATGGTGGTAATATGTGGATATATTGCATCGGATTAATTGTGTTGTAGTATAGCTGGTTTGTGTTGCGTCGAGAAAGGTGATATTGCAACCATGGAAGGATTTGTGTTGCCATTGGTAGGGAGTATTGCAATGGCACAATCGAGTTGCATTATTATTCTAGTCGTTGCAATAAGATGGTGCTATGGCAACCAAATTAGGTTATGTTGCTTTTGCTTGGCACTATTACAACATGTTAGTTGTGTTGCATATATCATTATTAGTAATGCAATAGGTCATTGGATATTGCATCGAGTATGGCGAGTGGAAGCACTAGCACAATTGTATTGCAATGCGTATGCAATAGTGTTGCAATTTGTATGCGCTTGTTCCGAGAAAATTGCTCCTCGGTTGGTACAACAAGGACCGCCCTTGGCGTGTGCTTCGAGATGTATGTTGTGGGTAATCGGAGCTCCTTTATAATAGTGCCAAAATTTACTTGTGGTACTAGCATCTTGTACTAGATCCGACGGTTTACATTAAATCATTTCACATGACTAGTACCATTAGTATTATTATGTAATACTAATTGTATTGGGGCATAATTTTGTGGGGATTTTAATTTGATTTTTGCAAATTTGAATTTCATGAATTTGAAATTAGAATTCAAATTTCACAAATTTGAGAAAATTCTGATTTCAAATTTTAATTTCAAACTTCACAAATTTGAAAATTCTTGAATTTGAATTTCCCGTATTTCAAATTTATTGCATGATTTTGAAATTTCGATGCCAAAGTAGACAAAGATTTGCCTTCCAAAGATAGCGAGGGACAAACTTAAAGAAGATGAAGAAATCCTTGCTCTCCTGGCAAGTATCAAACATCCGAAGGAAGTCAAAGGCGTCACCGTCGAGACGGTTCTTTAGAGTTTCATTGTTCGAGGAGTTCAGCCATTGAAAAGGCAGGAGCATCCAGCATGGTCTTTTAATGAGGATATCGCTAATCCATTGGACGGAACACCTCTTCCCGATGTAAAGTGGTTAGAGAAGCGTATAAAAAAGATGCTCCGGACTGGACAGGATTTAACGAGGATGCCGGAGAGTGGGTATGACATTCGGTATGTCAAATCCTCGAGACCACTGTAAATATTCTCCTCCTTCTTGAGTTCCGAGTATTTTTAGTCATCATACCATTATTCATATATTGCTATTCAATACGAGAAGATGGACAAGTACGAAGTCATCCCCCACTTCCTCCCAATGATACTTGGGGAGAAGATTATGAAGCCAATACTGCTACTCTTGTTGTTCAAGCCGGTCTGCCTCCCCCACTCCGACTCACGGGACTTCGGACCGGTCATTCCCTCTCGCCGACCGGGATAACTCCAAAAATTTCCAGGTCCGAAAAGGTTGTCCAAGTCCCTAGTACAAGAAAACGTACTACTTCGCCGACCATAGGCAAGTCGACGGCAATCTCCGCTTCGTACCGGGTGACACTCATACGGAAGCACAGAAACTTGAAGACCGGCGCAAAGAGCAAGAAACCGCCGAGAGAGATCGTCGGGCCGCTCTTGCCGCATTCGAAGCTGCCGCTACTGGGGGTCTCGGGAAGCCTCCCAATTAACAGATTCTCTCGCAAACATTCCCAAGAAGTCTCGGTATGGCACACGGACCGGTTCTTCGGGGAGTGCTACGAGGAGGATCCATTCCCGCGCTGCAAGTCCAACCAGCGGCAAAAAGAAGTGCGAGAGGGTTCAAGCGGGGATACTCAAGGACTCTTAAAGACAAGCAAGACCTCCTTCGGCTTCAAAAAGACCACTTCGTAAGTCTTCCGCAACACTCATACATTCTTAGTCATTTTCATCCAAGTCTTGTAATGTATTTAATTCTTCCGCAGAATTCCTTCCAATCTCCAAGCTAGTATAGCTAGCTTGTTGAGAAACAAATCTTCTATTCCTGCCACGATTGGTAGCACATCTTCAATCTCTGCTCCTTCGGCCTCCACCATTGAAAAAGTTCCCGAAGTCAAGAGTGCGGCTTCCACAAAGGAAATCCCTACGCCTCCTCCAAAGAACCATCCTCCCAAGCGGTCGAAGAGCAGGTCGTCATTGATGTTGATGACACTTTTGTAAGTGACTTTCCACCACAAGCTACTCTGTTCCAAGCGAGCACCCGAACTCCCACTGGGATCGGTCCGGGTCGAGGAGATTCCCCGCGAGGGCTAGGACTACGCGTAAAGCTCTAAGGGGACCCGGACTTGCCGGGATGGTCGTAGGAGATGTGGAAGTCGATAGCACAAGCGGCGCCGGGAAATTCACGGCTACGGCTCAATGGGATTCTCTTCAAGAGGAAGAGGCTCTAAAGAATTTGTCCGAATCGGCCGGTATGTCCGCTTGCCTCTTCTAGTCCTTTCATAATTTCTTCACATTATAGTGTGACTCTTTGCTTCTTCTATCTTCTAGGTTCTTCTAAAAATTCCGAGGCCAAAAGTGCAATCATCGCCCGTCTAGAGGAAGAATTTCATCGGAATCAAGAGCGGTTGGTTGAACTTGAGTCTCGGAGCGCCGGTCTAAAGTCCAAAGAAGATGATCCGCTAAAGAGGGAAGGAAATCTACTGAATACTCATCGAATGATGGAGGAACACCGGGAAGAGATCATCAAACTCCGGAAAGAAATCCAAAGTAAGTTTTTAATCTTAACGTCAAATTCTTTAATTAACTTCGTATCCTTCGACCGGTCTTGTGCTGCTCCAGCGCTCGAATCTCTTGTTGCCGCTCATAAAAAGGCGAAAGAAATTCTTTCGAGAGAAGGCAGCTGCTCAAGAACCAAGCTCTTCCGGAAGGTTCTCGGGTTGAAGAGCAGCGAGGAAGCTCGAATCGGAGAACTGGAAGGCGAGCTTACTCGTCAAGGATAACATTCAGCACGGACTCTGCGCTACAACAAGATGCTAGAAGCCGAAAATGCCCGCCTGAAAGCCGAGCTAGCTGAAGCACTCGGAAGCGGTCAAAACAGCGCAGACGGAAAAGGAAAGCGCTCTTAGGATCTGCACACGAGTCAGCCCGACTTGCTCTCAAAGCAAAAGAGCATGAAATTCAACGTCTGCTGAAGATCGAGACCAAGGCTGAGGGAGTCTAATGTCAACATCAAAGGCAGATTTAGGGCTGCGGAAGTCGGGAATAGACGTAAGTTGCTTCTTTCCTATTTCCATTTAAGAAACTCCTTTTTAATACCGATCTGCACTGATAACCTTTCCTTACATTTTTGCATCTTCTTCGAACTTGCTGCGAGGCGGTATGCGGACGCTTGAGTACACGAACGGAGGTCAACCCATCGACCAAAATAAATTGGATCTTGAAACAGACTATCCTGGACCGTCCCTAGGAGGATCGAGAGAGCACTCTAAGATGGTTGCCGCATCGGGAGGAGGACACATTGCTGCTATAATCCGGTCTTGGACTCCGGTCGAAGACTATGATTTCAACTTCATCGAGAGAAGGTGCTCACCCAAATACAATCGAAGACCGGTTTAATGAGTTGAAAAATTCACTCATTGGTACCGTTTCGAACCGATCGAAGATGTTCCTCTCGGATCCAACCGGTGTCCCTCTCAATGAAGCTACGGCATTCCTCGCTCTGGATCAAGATGTTCAAGATGCAGCTGCCGCCTCTAGACAAACAATAGAAGATGAGTTCGAAGATCTTGATGTAGATTTATTGCTTTCTTCTTCCGACTACGAAGGCACGATTGATGATAGAGCGGTAGAAGATCCCAAGACCGGAGATATCTGGTGATTCCAGCGGTCCTACCCGATGAGTCGTTTATCATAAGACCGAGTCTTTTATTTCTTGAACAGATAGTTTTATCATAGTATTTTGTAATTTAAATTATTATCCTTTTAATCACGATGAAGTTTTAATGTCTTCTCTTTCCTTTTAATACCGATACCGAGAAATTCACCATATTATTCCAACTAGTTGAATTCTATATCTAAGCAATGATGGTTGTTTCAGCTTGGACCAACTATGATTGAATACTGGCTCTAATCAGCACGAGATCACAATGCATAGCGATCGCTTACTTTAACAAATTCATGCGACATAGAAAAAACAACCAGTCTTTAAGGTTTAAGATCACGTAATATCACTGATTGTTCTTAAAATAGCAGCCTACG
The DNA here is from genome assembly GCA_031894775.1 of Chloris gayana. NCBI lineage: Eukaryota > Viridiplantae > Streptophyta > Magnoliopsida > Poales > Poaceae > Chloris > Chloris gayana. Next base: position 781,135 of record JAUNZO010001356.1, read on the forward strand.
AGACCAGTATTCGAAAGAGATGCTAAAAATTTCCCTTCCTAAATATGCCGATCGAAGCTGAAAACGACGACTATCAATCTCATAGACTGCTCTTAATATAGCAGCTCTTTGACCAAATCACTGGTTCTAATATTTAGGAATAACATAATATCACAGACAGATCTTAATATAGCAGCCCCTTGACTCGATAAGTTAATTCAAAATTAAAATATCGAGACACAAAAAATGCGAACACATTCATATCAGCCATAAAGAATACTTTATTATATTATCGAGGAAATTACAAGAAAATCTTTAAGTATAAAGACTACGAAGTTGATCAATATTCCAAGAATTTGGAATTTCCTCTTCCTCCAGGGTCATAAGCCTATAAGCCCCTGGTCTAGAACCTGATTTAACCGGAAAAGGTCCTTCCCGGACCGGCAACAACTTAGGTCTGTTCTTGTTAGATCGAATCTTCGAAGCACCAAATCTCCTACTTGAAATTCCCGCGTGCGCACATTGCGATCATGATATCGACGTAGCCCCCGATGATACCTAGCTGCTTCAATCAAGGCTTGATCTCGTCACTCTTCCGCGGCAATCAACTCGACTTGACGCTGGTCTTCATACTTCTCTTCATCATAATACCGCACTCTAGCTGACACTATATTCACTTCGTAGACAACATGGCTTTAGATCCATAGACTAGAGAAAAAGGAGATTGTCCTGTAGCCCGACTAACGTTGGTACGTAATCCTCAAAGCACCCAAGGCACTTCCCTAACCCACTTTCCCGCATATGGCTTCAAGCGGTGAAAAATTCTAGGTTAAAGACCGGTTAAAATCATTCCATTGGCTCGCTCCACTTGTCCAATACTGCGGGGATGTGAAACCGAAGCATATTGTATCTTAACTCCCAGGACTTTCAGCGTAATCCTTGAAAAATTCTAAAGTGAATTGAGGCCCCTTGTCCGTAGTGATACTGTGCGGGACACCAAAACGTACGAAGATATTCCGTAAAAACTTGATCGCCGGAGCGAGTGGTTGTACTTGGTGACGGCTTCTGCTTCAATCCATTTAGAGAATTTATCAACTGCCACAAAAATGTGTGTAAACCCTCTTGGCGCCTTTTTGAATGGTCCAACAATATCCAATCCCCAAGTTGAAAAAGGCCAAGTCATCGAAATTATCCGTAATTCATGAGCCGGAGTATGAGGTCGTCAAGCAAAGAATTGACATCCTTGGTAGTTTTTAACTACCGTATACGCATCATCGATAGTCGTGGGCCGATAAAAACCCTGTCCGAACACTTTCCCAACTACCGTCTTCGACGAAGCATGGTTGCCACAAATCCCCTTATGAATATCTTCAAGCAATTGAACACCATCGAGAGCGATATGCACTTCATCAAAATATTAACTCCACATCGGTAAAGTTCTCCTTCAAGAATTAGATAACTTCGTGCTCGGACTTCTAGTCTTTGCTTCTCAACCTTGTCTTCGGAGTTTTACCAGATTGCAAGTATTCAAGATACGGGGTGCGCCAATAAGAATCAATGATCATAACCTCCGGTAATTGGGCCCCTTGTTGTAAGTCTGCCTCCTCAATCGTTGCTTCTAAGACCGCTTCCTCAGTTGTCACACCTTGTTTCAACGACCAAAATCGAATGCATCCGTATGCGTGCCTAGAAACAAGTTTTCACGCATACAGGACAATTAATGTGATAAAAGAACAATGTCTTTATTAAATCGAATACTTACATCGATATTGTCTCAAGGGACTAGATACAAATATACGCTAGCGGAAGACTCCATAACACCACGAGCAATCGACCGGGGATTCGCATGCCTAAACCTTTCTCATCGGCGATCTTCTCCATCTTCCGAGCAGCGAGTTGATTGTAGCAAAAAGGGAAATAGCAAGGATGAGTACATGTCATACTCAAGCAAGTGTGAGAAATAAATGACATGCACGCTGAATGAAAGGAAGGCTAACACATGGTTTGCAATAGAAAGCATCTACACTAGTCAAGTTAATTAAATCAACCTATTTACTAAGTGAATATGAACCAAAAGGTTACCCCACCTGTCAATCACTACAAGCTACCCTACTTGCAGCAAACCACACTACATGTTACCCCGCTCGTAGCCAACCATACTACGGGTTACCCTGCCTGTAGCCAACCACACTACGAGGTTACCCCGCTGTAGCCAACCACACTACGGAGTTACCCCGCCTGTAGCAACCTACGAGTTACTCCACCCGTCCATACCCTCTAGTTCTCATGAGGATCCGGGCGTTCGTGACCATGAACACGAGCTGTTATAACGAGTTTTACACTCTGCAGAGGTGGCACAACTTTACCCACTGGTCGGTGATTCTATCACCCGTCGGTGACTAAAACCTCCATTATACCGAGCACACTTCGTTAGGTGTGAGGCTAAGAGATCACCGCAAGGTCTTTCTAAGGACTTCCTAGCTTGCAAAACGCCCATGCTAAGGTTTCGCCACCGTCAAAGTGACACATCACCTAGGGGCCCCTCTTGCACCGTGGCTTCGAGTACTCCGCCTTCCCTCGCCGAAATCCGAAGACGCCTTCTTCCTTCATCCTGCCTCGACGCTCGCGAGCCGGGAAGTTACCTTGGTACTAAAGCTTACCTACCCATTATCGGCCACTGTGCTTTATGCGGAAGTCCTGGGTTGCCGCTCCAAGAACCGGTCCTTATGATCCCAAACAGGTACCACCACAACTAACCGTGTGCACCGGCACCATCATCGACAATCCTCCTGTCGGGATCACGTAGGTTCCATGTTGCTAAAAAGCATTACCAGTTCATTGATCATTATGTTCAAGTGGACAATTAGTCAAGATTAGCATTTAGTTTAGTTGTAAACCCCATTGCGAGCATGTTAAGCAATGACGTACCCATACTATAACACTACACCCAAAACCAAGGCGACAAGGAAATAGTATGGAACAGGATATGACACAATATGATTCAAATTAAATTGCAATGCACGAAATGTAAATTCAGATCGTAAGAAGTAGGCGCAATGTGCATCAAAGACACTTGCCTGTTTCCCTTTCTGTCTGCTCATGTCTTGAATCCTTGCTCTTGAGGTTTTCGAAAAATACGTTCTTCTATATAACGTGACACCGATACAAACATGCAAGAAACAAGCATACAAGCAACTAAGAAACAATACAACAAACAATATCTAATGACTATGGAAACATTACTAATAAATAGTACAAGTCACTACGATCGCGTGAGCGCAAGATTCGTCTTAATCGGAGTTATGTGCGAAAAGTTATGAGCATTTAAAGATCTAGGGTTTAAAACGTAAAAATGACAAATTAAGGACCATTTTGTAAATATGGAAATGTTCAATAGCTAGGGTGTAAAAAGGTTAAGGTCTAAAAATATAAGTTTATAAAACACCAGGGTTCATTTTGCGAGAAGAACATGATTTAATGTGGTTTGAGAAAATAGGAGCGAAACGTAATTTAATAAAAGGTTAGGGGTGTTTCTATAAAAAGACCATAGCTAAAGCGATGGAATAAATATGGCTCAACGACCTAAAAATAGTTTAACAATTAAATAAAAGTCTTAACGAAAAAGATTAGGTCGAAAACAGAACTAAAACAGAGGCTAGGGTGGCTTTTATAAAATAAAGGACATAAACGTAATTAACTATAGACTTAGAGGGCTAGCATGTAAATTTACCTAGTCACAAAATCTACCCATAAACTTAACAAACTACAAGGGCTAGTTTGCAAATTTTATAGTCCTAGCGAGGATTAAAACATAATTAAAATAAAGACTATGGTTGGATTTTATAAATAGAAGGGCCTAAACGTAAAATTGTAAAATTATGGGGGGTCTATCTCGCAAAATAGCCAAGTCCAGGGACCTATTCATAATTTTTAGAAAGTGTAGGGACTAAAATGTAAAAGTTCAGGACTAGGGTTGTGTTTGTAAAATTTTTGCTCCCAAACATAATTAAAAATAATTTCAAGGGTTTATTTGTAAAAATACCATTTAATCGGAAACCAAGGGCTTAAGCGTAATTAAAACTAAGCATAGGGGTGTTTATGTAAAAATAGAGGACCTAGATGTAATTAAACTAAACTACGGGGCCTACGTGTAAATCTACCAGATTAATGCGGTATTAACGAATTAAATTAAATTGGAAATTACGTGGACCGAGGTTTACGATCCTGTGGACCGAGTCAAAGGTGCCGGTCCAAGGGTCTACCATAGACCCGAGCGAAGGCGTAAAGGTGCGATCTAATCTCACGTGTCCAAGGGAGATCCAACGGCCGACGTGGCTCCGATCGGCTTTGGTCGACGCCGCGAAGTCCCGCGGCGGCGCATCGCCGGAGGTGGCTCGGTCCGGCGCTTTAGGGCTTCGTTCCTTGCCGCGCTTGGTCCGTGAGAGAGAGAAGAGGGCGGCGAAGCTCACCACGGGGTCGCGCGGGAGCAGAGACGGCCGGGAGCGGCTCGCGACGGCGAGGTGGATGCGGCGAGGTCCGTCGGCGTCGTGGAGGCCTTCCGATGCGCGAGCTTCAACGAGAACTAGTCCGGCGGGGAGTTGTGGCCCTGCGATCGACGTCAAGGTGTCGGACGCGTCCGGATGTCTTCGTCGCGGCGGCCGTCGAGCTTGGGTCTCCGGCTCCAATGGCGGCGGCGTGCCCGGCGGCGAGGCGCGATGCTTGCGGTGATGGGTGCGGGAAAAGAGAAGGGCGGACGCGGGGCTTGCTTCTTATAGGTGCACGGAGCACGAGTTGCCGTGGCGCGCACGCCGAGGGAGGCGGCGGCGTACGGGCTCGGGCGGCTCGCTAGGGTTGCGGCGCGGGTGGTTGGGCTCGCGGGCGGGGGACGGGCTACGGTGCGGGCTAGGGTAGTGCTTGACGGGCTGAGGGAGAGATGTGGGCCGCGGGCGAGGTTGAACGAGAGGGAAAAGAGAGAGAAAGAGGGAATGGGCCGGGGATTTTTAGCCCATTAACTTGGGGAGGTTCGCATTTCTTTTTCTTTTTATTTTTCTACTTCTATTTTCATACAATAAAACACTAATGCAACCACACATCATGAAAGCAAGCATCAAAATAAAAATGATAAAATTTTCTTTAATATAATTTAGAAAATAAAGGAATTTCAGCTAAAGATGTATAAATGATCTTTTAGAACAAGTATTTCATCCAAGTAAAAATAAACCAATTTATTTGTTGGAAATGCTTTGGGTACTTCAAAACAAATTGAAATACTTTTAAACTAAAATAATTACTTATAGGTAAATTCTTTTATGAATCCCATGTATTGAGAAAATAAACTATTTCTCATAGATCTATTACATTTATTAAGTAAACCTTCGCATAAATCAAATACATTTATTTGATAAGCCTTTTTCACCCATTTAAAGTATTTAACTATAAATAAAATTAAAGTATTTCTCAAAGCAAAATCTTTTATAATTCAAAGTTTAATTAGTTTTGGAAATAACTCCTTTTTCTCATAGGAAATGATAAAGCTCTCATTTTGTTTTCAAAGTGAAATACCTTGTATAAAATAATGCCTTTTCAAATAAACTTATTTTCATAAATCAAATATAATTGTCTATTAATTTATTTTCTTAAATCATTTTCTTAACATAGATTACCTTCATAAATCAAAAGTATTTCTTAAATAAATGTTTCCATAGATCAAACTTTATTTATCCTTCAAAAATAACTCTTTGGTTCACATAAAATGATAACATACTTCTCTTTTTCTTGAAAAAGGGAAAAATACCTTGTGTAAAATATTGCTTTCTAAAGTAATATAAATTCATAAATCAAATATGTATTTTTCAATAAGTCATTTTCATAATCCAAAACAAATCATAGATGCATTTGTAAAATTTAACAAAGAAACAAAATAACACATTTTAAATGGTTGAGTTTAATACTATCTATTCCTCTTTTAGGAAGAAAGAAAGAAATATAGTTAAAATATTAACCTTTAAATAAAATTCAAAATATTCTTCAAAAGTTTTAAAATTTAGTGAATTTTAATCACAACCTGAATTTGAAATTTCGGAGTGTTACATCGGCCTTGGTTTCTAAGACCGCTTCCTCAGCCTCTATCTCTTTAATAGTAGCTTTGTGATCCATCTTAGTGGATGGCTTATTCAATACCGAAGAAAAACACCAGGCGGGATCGCTTGTCTCGAGGGTCCCAATCCGGCTAACTCATCCGCAGCAGAATTATTTCCACGCGAGTATATGAGAATCGCGAGGCCATCAAACTTGTCTTCAAGCTTTCTTACCTCTTGACGGTAAGCTATCATATGATCATCATGAGCATCCCATACGTTTTTAACTTGACTGATCACAAGCATCGAATCACCGTATATATCTAATCGCTCGACTCCTAACGAAATAGTCACTCGAAGTCCATGAAGCAAAGCCTCGTACTCCGCGGTTTTATTTGAAGCGCTAAAATGCATTTGCAATACATATCTTAGCGGCTCTTTACGTGGGGTAAGAAGTACAAACCCAGCCCCAGCGCACGAAAGCTGCGAGGACCCATCAAAAAACATCTCCCAATACTCCAACGTCCGAATCGTCTGCGCGACTTGTGTCTCTAGCCATTCGGTAATAAAATCAGCAAAAGCTTGTCCTTTAATAGCCGTTCGTGAAGAAAAGGTAATCTCATATTGTCCAAGTTCTATAGGCCATTTGGCAACTTGGCCAACGACCTCTCGATTACGAACAATATCTCCAATAGCGAACCCAGTCTTGACCTCAATGGTTTGGCAAGGTAGCTCCCGGAATCAAATCAATTTGATGTTCTATTCCTCTCAAAGGTGGTAATCCGGGAGGAATCTCGGTTAGAAAAATATCCTCAAACTCCTGCAAAAGGTCGGTGATAGCAGAAGGCAAAGAGCTAGCAATATCATCAAAGGAATACAAGGCTTGTTTGCATATCAAAGCATAAAAAATATCATCACTAGAAATTTTAGCAAGGTCTGATTTTGTAGCAAGCATAACACGACCTTTCAAATTAATTCCATCTCCCTTAGAAATAGGTGCAGACTTATCCTTTATAGGTGGGAAAACAGAATTAGCAACTTGCTGATTTTCAGATTTAGAATTATTCAAAGAAGCAGCTCGTTCTCTATCAGCTTCTACAATTTCAGCGAGGGTCAAAGGTACTAAAGTAATTTTCTGTCCTTTATGCATAAAAGTATATTTATTACTTCTACCATGGTGTGTAGCATCATTATCATGTTCCCAAGGACGACCCAATAAAAGTGAACAAGCTTGCATAGGAACCACATCACAATCAGCATAATCCGAATAAACACCAATGGAAAAAGGAACTCGACAAGTTTGTGTTACCTTAGCTTTTCCCGAGTCATTTAACCATTGAATGTAGTATGGATGAGGATGTGGTCGTTTGGCCAAACCAAGCTTCTCAACCGGATCTAAACTCACCAAGTTATTACAGACTTCCTCATCAATGATCACACGTGCGCGTCGACTCTTGATGATGAAGAAAATCTGGAACAAGTTGTGGCGCTGTATCTTTTTAGAAGTCTGTATTTGCGTGCTAAATACACGCTGTACAATGATGTTCATGAAACCCGAAGTGTCTTCTCCGCCAAGTACATGGCCCTCGTTGGTGTTGTCGGCGACTTCGTCTTCATCATCATCTTCTATGTCGGAGGTGCTGATGTATCCTCCATCCTCGGTGGCCACGTATGCCCGCTGACTTGGGCAATCCTTCCGCACATAGCCCAGTCCATGGCAGCGGTGGCACCGAATGTTGGAAGTGCGTGCCGTCGAGGCGATCGATGAAGCACTTTGAGCAGGACCACTGCACGAATTTTTACCTGAATTTGCGGGGCATGTAGGAGGTGCGTGTGGGGCTGCCATAACACCACTCGCGGACGCGGGAGGCCGTTTGCTTGCTGGTGGAGATGGCCGGGAAGAAAACCCCGAAGACGGCGTCGACCGTGGGGTGTAAGAAGGCCTGCTTGTACTGCTGCTCCTCTGTTGCTTCTCCCGTCCCTGCAATTCTTTCTCTGCAAGCATAGCAAGCTGGAACAAGCTGGTTGATGGTGTTAAACTCCTTATAATCAACAATGTCCTGTATATCACGTCTCAAACCAGAGTAAAAACGAACAATAGAGCTCTCATTATCCTCTACTATCATGCAGCGTTGTAAACCCTTTTGAAGCTCACCATAATAGTCCTGTACAGATTTATCCCCTTGTTCTAAGCGCTGAAGTTTTTTGCGTAAATCTCTATGATAAGGAGGGACAAAACGATCACGCATAGCTTCCTTAAGTTGAGTCCAAGTTACGGGAATATCATCAGCGAGTTAGAGAATTCCACCAAATGATAGCAAAATCTTTAAATTCACTAGTGGCTTGTGTAACTCTATGCTGCTCGGGAACTAGGTGGCCACTAAATTTTTGCTCTACTTGTCATCTCCCAATCTAGGTAACCCTCCGCATCATATTGCCCCGAAAAAGGTGGAATGGTAAACTTAATCTTAGCATAAGGATCATCGGGGACTCGATTATTGTTACCTTGTTGTCGATGTAGGCCACCCATACCTTGGGTATTATGTTGTAGACGCCGGTGAAGCCTTTGTGCTCGTATAGCTGCGTCATCGGCGTCGAAAGTGGCATCATTCACCGTGTCATCTTTTCTGTTTCCTCCGGCGTTGCTACCGGCCTCATCTTCATGGATCTTCACACGGTTCTCCACCTCTGTCAGCTTGCCGATCAACGTTGTCGCCACTTCGCTAGAGTATTAACCGTGTCTGTCATCTTGGACAAACGCTTATCGATCCTCTCAATCTGGTTGCTTGAGATTGAGTTTGTTGATGCCGTCGGTAACGGCCTTGTTAACAGCTTACGTCATCTCCTCACGTGCCCTGTCAAGAACAGATCGAAGCTGCCCTTGACTAACACACTCGTGGAAATCTTTAGGGGTACCAGCGTACGCAGCATCTCCTGCCATAGCAAATACCAAAACAGGAACAAACAGTGAAGGTTATCCCTAATAACACTACTACTATGGTGGACGGTGGTGACTCTCACAAAAGCAAATGGAAACGTCCCACCAAGTTCTTACAAGGGTCTTACCAAGCAAGGCAAAGGATATCTAGAAGGCGTGTACCACGATTGCAAGGGTCAAAACCTGTGTTGTCCGGAAATAGTATGTGGAGCTAGGAAGGCCAAATATGTGAGTGGAACACAATTCAAAAACAGATAGTAATACTTGAATAAATGTCCAAAGCGACTTGTCCTTAGTTGCTGGTCTGCACGTATCCTAGAACAGTAGTGCGAGGCAAAGCAAGGATGATAGGCACAAAGGAAACAAAGTAAAAGGGAACTAGCAAGGAAGAAACGAGCAACTAGACACAAAAAAACAGGCCAAAACCCTGTTTTGTCTTTTAGCACTAGTAGAAATCACAAATTTTTCTTTTTTGATATTTTTCATCCATTGAGAGGCAACAAAATAGGAACCACACAAAGTTTCAGGTCAAACGAGAGAAGGAATGTGGCCTACAGATTTTACTGTAAGATGCAACGACGACGGGTTCCAAACTTTTTTCCTCGGATCGGTGGGCTTAACTATTTTTTTTTGTTTTTTTGAGATTTTTCCTGCCCGACGAAGTCGGGACGAGCAGATGCGAAATTTTTTTCTACCCAATTTCAAAAAAAAATTTGCCTAATTTCGAGTCCGTATGCGAAAGTTATGGCTGTTTGAAGGAGGGGACTCGAATTAGGGTTTCGGTGGACGGAATTGCAATCGGGTAGGATTTTTTTTTTTGTTTTTTTCGACGATTAATGTATTGAACGGAAGCAGGAGTAGGTCTTGTTCGTGGGGTGTTGAGTTTGAGATGAAAAAGGGTGGGAGTGTAGGGTGAGACTATGGTGGATGCAGCGGAGGTGACAAAAACTCTCGAGACAAAGCAAAACTTGAGGTAATTCGGCTAGGGTTTCAAGGTGGCACAAGCCGACGACAAGAACACGAACTAAACCAGCAACAAAACAATCACTAGAACACAAACTCAACACTACGGACTCTGAAATTGAAACATGCAAAGGCTAAACACGGCTTGGACAGGATGAAACCTAAAACTAAAATTTTTTTGGCTTTTTCGTGGATGATAGGATAATAAAGAAACAAACTAAACTAAAGATAGGGCGAACCTGACGGTGCACCTGAAGCTCTGATTACCACTTGATGTGGACTAGGGTCCTGATCTTTCGAAAGGTTCGGATAACTCTTGATTTGGCGAAGATGTGACACACGTCGATCCGGCTCTGAACAACACGTTCGAACCCCGCAATCGCAGCACCACGTCCTCTATGGTTATCAACCGGCGTTGCACGGTTGACCTCGCCTGAAGGCTAATCCCTGCCTGCGAATCAAGAACACAAGCAAGAACAAGAAAGAACGCAACCAAATTTGCAGATGTATGATTAATCTCACAAGTTGGGGTCTCACAAACCGATGAACGGCGAAACTGTCTAAGCAGAGTAATCTAAGCAAAACCCAACCCTAAACAATGGCGGCTGGTGAGTTTAAGAAGCCCCTAGGGTCGTGGCTAGCCCCCTGGTCGAAACCCTAATGGGCCACACTCGATACACGGCCCAAAGGCCAAAAACGGTGACGCAGCACCAAAAACAGATTCTGGACGTTCCAATGTTTCGAAGATTCCCGGCGACTCCGGATGAACTTTGACGTGGGACCAGTTCCACTGGAAAACTTATGAAATTATCTTTCCATCCATATGTAGAACGTCCAAATCCGACTTCGTATGCGATCTGGGCATCCGTTTTAATTCAGACTATTCCTGGACTCCGAAACAGACTCGAAGTCGACTTGGTTTGGGCCTCCACAATGACTTGCGCCTCTTGCTGGTCCTCCACGCCTCCAAGCCCTATTCCATTTATATTATGATCCTCTCCTTGATTCCTAATCATAATAATATCATTAGGTAACAAACAATTCTCAAAATTATGAAAGGAAAGACTTAGGAACGAGCTCACCTCTAAATTTAATTGTCGGGCGCGAGCTCGAGTGATTGGTCCTTGAATGTTCAACGGAGGAGTGTCATTTGTATCCAAAGGAGTGATGTCCTCATCAACCTTGCCACGATACCAGATACCCTAGTAATTTTTTAGAACGAACTCCAAACACACATTTTCCAGGATTGAGTTTCATGGAAAAACTCCGTAGATTATCGAAGGTCTCTGCCAGGTCGAGAGAAGATCTTCGGTTTTCGGGATTTCACCACTATGTCATCGACGTAAGCTTTCGCGTTCCTCCCAAGTTGCGAATCCAAACAACATTGTATGCCACGCTGGTATGTGGCGCCTGCATTCTTTAATCCGAACGACATCGTTGTATAGCGAGTATGCTCCAAAGGGGGTGATAAACGCGGTCTTTATCTGGTGCTCAACCTTCGGGGAATTTGATGGTATCCCGAATAAGCGTCAAGGAAGCAAAGACGCTCGCAACCAGCGGTCGAATCAACAACTTGGTCAATTCGAGGCAACACGAAAGGGTATTTGGGACAAGCCCTGTTGAGATCGGTATAATCAACACACATTCTTAACTCATTAGTATTCTTTTTTGGTACAAGGACCGGATTGGCAAGACAATCTAGATGGTACACCTCCCTAATGAACTTAGCTGCTAATAATCTAGTTAACTCCTTAATCACGTCCTTGCGATCTTGAGCAAACCTCCGGAGCTTACGCTTAGCGGCTTCACATCGGAACACACCAACAATGCGCGCTCAATCTTCTCTCTAGGGACACCGGGCATGTCGGAAGGTTGCCATGCAAAGATATTCCTATTTTTCCCCAAGTCAGCCCCTATATGGGTTACCTTGGAAGGGTCCGATTCATCAAGCTGAATAATCTTGGAAGTAACTGCATCGGTCTTCACTTTCTCCTGAGTGATCTTCTTGGTCGGAGCTTCTTCCAGCCGTGCTCGTGCTTCTAGAGTTGTCGAGTCTTAAACTCGACACTAGAACTACCCGGTCCCTCACGAGCGTTGAATTCCATGGTGCAACACAAGGAACACACAAGAACACGCGATTTTAGACGGGTTCGGGCCTCTCGATGGAGAGCAATACCCTACGTCCTGTGTGTTATGTATTGCCTTTAGCAGATTGCTAATTGTAAGATCTCATAACCTTTTCGGGGGTCCCTGCTCCGACTTATATATCCGGGAGAGCTAGGGTTACATACGAGTCCTAGTCGATTACATGGATTACATATGCGGAGACTCTATCTCTAGCTTTCCTTATTAATTTAGAGTCCTAATAGACTACAAATTGCTCATTTACTTGTTTCTCAAGTCATCATACGTTGGTCTTGATACCCGCCTTATCTCCATACTCGGTATATGGAATCTTCTTATTATTCTAGACTGGTCGGGGACCGATCTGTTTATATCCTTATCTTCATTGATTTGTTACTTGTGTCTTTAATTATCCATTCCTTTATCATCTGTATACCCATAAGACAAGTATACGACAACGAGGCCCGAGTAATTTTTTATTTGACCTTGAATAAGACCGACCGGTCTTACGCATGTTGGTCTTGATTCCATGGTAAAATGAAAAGAACTCTAATCTGCTGCAATGTTTCTTCTTTCTTCAAGACGCTTCAAAAAGCCCAAAAAATCGATATTTTTATCCTCCATATCACCTAATTAGGTAGACAGGAATCAAAAATATTTTTCTTCAGGTGCACCGATTTGGTGCACCCAATTGGGTATAGCCCACGACTCTTGGATCATTTGAACTCCTTTCAAATAATGTATGCCGAGTCTTAAACTCGGCACTAGAACTACCCGATCCCTCATGAGCGTGGAATTCGATGGTGCAATACACGGAACACACAAGAACGCGTGATTTTAGACGAGGTTTAGGCCTCTCGATGGAGAGTAATACCCTACGTCCTGTATGTTATGTATTGCCTTTAGTAGATTGCTAATTGCAAGATCTCCGAGCCTTTTCGGAGGGTCCTCGCTCCGTCTTATATATCCGGGGAGCTAGGGTTACATGCGGAGTCCTAGTCGATTACAAGAATTACATATATGGAAGTTCTATCTCTAGCTTTCCTTATTGATTCGAGTCCTAACAGACTACAAATTATTCCTTTACTTGCTTCTCAAGTTATCATACGCCGGTCTTGATACCCGCCTCATCTCCATACCGGTATATGGAATCCTCTGTTATTTCGGACCGGTTAGGAACCGGTCCGTTGGCTATCTCCATCACCTTTATCTTCATTGATTTGTTACCGTGTCTTTGTGTATCCATTCCTTTATCATCTGTATACCCATAAGGCAAGTATACGACAAGCAGCCCTCGAGTAATTTTTGATTTGACCTTGAATAAAACCGACCAGTCTTACGCATGTTGGTCTTGATTCTATGGTAAAATTAAAAAGAACTCTAATCTGCTACAAAGGTTCTTCTTTCTTCGAAGCGCTTTAAAAAGCCCAAAAAATTAGTGTTTTTATCCTTCATATCACCTAATTAGGTAATCATTGCATATTCTTCTTCCGAGTGCACCGACTAGGTGCACCCAATTGGGTATAGCCCCGACTCTTGGATCATTTGAACTCCTTTCAAATAATGCAAGAGTCCACTAGTCCACTAGTTGATTCTTCATTATTTCCTTTGATATGCAATCTTTACGGACCGCTCCATTTAATTTTCCATTATTTTCCACATCCCGCGATCGTTACGAGACCGCTCTTGGATACTGGTGCACCGGTCAGGTGCACCTAATTAGATATAGCCCCGACTCTTGTATCATTTGAGGATCGCAAATAATGAAAGAGTCTTTACGGAGAGACTATGCTTTATTATCTTCCATGAAATCATATCCCTCTTAGCAATTTCTACCAAGAACACATTTCTCGAGACAGGTCTAACCGGTCATATCACATTTCCTTTTAAGACCGCTTAAGTCGGTCTTATCTTTGTCGTTTTTCGTTAATTTTAACTAAAAAGAAAAATTCTGGTTGATCGGACCAGTTTATTCCCCATATTCTCACATCGACTCGAGTCTCCAAGGCCTATGATCAGCCGGATAATTAACACCCACAGACCTAAGGCATCCATTAACGTCGAGTTAGGTAAGGTCTAACTCTTTCATACTCGCTAAATCACGAAATTTAGCATTACATTAATCCAGATCCGAAAAGCTCATATTGCGGACCGCTTTCTTATTCATGGAAAATTTCTTATAAATATAGTAATCACGATGGCTTATCCTTATGGCCGTTAGGTCATAATTAGCACGAATAAATAACATATCTTTAATATCCTTATGGCCGTTAGGTCATAATTGCACGATCACGACATAAGTCATTCAATGCCAAATTCACAGGGCCGTATAAAATAGCCCGATGACTTTTCAGCCCCGGGCCCATCCCAGTGCTTATAAAAGAAACCGAAAGGTCGACCTAGGTAAAACCCATTCCCGAAAGTCCATACGAGCCCGCCATTCGCCCTTGTTCTTTGGACATCACGATCATCGTTCTTCCCTTCCGCACAAACCAATCTTAGATTTTTTTTCATCTCTCAAGATGGGCAAAAAGAAATCCTCCGCCAACCCGCGTCTTCTTCCTCTGTTCCTCACGACCAGCTCCCATTTGGTGTTCAAGATCTAGGTAGCAGCAAAGTCATCGAAGCATCCCTCAATGATGCGGTTCGTGACGGATATCTTCCTCCTCAACCAATCTTGAGCTGGAGCGTCCCTACCCCTGGCCAAGTCCCATGGGGAATAGACGACTCCCGAGCAATTAGTTTTCAAAGCTTTTTTCCTCCGTGACCTTGATCTCCCTTGGTGCTCCTTCTTTAGGGGTCTTCTTTTCTTTTACGGATAGGAGTTAGTGAATCTCAATCCTAACTCCATCCTGCAGATCGCTTTTTCATCCATCTCTGCGAAGCTTTCCTTGGAGTTCTCCCCACTTCAAGTTATTTCAATATCTTTTCCAAATCCGTGCACTTCCCTCATCGGACCGCCGAGGCTGCGGAGACGGGGTAGGAATTCAATGCTTGGAGTGCGAGATGAATACTTTTCTATTTCCCTGAATAAAAGCATAGCCCATTGGAAAAATGGGTGGTTCTTCCGTGATAATCCCTAGCCTGCACTCCCTCCTTTCGGCGCCAAGGTAGCCAATAATTTCCCTACCCTAGATAGTAGGGAAAAACTCAAAGAAGTTGAAGAAATCCTTGCTCTCTTGGCTTGTATCAAGTATCTAAAAGAAGTCAAAGGTGTCACTTGCCGAGATAGTTCTTTGGAGCATCATAGTGCGAGGAGTCCAGCCACTAAAGAGGCAAGAACATCCGAGCATGGTGTTTTAACGAAGATGTTGCCATTCCATTGGATGGAACTCTTCTCCCTCATAAAGAGCGGTTAGAAATCCGCCTAAGCAAATGCTCCAGCCGAAACCATATCTATAAGGATGTCTAAGAGTGGGTCCGGCCTTTAGCACGTCAAACCCTCGAGATCCCGTAAGTATCCCTCTCCTTATTTCCGAATTTTTTTACATTTTAATCTTTATCTTCTTATTCAAATCCAATTGCACAATACGAGAAAATGGACAACTTCAGGAGCCACCCCCTCTTCCTCCTAATGATACTTGGGGGGAGGACTATGTAGACAATACCGCTCCTCTTGTTGTTCAAGCCGGTCTTGTTCAAAGGACTTCGGACCGGTCATATCCTCTGCCGCCCGAGCATAGCCCCGAAGATATCCAAATCCGGAAAGGTGGTTCAAGCACCTAGTACAAAGAAACGTACTACGTCCTTGACCATCGGCGGACCCATTGCATCCTCTGCTTCTACACACGGTGAGACGCGCACGGAAGCGCAAAAGCTTGAAGACCGGCGGAAGGAAGCGAAGCGATCGAGAGGGATCGCCAAGCCGCACCGGCTGCTTTTGAAGCCGCTATTGGGAAACCTCAAGGAACCCCCTCACTAACGGACTCTCCGGCCAATGTTCCCAAGAGGTCCCGGTATGGCATTCGAGACCGGTCCTTCGTCGGGTGACGCAGGGGAACCGGTCTCATCACCGCAAGTCGGACCAGCAGCAAAAGGACTTGAGAGGGCCCTAGTGAAGATACTCAAGGTCCCCCAAGAAGATCAAGACTTCCACCGGCTTCAAGAAAGCCACTTCGTAAGTTTTCTGCATCCCTAATCCTTCGAATCGTTTTTATCCCGGTCTTATAATGCTCGTCACTTTTTCGCAGAATCCCTTCTAATTTCCAAGCTAGCATAGCTAGCTTTTACTGAAATAAAGCTTCTACCCCTGCTCCGACCGGTAGTGCTTCCACTACCGCCTCTGCTGCATCCCCGACCGGTACCGGGCCTTCGAAGCTCAAAGTGCGGTATCCGCAAAGGAAATCCCTGCCGCCTCCGAGTGTAGAAGCTTCATCCCAAGTAGCCGAAGATCAAGTCATCAACATTGGGAGCCCATCTACTAGCAACCTTCCTCCCCAAGCTACCCTCTTCCAAATTCCTCCGGAACTCCCATTAGGACCGGTCCGGGTGGAAGAAATTCCTCGTCGGCCTAGGACGACGTGCAAATCTCCGGGAGAGCCCGGACTGGTCAAGATGGTAGTCGGAGATGTGGAAGTGGACAGCTCAAGTGGAGCTAGAAAATTCATCGCAACGGCTCGGTGGGACGCCCTCCAAGAAGAGGAAGCCCTGAAGAATTTCCCCAAATCCGGCCGGTACATCCTATTACTTTACTAATTCCTTCAAACAATATCTTTTTTATAATTTAATCTTTTACTTTTCCCTCCCTTTAGGTTCTTCCGAAAAACTCCGAAGCCAAAAATGCGATAATCGCTCGTCCGGAGGAAGAACCGTACAACAACCAAGAGCGGTTGGTTGAACTTGAGTCTCGGATCGCCGATCCGAAATCCAAGAAACCGATCTGCTGAAGAGAGAGGCCAATTTGATGAACACCCACCGGCTGATGGAGGAACGCCGGCAAGAGATCATCAAGCTCCACGAGAGAAATCCAAAGGAATGCTCTTAATTTTATCTTCACATTTCGTATTTTCCTTCGTCTCTCTCGACCGGTCTTGTTTTTCATCCCAGCACTTGAAAATCTTGTTGCTGCCCATAAAAAGGCGGAAGAGATTCTTTCGGAGAAAGCAGCTGCCTAGGAACAAGCTCTGCTGGAAGGTTCGCAGGTCGAAGAACAGCGAGGCAGCC
Organism: Chloris gayana; assembly: GCA_031894775.1. Classification (NCBI taxonomy): domain Eukaryota; kingdom Viridiplantae; phylum Streptophyta; class Magnoliopsida; order Poales; family Poaceae; genus Chloris; species Chloris gayana. The sequence goes on from JAUNZO010001356.1 coordinate 798,379, forward strand.
CGGATCGGAGAGCTCGAAGGTGAACTCACCGCCAAGGATAATATCCTTGCACGGCTCTTCGTTCTAATAAGATGCTTGGAGGCGGACAATACTCGTCCGAAAGCTGAATTGGCTGAAGCTTTGGAAGCCATAAAGACAGTAGCAGACGAGAGAAAGAGAGTGCCGTAAGGACAGCCCATGAATACGCCCAACTCGCACTCAAAGCTAAGGAAGCAGAAATTCAGCATCTGCTGAAAGCTGAAACCAAGTCGAGAGAGTCTAATGTCAATATTAAGGGCAGATTCGGAGCCGCTGAAATTAGACATAGACGTAAGCTTCCTCTTTTTCTCCTTTATTAAGTAAATTCCCTTTTTGCACCGGTCTAGCCACCACTCTCGCCCCATCACTCGCGGTCTTGAGTTCAACTCTCTTTTTATACCGGTCTATATTAACAATTGTTTTCTTGTCCTTTTTCGGAACTTGCTGCGAGGCACGGTGCGAACACTTGAATATCCGAATGGCGGCCGGGCTATTGATCCAAATGAGGTAGATCTCGAGACTGCCATCCGGGCTTTCCCAAGGAGGATTAGAGAGCATTCCAAGATGGTTGCCGCGGTAGGAGGAGGTCATATCGCCGCCATAATCTAATCTTAGACTCCGGTCGAGGATTGTGATTTCAACTTCATCAAGGATGGCGCCCACCCGAACACTACTGAAGATCAATTCAATGAGCTGAAGAACTCGCTCATTGGTACTTGTTTCGGAACCGATAGAGGATGTTCCTCTTGATCCGACGGGTATTCCTCTAAATGTAGCTCCAGCAGCCTTTGCTCTGGACCGGACGCTCAAGAAGCAGCAGCCGCCGCTAGGTAAACGGTTGAAGATGCTTTTGAAGATCTGGATGTTGATTTACCGTTAACCTCTTCGATTACGTAGATACAATTGACGGTAGATTAGCTGAAAATTCTAAGACCGGTGATACCGGCACTTCCAGCCGGTCTGTCCGATAGATTCTTGTCATAGGGCCAGCTTTCTTTTGTAATCAAACAATTTTATCATCATGCTATTATATGTTACTTTATTCGATGATAACGAAGTTTTATTATCTTCTTCCTTTCCTTGTGAATACTGGTTTCTAAATGTCGCCATCTTACTTACTAACTTCTTTATCAAAGCCATGATGGTTATTTCAAATCAAACAAACTATGAACAAATTCTGGCTCTAATCAGCACAGATCTCAACTCATAGCTGTAGCTTACTTTAACAAAATTATGTGACATAGAAAAAGAGCTAGGTTTTAAGATTTCACGGACTGCTCTTAACACGGCAGCCTACTAATCGAGTATTCATAAAGAAAACGCTAAAAAATTTCTTTTCCTAAATATACCAGTCTTAAAGCTGGACCGCTCTCAACACAACGATCTACGACTAAATGACCGGTCTTATTATTCAGCAATAGCACAATATCACGGACTGCTCTTAACACAGCAGCCCCACGACTCGATAAGTTAATTCAAAATTAAAATATCGAGGCACAAGAAGCCAAGTCAGCTACAGAGAGGCCAAGCTCGCGCGAGTTTTAGCAAAAGGATATCCAAGCAACTTCCCCCATCAATGAAAGTTCTCTTCAATCGCACCTTCGAACGATAGGAGCCGGAATGAGCGGATATCTACCAGCTTTCGGTAGTACCTCGGGATGATCAGCCCTCGCGAACGTGATCGGCACCTTAGACCACCGTAGATATTCGGGTGTAGCGGGAGCAATGGCGTTGACTTTTCGAGGGCCAACTTCGCTTTCTCTTTGACTCGTACGCATCCGGGCCTCCATGGATCATGTTCACCTCCCTCGCCGGTTCTTGAAAACATTCGTCGTCTTCATTATCATCGCGCTCTTTATCCTTGCCCTTGTCGTCTCTCCGGTTCCTATGGCTAGGCGGGGCGCTACCTTTAAAGCGAATTGAGTGAACGACCTTAACAGGAAGCACTCCTTAGCTTTATGATTCCCATTATGAATCATGCAAGGGCCCTCGAGAAGTGTTTCGAACGAAAGTCGTTCTCTCGGACCTCTCTTAGGAGGTGCCGGCCGATCTCCTCCATGAGGCCGGTCGACGAGTGCAACAAGGTGATCAGCCTTGCGCTTATTGTTATTCTTGGGTCCAGGCTGGCTGCCTTGATCATGCTTCGGTTCCTTCCCTTTGTTCCCGCACAAATTAACCACGTTTGATTCACCAGCAGCATAGTCATCTGCTATCTTGAAGCACTCTGACGCCGTCATGGTAAGGTTCCGATTATGCCTTGCAATCTTGTGAACTAATGCTTCAATCCGGACGCCGACTTGAAACGCCGCAATTACCTGCTGATCGGGAACATTGGGGATTAAGGCCTTCTTGCTGCGAAACGCTCGATGAAGTCCGTAAGAGTCTCGTCGGGCTTACGCCTCAACTCTGTTAAGGTCGAAGTAGTTCCCTGGTTTCTCACAAGTCGCCTGAAAATTCTCCACGAACTTTTTAGTGAGATCCCCCAAGAAGAGATAGATCTCTCGGGTAAGGATTGCAACCACAAGCGTCCAGCCGATTCCATGCACACGGGAGATAATTGGCTAGCACAAAAGTATCTCCTCCTGCTGATCGGATGGCGGTAGTATACATACGGAGCCACTCGGCAGGAGGCGCTTTGCCGTCATACTTGTCAATGGCCCGGGCTTAAATCCCCGGGGTATTTGCAAATGCGTAAATCCCGCGTGAACTCATCATCCTCTAAACCGATCCGGACCGGTGAAGGAGATCGCCGGCTAGGGAGATGCCGATAGTTACGATCCCTATCATCATCGGAGTAATGATAGTAGCGATCATCTTGATATCTGTCTCCTGAACCATCCTGGTGATCGTTGTTCACCTGCTCCGCATTCCGTGAAGGAGGAGGAGGAGGCGGACGTGCCGCTTGACGATCATTATAACATTGTCGGGGTTTCCCATCTCTCGTCTCTGTTATCTCATCCCCTTCGATCTCTAACGTCACGACGATCATCTCTTCCGGGCCGATCATCCCGATGAGCATGTCGATTGCCATGTCCTCTATGATCATTGCGCGGATGATTTCCGCCGGGGGAGCGCCGAAGCGGCCGGTCCACGCCGTGGTGAGTTAGTTACACGTGGGTGAGGGGGGGCAAGATCCCGTGGACGATCATCAACATGACCGGTCCGTCGGCTCTCGTCTTCTTCTTGTCTCCTGCGCTCCTCTGTTCTCTCTACATGGCGATCGATAAGCATGTTACGAGCATCACGATTGCCGTTGAGTGGTACGCGTAAATCTTGGTCTAGAGCTCGTTCATGTTCGTCCGTGATCGGAGTGTGTCGAGGCCTAAGCCTTCCGCCGGAAGAAGCTCCTTCGGACCGGGCTCTTGCGAGCCGCTCCGAGCGAGAACACGAGCGGCTGGAAGATTCCGCTCCGCCATGAACGAGTTGATTTGTTTGTAGAGCCGCTGCATCTACCAAATTCAAGGCGCGTTGCAACCCTAGCGTTGCATTGAAGACTTCTTCCGCTATTGTCTCGAGAATTTGCTTCACTCCCACAATGTTGTGGACTGGTGATGTGAAGACCCGGCGCCATTCATCTCCACCTCCATGGAGCTCAATTCCAATGCTCTACTTGAAGAACGATGGCGCCTTCCACTGCGACATCCACGTCGGTCTGTTATATCGTAGGGATGTTTCTTCGGGTCTCTAGGCTGCTCGATAACGGACCGGTGGCGGGAGCAGTGGTCGCAGGAACGCTTCCTCCCGCCGACTAGTACCGATGACGTTTGCGCGATGATTCGCGATCGAAGGTTGCGAGAGGTTGTTCATCTCCGTCCGCTTCGTTTGTTTCGCGGCTACGGCGATCGGATTCGTCTCTCGCCATCCTAGCTTGTTCGACAGTTGCTTCCTCGGGAGTAAGTTCTTGAAGGATCGGACCCGTTATGAATACTTGGAAGAAGGCTGGAGATCCTCCTTCGAAGTCTTTATCAAGCTCGAAAGAGCTACGATCGTCACATACCGGGTACCGGTCTAGGGCGTGAGCGGTCCGATCATTCGCGCTAAAGTTGCGTCGGATCCGCAAGTTTTCGAGCAAGAGGTGTCGACCATGGCGGGTGATTGCGCTTCGAAGCTGCGGCCGACTACGAGTCGGATTCGTCGGATGTAACTTTCCGGCGGAATCAGCTTCAAAGTCGAGGGACTCGAAGCGGATCTTGAAGCCGGAGCGAAGTCGACGACGAGCGATGAGGCCATCGAACTCACCGAAAACTCGCCGGGACCCCTACCGGCGCGCCAAATGTCGAGTCTTAAACTCGGCACTAGAACTACTCGGTCCCTCACGAGCGTGGAATTCGATGGTGCAATACACGGAACACACAAGTACGCGCGATTTTAGACGAGGTTCGAGCCTCTCGATGGAGAGTAATACCCTACGTCCTGTATGTTATGTATGGCCTTTAGCAGATTGCTAATTGCAAGATCTCCGACCCTTTTCGGGGGTCCCTGCTCCGCCTTATATATCCGAGGGAGCTAGGGTTACATGCGAGTCCTAATCGATTACAAGAATTACATATATGGGAGTTCTATCTCTAGCTTTCCTTATTGATTCGAGTCCTAACGGACTACAAATTATTCCTTTACTTGCTTCTCAAGTTATCATACGCCGGTCTTGATACCCGCCTCATCTCCATACCGGTATATGGAATCCTCTGTTATTTCATACCGGTTAGGAACCAGTCTATTGGCTATCTCCATCATCTTTATCTTCATTGATTTGTTACCGTGTCTTTGCATATCCATTCCTTTATCATCTGTATACCCGTAAGGCAAGTATATGACAATGCAAGAGTCTACTAGTTGATTCTTCATTATTCCTTTCAATTTCCATTCTTTTCCTCTTCTTGAGATCTCTGTAGACTGCTCTTGTACATGGTGCACCGGTCGAGTGCACCTAATTAGGTATAGCCCCGACTCTTGTATCATTTGAGGATCGCAAGTAATGCAAGAGTCTTTCTTGAAAGACTATGCTTCATTATTTTCCATCAAATCATATTTCTTCAGCAATTTATGCCAAGATCACATTTTTCAGACCAGGTCGAACCAGTCATACCGCATATCCTTTTAAGATTTATTCCCATATCAATGCTACGGACCGCTTAAATCAGTCTTAACTTTAACGTATTTAGTTAATTTTAACTAAGAAGCAAAATCCTGGTTGATCGGATCAGTTTATTCCCCATATTCTCACATCGACTCGAGTCTCCAAGGCATCCATTAACATTGAGTTAGGCAATATCTAACTCTTTCATACTGCCAAATTACAAAATTTGGCACTATATTAGTCCAATGATCCGAAAAGTTCATATTTTAGACCGTTTTTATTCGCAAAAAAATTTCTCACGACCGTAATAATCACGGTGACTTATCCTTATGGCCGTTAGGTCATAATTTGCACAATTTAACAATAAATCTGTAATATCCTTATGACCGTTAGGTCATAATTGCACGATCACGATATATGTCATTTAATGCCAAATTCAATGGGCCGTAAAAAATAGCCCAATAACTTTCTAGCCCCGAGCCCGGCTCGGGTGCTTATAAAAGGAACCGAAAGGTTGACCTAGGTCAAACCCATTCCCGAAGATCCATACGCCCCCGCCATACACCCTTGTTCTTCGGACATCACGATCATTGCTCTTCCTTTCTGCATAAACCAATCTAAGGTTTTCCTTTTCCATCCCTTAAGATGGGCAAGAAGAAATCTGCCTCCAATCCTACTTCGTCATCTTCTGTTCCCCATAGCTAGCTTCCTTTCGGCATTCAAGATTTGGGCAGTAGCAAAATTACCGAGACATCGCTTAATGGAGCGAGTTCTCGATGGATATCTTCCCCCTCAACCTATTCCGAATTGGAGTGTCCCTACCCCTGGCCAAATCCCATGGGGAATAGACGACTCCCAACAGTTAGTTTTCAAATCCTTTTTCCTTCGTGGTCTTGATCTTCCCAGCTGCTCCTTTTTAGGGGGCTACTCTTCTTCTATGGATGGGAGTTAGTAAATCTAAACCCAAATTCCATCCTTCGGATCGCTTTTTCATCCATCTTTGTGAGGCTTTCCTCGAATCCGCCCTCATTTTAAGCTTTTCCAATACCCTTTTCAAATTCGCCCGCTTCCTTCATCCGACCGCCAGGCTGCGGTTGGTGGAGTAGGAATTCAATGCTGGAGTACTCGAAGAATACTTCTCCCTTTCGTTGAATAAAATCCTATCTTTCCGGAAAAATGGGTGGTTTTTCCGTGACAACCCTCAGCCTGCTCTCCCCCTTTCAATGCCAAGGTAGCCAAAAATTTTCCTTCCCAAGACAGCAGGGAGAAGCTCAAAGAAGATGAGGAAATCCTCGCTCTCTTGGCAAGTATCAAACACCCGAAGGAAGTCAAAGGTGTTACCGTTGAAACAGTGCTTTGGAGTTTCATCGTGCGAGGGGTTCAGCCATCGAAAGGCGAGGAGCATCCGGCCTGCTCCTTCAATGAAGATGTCGCCAATCCACTTGACGGAACACCTCTTCCTGAGGTAGATCGATTAGAAATTCGCATCAAGAAAATGCTCCAGCCCAAGCCAAACTTATCGGGATGCCAAAGAGTGGGTCCGGCATTCATTATGTCAAATCCTCGAGACCCTGTAAGTATTCTTCTTCTTCTCAAATTCTATTATCTTTAGTCATCATTCTATTATTCACATATGATTGTTCAATGCAGAGAATGGATAACTACGAAGTCATCCCTCACTCCCTCCTAATGATACTTGGGGAGAAAACTACGAAGGCAATACCGCCCCTCTTGCTGTTCAAGCCGGTCTATCTCCCTCCAATCTCACTCAAAGGACTTCGGACCGGTCATTTCCTCTGCCGTCTGGTATAGCTCCAAAAATTTCCATGTCCGGAAAAGGGGTTCAAGCTCCTAGTACGAGGAAACGTACTACTTCCTTGACCATAGGCAAATCCACCACCACTCCGGCTTCCGTACCGGGCGATACCCGTACGGAAGCCCGGAAATGGGAAGACCGGTGAAAAGAGGAGGAAGGCTGTCGAAAGGGATCGCCAAGCTGCTTTTGCCGCATTTGAAGTTGCTACCGGGAGGTCTTAGGAAACCTCTCGGTTAACGGATTCTCTTGCTAATATTCCTAAGAAATCCCGGTATGGCACTCGGACCGGTCCTTCGATAAGTGATGCAGGAGGACCAGTCCCAACGCCGCAAGTCCAACCAACGGCGAAAAGGATTGCGAGAGGGCTCAAGCGGGGATACTCAAGGTCCTCCAAAGAAGAACAAGACCTCCTCCGGCTTCAAGAAAGCCACTTCGTAAGTCTTCTGCATGACTAATACATCCTTAGTTACTTTCATCCAAGTCTTATAACACTCGCAATCTTTCCACGAGTTCCTTCCAATTTCCAAGCTAGGATACCTAGCTTTTTGAGAAATAAAGCTTCTATCGTGGCCCCGATCGGCAGCACATCCTCTACCTCTACTTCTTCGACTCTCGCCACCACGAAATCTTTTTGAGGTCAAGAGTGTGGCATCCACCAAGGAAATCCCTGCCACCTCTCGTGTAGATCCTTCCTCCCAAGTAGCCGAAGAACAGGTCATCATCGACGTCGATGACTCATCCGCAAGCGATTTCCCTCCCCGAGGCTACCTTATTCCAAGCTCCACCGAACTCCCATTGGGACCGGTCCGGGTCGAAGAAATTCCTCGCCGGCCTAGGACGACACGTAAAGCTCCGGGAGGGCCCGGACCGGCCAAAATGGTTGCTTGGAGATGTCGAAGTCGATAGCACGAGTGGGGCCGGAAAATTTATAACAACAACTCGGTGGGATTCCCTTCGGGAAGAGGAAGCCCTAAAGAACTTTTCCGAGTCCGGCCGGGTATGTCCTTCTTCTTCGCTTATTCCGTTTATTAATTTCTTCACATTATAATCTGATCCTTTGTTTCTTCTTCCTTTTAGGTTCTTCTCAAAAACTCCGAGGCCAAGAATGCAATTATCGCCGTCCGGAGGAAGAGATGTATCATAATCAAGAGCGGTTGGTCGAACTTGAATCTCGGACCGCTAGTCCGAAGTCCAAGGAAACCGACCTGTCGAAGAGGGAGGCCAACTCTGTTGAGCACCCACCGATTAATGGAGTAGCGCCGGCAGGAGATCATCAAGCTCCGTAAAGAAATCCAAAGTAAGTTTTTAATCTTATCGTCACATTCTATATTTAACTTCTTACGTTTCGACCGGTCTTGTTTTGTTCCGGCACTTGAAAATCTTGTCGCCGCCCATAAAAAGGCGGAAGAAACTCTTTCAGAGAAAACAGCTGCTCAAGAAAAAAGCTCGTTGGAAGGCTCGCAAGTCGAAGAACAGCAGGCAGCTCGAATTGGAGAGGCTGGAAGGTGAGCTCACCGCCAAGGATAACATTCTTGCGCAGACTCTGCGTTCCAACAAGATGCTTTGGAAGTCGACAATGCCCGCTCTGAAGGCCGAATTAGCCGAAGCTGCGGAGGCGATAAAACGGCACGGACATAGAAAGCCGAGGGAGTCCAATATCAACATCAAAGGCAAATTCGAGCCGCGAAGTCGGGCATAGACGTAAGCTTCTTCTTTCCCATTTCCATTGAATAAACTGCTTTTTGATGCCGATCGCACCGATAACTCTTTCTTATATTTTTGCCTTCTTCAAAACTCGCTGCGGGCACTATGCGGACACTCGAGTATCTAAATGGCGGTCGGTCTATTGATCAAAACGAAGTAGATCTCGAGACAGCTATCCGGACCTTCCGAAGAAGGATCGGAGAGCTCCAAGATGGTCGCCGCATCGGGGGGAGGACACATTGACGCTATAATCCGGTCTTGGACTCCGGTCGAAGACTGCGATTTCAACTTCATCCAAACACAATCGAAGACCGGTTCAATGAGTTGAAAAATTCACTCATTGGTACCTTTTCCGAACCGATAGAGGATGTTCCTCCGGATCCGACAGGTGTTCCCTTAAAATGTAGCTGCGGCAGTCCTCACTCTGGACCAACATGCTCAAGATGCAGCGGCCGCCTCTAGGCAAACGAGTAGAAGATGACTTCAAAGATCTTGATGCCGATTTGTTGTCTACCCCCTCGACTCTAAAGGGACAATTGATGACGGATCGCGAGAAGACCCTAAGACCGGGGATACCGGTGCCTCCAACGATCCTGCCTAGTAGATGTTTGTCATAGGACCAGTCTTCTTGTGTAAACAGACAATTTTATTACCGTACTTTTGTAATTTAACTTATTATCCTTTTAATCGCGATGAAGTTTTAATGTCTTCTCTTTTCCTTATGAATACTGGTATCAAAAAGTCACCATCTTATTCCTTACTAATTGAATTCTATATCCGAGCAATGATGGTTATTTCAGCTCAAACTAACTATGATTGAATACGGCTCTAATCAGCACGGATCGCAATACATAGTTGTAGCTTACTTTAACAAGATCATGTGACATAGAAAAATAGCCAGTCTTCAAGGTTTTAGATTACGTAATATCACTGATCGCTCTTAACACAGCAGCCTACAAACCAGTATTCATAAGGAAAATGCTTAAAATTTCTCTTCCTAAACATACCGATCGAAATCGAACTTAACAGTACTGCTCGAATGCAGCAGTCTTCGACTAAATGACTGGTCTTAATATTCAGGAATATCATAGTATCACAGATTGCTCTTAACACAGCAGCCCCTCGACTCGATAAGTTAATTCAGAATTAAAATATCGAGGCACAAGAAACACAAACACATTAATATCGGACATTAAGATTACTTTATTATTATATAAAAAATTTACAAGGAATTCTTTTAAGTATAAAAACGACGAAGCTGCTCAATATTCCAAGAATTTGGAATTTCTTCCTCTTCCAAGGTCATAAGCCTATAAGCCCCGGGTCCGGAGACCGATTTAACCACAAAAGGTCCTTTCCGGACCGGTGACAACTTATGCCTGTTCTTGTTGGATTGAATCTTCCGAAGAACCAAGTCTCCTACTTGAAATTCCCGCGTGCGCACATTGCGATCATGTTATCGACGCAGCCCTCGATGATATTTAGCCGCTTGAATCAAGGCTTGATCTCGCAATTCTTCCGCAACAATCAGCTCAACCCGATGCTGGTCTTCATACTTCTCTTCATCATAATATCGCACTCGAGCTGACACTATATTCACTTCTGTAGGTAACATGGCTTCGGATCCATATACCGAGAGAAAAAGGAAATTGTCCTGTGGCCCGACTAATATTAGTACGTAATCTCCAGAGCACCCAGGGCAGTTCCTTAACCCATTTTCCCTCATATGGCTTCAAACGGTCAAAAATTCTGGGTTTAAGACCGGTTAAAATCATTCCATTGGCTCTCTCCACTTGCCCATTACTTTGTGGATGCGGAACCGAAGCATACTATATCTTAATTCCCAAACTATCAGCATAATCCTTGAAAAACTCCGAAGTGAATTGAGGCCCATTGTTGGTAATGATACTGTGCGGGACTCCAAAACGCACAAAGATATTCTGTAAAAACTTAATCGCCCGAGTAGTAGTCGTTCTAGTGACGACTTCAGCTTCAATCCACTTGGAGAACTTATCTACTGCCACAAAAATGTGTGTAAATCCTCCCGGCACCTTTTTGAAAGGTCCGACAATGTCCAGTCTCCAAGTCGAAAAAGGCCCACCATATCTCTAATTATCCATTCCTTTGATGATGGTATACCCATAAGGTAAGTATACGACAGATTGGAAAGGGGTACATGCTTGAGCGAGAGATTCTTCTTCTTCTCGTAAGAAATTCACCACTTGTCTTCTCAAATTTTGCACCTTTGGTGTGGAGACAAAAATTCCCCACTAATTCATTCCAACTCCCCTTTGTTGCTTCACGTGATGCCGTTGTGTGCCACTCCTTAGCTTTTCCCCGAAATGGGAACAGGAATAACAACCATCTATACTGATTCTCGGGCACTCCTTCATGACAAATGGTTTGACATAATGCCTCCAAATTTTATAGGTGAGTGTACGGGTTCTCCTCCTATGTCCCAAAGAACTTGTTGCCTTCAGCCATGCCAATGATAATAGGATTCAGCACATATGAGAAGACGGTAGCCTTCGCATTTGAAGATTGAGATAATAGTAGGTCCGGACATGGTAGGGAGAGCTCCCTCATCGAGAGAGAAGATTCAACCCCACTCATCCTAAAAATTTCACATAAATACACAAAAACAAACTAGAAAAGAGAGGGTTAGAGGTTAGTAAATAATATAGTAAAAGAACAGGCTTGCTCCCGGCAACGGCACCGGAAAAACAGCTTGTCGGTCGTAACTACGCACCCACTTATATACCGCAAGAGGACAGTGTACATTTGTAGCTCTTTTTCCTTAGAGTATTCGAAGATTCAATTGAATCCACGAGAGAACAAGCGGAACTTTTACTAATAATTAATTACTAATAGATTGCAATGGTTATATGTGTGTGTGAATGACAAAGATGTGAAACAATGATTACTAGTAAAGATGTTACAAGCGAATTAAGTATTATCTCCTATGATTGGTTCACTAGCAAGAAGATCTTACTTATTAACTTAGATGATAAACTTAGTATTCTATAAGGCATGGTTGTTCTTTAACCCCGATTTGTCACATGCAAGGTGTTATGAGCTCCCCACTTGTTTCTTGTACTATGTGATGAGCAAAGTGTAATTGCAATGTACACTAATAGGTATAAGTAGATGTGGCCATCATTATTGTAAATTAAGTGCACCACATAGACTGAATTCATCAAGAGAGTTTCGGAAGAATAAGAGTTACATAGCTAGATCGAGTGCACCGAGAGAAGAGAATTTGAGACTACTTACTCATCCTTTCGTTGAACATGGCGAAGGGATGAGGAACAACCCGAGATGCGCAAGTACCAATTGGCGTAGTGTCGTACTAACCAGACACAGTCTCCCTTCCGGTGGATCCAGCTGGTGTTCACCGCCTTTCGCTGCCACTATCTTAAAACCCTAGCCTTGCGGTAGTTTTCATTCCAATCGTCAAATTTTGGTTTGGTTTTTTTCTCTTCTTCTATCTTCAACGATTTTGTCCTAGGCATCCACCGACTCCGATTCACATTGGGTTAGCCCGTCTTTATTCTTGGATTGAGCCCCTTAACCGGGCTTCTCTCAATTGTGCCGATCGACACGTGGATGTGCCAATCGGCACAACCCAACTTGTGTCGACCTTTTTCCGCCTTGCTTTGTCGACCTTTATCCACAATTGCTCTATTTTCCATCTATTTCTTGTGTTATGTATTAAAATAGAACAATTACGAATATATGCAATTATGGGGTTAATTGTTAGTTTAAATGACCAAACCGGGACGTAAAACATTCCTTTTTGATAGCTAAAATGGGAATCTAGAAACCACCAACAATTTTCCTCCCTCGCCTCGAAGAACATGCTATTCTCGTTCGTGTTGATGATGATTGGATTAGGCACATACGATGAGACAATGGTCTTCTGGTTCAAAGATTGAGGGACTAGCAACTCCGGAGATGGCGATGAATGCTCCCTAACCGTACGAGAATAACACAAAAACAAGACTACAAAAGATGGGATTAGAGGTTAGTAAATAGTATAATAGTAAAAGAACTAGCTTGTTCCCCGGCAACGATGCCGAAAACCAACTTGTTAGTCATTAGTACGCACCCACTTATATACCGCAAGAGGACGATGTATAATTGTAGCTCTTTGTCCGCAGAGTATTCCAAGGTTTAATCAAATTCACGAGAGAATAAGCGAGACTTTGCTAATGATTAAATACTAACTAGAGTTAGCAATGGTTGTGTGTTGTGTGAATGATATGGATTAGAGATATGAATTTCAAACAATGGTGTAACAATATAATTAAGGATTCGCTACTTAGGATTGGTTCACTAGCATGCAACTCCTAATTATTAATGCATATGATATACTTAATATTCTATACGACTTGGTGGTTTCGTTCACCTCGGCTTGTCACATGCAAATGGCTATTAGCTCTCCATTGGTTTCTTGCACTATATGATGATCGATAGCATTTCTAGTTACACTAGTATGATTCATGAATTGATGCGTTCGACTTCATGGTAATTTAGGCATATCACATAGACTGAGTAAATCAAGAGAGTTTCACAAGCGTGAGAGTTTACATAGCTTGACCCCTGCACCGAGAGAAGAGAATATGAGATTACTCACTCATCCTTCTGCTGAACATGATGGAGGTATAAGGAGTAGCGTATGATCGCACAAGTCTTGATCAACACGATCTTCCTTCCGGTGGTCCGGTCGGTGTTTGCCACCTTCGCAACTCGCTATCTTGAATTCCTAGCTTTATAGTATGTTTTCTCTTCTAATCGTCGTCCTTTCTTCATTGTTTTCTCTTCCTTTCGTCTTCAATGATTCGACCTAGCCGGTCATCGACTCGATTCTTATTGGATTGGGCTTCCATCCTTCTCGAATTGGCCTTCGTTACTCAGCCTGGTTGTGCCGATTAGCACTCGTGGACGTGCCGATCTACATGGCCCAACTTTTTCATGTTATCTTCCCTTTGCCGACCTTTATCCATAATTCCTCTATTTTTCATCTATTTCTTGTAACATGCAGTGAAAGAGAGCAACAACGAATACATGCAATTGTTGGGTTAAATGTTAGCTAAATCATCACAAGCAAGACGCAAAACATCCATTTCGATACTTAGATTAAGCACTTAGAAACCACCAATTACGGTGCCTCGTAGGTGGGCTCTGGGCCTCTTTTATGTCGTTGTCCCTTCCATATTCCGCAAGGATTCCGAGTTTCCATGTATTTGATCTTGTGGCGGCTTCTCGTTGGTTAGATAATCTTTTCTTGGATCGATGACATGGAATATCCTACGATTTCGAGGATAATTCACCTACACTCAAATATTCACCAACACCTGTGGAATTCATTAGTAATAAACTCCTATCACTAGGTTGGTTCAACATTTTAGCACTTTTATGCACGTAGTTGACGGCTAAATCTTGTACTTCACACCCGTCAAGAGGTGTCTAACTCCAATTACTCACGGTACCTTGCGACGTCGGGGATCGCACCTTACGGTGACACCATAGCCGCTTACAATGGCCACTTGCTTCCGACCCGAGACTTGATCCTTCTCTCGAACCTCTCGGACCCACCGCCACCGTACCTTACGTTGATCACCTCGGATCGTACGGTGACCTCCTAGTCCTAGGCTTCGGTCTTGATCATTCTCCGAGTTCTCCCGTGAAGCCTTTGTCGTACCTTACGGTGACGATCATCGTATCTTACGGTGACCTCTTTTAAAGACATCCTTGCTTCAAACTCCATTGACTTGGTTCCTCCTTTTCTCCACTATCCCACTTGCTTTCAAGAGATATCCCCGAGCATCCACACTCCGCTCTACTAGGGTGACCTAAGAGAATGGATCAAACCCTCTTGATAGTCTAGTTTTTCCTATGCATGTGACATCCCATGTCACAAAGTACATGTGAACAGTGGTATTTCATTTAATTTGCATTTTCAAATTTCAATTTGAATAATAAGCAAATTAAAGAGCTAGGGTTGAGTTTAAGTTCAAATTTAAGTTCAAACTAGCACATGTCAAACCTCAACAATTTCCAATAGAAGTGTGTCAATGTTTTTGCATATTCTTGAAAGGAGTATCAAAATAGGATTTTGGGACATTTTTCCATAATTTTTCTCATGGCACAAATCCCCATAATAATTACCTAAAGCCAGAAAATAGCGGTGATTCAAGGAATTTTAAGAACTTTTGTGAAGAGAATTTGAACTTTTTCCAATAACGAAAGTTGCTCAAAATATTGTGTTTCAACAATAAAGGTGGCTGATTTTTCAACCTTATGGACCCACTTTTCTCTCTTCTATCTACTTCCTTCTCTACCAAGCAACCCACCAAGTAGCCGGCCCAGGGCGGGCACCACGTCTAGAGGCTCCCCCTCATCCTATCTTTGGTTAAGAGCCAAGTCAAGTCTTCCTCTCTTCATCCTTTTCTTCTCCTCTCCAAGAACAACCACTACAGCTTACTCTCCTTCAAAACTCCATTCCCATGGTTCACCTTGGCATGAGCAAGGGTAGCAAAAGGCTGCACTTTGACTCCCTCCCACCCTTGCATGGTGTGTTTTGGTTGATCCTCAAGCTCTTCCTTAGGTATGGCATCAAGAATACTTCTAGTTTCATCGTCGATTTTTGCTTCTCCGGTGAGCTCTTGCTTGAACTTAAGCTCACCACGGTTGCATCACTTCCCTATCCATCTTTTGCAGCCATCTCTCAAGCAAAAACACAGCCCTAGCCTATGGAAAATAGAAGATCCAAAGCTACACATGAGCTCTATTTTTTTACTGTTCACACCCATATTTCCCAAAATACAAATGAGAAAAAGACAAACTAAAATGTTTTAGAATGCTTGAAGCCCGACCTTTGCAATGGTCAACTTTTTGACCTAGGGTCGATGGCGGACCCAAAAATTTGTAGAGCCCGGGAGAAAATTACAGACATATAACAAGTTCACACAAATATACCAATCACAAAGTAACTATAGTTGAAGCTAAAACGAAATTCATGTTGGTGTGCGTTTGATACGGAGAAATTTATCTATTTGGGATAATTAGCACTCATTTTTACTTCAAAGTGATGCACATATGGCCAAAATAAGCTAATTAGCATTGCACATTACGGAACTTCTCCACGCGGGAGCTCGGCAGGCACCCGGGGTCGCCGAGCCCTGGGTCCGTCATCGCCTAGGGTTCTATGCAAGAAATTAAAGTTTTAGTTAAAAAGAAATGGCACCTTGTTAAGCTTGAAAAATCCGTATTTAAATCTTGGAAAATTTGAAATTCATGAAAATTTGCATGAGCACTTATCGTAACATATTGGACCCCATGTTGGACCCCATGTTGGTTGCTCATGATGCATTCATACATGTTTTTTATGATATTTAGCATTACGCTTGCATGTTTTTTATGCTTACTTATGGTTCTTTTATGTATTTACACAGAGCTAATGTGTGAAATTGCTTGAAGCACCATTTGCTTCATTTAGGATTATTAAGTTAATATTGGTTGCATCACATATTGTCATATGGCCTTATCTCGGTTAATTCATATCAAAGCTTTACATTTTATGCATGACCATATTTGTCATGAGCTATAAGATTAATCACGGCAGCAGGATAGCATGTGCATATTTAGTTGATATATTCCATGTTTAGTTCTACGTTCTAATAGAAAGTTAGTAGTATAATTATTCCCTCTTGTGCCATGTTTTGCCCATCTAGGAGAGAATAAATACTTCGTTTTCTTCTAAAGGATATGCTTATGTAATGTTATATCTATGTTTTACTTAATTAGAAGTTTGTCCCCTTGACTTTAATTATGTTTCCCTACCCATATGCAAGCATGTGATCTCATGCACAAGCATGTTTTCTCACTTGATCATAAAATATCATCATCCATATTATTGAGAAAGTTCCATGAATAATTATGTCTATGTATTCACCTATGCTCATGCATTGCATTGCACTCATATAGGGACCCGAACCGAAAAGGCAACTACGAAGAGAATCCCATTGAGCTAAACAACATCGAGAGTGCTAACTTCGATCAAAACCAAGGCAAGCTCCGGTGCATAATCCTATGTTGATTTTCTGGTTTTATTCGCATATGTCTATGTTATGTGTTGTGCATTTAAGTTTAGGAGTTGATCACAACCTTAATTGCATTATTAATTCCCTATGCCTATGGTCTTTGAATAAGTATAATCTTGTTCGATAGAAGGACTATGCTTAATGAAGTCATCGGTAGCAACACCGAGTGGTTTGGAGACCTCTCGGTATAGGTTTCAACTATTGTTACCTCTCACATGAATATAATTGGAGACCGTATGGAGAAGTGCATGTGTAGGATGCGGTGACAAGGTTGGCCCTTGTTCGCCATAGCCCCATGCGTGGCGGTTGAGGACCGTTCGTTGTGACTCCACGAGCAAGTATTGAGTTGTGTACCAAATGCATACCTTTGTGTTGGTCGGACACTCCACCCTTTGTGTTGAGTGTCGGTAACGGTGGATGCACGGGTTTGTGAGCAGATGGAGGGTGTGTGGTTTATGCCTTGGACCCGACGTATCGTGGTCGCAAGGAGTCATACACTCGGAGAGTGGACCCGGCTCATATCTATGATGATCACGTGAAAGGTGGACATATGTGTTCTTAAATGATCCGTATGTCGTGCATTTGGGTTTCTCCTGCTGGATGTAAATCGATATATATCATCGTCTCTCGCGGTTATTGAGTACCACTTGTCTTGAGCAGATTGCATCGTAGTAATAAAGTGAATATGGATATTATACTTGCTGTTTTGGAAGTATTTCATCTTTGTATTGCAACCATGTTTTGCTAGTCTTGCTCACTAAATTTATGATTATGTTTCAGCCCTCTTAATATGGCTAAAAGATGAATTTAGACTTGTACATAGGTGCTGTTTTTTGTGACACCCCTACCTTGCAAAGCAAGAGGGACCATCGCACAGGACCGCCTCGGGAGACATCCGACGAAGCGGACATCATAGTACATACACGAGATGATACATTTACAATTTACAAAGACATATTTAGTGTACATGAGTAGAACAACTTACAAATGATCTTCAAGTGTTACAATACATAGAGTTCAAATTCTGATTTTTACATCTCTTTAATATACATGCGGAAGCGTGAATTAAACTCGACGATTGTCGGTGTTCGAACCACCGGCGGTAGAATTTGTCCCGGGGATCACGCGTTTTAGGCCGGATGGTACACAAGGGAAGACACGAAAGATTTAGGCTGGTTCGGGAAAGCTCCCTACGTCCGGCGGGAGTGGTGTCGCGACGTCGTGTTCCTTGCGTCAAAATGGAAAGCGGAGTACAAGAGTGGTGGGAGTGGAGCGTGCTCCAAGTCCCGTGCGAGAATGAGCGTGCTAGGTGTGTGAGTGTGAGTGATTCGAATCTCTGTGTGCGTTCTTTGTTATTCGCTTGCTTGTCCGCGCGTGAGAGAGGCTCGAACCCCTTTATAGTTACGGGGGTGGAGCTCGAGTTACAAGAGAGAGAGAGAGAGAGAGAGAGAGAGAGAGAGAGATGCTTAGTCGCGGGATCGGTCGAGTGTTGGTGCTATCCCGTCGGCCTTCTCCCCGTGCGTACTTGGTAGGGTTGATCGGGCGGTCGTGTCGCACCTGTAGCCGGGAGTACTCGGGATGGAGTGCCCCATGTTTGAAGGAGCCGCGGATGGCATCGTTGCGGAGTGGTTGGAGGGGACAAGCCATACCCGTCCTTCTTTGTCGGGCACAATGATGGTTTGGGCATGGTCGAGACAGGGGATAGCTCGCTCCGTGACTCGAGCTTGCCGGCGAAGGACGTGCGAGGCGGAGTGAAACTCGAGCTCGACCTCGAGTGACACCTGTTCGACGGGTGTGACGGGGGTCGTACGTCCGTACGTCGGCGAATAATAGCTTCTCCCGGAGGCTTCGGTCCACGCCAACTCCTGTCGGACAACAGGAACGGCACGGGGACGACACGTCTCGTCGGCTTGGCTTGACGGGAGCAGGTGGTGGCAGGAGGGATGGGGTTCGGACCTCCCGTCAATGATTTCCGAGTAACGCCCACGTGGGCGCCAAGGTGGTTGAGAGTTAATGCGGTTGGTGATCGAGCCTCGAGGTCACCCCCGAGGTCAAGTGTGGGGCTCGAGCAGGGAGGTCGAGCGGCCAAGGTCGTGCGGGACGGAACCCCTCGAGCGGGGTTGCCGTAGTCGTGCGGGGCGGACCTCCTCGAGTAAAACCGCAAGGTTGAGCTTTCGGATCTGCCGAGTCGTCTTTCTATCCAATTGTACGGGTGTGGGCTAGCTTCTTTCGCCGACGCGGCTCTGCTAATCCTTCGTTAAGTGGGCCCGCTCGCCGCCACGTGGTGGCGTTAATCTTTACCCCCGATAGTAGCCCCCGAGCCCTCGGGTGAGTCAAGGATTCTCCCGGGGATCCCTCGAAGAGGCGGCGAGTCATGTTTGATGAGGACATCACTCCTTTGGATACAAATGACACTCCTCCGCTGAACATTCAAGGACCAATCACTAGAGCTCGCGCCCGACAATTGAATTTAGAGGTGAGCTCGTTCTTAAGTCTTTCCTTTCATAATTTTGAGAATAGTTCGCTACCTAATGATTTTATTATGATTAGGAATGAAGGAGAGGACCATAATATGAATGGACTAGGGCTTGGAGGCGTGAAGGTCCAGCAAGAGGCGCAAGGCATTGTGGAGGCCCAAACCAAGTCGACTTCGAGTCTGTTTCGGATTCCAGCAACAATCTGAATTAAAATAGACGCTCGGATCGCATACGAATTAGGATTTGGACGTTCTACATATGGATGGAAAGATAATTTCATAAGCTTTCCAGTGGAACTGATCCCACGTCAAAACATACGGAGTCGCCGGGAATCATCGAAACATTGGAACGTCCAGAATCTGTTTTTGGTGTCTGTGTCACCGTTTTTTGCCTTTGGGCCGTGTATCTCGTGTGAGCCCATTAGGGGAGCGTCCAGGGGGTTCTTGCACGTCCCCAAGTCTTTATTAGCAGCAACCGCCACCCATGTTAGGGTTGGGTTTTGCTTAGATTATTCTGCTTAGACAGTTTCGCCGTTCATCGGTTTGTGAGACCCCAACTTGTGAGATTAATCATACATCTGCAGATTTGGTTGTGTTCTTTCTTGTTCTTGCTTGTGTACTTGATTCGCAGGCAGGGATTAGCCTTCTTGGCGAGGTCAACCGTGCATCGCTGGTTGATAACATAGAGAACGTGGTGCTGCGATCTGCGGGGTTCGAACGTGTTGTTCGAGAGCCGGATCGACGTGTGTCACATCTTCGCCAAATCAAGAGTTATCTGAACCTTTTGGAAGATCGGGACCCTAGTCCACATCAAGTGGTATCAGAGGTTCAGGTGTACCGTTAGATTTGCCCTACCTTTAGTTTAGTTTGTTTCTTTATTATCCTATGATCCACGAAAAAGCCAAAAAAAATTAGTTTCGGGGTTCATCCTGTCCAAGCCGTGTTTAGCCTTTGCATGTTTTAATTTCAGAGTCCGTAGTGTTGAGTTTGTGTTGTAGTGATTGTTTTGTTGCTGGTTTAGTTCGTGTTCTTGTCGTCGGTTTGTGCCCCCTTGAAACCCTAGCCGAATTACCTCAAGTTTTGCTTTGTCTCGGGAGTTTTTGTCACCTCCGCTGCATCCACCATAGTCCTACCCTACACTCCCACCCTTTTCATCTAGAACTCAACACCCCACTAACAAGACCTACTCCTGTTTCCGTTGCATACATTAATCGTCGAAAAAAACAAAGAAAATCCTACCCGATTGCAATTCCGTCCACCGAAACCGTAATTCGGAGTCCCTTCCTTCAAACAGCCATAACTTTCGCATACGGACTCGAAATTAGGCAATTTTTTTCTGAAATCGGGTAGAAAAAAATTTTGCATCTGCTCGTCCCGGCTTTGCCGAACAGGAAAAATCTCAAAAAAATAAAAAAAATAGTTAAGCCACTGATCCGAGGAAAAAAGTTTGGAACCCGTCGTCGCTGCATCTTACAAAAAATCTGTAGGTCACATTTCTTCTCTGTTTGACCTAAAACTTTGCGTGGTTCCTATTTTGTTGCCTCTGAGTGGAAGAAAAATATCAAAAAAATAATATCAAAAAAGAAAAATTTGTGATTTCTACTAGTGCTAAAAGACAAAACAGGGTTTTGACCTGTTTTTTTTTTTGTCTAGTTGCTGTTTCTTCCTTGCTAGTTACTTTTTCTTTTGTTTTCTTTGTGCCTGTCATCCTTGCTTTGCCTGCACTACTGTTCTAGAACACGTGTAGACCAGCAACTAAGGACAAGTAGCTTTGGACATTTATTCAGCATTACTCTCTGTTTTTGAATTGTGTTCCACTCACATATTTGGCCCTCCTAGCTCCACATACTACTTCGGACAGCACATGTTTTTGACCCTTGCAATCGTGGTACACGCCTTCTAGGTATCCTTTGCCTTCCTTGGTAAGACCCTTGTAAGAACTTGATGAGACGTTCCATTTGCTTTTGTGAGAGTCACCATTGTCCACCACAGTAGTAGTGTTTATTAGGGATAACCTTCACTGTTTGTTCCTGTTTTGGTATTTGCTATGGCAGGAGATGCTGCGACGCTGGTACCTCTAAAGATTTCCACGAGTGTGTTAGTCAAGGGCAGCTTCGATCTGTTCTTGACAGGGCACGTGAGGAGATGACAGAAGCTGTTAACAAGGTCGTTACCGACAGACATCAACAAACTCAATCTCGGCAACCAGATTGAGAGGATCGATAAGCGTTTGTCCAAGATGACACACACGGTTAATACTCTAGCAGAAGTGGCGACAACGTTGACTAGCAAGCTGACCGAGGTGGAGAACCGTGTGAAGATCCATGAAGTCGAGGCCGGTAGCAACGCCGGTGGAAACAGAAAAGATGACACGGTGAATGATGCCACTTTCGACGCCGATGACGCAGCTATACGAGCACAAAGGCTTCACCGGCGTCTACAACAAAACACCCAAGGTATGGGTGGCCAACATCGACAACAAGGTAACAATAATCGAGCCCTCGATGATCCTTATGCTAAGATTAAGTTTACCATTCCACCTTTTTCGGGGCAATATGATGCGGAGGGTTACCTTGATTGGGAGATGACAGTAGAGCAAAAATTTAGTGGGCACCTAGTTCCTGAGCAGCATAGAGTTAGACAATCCACTAGTGAGTTTAAAGATTTTGCTATCATTTGGTGGAATTCTCTAACTGCTCATGATATTCCTGTAACTTGGACTCAACTTAAGGAAGCTATGCGTGATCATTTTGTCCCTCCTTCTTATCATAGAGATTTACGCAAAAAACTTCAGCGCTTAGAACAGGGTGATAAATCTGTGCAGGACTATTATGGTGAGCTTCAAAAGGGTTTACAACGCTGCATGATAGTAGAGGATAATGAGAGCTCTATTGTTCGTTTTTACTCTGGTTTGAGACATGATATACAGGGAGTTTAACACCATCAGCAGTTGTTCCGGTTTGCTATGCTTGCAAAGAAAGAATTGCAGGGACGGGAGAAGCAAAATAGGAGCAACAGTAGAAGCAGGCCATCTTACACCCCACGGTCGACGCCGTCTTCGGGGTTTTCTTCCCGGCCATCTCCACTAGCAAGCAAATGGCCTTCCGCGTCCATGAGTGGTGTTACGGCAGCCCCACACGCACCTCCTACACGCCCTGCAAATTCAGGTAAAAATTCTGTGCAGGGTCCTGCTCAAAGTGCTTCATCGGTCGCCTCGACGGGACGCACTTCCAACATTCAGTGCCACCGCTGCCATGGACTCGGCCATGTGCAGAAGGATTGCCCAAGTCAGCGGGCTTACGTGGCCACTCGAAGATGGATGATACATCAGCACCTCTGACATAGAAGATGATGATGAAGACGACGTCGCCGACGACATCAACAAGGGCCATGTACTTGGTGGAGAAGACACTTCGGGTTTCATGAACATCATTGTACAACGTGTACTTAGCACGCAAATTCAGACTTCTGAAAAGATACAACGCCACAACTTGTTCCAGATTTTCTTTGTCATCAAGAATCGACGAGCACGTGTGATCATTGATGGAGGAAGCTGCAACAACTTGGTGAGTTCAGATCTGGTTGAGAAGCTTGGTTTGGCCAAACAACCACATCCTCATCCATACCACATTCAATGGTTAAATGACTCGGGAAAAGCTAAAGTAACACAAACTTGTAGAGTTCCTTTTTTCATTGGTGTTTATTCGGATTATGCTGATTGTGATGTAGTTCCTATGCAAGCTTGTTCATTTTTATTGGGTCATCCTTGGGAACATGATAATGATGCTACACACCATGGTAGAAGTAATAAATACACTTTTATGCATAAAGGACATAAAATTACTTTAGTACCTTTGACCCTGCTGAAATTGTACAAGCTGGTAGAGAACGAGCTGCTTCTTTGAATAATTCTAAATCTGAAAATCGGCAAGTTGCTAATTCTGTTTTCCCACCTATAAAGGATAAGTCTGCACCTATTTTTAAGGGAGATGGAATTAATTTGAAAGGTCATGTTATGCTTGCTACAAATCCAGACCTTGCTGAAATTTCTAATGATGATATTTTTTATGCTTTGATATGCAAACAAGCCTTGTATTCCTTTGATGATATTGCTAGCTCTTTGCCTTCTGCTATCACCGACCTTTTGCAGGAGTTTGAGGATATTTTTCCAGCTGAGATTCCTCCTGGACTACCACCTTTGAGAGGAATAGAACATCAAATTGATTTAATTCCGGGAGCTACCTTGCCTAACCGTGCTGCTTATAGGACCAACCCCGAGGAGACAAAGGAAATTCAGCGACAAGTCCAAGACCGTTTGGACCGCGGGTATGTACGAGAAAGCCTTAGTCCTTGTGTTGTTCCTATACTTTTGGTTCCTAAGAAAGATGGTAGTTGGCGCATGTGTGTTGATTGTAGAGCCATTAACAATATTACTATACGGTATCGTCATCCTATTCCTAGGCTAGACGACATGCTTGATGAGTTATGCGGTTCTCTAATTTTCACTAAAATTGACTTGCGTAGTAGTTATCACCAAATTAGAGTGAAACTTGGAGATGAATGGAAAACAGCTTTTAAAACTAAATTCGGATTGTATGAGTGGTTAGTAATGCCTTTTGGGTTAACTAATGCACCTAGTACTTTCATGCGCTTAATGAATGAGGTTTTGAGGGCTTTTATTGGGCGCTTTGTGGTGGTTTACTTTGATGATATCTTGATTTACAGCAAGTCTTTAGATGAACATATGGATCATTTACGTGCTGTTTTTACTGCTTTAAGAAATGCACGTTTATTTGCTAACCTTGAGAAGTGCACCTTTTGCACCAATCGAGTTTCTTTTCTTGGCTATGTTGTTACTCCACAGGGTATAGAGGTGGATGACAAGAAAATTAACGCTATTGCTAGCTGGCCGCAGCCCCAAACCATCACACAGGTTCGAAGTTTTCTTGGTCTTGCAGGTTTCTATCGCCGCTTTGTCAAAGATTTCAGCACTATCGCTGCACAGTTGCATGAGTTGACAAAGAATGGTGTTGTATTTCAATGGAGCAAAACACAAGACGAGTCCTTTAGCTCTTTGAAGGACAAGCTTACACATGCACCGCTGCTGCAACTACCAGATTTCGGTAAGACTTTTGAACTTGAGTGTGATGCTAGTGGTATTGGCATTGGTGGTGTTTTGTTGCAAAATGGCAAACCTATTGCTTATTTTAGTGAAAAGATAAATGGCCCTGTTCTAAATTATTCGACGTATGATAAAGAATTGTATGCTCTTGTACGTTCTTTGCAAACATGGCGTCATTATTTATGGCCTAAGGAATTCGTTATTCATTCCGATCATGAATCGCTTATGTATATTCGTTCTCAAAGTAATTTGAACCGTAGACATGCTAAGTGGGTTGAGTTTATTGAGTCTTTTCCTTATATTATCAAGCATAAAAAAGGGAACGATAATGTGATTGCCGATGCTTTGTCAAGACGATACACTATGTTGTCACACCTTGATTATCGCATTTTTGAGCTTGAATCAATTAAAGAACAATATGCTCTTGATGCTGATTTTAAAGATGTTTTGCTGCATTGTAGAGAGGGTCGTACATGGAACAAGTTTGTGATAAATAATGGATATTTGTTTAGAGCTAACCGTCTTTGCATTCCAGTTGGTTTCGTTCGTCTTTTGTTGTTACACAAAGCACATGGAGGCGGATTGATGGGACATTTTGGTGCAAACAAGACGGCGGATGTGTTGGCCACACACTTCTTTTGGTCACAGTTGAGAAGAGATGTTGAGCGTTTTGTGGCTCGCTGCACTACTTGTCGAAAGCGAAGTCTCGCTTGAATCCACATGGTTTGTATATGTCTCTTCCTATTCCTTCAATACCTTGGGCAGATATTTCTATGGATTTTGTTTTAGGACTGCCTAGGACTAAGAGGGGGAGGGATAGTATTTTTATTATCGTGGATAGATTTTCTAAGATGGCTCACTTTATATCTTGTCATAAGAGTGATGATGCTATTCATATTGCTGATCTATTTTTCAAAGAGATTGTTCGTTTGCATGGTATGCCTTCTACTATTGTTTCAGATCGTGACGCCAAATTCTTGAGTTATTTTTGGCGCACTCTATGGAATAAGTTTGGAACGAAGTTGTTGTTCTCTACAACATGTCACCCACAAACTGATGGCCAAACCGAGATAGTGAACCGCACATTGGGCACCATGTTGAGAGCTATTTTAAAGACAAATCTGAAGATGTGAGAGGAATGTTTGCCTCATGTGGAGTTTGCATACAATCGTGCAACACATTCGACCACCAAGGTAAGTCCTTTTGAGGTAGTGTATGGTTTTAATCCCCGTGCTCCTATTGATATTTTGCCGTTGCCTACTAGTGAGAGAGCTCACTTTCATGCAAAGGAACGTGCTGAGTTTATTTTAAAAATGCATGAAACAACTAAGCACAACATTGAAAAGATGACTGAAAAGTATGGGATTGCTGGTAGTAAAGGTAAAAGGGAAGTTAAAATATAACCGGGTGATTTAGTATGGTTGCACTTGAGAAAGGATCGGTTTCCTGAGTTGAGAAAGTCTAAGTTAATGTCTAGAGCTGCTGGTCCTTTCAAGATAATTGAGAAGATTAATGATAATGCATATAAACTTGAGTTACCTCCCGAGTTCGGGGTTAGTTCCACTTTTAACATTGCAGATTTGAAGCCTTATTTGGGTGAGGAGCATGAGCTTGAGTCGATGACGACTCAGATTCAAGAGGGGGAGGATAATGAGGACATCACTCCTTTGGATACAAATAACACTCCTCCGCTGAACATTCAAGGACCAATCACTAGAGCTCGCGCCCGACAATTGAATTTAGAGGTGAGCTCGTTCCTAAGTCTTTCCTTTCATAATTTTGAGAATAGTTGGCTACCTAATGATTTTATTATGATTAGGAATCAAGGAGAGGACCATAATATGAACGGACTAGGGCTTGGAGGCGTGGAGGTTCAGCAAGAGGCGCAAGGCATTGTGGAGGCCCAAACCAAGTCGACTTCGAGTCTGTTTCGGAGTCCAGGAATAATCTGAATTAAAATAGACACCCAGATCGCATACGAAGTCGGATTTGGACGTTCTACATATGGATGGAAAGATAATTTCATAAGATTTCTAGTGGAACCAGTCCCACGTCAAAATTCATCCGGAGTCGCCGGGAATCAACGAAACATTGGAACGTCCAGAATCTGTTTTTGATGCTGCGTCACCGTTTTTGGCCTTTGGGCCGTGTATCTCGTGTGAGCCCATTAGGGGAGCGTCCAGGGGGTTCTTGCACGTCCCCAAGTCTTTATTAGCAGCAGCTGCCACCCATGTTAGGGTTGGATTTTGCTTAGATTATTCTGCTGAGACAGTTTCACCGTTCATCGGTTTGTGAGACCCCAACTCGTGAGATTAATCATACATCTGCAAATTTGGTTGCGTTCTTTCTTGTTCTTGCTTGTGTTCTTGATTCGCAGGCAGGGATTAGCCTTCTTGGCGAGGTCAACCGTGCATCGCCGGTTGATAACCATAGAGGACGTGGTGCTGCGATTGCGGGGTTCGAACGTGTTGTTCAGAGCCGGATCGACGTGTGTCACATGTTCGCCAAATCAAGAGTTACCCGAACCTTTCGGAAGATCGGGACCCTAGTCCACATCAATGTTCGTGTAATTTTTGTGAGAGTTGTCCATCCGTCGGATGCGGGCGAGCGCGTCCGGTGGACGGTAGCCGCCGAACCGGAGGATAAGTCGAAGACTTATGCTCGGCTGAGTTGCGAACGAAATGCGGTCCCGTCGTTGGACCTTGTGGTCGCGATGCCAGCCCCCGAGCCCCCGCGCGATGCGGACAGCCGATCGTGGGGTGGTTCGTCTTAGCCGTTTTCCCCGTCCGCGTAGCATTCGTACGACGGAGGGTAGAGCAAATCCGCAATTCGCCCGGAAAGGCCGACACACGGGGCTTGGTGAGCTCCGTAACGGGAAAAGTTCGAGTGAAGTTGCGGTTTCCCGCCGAGGGCATTCCGTCGAGCTCGGCTGGGGACAACTTCATCAATCCATGCAGTCGCCCTCGATTGGGACCCGAAACCGTTGGCTAGGTTCCGGGGCTCGATGCCTCTCTACGGTGAGATTCCCCTTAGTCGAGGTCGACTCGGACTCGAACGTGTCCGGTCGATGCCTGTTGCGCTCGTACGCATGGGTCGCGGTAGCTAGGTGGACCCATCGACATCACTCCCCGGCTCGGTTTGGAATGCTCGAGGCGGCCGTCGAACCCTTTCGATCGAGGCCAGCCTTAGAACCTCGACCGGGTGGGGCCGTCGAGACAGCTTCTCGATCCCTTATCCCCGCTCACCTTCGAGGTCGAGCCTCGGCTTAGTCGAGTTCCGAGGTCGGGCGCTTGACCTTGAAGGGGGTTGTTAGAGAGTCGGGGACCTCCTCGGGGAGTGAGAGAATCCGAAATGACAGGCGTACGGAGGGGAGCGTGGGAGTTTTACCGTCTCGGCTTCCATGGTTCGGAGATCGAGGCGCATTCTCATCCGTTGTCTGGCGTGAAGTGGTGGGCCCGCACGGTGTGGATTCGATTTCCCCGGTAGTGGCGGGTCCCGCGCAATTAGTAAGGGCTTCGGAGTCGTAGCCGCCTATTTAAGTCGTCGCCTGCCGTGGCCTTTCGCTTCCATGCGCCATCGCTTTCCTTGCCTTCGCCTCACCAAGCCC
Source organism: Chloris gayana (assembly GCA_031894775.1). Taxonomy (NCBI): domain Eukaryota; kingdom Viridiplantae; phylum Streptophyta; class Magnoliopsida; order Poales; family Poaceae; genus Chloris; species Chloris gayana. Next base: position 826,304 of record JAUNZO010001356.1, read on the forward strand.
TAGCCTTCGTCTTCTTTGTGCAGCCCCCGAGCCCTTCCGCCCTCGCTTCCGCCATGTCAACCTAGACCCGCTCCACGACGACGAGGGCCGATCTCGACCAGCTTGGTGGCGCAGGGCTTGCTGCACGAGTGCAGTCCCGATAGGTGGTGGAGACTCCCAGAAACGAGTCGCGCCCGGAGCCGCCTTAGGGCTACATGGTCTCGTTTTTGCACTTCCATGAGCGCGGGTTGGGGACGCCGGGGAATGATTTCCTGCGGGCGATGATGTTCCGTAATCATCCGGAGCTTCACCATCCGAACCCTAAAACGGGATCCAGCAGTCGAGCACCTTTGTTTCTCTCTCGCGAGGGTTTCTTGGGGATGGCGGCCAACCTTGACCTGTGGAGGTATTACTTCCGCATCAACCTCTACCGGAGGCGGAACTCCATGGGCGAGGAAGTCCCTGCGCACGTCGGTTGCGCGGGGATAGTGATGAAGAAGGATCGGGGGAGGGACTATAGTACGGTGACCACCCCCACATCGAACCAGGGGTGGCACCCAAAGTGGTTCTACCTCCGTCAAGATCCGGCGCACCCGTTCCCGGCCTTCGAGGGTCGGTTCTTCGAGGAAGCTCCGGATGAATGGAAGAGGGGCTGCCCTCGCGCCGCCGGGCCCAAGTGGACATGTTGATCGAGGTGATCCGGCACTGGCCCGGCTCGACGTCGATGCGACGGTGGTGGTGGGTTCCTACCACAAGCGGAGGTTCGCGCCGCCGATGCGGCGCTCGATGTTGATCCACCAGGTGTCGAGCAACGACCGCGTCGTCCCCGACACCGTGATGGCGGTGCAGGAGCTCGATGACGACGCCGTCGCACCGCGCGTCCGCAGCGTGTTGGGGACCGCCGCGCGTGCCCGGCCTCGTCCAGGGTGCCCCTCGGATGAGGCCGCACCCGGAAGCTCTCGATGTGGTAAGTCGACTTCGGCCTTTAGTGCCCCGTTGCTCGTCCGAATTTTTTATGCGTTCATTCGCTAACTCATCTTCATGTTCGCAGTCCGCTCGGGTCCCGCTCTCTCGGCGTACTAGGCTGCGTCTTCCCGAGGAGGCGGATCGGCGGGCGGCCAATCGCCTTCAAGCCGCGGAGGTGCGGGTCGAGAGAAAGGCGGCCAAGGATCCGGCCGCGCGACTCCGGCCGGAAAAGGTGGCGCGGGACGTCGAGCGTCAAAGGAAGAGGGAAGCGCACGGCGGCGGGGCGAAACCAAGATACCGCTTCGATCGCCTCGACCGCCGTCCCTACGGACTCCGACGGGGAGACCCCGTTTGTCCGCTCCCGCCGAGCCGTCACCTCGACCCTCGAGTCCTCCGCCCCCTCGGCCTCGACCTTCGCGGCCGGCCCCTCGCGTCGGCCCGTGACCCACGGAGGCGAGTCGAGCTCTAGGGCCGGCGAGGCGTCTCGCGTGGAGGGGACCGGGACCAGCGAGGAACCCTTCTTCGGGTCGGAGGTGGTAGATCTCACGGTAGACCCCGCCGTCGATGCGAGAGAGGCGGCGGAGATGATCGCCGAACTAGTCGGAGACGGGACGGACCTCAACCGCATGCCCGCTGCGCCCGGAGACTCGCGTGGCGGATGGCGCAGATCCGGGAGGTCTTCCCTCCGTCACGTCCGCGGACGTGGTGCCCACGCACGGTTCCAGCGCTCGGGCGCTGCGAGCCCAAGAGTCCGGCGGGACCGTCCCCGAGTTGGCGAGGGCGGCGCGGAAGATCGGCGTGCGGACGCGCATGTCGATGTCTTTAAACCTGCTACGGCCGGCGAGCCGGCTCGCGACAAGCGGACGCGCGTGTCGATGTTCCCGAATCTGCCGCGCCCGGCAGGGGAAGCGCTGCGGGGCCCTCGCTCGGCGTCGAGGTCCTTGCGGAACCCGTCGAGGAGGCGGTGCGCGCGGTGGTCGACCCGACGGTGGCTATCACGAAGCGTGTTCTCGAGGGCGAACCTAGGGATGGCGGACCCGCACCCAAGCGAACAGGTCGCTGCCGAGGAGGAGGGCTCCGGCCACGACCCTTCGCAAGTCGCCGACCTCCTCGGCGGCGTAGGCCATGAAGGCGAGAAGGACGGACGTCGAGGTGGCGATCCACGGCAGCCACGGGGACGAGAGGGACGCCGACGGAGTCTAGCTGCGCTCCGGAGCAGCCTCTAGACCGCAGGCTATCGAACTTCGTGGCCGGGCTCGCGCCCTCGGTCCGAGGGTTCCCGTCCCGACTCGAGTCGGAGGCGAGGCGAGCTACCGTGGGCGACCGGCCAAGCTCGTGCCGACTTGGAGGGCGCGCTAGCCCGGGAGGAAACTCTCCGGCGGCGAAGGAGGCGGCGAAGTGCGAGGCGGCGGAGGCGCGTCGCGCAAAGGAGGCGGCCCCGGCAGCCTTGGCCAAGGCCGGCGAAGCCGCCTCGGCGGTGGAGAAGGTCAAGGAGGCGCTCCAAGCGGAGCGAGAGCCGAGGCAGTAAGGCCGAGGCCGCGGCGGAGGTCTCCCACCGGACCGCGTCCGGCTACCTCCGGGAGCTCCAGGAGCAGCGGGCCAAGAAGGAGGGTAAGTGCTCGAAGCTTTTCCTTTTGATCTTAGGAAAATCCCTTAATCGTTTCCTTGACTTCTCAAGCTCGGGTTTCTTACGTTAAGCTCTTCTTGATAATGTAGGGCTGGAGCAAAGGTTGGTCGCGGCGGAAGTGTCGCAGAGGGACCTCGACGTCGCCCTGGGCCGCGCGTTCGCCGACGTTGAGGTCGAGCGGAGCTTCGGGATCGCCCTGCCGGAGCGGATCGACGCGGTAGTCCTAGGAGCCGGGCGCTCCGCCGTGCGCGTGACCTTCACGGTGTCGGCGTCCCACTACGAAGATCTCGATTTCGGGGTCGTCAGCACGGGACTTGTTCCTGGCTTCGCCGGCGCCGAGTTGGAGTCGCCGAAGGCCGATACCCGCGCAAATGCCGACTCTCTTGCTACAAAGCTCGAGGAGGAGCCCCTCCCCAAGAAGTAGAGGAACTAGGGGATTAGTTTTTGTTTTTTTTTTTGTTAATAACAATGGGGCGTTATTCCTCCGTATATAAATAACTTTAAGTTTTTAACTTGTTTTGCGCTCGACCCTTCGAGGTCTTGCTCTTTATCAAGTAATTTTAAGTTCGACTTGAGTACTTCTCGGCCTTTTCATTTGTCCTGCTGATTCGCAAAATTAGAACCTACGGGCCTCGTTAGACTTAGTCGTTTTTGGTGGGCGTCCGCTAGGGCCGCCGGGCGCTCAAGCTTCGCCTTCCAACCAATCTTTGATCGTGAGTCCTTTTACCCGCGGCTTACTTTGTTTATCAACGAGATTCGAATTCAAGGCCGAGTAAAACTTAGCATATTTTATTCGCGAAACAGAGCTAAGTGCAGCGATTTTTGTTTTTGAAGAATCGTGGTTTCGCCGACCTTCCAGACCCTCGAGTGAGGCTCGACCTCGCAGATGGAGGTCAAGGGTCACCGTACTTAGCGGGCGATCGTTAAGGAGCAAAGGAACAAATGCGAGTTCAAGGGTAGAATTTACGTAATCGGCGAAGGTCGTGCGAGGCGGAGTGAAACTCGAGCTCGACCTCGAGTTACACCCGTTCGACGGGCGTGACGGGGGTCGTACTCGTAACAACCCTAACAAATCAAAGTGCATTCCATGTCATTCATCATCACATCATCATGTGCATTGTAAAAAAATATTTAATTTTGATGTTAAGAAATGCACATAAAATGTCAAGTTAACCTAAGTTAAAATTAAGTTCTTAAAAGAAGAAATTAAATAAAAGTAAATTAAGGTGTTTAACATTTTCTCGTTGATTAAACATAATGATAACAGATTTTATGGAGTTGCTAAGAAATTATTTTATTTTGTAAAAAGGTCTACAAGAAATAATGTAAACTTCTCTTTTTTTTTAATTCCAACTTGAATTTTTAATCCGAAATTTATTTGGAATTTGAACTCCGGCCAATAAGGAAAAAGATTCAAAATGTTTTCATTTCCATCCCTGATTTTTCGCAGAATTTTTCGAGTGCCGGAAGTATGATTTCTAATTAAAGCAAAGCCCGAGGGGTTTTATGTAAAATAGCCGCATCGAGGCCGCTTGCCTTTCTCTTCTTCTCTCTCGCTTCGAACCGACCCTCACCCCGCCGCCTGCCAGGCCACCGCGGCAGCTCCCGGCCGCGCGTCCCTCCTCAGCTGGCGCCACGGAGGAGCTCCGCGCCACCTCACCCACAGCTCGACCGGGATAAAAGCTCAAGCACCACTCGCTTCTTCTTCCTCTCGGGCCTTCTCTCGCTTGAACACTCGCCGCAGCCGCGCCTTCTCTGCTCCTTCGCCATCCGGCCGTCTCGGTCGTTCCCCAACCCAATCCGCACCATCACCGGCTCCGCGTTCCTCTCCCGCAGCTCGGCCCGGCTCCCGCTCACCTCAAGCCGTCTTGACGCCCGAGATCGAGGCTGTTTTTCCCGAGGACCGTCGCCATGGTGGACCGCCGCGGCGCCTCCAAATTTTCTCTCGCCCGGTAAGCCATCTTGCCCGATCTCTCTTCCCGTGTGTGCGCCACGAGCTCATCTATCTCTCAATACACTCACCCTCGAGGTTCCCGTGCCGGCACGATGCAATTTTGCTAATTTTCCCTAGCTCCATGCGCCGCCGCCTATGCCTCCACGGTGAACATTGGTTTCCGACCATCTTTGATGGCGGCCATGTTAACGCCGGTGAAGTCCTCGCTCTCGTGATGTCGTAGGAAGAAACGGTAGGAATTTTGGTGTATCGTAGGCCGCGTGCGACCTCGCCGAACCTCCATGTGAGCCACCTCTCGCCGCCGGTGAGCTTGCGGGCCCCCGCCACCATGGACACCAGCCCTCGCTTGCCGTGTCACGCCGAGTCTCCGGTCCGAGCCACCCGCCTCCCCAAACCTCCCGCGCTTCTCCGGCGAGTCGCCGGCGCCAACTCCGGCCGCTCGTCACCATGGCTGGCCAGCCCGAGCTCGGTCCGGGCCGCACGCGTACTTGGGCCGCACCACCCATGGGCCGATCAGTTTCGGCCCAAACTCTCTTTTTCCTATTTTGCGAATTTATTCATTTTCGAATTTAGTTAAACTTCAAATATTCCCAGAAAATTCCACAAAAATCGGAAAAATACCAAACCAAGTCCATTAGATTCATAAAATTATTTCCTATTTAATTATGTGTTCAAATGCCTATTTTGAGAAATTATGATTTCATAGTGTAATTAATTACCTTTCTTTAATTAAGATGAGCTATTATTTTATGCTAATTATCGTTTGATTTTGAGAAATAAATTTTTAAAAAAATTAGAGATACTGCAGACGAAAGTTTTTGTTAAGTTTATTTTCTAAAATTCAACATAAACACCGTCATTTCATGTGATCTCAATTTAGTACCCTATGTATCATTGATTAATGATTAACCATGAATTGTTAATTAATGGACATGATTAATTGTTAATTAATGAACATGAGTATTTGTTAATTAATAAACAAGATTAATTGTTAATTAATGACTAGGATTAAGTATTAATTAACGAGCATTATTAATTGTTAATTGTTAGTTGTTAATTACTTAACATAATTAATCGATAATTGATAGTTGATGAACGTATTTAAGGAAACCCTTGTATAATCATATCATGTACATTCATGTATGCATGGTTGTAATTCGCGACGTATTGTTGGTCGACCTAGGTCCCGGCGTGATCGAGGTTCCGTCCGAGGTCGAGACGGGAGACGGGATCGTAGAAGTCGACCAAGCACGCCAAGGAAGCTAATCCCGACTCGAATCAAGGCAAGCCCCGGTGCATCCCACCTATGATTTTAAAGTCTTTCCTTTTATCACAAGCAATGAGTCGTGATTGTGCATTAAGTTATAGGAGTTGCTTGATACCCTAGATGCATGAGATAGGTTCCCATTTGTTTATGCTATACCTGGTATAGGTAGCTCAATAGAGTTCGATAACCGCTAAGCTTATGTCATAGGGCATCGGTAGAAGTCGAGTGGTGGCAACACTACTCGCGAGCTATAGGATAATGACTGGTTCAATGTTTATGCTAAGAAGAATGATAAGAGAAAGATGAGAGTGGAAATGAAGATGTTAATAAGCCGAGATCGGACGGGCCCCGTAGGAGAAAGGGCAAGACGGTTGAGGTCTTGCAAGGTGGTAGCCCCGTCTCGTGTCGGTCAAGGACCGTACCGTTGTCGGCTTAGTTGAACAAGTTTGAACGTATCGTACTACATGCTGGTATCATGGGCCCAGCAAGCTAATGTACCCTACCGCCCTAGAGATGTAGCGTAGCCGGCTCTCTTTACCGGTTGTTAGTGAGAGGATAGTCTCACGGGAGGGAGATGGGTCGGCCACGAGGGAAGTCGTGGAGTCGCCATACTCCCGGGGAGTTGGAAATGGCTAGTCTTCCGTCGGTGCTAGCGGGAAAAGTTGTCGTATACGACCGGTGCGGTGCGTATATGTCGTGTAGTCGGGTTTTGCCAGCTGGTATAAAATCGATTCGAATCGCTCGTCCCTCGCAGTAATGAGTACCGCTTGTTTAGCTCGTCGGATCGTAGTAATCAACCGAAAGATGAGGATGAGAGATGAAAGAAGTGTTGGTCACAAATGATCTTTTCTTGCAAACTTGATTGCGGTAGTTGTAGACTGCAAACCCTGGTTCTCTATTGAACTTAACTTGAGCTAAAACTTGAAAATAAGGATCAACCATTAAAGCTATTTTCGCAAGTGAGTCAACCCCACAGCCAGAAAGCCTATGCATACTAGGCGTCGGCCTTAGCGTGCCTCGTTGACTGGGTCAGTCTTGCTGAGTATTAGAATACTCGGGGTTTGCTCGTTATGTTTTTAGGTCAAGAGTCGTCCTTCCACGACTCGTACGGTAGCTATCCGGAAGAGGAGCGAGTGTCCCGAGGGTGGTTCCCTCCAAGTGGGAACAAATCCCAACACCGTGAACGAGGAGGATCGTGATGTACGACGGGCTCGAGACATCACACTAGTGGTCTTTTGTTATAAAGAGAAGAAGTTCCGCTGCAAGAATCGTAGTATTCTAACTTCTGTAACATTTTATGCTTCCGCTGTTCAAAAACCTGATTGTATTATACCACGATGTATATATCCCGGCTTGTATGAGATGATGAACTGTTGTAACTCGCTTCGTCGAGTGTCCCCCTGTACCGATTCCCGGGTGTCCCGGAGGGGATGTCACACGTATGTCCGTACGTCGGCGAATAATAGCTTCTCCCGGAGGCTTCGGTCCACGCCAACTCCCGTCGGACAACGAGAACGGCACGAGGACGGCACGTCCCGTCGGCTTGGCCTCGACGGGAGCAGGTGGTGGCAGGAGGGATGGGGTTCGGACCTCTCGTCAATGATTTCCGAGTAACGCCCACGTGGGCGCCGAGGTGGTTGAGAGTTAATGCGGTTGGTGGTCGAGCCTCGAGGTCGCGCCCGAGGTCAAGTGTGGGGCTCGAGCAGGGAGGTCGAGCGGCCAAGATCGTGCGGGACGGAACCCCTCGAGCAGGGTGGTCGTAGTCGTGCGGGACGGAGCTCCTCGAGTAAAACCGCAAGGTCGAGCTTCGGGATCTACCGAGTCATCTTTCGGTCCTATTGTACGGGTGTGGGCCAGCTTCTTTCGCTGACGCGGCTCGCTAATCCTTCGTTAAGTGGGCCCGCTCACCGCCACGTGGCGGCGTTAATCTTTACCCCGACAACGATAGTAGCCTGAAATGTAACAAATCTAGCCCATAGATGTGCCCATTCTTCTCAACAGACTCATCTGCATAAAATTGTTAATAAGAAAGCCCCGAGTATCTAATATACTCCGCAAGTCTTACCCGACAAAAGTGGTTTCTAAAACCGACTCCTAGCATGCAGGGGGCTGACCGGGTTTGCTGGAATTTAGTTGCAGAAACAACACCTACGTTAATTTCTGATTCCAACTTTTAGCCATAGTAAGAGGGTTATGACATGAATATGAAATTTAGTGAGCAAGACCTAGCAATACAATGTTGCAAAGCAACATTAAATTACTTCAAATCAGCAAATACATCATCATGTTCACTTCTTACTATGATACAATTTGCTCGAGACAAGAGGTATTGAATAACCGCGAGGGACGGCGATATATATCGATTTACATACCGTAGGAGAAACCCAAGTACATGACATACGCATCATTTAAGAACACGTATGGCCACCGTTTGCGAGATCACTATAGGGCCGATACGACTCCCACCTCTCCCAAGTAATACGTCCCCACATGCGATGTCCACGACGGAGCCATCCAAGGGTAGACCGCATACTCGTCCAACCACATGACCCGAGATGCCACCATCAATCAACATCTCAAAAGAATGGTGGGGTACCGTCCAACCCTACGATGCTCAAGCTACTAGGTTTCCCAGTACCCATAATAAAGGTATGCACTTGGTACACAACTCAATTTTTTCTCGCGGAGTCACACGGTCCTCAACCGACACGCACGGGGCTATGGTGAACATAGGAGAACCTTGACACCGCATCCTACACATGCATTTCCCGTATGGTCTCAATTTCATAAATATCATGATAGAGGTAACAATTAAATAAACCTATACCGAGAGGTCTCCATACTCGCTCGGTGTTGCTACCGATGACTCCTTACTAAGCATAACCTTTTTAACGAAAAAGGGTTATACCTATCCAATGAGACCATAGGCACAAAAGGATAAATAATGCAACTAAGGTTGCAATCAATTCCTAAACGTGAATGCATGATACATGACATCATCACATGTGAAGTAAAGCAAAACTTTTAAAAGCGTGGGTTATGCACCGGGGCTTGCCTTGGGGTTGTTTCGAAGTTAGTACCCACAATGGAGCTCAGCTCAAAGTCGATCTCCTCGGGTTGCCTTCCTCGTTCTCGGGTCCTAGATGAATGCAATGCAATGTATGAGCATAGGTGAATGCATAGATATTATTATTCATGAAACTTTCTCAATAAATACCTATTATAACAATATGCTCATGACATGGTCATGGTTATGTATGAAATAAGATGCTTGCATATGTGTGAGAAATTATAATTTATTTCAAGAGGGCAAACTTCTAATTAAATAAAACGTAGATCGAGCAACATTAGAAGTAAAGAGAAGGAAATTCTTCTTTCCTTAATAGGCAAAACATGGCATGACAAGAAGCATGTAAATGCTTAACTTGTCAATATGGCATGAGGCTATATATGGGTATAAACATGTGTCAAGATAACATAAGCACATTACTTGTAACTCTAAGGAAAGTCACATGCCTTTCATGCTTAACTAAGATCATATACAAGCAAGCATTTAATTTCTTAACTTGCTATTATGACATAGGACCCCGTGAACATAGAACATAAGGTGTGTCGAAAATAAACATGTACAAGAGACACTCCTGCCAATTATTTCAATAAAGATCATGGTGACCATGGCCAAGCATAAAATGTAATAATTTACATAAATTAGCATATAAGAATTTTGGCCATTATGCAATGCTAATATAAACATTGAACTTAACCAAATTCTAATTTAATCAAGAAGTGCCACAACTCAACCTTATGCATGAATTCTGTGGAGATGCATAGAAGAGCAGTACATAAGCATAATAAATATGTATGCATAAATTGTAGAGTTTTCTTTTACATGAATTAAGCATATGAGACTATATGGCAATATAACATACTAGGTCAATATTAACTTAACAAATTCACAATTAAGCAAATAGTTTTACCAAGCAATCTTATACATGATTTTTATGGAAGTGCATAAAAGAATCACAATTAAGCATAATAAGCATGTATGCACCATTTAGGGAATTGCATGTGACATTAAACATGGCATTATGCAATATGGCATTTTTATGCTAACATGAACCTAGCACAGTTAAATTAAGCATATAACTCTCTAAACACTCCTAAACATGAATCCCATGGTAAAACATAAATTACACATCATGAGCACCAGGAACAAATAAGACATGAATTTTTTTACACATTTTTTCTAAATGAATTATTCATAGGCAAATATATGCTATATAAGCCAAAGAATGATAATTATATGAAAATATGTATGAATGCATCAAAGTCATGCACCAGGGGGTCCAACATGTCATGAAAGGTGCACATGTCAATTTCTATGAAATTTCCATTTGTTAAGATTTAAATTTGGATTTTTAAAGACTTAACAAGTTAGCATTTCTTTTTGCATAAAACTTTGATTTCCTGCACACAAACCTAGGTCACAAAGTAGGTCATTGCAAAGTTCATGTTCCAAGGTTTCCAAAAAGCTATCATTTGCATTTTTTGCATTTGTAAAACAAAAGATATGAATTTTGCAAATTTCAATAAAGTTTACTAATATTTACGAAATTGCCACTGGTCGTCTTCTACCTCTGTCCAGGGGTGTGGCGGCCAAGAAAAACCGAGCTGCTATTATTCCCTTCATGAAACTAGGGAAGGAAAGGGTTAGGGAGTTTCATAAGTAAGTTGGGAACACCTTAGAACAAGAATGAAAGGTTGAAACTCACCATAGACCAAGAAATCGAGAAGCGGGTGAGTTGATGTTGGTCATGGTGTTGCTACAAAAATTCGTGGATTCCTCCCTGCTCACTTGATGGATTGACAGGTTTCTTTAAGGTGGAAGAGTGTTCCATGGCTCTCTATTTGAGGAGGTTTGAGGGTGGAGGTGGCTGGGAAAGAGGCGGAACCCGAGCTTCGTTCAGGGACGACAATGGTGACCGGACGCTCGTTTTCTTAAAGGGGCGGCGTCTAGGGGAGAGGAGACGACTTCTATAGGGGTCAAGGTATCCGGCGATAATCGACGTGTGGACTTGCTGGCCGAACACTCAATCATTCGACCTCCCGGTGGCATGGGTGCCATGGTCAAGGGCTGCAAGTGGACCTGGGACTCGTGCTCAAATTCGATTTCCGGAATTATAGTCTTGCCACTCTGTACTACCACTGTTTATGCTCCGAAATCATATTTCTATGTCGTATTTTGACTTGCCAATTTTTGTGCGTACTCAGCATGAAATGTTGAGAAACTTTTATTATTGGCCAAAGTTCTAGTTTTGCTCCCAAAAATTCTTAAAATTCCAATAATCACTACTATTTCTTTTCTAGCATAAGTGAATTTTCATGGGGATTTGTGCCATAGTAAAAATTATGGAAAAATCTCCCAAAATTCTCTTTTGATATCCTCTTCATGAATATGCAAAAACATTGGCACACGTTTGTTGAAAAAGTTTGTGATTTGACATGGCTAGGTCTAAATCTATTCCGTATTTAAATCCAAAACCCTAGCTAATTGAATTTGCCTCTTAATCCAAATCAAGATTTGAAAATACAAATTAATGTACATGCCACTATTCACATACACTTTGTGACCTATGATTCACATTTTTGGCTATTTCCAGCAAGTCCGGTCAGCTCCCTGCATGTTAGGAGTTGGTTGTATAACCATTTTGTCGGGTAAGATTTGCGGAGTATATTAGATACTCGTAGCTTTGTCGATAACTTTTTTAGGAGTGCCGCAATCGGAATATTGTGATTGCTGCGGAAAGTTTGTGTGGCAAGGTGAGAAACCCAAAGAATGGACAGTAGATTGGGTTCCTTCGTCACCAAATCGAAGTGAGACCGTGTCCTATGGGCTGACATGGTTTCTTTAAGTTTATGTATCGTCGAGACTATCTTTACGCTTCCGCTCATGTAAATTAAAGTATTGTAATTCGAACTCCAAACTCTATGTATTTTAGTTACTTGAACATCATATGTGAAATATGCTACTCATGTACCCTATAACGTCTATGTAAATTGTGGATGTATCATTGGTGTGTGCAACGACGTTCGCTTCGCCGAACGTCACCCGAGACGGTCTTTGTAACAACTCTCGAAATAAATGCATTTCATGTCATTCATGAGCATGTCATCATATTGTATTTATGGAATTATTTAATAGTGTGTGAAGAAATGCACACAAAATATCAAATCAACTAAAGATTAAAGTAAATGCTTAAAAAGAACTTAAATAAGAATAAATAATGAGTTTAATAATTTCTACTGTTTAAACATAATAAATAAAGATTTATAAAAGCTCCCTGAAATTATTTTGCTTTGTAAAATTAATTACAAGAAATAAACAAAGCTTCTTTTGTTAATTTATCTATGAATTTTAATCAGAAATTAATTTGGAATCTTAACCTGGACTTAATAGGAAAAATGCCTAAAATACATTCAGTTACGCCCTGATTTTTCGTAGAATTTTCTCGAGCACGGGAGGCCACTTTTCAATTATTCAAAAGTCGAAGGGGGTTTTTGCAAAATTACCGGGCTCGGCCTACGAGGCCAGCCTCTCTTCTTTCTCTCCTCTCTCTCCTGCGCTCGGCGCCGCTCGCGGCAGGAACCACCTCCGGCCGGGGCTGCCACGCCTCCCGCCACGCAGCTGCTTGCGCAGCTGCTCGGTCTGCTTGCCGCACCGCCTCTCCGGGCGGGATAACACCCCCCCCCGTCCCTATCTTCTTCTCTCTCGGCTCTCGGTTTCTCTTACCCTACCCGTCGTGGCCGTGTCACATCGAGTTTTAACGGACAAAACCGGATGCATAAACCATATGTGTGCCAGGATCATTCACCACACATACAGGGACAATAGTGAAGTAACAGATACGACCAATGCCGATATTACATCGTCACATCGTATCATTATTACGTAGTTTCAAGTAAATGTCTTAAAAGACTAAATAAGCAGCGGAGAACACCATAACACCACAGGGAGTCCACCGGGAAACAAGCATGCCTAGTAATAATCCTCGTCGATGTAGTCCATCTCACCTTCCGAGCAAGCAATTGGTTTGGAGCAACAGGGAAATGGCAAGGGTGAGTACATGTCGTACTCGAGCAAGTGCGGGAATTAAATGACATGCAAGCTTAAATAAAGGAAAGTCGACATAAAGGTTTAAGCAGAAGGCATTGTTGAACCTATAAAAACAAGCATCCTATTTTTCTAAGTGAGTTGACACTACCAAACCCCAATTAATTTTTAATATTTAATCCACGAAGGATCTTGGTCCACGAAGGTCCACAAATCCACGTAGGATAATACCACGAAGGTAAAGAAATGAGCTAGACCTAACTCTCATCCAAACAAACCACCTAATCGAGTGAGGATCCGGGCCGCTCGTAATCGGGAGCACGGCTGTCATGACAGCTTATACACTTTGCAAAGGTCGCGCCACTCGTACCCACAAGTCGTGATTTCATCCCCTGTTGCAAGGTGGACTAAAACCTCCATTATGCCACGTCACACCTGTCTTAGGTGTGAGGCCAAGAGATCACTACGAGCCTTTACCTAGGTTAACCCTAGCATTGTTATTCGCACGCTAAGGTTTCACCGCCGTACAAAATGACGGTCCACGAAGGACTATAACCAACGAATGGCTATCCCTTACCAAAGGCGTCACCCGGAGGCCCCCTCTTGCGTCACATAGCACGCCCCAACGGATGAGCACGTACTATACCTTCTTGCGAGTACAACACTAGAGCAACACTAGTTATTTGGCAAGCTCTTCCATAGCAGCCTTGTGGTTGACACCGTAGTCCTGGGTTGCCGCTCCAAGAACCGGTCCTTAAGCTGTTCGAGCAAGAACTAACACTGGACCCAACCGTACACGGAGTACCTACCATACCATCCCCTTGCTCAAACCGTAGTTTCCATGTTGCTAAACGAATTAGCAATTTATCATATAATTGAATTAAGCCATTAGTAAATATTAAGAGACACCGACTCTTGTGTGACAACAAAGCTAAGCATAAACTAACCATGACCAAACCATAACTAGGGCGACAAGGAAATGATAATCAACAGGATATTAAAGACACATGGGATTCAGTATTAAACAACAATGCATGAAAGTAAATTACAGAAATTAAGGGGATGGGTTTAGAATGCGTCAAGGCCACTTGCCTGGTTCCCCCTGTCTGCTGCTGATCGAAATCTTGGTCTTGGAGACTCTCGAACTGCTCCTTTTCTAATTACGGCACACCGGAAAACAAACACATAATAAAATTAGAAACATTACACCAAACAATTGCTACTGGCTATGGTAATAGTACCAACAGGTAGTACTCGACTCTACGAACGCGTGAGCGCAAGAATCGCCTCGATCGGAGTTACGAGTAAAAAGTTACAAGCATTTGATTAAACAGAGGCTAAACCGTAAAATAGACAAGAATTTCGGAATTGTTTTTATACAGAAAATCCTCTGCTGACGTCAGCATGACGTAAGCATGACGCAATAATTAAATTTTGAATAAAAATTGAATGGGATAATCTGTAGACTGGGTCTACGGCCGTCGTGGACCGGAGCAGGGCGCCGGTTCACGAGTCCACGGTGGACCGGTTATGCAACCGTCCACCAGGATCTAATCCCGGCCCTTGCTCGCGGATCGGACGGCGCGGGGGTTGGGCGGCGGTTGGTGGCTGCCGGCGGCGAAGTAAGTGGCGGCGCCATGGCCGACCATCGCCGGAGTGGCGGAAACGGGAGCTAGGGTTGCCGGTTTCGCGGGAAAGGAGGGGGAAATAACGAGGAGATCGCGGCGATGCTCACCCTTGCCTCGAAATCGACAAAAGGCGACGGGACGGCGATGCTTGACGGTGAAGGACGACGACGGGGCTTCGGTTGCGATGGGGAGGCGTCCTGGTGCGGAAACTTCGATGGGGACCGGTCGTGGAGGGGCGGCGCAGCTTTGCGAAGCCCGTCACGGGTTCGACGCGGTCGGGCTGCTCCTCGTCGTCGGGCGTCGAGCTTGGCGAGGTGGCTCCAATGGCGGGCGGTTAGGGTTGAGGGGAAAAGTCGCGGGCGACGAAATTGGTTGGAAAAAGGGGAAGGGACGGGGGCGGCTTGGTCTTGCGGTAGCATGAGCGGCTTCGCGGCTCGGGTACGCACGTCGAGGGGCGGCGCGCAGAGATTGCGCCGAGCGGCGGTTGCGGGTCCTGTGCGCGCGGGCCCGGGCGATTGGGCCGCTACGGGGTCGAGCTGCGGGCTGAGACGGGCCAGGTCCGTAAAAAGAAAAGAAAAAGGAATTAAATCAAGCAAAAACTAGAGGAAAAAGAAAATAAAAGAAAGAAAGAAAAATACGGGTGTTACAAACCTACCCCCTTATGGTGAATCTCGTCCTCGAGATTTGGATGGATCGGAGAAGAACTTTGGGAATTCTGTTTTCGGATCATCTTCTCTCTCCCATGTAGCCTCCTCGCTCCGTATGGTTGCTCCATTGCACTTTACACATCCTATACGTCTTGTTTCTAGTGACCTTTTCCAAGGTTTCCAAAATTTTTAGAGGATACTCCCGATATGTGAGGTCCTCTCCTACCGTCAACTCTTCCACAGGCATTTGTTCCTCTCGGCACTCGTAGACACTTTCTCAATTGAGAGACATGGAAGACATCATGCACATCCGACAAATGTGGGGGCAATTCCAATTGATAAGCTACCTCACCCATTTGTGCAATGATCCCGAATGGGCCGATGTATCTCGGAGCCAACTTGCCTCGTAATTTTGAATCGGCGGAGGCCCCTCATAGGAGATACCTTGAGGTAAACAAAGTCACCAACCTCAAAACTCGGATCCCTCCTCCGGTTATCTGCATAGCTCTTTTGTCTAGACTCGTGCAAGCTTCAAGTTCTCTCTAACAACATGGACTTGCCTCTCTCGCCTCACGAAGGATTTCAGGACCAAAAACCAATTCCTCTCCAACCTCGTTCCAAAACAAAGGGGTTCGACACTTACGACCATATAGGAACTCAAATGGTGACATCTTGATACTCTCCCGATAGCTGTTATTGTAGGAGAACTCTGCATAAGGAAGAAGCTTGTCCCAACATTTACCATACTTGGAGTGCACATGACCTCAACATATCCTCCAAAATCTGATTCACTCTCTCGGTCTGTCCATCGGTCTGCGGGTGATTGGCTGAACTGAAATTCAGCTTTGTATCCATCGATTCATGCAACTTCTCCCAAAACCTCGAAGTGAACCGAGTACCCCCGTCGGACACTATCTTCTTTGGAACACCATGCAAACATACTATCCTGGACATGTACAATTCTGCAAGCCTAGGCCCACTATAAGTAGTCTTAACAGGTATGAAATGAGTGACTTTGGTCAATCGATCAACAATAACCCATATGGAGTCATAACCTCCTTGTGTCCGAGGTAGGCCTACAATGAAGTCCATAGCGATCTCTTCCCACTTCCATTCGGGTATCTTCAATGGTTGGAGGAGTCCGACTGGTCGTTGTCGTTCGCTTTGACCCTCCGACATGTGTCACATAAGGCAACATACTCTGCGATCGCCCTCTTCATTCCATACCACCAATAGCGAGTCTTCGGATCATGGTACATCTTAGTACCTCCAGGATGCATAGAATAAGCTGAATTATGAGCCTCACGGAGAATCAACTCCCTAATTCCCTTGACATCCGGCACACAGATTCGTTGTTTGTACCAAAGCGTCTCTTGATCGTCAATCATGAATCCTAGGGCTTTGTCCTCCTTGACCTGCACCTTAATCTCCCGAATCTTAGCATCCTCATTCTCGTCCTTTCCGAATGTCATGCTCTATTGTAGACTCCACTTCCATGGTGACTACTTCCATATTAGCTACCCAACCAAGGTTAAGCTTCTCAAATTCTTCACAAATCTCCGGCCTTAACTCCCTTGTGGCTAGCGTATTTAAGTGAGACCTCCTACTCGAGTGCATCTGCGACCACATTAGCCTTGCCTGGATGATAGTTGATTCCCAAATCATAGTCCTTGATGAGCTCCAACCATCGACTCCGCCTAAGGTTCAAATCTGGTTGAGTGAAGAAATACTTCAAACTTTTGTGATCCGAGTAGATCTCACACCTCTTTCCTATGAGATAATGCCTCCAAATTTTGAGCGCATGACCCATCGCTAGAAGCTCTAAATCATGTGTTGGGTATCTCTCTTCATGCTTCCTTAACTGTCCGGACGCATATGCCACTACACGACCTTCCCGCATGAGCACACATCCTATACCCCGCCCACAAGCATCACAATAGACCGAGAAGGGCTTTTCCATATCGGGCATGGTTAGAACATGAGCTGTTGTCGGTCTCTTCTTCGGTTCTTGGAAACCTGTCCTCACGACGGGGTGTCCACTCAAAGGTCTTTCCTTTCTCCAACAGTTCCGTCATAGGTTTGGCTATCTTGGAAAACCCCTCAATGAATCGTCTATAATATCCTGCCAAACCGAGGAAACTCCCGATCTCGGAGACAATCTGCGGTGATTTCCAACTCAACACATCATCAACCTTGCTAGGATCCACGGACACACCTCCTTCCGAGATAACATGACCAAGAAAAGCAACTTTCTTCAACCAGAACTCACACTTACTTAACTTTGCATACAACCGGTTATCTCCGAGCTTCTGCAGAACGAGCCGAAGATGTTCCTCATGCTCTTCTTCGTTCTTTGAGAATATCAGAATATCATCAATGAAAACAACCACAAACTTATCCAAATATTCCATAAAAACCTTGTTTATCGGATACATGAAGTAGGCGGGAGCATTAGTCGATCCAAAAGACATAATCGTGTACTCAAATAATCCATACCGAGTAATGAATGCGGTTTTGGGTATATCGGATGCTCGAACCTTTAACCGATGACAGCCTGAATGAAGATCAATCTTAGAGAACACACATGCCCCCTTTAACTGATCAAACAAGTCATCAATCCTTGGCAAAGGATATCGGTTCTTGATTGTAACATCATTGAGCGCACGATAATCCACACACATTCGCTGTGCTCCATCCTTCTTATCAACGAAAATAACAGGAGCCCCCATGGTGATGCACTAGGACGGATGTAACCCTTATCCAGCAGTTCTTGCAGTTGGGTCTTAAGTTCAGCTAGTTGCTCACTATCCATTCTATAAGGTCGTTTAAAAATAGAGGCTGTACCAGGAACCAATTCAATAATAAAATCAATGTCACGATCGGGTGGCATACCCGGCAATTCCTCTAGGAAAACATCGGTGAACTCGCAAACCACTCGGATATCTTGGATCGGCGTAGCTTCCAATTTGTTCAACACAATGCGATTTGCTGCTCCCTTGCTAGTGATAAGTGCATCAGCAACATACTCCAATTCCTCTCCTGAGCTAGTTGTCAATCTCACTCGCCTTCTTAGCACGATCAATCATCCCTTTATGCTTGCTCAACCGAGTCCATTCCAAGAATAACATCAATCCCTTTTGACTCAAGGACAACTAAATTTGCAGAGAAGTCTACCCCCTTATATTGAGGTTTACCTTTGGACAAACATGCTTAGCATGCATCTCTCCCCAGGGGAACTAACGATCATATAATTCTTAAGCATTGATATTGGTAAATTATGTTTTTGGACATACGCAGCGAGATACGAATGAATGTGATGCTCTAGAATCGAATAAGACAACCGCATTATGATCGAAACAAGGAACATACCAATCACAACATCTTGAGCCTCCTGAGCACCTTCAATTTCCACGTGGTTGACCCTAGCACGAACTTGGTTCTGTCCTGGTCGGGACCGGAGCAGAATTAGCATTGCGGTTCGGAGCTCGGGCTGACTCTTGTGCTTGAGCACGGACACGTGGGGGTACACTGGTTAGAGAAATGCCCCCTCTCGCCGCAGCTTGTAGCAAGTCTTTCCGATGAGTCGGGGCCTGACTCCCACTAGGGCGTTGGGATGCTTGGGATGCGGTTGCCGACATCCGAACATTGGGGCGCCGGTTCCGATGTTGTGGTGTGGTGAACCCCCGACCGGTGGGCTGTGACCTCTGCTGCACGATCTGCTGAGCTGGACGGAAAGCAGATCCCGAAGATGAAGATCCAAAGCGGGGCCTAGTGTTGCTTTCCCCGGCTGTGCTCGGCGCTCTTGCTTGCGCTTACGGTCCATCTTCCTCCTCCTGTTCTCCAGGATCGTAGCTCTGTCCACCAAAGATTGGAAATTGGCAAAGTCTCGAACTCCAAGGCATAAGCAAGTCCATCATTCATCCCATCCGAAAACGCTCTTGCTTCTTTTCATCGGTGTCCACCTCACCAGGAGCATAGCGGGACAGCTGGGTGAAGCGGTTCAAGTATTCATCGACGGACATAGAGCCGTGCTCTAAATCCCGAAACTCCTTCTTCTTCACTTTTACAACACCACGAGGGACATGGTGAGATCTGAAACTGTTCTTGAACTCTTGCCGCTTGATGCTCGTCCGGTTCCTCATGAGCATTCACATAAGCTTCCCACCATTCAGCGAGCCGGTCCCTCAAGCCGATGTGACGCAAACAAGACCTTCTCCTCTGTTATTGCACTCGGACCACCTGCAACTTCTTCTCAATGGTCTTCAACAAATCATCGAGCATCAAGAGGATCCACAAGCATGAGAGAATGGTATAGGCTTGGTCCTCCGGAACTCTCCAAGCTTATCCCTAGGTGGGGGTGGCGGTGGAGGTGGAGGTGGTGGTGGTGCTGCATTCTCGCTGGTTCTGTTGCATCCGCATCATGTTCTGCTGCATGGTCCGAAGGAGCTGGGCTCGCATGGCTAGAACTTGCCCCAAAGAAGGGGATGGTGGAGCATCATTATTGTTACCACGCCTCGGCATCCGAGGAAACAAACATGATAAGATCAATACATGTTTGAAAGACGAAGTGCTGAAAAACAACATGATGAAGGAATAGAGATTTTTTCTATTCTACCATTCTACACAACGGGCTTCCCCTATACCATGACAACATGAGGCTTCCCCTTTTACCATCAAACAGTTATTCTCTTCCTTCTTTTACCATTACTTAGTATTTAACCATCTTTACCTCTATCAAGACATGTAAAAAGACAGAAATACCCTCACATGTATCTCACACACACAAAATCATTTTACGCCGCTTTTTGAGACAGAAAAATTTAGAAAATAAAAAATTGCCGTACGTAAGCTAAAAATTCCTCAAAATAACGAGAAAATTCAAAAATGACATGCATGTGTGTTTTTTATTTTCTGTTATTTTAATAAATTATTGAATTTTCTGTTATTTTATTTAATTTTTGCCTTGCGTACGAATTTTTTAATTTTTTTGTCTCAAAAAGTTATGTAAAATGACTTTGTGTGCGAGAGAGACAAGTGAGGGTATTTCTGTCTTTTTATAGGCCTTAATAGAGTTGAAGATGATCAAATACTAAGCAATGGTAAAGGAAGGAAGAGAATAACTGTTTGATGGTAAAAGGGAGAAGCCCCATGTTATCATGGTATAAGGGGAAGCCCGCTGTATAGAGTGGTAGAATAGAAAAATCTCGAAGGAATAAGCCAAAGCAGGGTAGGAAGTAGTAAAGGAACAAGAGGACAACACATGAATATGAGACGAATAAGCAAGAGTAGGGCAAAATTTCGGCAAGCATAATGGTAGAAATAGGACATATCCACAAGACAAATAGATATTCCACAAGATACAAATAGATAGATGAAAGATATTCCACACAAAGGAGATAACAACATAGATGGATACCAAAAGTATAGATAATCAAAAGAGTTTGAGAGAAATAACCCAATAACCAATCTAAATTTAAATAATTAATAAGAACACAAGTGCGTATATAGAACAAGTTCCATATCACACCACACTCAAACAAAGATCCAAATCATACATGGTTCACCACTCACAAGACAATGAACACAAAACACACTTAACATAAAGGACGCGATAGGTCTTCCTATTACAAAGAATAAACTCGATATTCGATGCTAAGAGATGCTAAACAACTAGTGACTCTAACCGGCAAGACTAAACGACTAAGACTAAGCCCGGCGTTGCTTCTTGCGTGCAGGAGAACGGGGTGGCTGAATCTCGGGCTCGGGCTGCTCCAGTGGCTCATCCTCATCCGCCTCCCCAAGTGCCATCGCCTTCCAATGTTTGACCTCCCTCTCTAACTCCTCATTCCGCTCATAGGCACCCTCCGGAGCGGAATTGGCCCTTGTAAGGAGGCCATCCAATTTCCTAGCATAGTGAACCTGTTCCTTCACCGGAAAAGACTCTCCATTGGTACCGGCCACGTGCACCTCCTCACCTGCCGCTAGCACGTTGCACGAAGTAGCGTGCATCGCGAACCACGGAGTTCCTTCTCCTCCTCCGAGCAAACAACAGCTAGGGCGCGGCGTGCGGCGTCCTCCATCCCATCCTCAAATGTAGGGGTTGGTGTACTTGCTTCATGGATACGACGGATATGACGAATGCCATCGGTAGTTAGCTTCTCAAACATAGTCACCTGGACCTCCCATTTGTAGGTTCCATCACTCACGGTGTCCTAGTCCCCTTGTAGCAAGGACGGTGGTGATAGCCCAAACACTTCGGAACTGTCCAAAGCTTGTCGGGAAAATAGCATCCTTCTCCATAGACTTCACCCACCAATGGCTTTGCAGGTTCCAGTTAGCAAACGTAATCGGTGGTGGCACAACGATCGCACTCTTACGCGGGGTCATTCTAGTTCTCGCCATCTAACAAATTTTGAAATAAGAAGAGTTAGTAAACACAAAGCGTTTAAACAAACTAAAATAAAATAAGAGATGACAAGTTGCAAACTTTAGAAGAACAACTAGTAAACAAGATAGAATAAAATGTAAGAGCATTTAGCAACTAGCATAATTTTTTAAACATACTCAAAAAGCAAGATGAAACAAACATAAGTTTTAACAAAATAATATATATATATATATATATATATTTAGGAACATAAGGTCCTATAAGCGACCATCTCTAACTAGGCTTGCGTCCTACGGTCGACACGGCTCGGTACCACTTTGTCACATCCAGTTTTAACGGACAAAACTGGATGCATAAACCATATGTGTGCCAGGATCATTCACCACACATACAGGGACAATAGTGAAGTAACAAGTACAGCCAATGCCGGTATTACATCGTCACATCGTATCATTATTACGAGTTTCAAGTAAATGTCTTAAAAGACTAAATAAGCAACGGAGAACACCATAACACCACAGGGAGTCCACCGGGGAACAACATGCCTAGTAATAATCCTCGTCGATGTAGCCCATCTCACCTTCCGAGCAGCAATTGGTTTGGAGCAACAGGGAAATGGCAAGGGTGAGTACATGTCGTACTCGGCAAGTGCGGGAATTAAATGACATGCAAGCATAAATAAAGGAAAGTCGACATAAAGGTTTAAGCAGAAGGCATTGTTGAACCTATAAAAACAGCATCCTATTTTTCTAAGTGAGTTGACACTACCAAACCCCAATTAATTTTTAATATTTAATCCACGAAGGATCTTGGTCCACGAAGGTCCACAAATCCACGTAGGATAATACCACGAAGGTAAAGAAATGAGCTAGACCTAACTCTCATCCAAACAAACCACCTAATCGAGTGAGGATCCGAGCCGCTCGTAGCAGGAGCACGGCTGTCATGACGAGTTATACACTTTGCAAAGGTCGCGCCACTCGTACCCACAAGTCGTGATTTCATCCCCTGTTGCCGGGTGGACTAAAACCTCCATTATGCCACGTCACACTCGCCTTAGGTTTGAGGCCAAGAGATCACTACGAGCCTTTACCTAGGTTAACCCTAGCATTGTTATTCGCACGCTAAGGTTTCACCGCCGTACAAAATGACGGTCCACGAAGGACTATAACCAACGAATGGTTATCCCTTACCAAAGGCGTCACCCGGAGGCCCCCTCTTGCGCCACATAGCACGCCCCAACGGATGAGCATGTACTATACCTCCTTGCGAGTACAACACTAGAGCAACACTAGTTATTTGGCAAGCTGTTCCATAGCAGCCTTGTGGTTGACACTCGTAATCCTGGGTTGCCGCTCCAAGAACCGGTCCTTAAGCTGTTCGAGCAAGAACTAACACCGGACCCAACCGTACACGGAGTACCTACCATACCATCCCCTTGCTCAAACCCTAATTTCCATGTTGCTAAACGAATTAGCAATTTATCATATAATTGAATTAAGCCATTAGTAAATATTAAGAGACACCGACTCTTGTGTGACAACAAAGCTAAGCATAAACTAACCATGATCAAACCATAACTAGGGCGACAAGGAAATGATAATCAACAGGATATTAAAGACACATGGGATTCGAGTATTAAACAACAATGCATGAAAGTAAATTACAAAAATTAAGGGGATGGGTTCGGAATGCGTCAAGGCCACTTGCCTGGTTCCCCTGTCTGCTGCTGATCGAAATCTTGGTCTTGGAGACTCTCGAACCGCTCCTCTTCTAATTACGGCACACCGGAAAACAAACACATAATAAAATAAGAAACATTACACCAAACAATTCATACTGGCTATGGTAATAGTATCAACAGGTAGTACTCGACTCTACGAACGCGTGAGCGCAAGATTCGCCTCGATCGGAGTTACGAGTAAAAAGTTACAAGCATTTGATTAAACAGGGCCTAAACTGTAAAATAGACAAGAATTTCAGAATTGTTTTTATACGGAAAAATCCTCTGCTGATGCCAGCATGACGTAAGCATGACGCAATAATTAAATTTTGAATAAAATTTGAATGGGATAATCTGTAGATCGGGTCTACGGCCGTCGTGGACCGGAGCAGGGCGCCGGTTCACGAGTCCACGGTGGACCGGTTATGCAACCGTCCACCAGGATCTTATCCTGGCCCTTGCTCGCGGATCGGACGGCGCGGGGTTGGGCGGCGATTGGTGGCTGCCGCGGCGAAGTAGGTGGCGGTGCCATGGTCGGCCATCGACGGAGTGGCGGAAACGGGAGCTAGGGTTGCCGGTTTTCGCGGGAAAGGAGGGGGAAATAACAAGGAGATCGCGGGGATGCTCACCCTTGCCTCAAAATCGACAAAAGGCGACGGGACGGCGATGCTTGACGGTGAAGGACGACGACGGGGCTTCGGTTGCGATGGGGAGGCGTCCCGGTGCGGAAACTTCGATGGGACCGGTCGTGGAGGGGCGACGCAACTTGCGAAGCCCGTCACGGGTTCGGACGCGGCCGGGCTGCTCCTCGTCGTCGGGCGTCGAGCTTGGCGAGGTGGCTCCAATGGCGGGCGGTTAGGGTTGAGGGGAAAAGTCGCGGGCGACGAAATTGGTTGGAAAAAGGGGAAGGGACGGGGCGGCTTGGTCTTGCGGTAGCATGAGCGGCTTCTGCAGCTCGGGTGCGCACGTCGAGGGCGGCGCACGGAGATTGCGCCGAGCGGCGGTTGCGGGTCCTGTGCACGCGAGCCTAGGCCGGTTGGGCCGCTGCGGGGTCAGGCTGCGGGCTGAGACGGGCCAGGTCCGTAAAAAGAAAAGAAAAAGGAATTAAATCAAGCAAAAATCGGAGGAAAAAGAAAATAAAAGAAAGAAAGAAAAATACGGGTGTTACAGGCCGTGCCCTCTGTTCTCCACGCCGCGAGCACGCTCCAGCCACCACCCATCCAAGTCACCGCCGCCAAAGCTTCGCAACACGCCCCGAAGCTCTCCAAGCCATTCAATCAACTTGAGCACCTCTTCTCCGTCGAGGCGAGGTCATCTTCTTCCTCGAGAGCTCACCGTCGTTCCTCCGCCGCAGCTCACACTCGCACTCGCCTGGTGAGTCGTTGGTCATTGTAATTCTTGCAAACATTGCGTGACTTGTTGCTCGTGGTCTCTAGTCACTCATACTCGAGTTTGTTCCTCGGGTTCCGTGAGATTTCATCATCTTCCCGGAGCCTCACCCGCCGCCGTCCGCATCATCACGGTGAGCAACCACTTCGGCCCTGCTCAAGCTTCAACTATGTCATGTCGAGCTTGCTCGTGATCCGTAGTAGCTCACGGTCAAAGTTTCCCAGTTTTTGCTCGGTGTGGCGAGCTCGCACCACGGCCGGAGCCTCGCCATGGCCGCCTCTCACCGTTGGCAAGCTTCCGGTCGAGCTCATGCAAGTTGGTCACCACCGTTGGGTTCGCCATGCGCGATAGGGTAGGTGGGTAGCCTCTCGGTGAGCTTTGGAGCACCGGCGGCCAACTCCGGTGGCCGCGCCGCCGCGGTGGTGCCACACCGCGGGCCACACGCGCGGGATCGCGTGTGGCTACGCGGGATCCCGTGTGGCCAAACCCCGTGGCCCCGGTGTGGCCTGGAATAGATTTTCAATTTTCAAAAATTCATAGAAAATTCAATAAAAATCAGAAAAATGCGAAACCAATTTTTGTTAGACTCGGAAAAATAAGATCTATCTATTTATGAAATAAAATATCTATTTTGAGCATTTTTTATTTCATAGATAATAATAAATCACATTCTTTGATTAATAAAAGCTATTATTTTATGCTAATTAAATGTTTAATGTAAGAAAATAATTTATTTAAATGATGGAGATACTCATGACGAAAGTAATTATAAAAATCATTTTCCAAAATTAAACTTAAACATTATCATTTCATGTGATCCCAATTTATTATCCTATGTATTACCACATGTCATTTAAGTAATGATTAAGTATTGCTTAATAAACCGGATTAATTATTAATTACTAAACCTAAGTAATTAGTAACTAATAAACATAATTAATTATTAATTAAGGAACATGATTAATTAGTAATTAATAACCATGATTAAGCATTAATTAATGAGCATAATCAATTGCTAATTATTGATTAAGGAACATGCTTAATTATGAATTGTTAATTAACCAATATGAGCAATTATTAATTGTTAATTATTAATGGTTAATTACTGAACATAATTAATCATTAATTATTAGTTGATGAACGGAATTAATACCCTCTTTGCATAATCATATCATATTCATTCATGCATGCATGATTGTGATTTGCAACGCATTGTTAGTCGACTTAGGTTCCGAGGTGATCGAGGTTCCACCCGAAGTCGAGGTAGGCGAAGGAATCTCGAAGTCGACCCACACGCCGAGGAAGCTAACCCCGACTCGTATCAAGGCAAGCTCCGATGCATCCTACCTATGTTTTTAAATATTTTATTTTATCACATAGTTCAGCTTATGTTTGTGCATTAGGTGCTAGGGAATGATTGATAACCTAGATGCATTGAGATAGGTTTCCGTTTATTATACTATACTCGGTACAGGTAGCTCAATAGCAGCTAGGCTTAATTCATAGTCGCAACGGTAGATGTTTTAGGGAATCTTAAAGTCGGAGGCTTTAAGGATTGATGTGTTTACACCAAGATGAAGAGAGTGTTAATAAAATTGAGACCGGACGGGCCCCGTAGGGGAAAGGGCAAGACGAAGATGAGGTCTTGCAAGGTGGTAGCCCTGTCCGAGTCTGGTCAAGGACCGTACCGTTGTCGGCTTAGTTGAACAAGTTTGAACGTACCGTACTACATGCTCGGTATCATGGGCCCAACAAGCTGATGTACCCTACCGCCCCGGAGATGTAGCGTAGCCAACTCTCTTTTATTGGTCGTTAGTGAGAGGTTAGTCTCACGGGAGGGAGATGGGTCGGCCACGAAGGAAGTCGTGGAGTCTCCATACTCCCGGGAGGCTCAATACATCACGTTGATCGTCCGATAGACTTTTATTGTATAAAAGTACAAGTTTCCGCTGCAATACTCGTAGGATGTTAACTTCAATAATGTTTATATTTCCGCTGTGCGAATGTTTGTATTTCGAAAACCTGGTTGTATTATACCATGATGCATATATTCTTACTTGTATGAGATGATGTTCTGTTGTAACTCGTTTCGTCGAGTGTCCTCTTGCTTTGCAAGTAGGGGTGTCACAATGCACACAAGCCCTATCCACTCTAGCCAAGTGATTACACGCACTTGGACCTAACGATCCTTAGTTTTGTTCCATCTCCTCCACCACGACCTCCATTAAGATCATTGGACCTCCTTGTTCATAGAGCAGCCACCACTCGAAGCAACCAAGCCAAAATCATATTCAATTCGATAGAAGTTAACCCGCAAACACAACCTTCGTGTAGCCATTGGGATCACACTTTCATGTTATCACCAAAATAAACATTCATGCCATGCCAATGGTCGGAAAGCTTACACTTGTCACTTGCCAAGTTCGAGCTTGGTCATTTTGCATGAAGTGCCCTCGGGCCACAACCTGTGTTGAGAAAGAAAAATAAAAGAACGAAGTGTTAAACAATCGTGATTATTCTTGCTCCCGTGAAGTAGGACCTCTAACGAGTCGCCAATAGAGGCATGAAGCTAGAGATGGCTCCTACATGGGTGGGGATGCACGGTGGAAGATCCCAACGCTTTTGAGTGTCCGATCTTATGTGATCACGTAAGGCTAATTGTTTGCCATTAGATTTGTCCGAGGTTTACTTTTGTGTACAATTAGTGAGGTATACTTTGATTAACCTAAGTCTCTGGGAGGTTAATTGGTGGTCATTGGCTGGGTGAATGTATAAAAATTTTGACCGGTGCTTTTAAAGGGTAGAGATTAGCACAAGAGATGTGCAAGGAACACGATTTGTAGGGATATTTTGATGGTGTCTAGGGTCCACATGTCGGAGCGGTGGGAATCTGTGGTGTAGAAGATCCGATGCGTATCAACCGTTTGATTTGATGTTGCCATACAAGATAAATTGTTCTCCGTTAGATTTGTAAATGGAGTAGTTCGTGTAAATTTTTTATGCATTTAGCTAAGGTCTTGTCTATTTTGGAGTAACTAATTGTGTGGCTACATTTTGACTTTTAATAAGATTAGAGATGACAAATACTCATGCGTCCCATATTACTTTTCATTCTATAATCATCAAGTTTTTACAATTTACTCCATGTATCTCTCGTATCACAATGCATATGTATCTCTTTCTAATATATCTTTCTTTATTTTGTTTTCTGTACATCTACCTTATTATTTTTTCTTAATTCCTATGTCCCCAACTATAATTAATTGCAACCGCTAAGGAGTACGTTCGTTTTCCAGGTCTAAACTTTATAGTTGTCATATCAAAAATAATCTTACTATTTAATAGTATTAAATAAAGTTTTAATTATAAAATAAATTATAGATCCCTAGACTAATTTATGAGACAAATCGATGAGGTTAATTAAGTCATGATTAGAAGACTGATTCATCGTAGCATCGTTTTAATAAAATATAGATTAATTAAATTCATTAGATTCATCTCAAAAATTAAGCACCAATCTATCAAAAAAAGTTTTATTTATTAAATTAATCAAAATATTTATAAATAATAAAATTCTCTTTGACGTGAGAGTGTTAAATTTTAGAGGGAGGAAAGAAACACACTAAAACCTAAGACCGCGTGTGCCTTTTCATAAAGGAAAAGAAAAACCGTGTCTGTCTCTAGTCCCTCTCCCCTCCGCGGCCTTCCCCGCCTCGATCCGATCGGGGACAGGGAATGTCGTCGTCATCGGCGGTAGGGGCGCAGCATCAGCACCGGCGCCAGGGCGGCGGCAATGTGCTCGTGCCGCTCGCCGCGCTCATCAAGGAGGAGGCACGCACCGAACGCCGCGCCGGTGCCCCTGGCGGGATCAGGATTTGCGCGCGTGACGAGGACGCAGGCAGCGCCGCCGGAGTAGAGGAGGCGCGCCGCCAGCGGCCCTTGCTGCGATACGGGTGCGCAGCGCAGTCCAAGAAGGGCGAGGACTTCTTCCTACTCAGGACGGACTGTACGCGTCCTTCCACCTCCACTTCCTCCGCCGCCTCGCCGCACCCCACTTTTGCCGTATTCGCTGTGAGTGGCATCTACACTCTCTGAATATATTCTTCGTGAGCGAGCGGGGCAGTAGCACGAGCAGTACTGTTCGATTTGGTACTTGAGACCGGCATCAGTTGACCCGGAGCTGGGGTTTGAGCACGGGAGTAGCTTATACTAGATGATAAATGAGCTAGGATCGCTGCTCGTAGCAACTCCTGTTGCATTGGAAGAGTTTTGATTTTGCTTGTTTCTATGTAATCGCCATTTATTTGCTCTACTCCAGATCTTGGCTTATTCTTTGGTTTAGGGCCTAGGGGGATGGGACCGTAATCTCAGAAATCTCAAATGCACTTGGCTGCAGAGTCAGTTGGCTAGAGCAGAATGCTTGACGCTGTAAAGGCCAATTGAACCAGCGTTGCTAATTGCTAATCAAGTTTGTGTCATCAGGTTCTTGATGGCCATAACGGCAATGCTGCCGCGATATACACACGGGACAATCTGCTCAACCATGTCCTCAGCACGATGCCACTAGGACTTTCCAGGGAAGAGTGGTTGCATGCATTGCCCCGAGCACTTGTCGCGGGGTTTGTTAAGACCGACAAGGAGTTCCAAACTAAAGGTAAGAAGATTCTGCTAGTGGTGTTTGGCAGCTATAGTTGAGCTACAAGCTATAACAAATGATGAGATTCCTCCCTTTTGAATGTTACCAGGCCAAACTTCCGGCACAACTGCCACATTTGTAATAATCGATGGATGGACAATCACGGTTGCTTCTGTTGGTGATTCGCGCTGTATTTTAGATGCTCAGGGTGGGGCTGTTTCCTTGCTAACTGTGGACCACAGGCTAGAAGAAAATGTTGAGGAGTGAGTACTAGTTTCTCTCCAAAATATTTTTTGCTATACCTTGTTATGCAGTTGTACGGCAGGAAGCATTTCCTTTGCTTCCTTTCAATGAAGGGTTAATTAGATTCGTGCCATTACAATTTTACTAGCATTGAAATATGGCACCACAATTCCTAATATTTGAAATATGCCATTATGTAAAAGTTTTGACAATCTTTCCCTTCTTCATCAGCTCACTCCTCTCCTCTCCTCTCCCCATCCACCATGAAAGACATGCCAAGCTCCAACTCCGATGACCCGTCAGCAAAGAAGCAACGACATAGGGCCCCGATGCCGGAGTTTGGTAGCAAGGCATCAAGAACAACAGATTCCCTGAGCTTGGAGTCTCCGTATGTGCTATTGGATCTCGTACATACACGGCCATGTTATCGGACTCGAGCCCCTTGGACGGCCGCACAACCACCATTCGTGGACCCAAGCTTCTCACGACACCTAAGAGCTGCCATTGATTTGTATGACACGCTGCCGAGGCAATGAGATTTGGCAGCGCCATGACCAAGGACCTATTGGCCAACGGCTATTGCCAAGGTTGCCATGGGACATTGTTAGGACGGGGAGGAGTAAAGAAGAGGGACATTCTTGTCCAATACGAGATAAAAAATACATGCATATGTATACCAATGGCATATATCAAATCAAATGCAAATTGTAATGGCACCGATCTAATTTTACAAATTGTAGTGGCATATTTCAATACCGAAGAAATTGTAATGGTATGAATCTAATTAACCCTTCAAGGAAATATGATGGTAGTGCTAGAGTAGTAGACACAATTATGCATGAATACTTGTTAACTATCTTTGGTGTAGATAGCGAGTTACTCGGGTTCTTAGAATATGTACACTTTTTAATGTCTCTATTTCAATACATACAACAATATCTTCATTTCAGAAAAATTTAAAATGTACCACTTTTGTTACCGAAGATGATTAGCTAGCTATTATCAATGTTAAAAAATAGGAAATTATGGATTTTTGGTTTATATGAACATTATTGTTCATATGCAAGCCACTTTTGTTAAACTGTACCACTTTTGTTACTTTCTGCATCTTTGGTTTATATGCCAGCCTAGTTATCTCTACATTATGGATTTTCGTTTGTTCTTCAAACCAAACTCTCCAGTACTATTACGAACATAATTGTGGACAAAATAATCGATCGTCTTCATGCAAATCGCCATGAAGGAAAGCATTCTTGACATCTATCCGAGACATAGTCCAAGGAGTAGCAGCCACAACAAATAGTGGTCATGTCGACCACTAGAGCAAAGGTCTCATCATAATCTCGTTCCTTGCTTTGCTAAAAACCTCGAGCAACAAGACATGCTTTATATCTCTCAATAGAATCATCCGATTTTGTCTTGATGTCGAATTCAAGCTTGCTCGTAATAGGTACACACTTGTGATGGCAATGGTACAATATCCCAATTGTGTGCGAGCAAGTGCATTAAGCTCCTCCATTATAGAAGCTTTACGATCGGAAATAATAACACCCACATGATATCGTGTCACACGTGGATAACAATATTTATCCGGAGGCGCCATGGTGGCACATTCACGTAGATTATAGCCATCATCGATCCGTGTGAGTCTGTGTCTCCCCGGGAATAACAAATGACTCATCGGTGTTGTTAGAATCATCAAAAGGAGTATCAAGAGATTAAAAAAGACAAGAAGTGTCAAGACTCGCGAGAGGGATTAGTTGAGGCTCTTTGCGTTCTTTAGGATGCTTGAGTGTAGACATGGATGAGGATGTTTTCATGATGGAGACTTAGAGAATGATATAGGAATGGTTTTCACTCCCGGCGATGGTGCGGAGAGAATGTCACTAGTATTCACAAGAAATGCCATCACGAGAAACTAGAATCATCCGATTTGAGATAGGACGGAGACTAAAAAGTAGGGGGATATTAGCTATGTGTTGAAGGGTTATAAAAGAAAGGATGGTTCTCAACAAATGCCATCACGAGAAACACGAATACGACATGCGAAGGATTCACAATAGCGATATCCTTATACCCCAAAAGACGCACTCAATCAACTACGATGTTAACCTCGTTCGCTCACCATGTGCACATAAAACAATGTTTACAACCATAAACTCAAAGATGATAGCTACGGGTGACTTGTGAGACAATTTTGATGACCCTTTGTTGGTTGATAAGATATGCAGCTCCAAGACAACTTGTCCCCAGGAATAAGATGGAACAAAAGATACAATCAAACATGTTCGACTTATCTCTATAAGATGGCGATATTTTCTCTTAGCAACAAAATTCTCACCATGGACTAGGACATCAAAGTTGAGCAAGCACACCCTCCGAGGTTCTTTGTTAAGAATTGGCAGAACCTATCCAATAAATACTCACGAGTCAAAACGAAAAACTCAAGTAACAATAGAAAATTGAATATGAACCATGCAAGCAAGAGATTGGTAAATAGACCATAATTCATAGCAGTGTCTAAATATATTGGCTTGTTTATCACATGGATGTAAGTTAGCGTTTCTCAACGGCGAGCTGGCAGAGGAAGTCTTTGTGCAGCAGCCACCGGGTTTTGTCGTCAAGGAAGAGGCAGAAGGTGCTCCAGCTGCGCAAGACCTTGTACGGGCTGCAGCAAGCACAACAAACCTGGAACACCAACCTTGACGTGAGCTTGAAGAAGCTCGGATTCACCAAGCGCGCCAATGAGCATGCTCTCTACACATGGTGTTCCGAGCGTGCATCACTGATCGTGGGTGTTTATGTTAACGACCTGATCATCATCGACGATCGACGGGACATTGAAGTGTTCAAGAGGGAGATGACCTCCCTGTTCAGGATGAGCGACCTTGGGTGTTTATGTTGATGACCTGATCATCATCGGCTGTGATCGATGGGGCATTGAAGCGTTCATCGAGGTGAAGCAGGGGAATAAAGGGATCAAGCTGAGCTAGAGCACTTACGCGCAAAACTGCTTTAGAAGGGCGGCATGGCAGAGTGCAAGCCACGCCAAACACCCATGAAGGACAGGCTAAAGCTGTCCAGAAGAAGTGCTGCAGTAGCGGTCAATGCGCTACCGCAGCCTCGTTGGTAGCCTCCGATATCTGGTGCACACATGATATTAGGTGATCGGAGAGGAGAGCGTAGTAGGCAGCGTGCTTGCGAGTTGGAGCGGATGGGATAGCGAGGCAATGACGTGGCAGCGAGGCTGTCGTCGTCGCCGTCAGGAGGAATGTTCCCAGCCACGACAACCGAAGACAGTCTCACCCACAAGGGAGACTATATTTCTTCTATAGATTGATCTCCTAACAACTGGCGGCCTTTATAGATTGAGGTGGCATCTAACAAACCCTGAACACAAACTAACAAACTTACTATTCTCCCTATTATTACTATAACCGAATGCCGTCCTGATCCTTAGCCACTTTGCACGTCAGCCGGTTCCTTATCGGTCTTGCCAGCAACTCCTTTATCCTTTTGACGACGACAATACGTGCGACCCACAAACGAGTCCACAACAACACATGGCTGGACTTTGCGTTCGCCATGGGCCATTTGAGCCAGTTCATGGAGGATCCAAGGGAGGATCCTATGTTTCATTGCTGGAACAAAGGATCATGGCATTGTCTACAGCAAGGAAGGAGACAAGGATGGGCTGAGGCTGATCGGATTCAGCAACAACATGGCGGGCAACATTGATGACTTGAAGAGCACTACCGGCATGCTCTTCTGCCTTGGCTGCAGCCCAATCTGCTGGCAGGCACAGACGCAGAGGGTGAGTCCACCTGTGAGGCGGAGTACGTTGCTGCTGCCACTGCATCATGTCAGGGCGTGTGGCTTCAATGGCTGCTCTGCGAGCTCACCAGAGAAGAGCTGCAGGCACCAAGATTGATGGTGGACAACAAGTCCGCCATTGCTCTTTGCAAGAACTCTGTCCTCCACGACCGCAGCAAGCACATTGATGTGCGCTACCACTTCATCCATGACTGTCGAGGAGGGGCAGATTGTCCTCGAGTTCATCAAGACTAGGCGACAGCTTGGGGACATTCTCACCAAGTCACTAGGCCGCCTCCGGTTCCAGGAGCTCTGCTCGGAAATTGGAGTGATCAAGTTGTAAGGAAGCAATGGATTTAGGGGGAGATTTGTTGGGACAATCCATTGCATCAGGTTAGTGCTTAATTTTGAGCTGAAGGCTGTCATGCTTGGCGCCATTTTTCAGCTGTAGTTGGTACCTAGTACCATAGTTGGTAGAGGTACAATAATTGCTAGGCAGTACTTGGTAGCTAGTACCATAGTTTGTAGATATAGTACTAGTGTACTCTTGCCCTTGTGCATATAATCAAGTGGGAGTCGCCCACATTCAGCGGCTCAGCTGCACAAGTGCTGTGTGTTCCTCTCTCTGTTTTTCATCTCCTAGCCTGAGCTAGTGTTGTGTGTGTTTGAGTGTGATCTTAGGCCAACAGAGTATATGCAGTCATGCAGAGTCCTGAATGGACCATATGGACCTGTAGCGCATACAGGTCCTATTATGAACATTATTTCGGGTGTGTGTTAGTGTTCTGCTCTCTTCTATTAATGAAATGATACGCGGATGTCCTGCGTGTTCGAGAAAAAAATGAACATTATTGTGGACTAAATAACTGTCATTTAAAATTATAACAGGAGGGAGCGTGTTACAGCTAGCGGCGGTGAAGTTGGAAGGCTTAGTGTTGTTGGTGGTGCTGAGGTGTGCCTC
Organism: Chloris gayana; assembly: GCA_031894775.1. NCBI lineage: Eukaryota > Viridiplantae > Streptophyta > Magnoliopsida > Poales > Poaceae > Chloris > Chloris gayana. Next base: position 860,636 of record JAUNZO010001356.1, read on the forward strand.
ACTGATTTCATCTGTCTAAAGAATATGATCTTACATGACATTTGATACCCCCTGTATTATATACTAGTACCTTAAATTTGAAGGATTTTAACATGACATTTTGTCCTACCATGTTATAAGATTGGTCCATTGCGATGCTGGCCAGGAGGTCTATGTCTATCAAGATCCATTGGTGATATTGATGTTGGTGAATTTATTGTTCCTATTCCTTTTGTCAAGCAAGTGAAGGTACTTTTCTATTTCTAAAATAGATGAATAAATCCTTACATCAGTATGCTAACTGTTCCTGGCATGGTCTATTATCCTTTGTCAGTTGTCAAATGCTGGAGGAAGACTTATTATTGCTTCAGATGGCATTTGGGATGCATTGTCCTCAGAGGCAGCTGCTAAGTGTTGCAAAGGTCTGCCTGCTGAGCTTGCTGCTAAACAAGTCGTTAAGGTAAACAGCTTATCAATATTTGGTTATAGAATCTAAGGAGATCTTTATCATTGATGAGGTGTCTTAGAATAACTGTCAATTCATTACCGGTCAGTTTCTCTTATGAAATGCATTTATGCAATGATCTTGTAGGAGGCACTCAGGTTAAGAGGGCTGAAGGATGATACAACCTGCATCATTGTTGACATTATCCCACCTGATCAAACAATACGGCCTCCATCTCCACCTAAAAAGATGAACAAGTTTAAGTCTTTAATCTTCAGAAAGAAAGCAAAGGACTCTTCTCCAAAATTGGCCAAGCAGGATTCAACGGTTGGTATCATTGAAGAGATATTTGAAGAAGGTTCAGCAATGCTATCCGAAAGGTTAGTTCACTTCATCCTCTAAATAATGTTTCTTCATCAGATGATCAACTGTTTTTTCACTATATTCTTGTTTAGGTGTGCTAATGCCATGTTTGCTTCGTTTTGTAGTAAAGCAGTAAGATTTGATTGTGAACCATACAAATATGCATATGCTTATATACCTGATTAGGTTCTATATTTTATTGAGCTAGTTTAGTCCAAGTCAACCATATTACAATGGTCTGTGTGTCATTCTCAGCCACATAGTTCGAGTATGACTCCAGCATTGATTTTTTATGCTTATAGAAGCTGAGCATGCGGCTGTTTTGGCATTCTAGAAGGTTCTAGGTGGATGCATAGGTGTTTTGTGATCTGTTGTTTGGCGGAACCTACTTGTATGGAACATAATTGTTAAAAAGTAGAGATCTTACGAGGTTACTTGGATCCACAGTTTTGCTTAAAAAGCATCCTAGCTATGTAAATTTTCTTGTTAACAATTGTCAATCCTCATGAATCTCTTTCTTGGTTGCTCTTTCCTCCTTCCAACATTGCTCTCATGTGGCTAACGGCACTGAGCACTAGTCATGTCAACTTATAAATGGATAATATCACAAGCCTACCAAGGATCTTGATCCTCACAACCATAGTAGAGGCCTTCTCAGGACCACTCATTTGAAAGCTATAGGACACTTCTGTATAGATCCAAATGGGCTGGACAAATTATCTGAGCTCATTACCTGTTGTTTGTGATATAGATCAGAATTATTTACTTAACTGTGTCTTCTAGATCTAAATCTACAGTTTTGTATGTGTATTGATGCCTCATATATTTTAGTTCTGAGTGAAAAAAGGCCAAGATTGTATGTGTATGTGTATACATGCCAAGATTGAAAAAATGGGTTTCCTAATTATTTATGATGTAGCCGTCCCTGTGACCCACGAAAATATCATTTAGCATCACTCATCAACTCTGTTTGAAATTATTTTTTCCATCAATTGGTTATGAAATGACCAAGTTTTGCACAGTGCAAATAGCATGTGCTAGATCTCTTAGACTCTTATGATCGTCTAGAAACAAGGCACAGCTGTCAAAACTTGACATCTAGGAGCTATGCTTTTTGGGCAGAGCCGAGCCAACAACAATTTTGACTTGAGGAAAGAGGGGGCTGGCTGTGCTCATTTGTAAACCTGACATAGAAAATTTATATAATAGGAAACAGTTGGTGTGCTAGGTCAATGTGGCTCACAATTCTTGACACCTTGAACACAAACAATTTACTGCCGTTTCAGCATTCTTGTTTTAATCATATTCATGGGAGGTTGTGGAGCTGTTATGGTTACTCTTGCTTTGTTCTCACGGCGTGCTACTTGCCGGAATATTATCATCAATATAAGAATGGGGGAGGCAATGGAATGAGTCGTCGGTGGAACCGTAATCACTCCTGTTGGTGTACTATGGTCAATGTGGCTCACAACTCTCCGATTGCACACAAGCAAAATGTATCCCCTTTTTAGCTTCCCGTCTCATTCTCATGGGAGGTTTGTGGAGCTATGGCCACACTCGTTGCTTGTTCTCATCAAGTTGCTAGAATCTTGCCATCAAAGACGGAATATCGTTGTTGGTGTATATAGTGGCCCATGTGGCCCATGTAACGAGCCTAGATAATAGGCCCATATATATGTGTACATATCACCCTTCTAGGATTTTAGGGAATAGACACAGATTTTCCCCCACTCAAACATGGTACCGAGCCTTCTCCTCTCTCTCTCCCTCTCTCCTTCTACCATAGCTCCGCCGCCGCTGTCGCCGGCGAGCCTCCCCACCTCCTTCCCTCCCCTCCTACGTCGTCGCGCGCGCGCAGGAGCTAGATCCCTCCGCGGCGGGCGCCGGTGTCGCAAATCCGGCCGCCGCCACCACCAATCCGGCTGCCGCCGCGACGCGCACCGTCCATTCGGCCGCCGCCTCGGGCATTGGACCACGGGTCCTCGTCTCGGCTGCCGGAGAGCCCGTGGGACCCGTCCCGGCCGCCACCGTGCCCGTGGGGCCTTCCTCGGGCGCCGCGCCGTGGGGCTTGCTCGGCCACCACGGCAGGTGGGGCTCGCGCCGGCCACCGCGCCCGTGGGCACCGCCTTGTCCGCCGGACCCGCCACGCCTCGTCCCGGCCGGATCCGCCGCCCTCGTCACCATGGGCCCGAGCACGGGTGCGGGACCCGCCATCGCTTCCTCTCGCCTACGCACGGATGGGCGTGCCACCGGGTTTCGACTACACCGGCCTAGGCTCGGACCTCATCACCGTCGTGGACCCATCGATCGCCTCCAAGTGGGCCGCTCGGTCGACGACGACCTTGCTACTCTCCGGGCAATGAAGACCGAGGCTTTGGCGGCCGAGGGCGCTTCCGCGTAGCTCGCTGCCGCTTGAGAGCGCGAGCGCACTACGGCGGATAACCTCGCTCGTCGGATTGTCGAGGCGGAGCACTCGCATGCCGATCAACGCCGGCAAGCGACTCGTCGTCACCGTCGCCGACGCCGCCGCCTCTTCCTCACGCTCGCCTTCGGCCGACGGTCCCCGTCCTCGCCTCGACACGCGTGATTCGATCGTCACCCGGCTCCACTTCCAGTGTCGTCGGCGTTTAGAACCTCCGCGCACTCGTCACCATCGTCCTCGACTCCACGTCTACCTCCTACGACCACCGGTGTGACCAGGTCCTCGCCCTTCGCCGCTACGCCCTGGCCGACCACGTCCTCGTCGACACCCCCGGCCCGGTCCGGACGGGATCCGGCTCCACCTCGACAACATCGTGGTGTCCCGGCTCTTCGGGATCCTCCCTCGGAGCTCCAGGAGCACATCGGGACTCCGGGCGACACCTCACGCCGGGCCCTAGGCAACGTCGGGGCCCGTGCTCTTCGGCCGGACGTGTCGTTTCGTACTTTTGTGCACGGTGACCTCTTTGTTGGTGAGTACCGTGCGGGAAGATGAAGAACATGTCGGATGCTCTCCGTGACCTCGGCGCCCGGTGAGGACAGGATACTGGTGCTCCGGGTCCTACGGGATCTCAACAACAACTATGACCTCTTTAGGACCCGGATCCCTCGGCGGCGACCCTTTCCTAACTTCCGGCGGTTGAAGGACGACCTCCGCCTCGAGGAGATCACCGGGACCTCGAGCCGCCTCGTCCTCCTCGTCCACCGCCCTTGTGGCCACTCCACCGCCTCCCGTGACCCCGCTTGCCATCGCTCTTACGCCTCCTCCCGAGGAGGGGGGGTCGTAGCGACGCCGTCGGGGTGGCGGGTCCGGTGGGGGTGGGGGTGGTGGTGGTGGTGGTGGGTCCGCGGGGGCTCGAGGGCAACTACGGCATTCCTGCGGCGCCTCCCTGCTCTTGGAGGTACCGCTCGGCCATCCTTCGACGAACTCATGGTCGGGTCGTATCTCCATATGGCCATTCCGGACTCGGGCGGTGGGGCTCGTCCTCCACACCGACCCATGGCCATGTTCGCTAGCCACCGCTTCCGCAGGTGCGGTGGACTCCGCCGGGTGGGTGGCTTACACCGCTCGCCCTAGTCGCCCTCGACCTAGCTTGGAGCATGGGACCGGACGGCACCGGCCTAGTCCTTCGGACACCATGCGGTCGACACCGCCGGTGGAGTGGATCTCTAACTCGGGTGCCTCGTACCACACCACGCCGGATGCTTGGTATACTTCGTCACGCCCATACTCCCACCCTACCCGCCCTTTTGCTTGTCATGGTGGACAATGACTCTTGTCTACTCGTCACCTCCGTGGGAACCGTTCCTGGTCCTTTCCGGCATTTGAATGTTCTTGTTGCTCCTCGGATGGTTCACAATCTTCTTTCCATTTGAAATTTCTATCGCTAACAACTCTTGTTCCGTTGAATTTGACTCTTCCGGTCTTACTCGTGAAGGATTCGGCTTCCGGTGTCCTCTCGTCCGATGTGAGAGCTAGGAACCCCTTTACATCATCCGTCTTTCGACTTCCGCCGCTTCTTCGACACAATCTTCTCCATCGGCAGCTTTTGCCACTTCATCTTCTTCCACGACTTGGCACCGTCGGTTTGGGCATCCCGGCCGCGACGTTTTGGTTCGACTCGTCGTAGTGCAGATCTCTCTTATACTCGGACATCCGATGAGCATCGTTGTCATGCGTGCCAACTAGGTTGTCATATTAGACTTCCTTTTTCTTCTTCGCATGCGAGTCATACCTTTGACCTTATTCACTGCGATTTGTGGACTTCTCTTGTAATCAGTATTTCGGCTATAAGTATTATTGGTCATTGTTGATGATTTCTCTCATTACTCTTGAACTTTTCCTCTTCGTGCGAAGTCCGATACGTTGTCCACGTTCCTGCACTTCTTTGCATGGGTTACTACTCGGTGCGGCCTCACTATCAAGGCTGTCTAGTGTGACAACGGTCGGGAGTTCGATAAATGCGCATGTCTTGTTCGTACACCTCTCCACGTAACGGCAAGGCTGAGCGGATGATCCGGACCACTAACGATATCGTGCGTACCGTCCTCCTCCATACCTGCCTTCTTGCTCGCTTCGGGCTGAGGGCCTCCACACCGCTATCTACCTCCTCAACCGCCTTCCTTCCGAGTGCCTCTTGTGCCTCCACTCCACACCATGCTCTCTTTGGTACACCTCCTCGGTATGACCACTTTCGTGTCTTCGGGTGCGCTTGCTACCCTAACACCACCGCCACCACTCCTCACAAGTTGGCACTCGTTCGACTCGATGTGTGTTCCTTGGCTACTCCCTTGACCACAAGGGGTATCGCTGCTTTGACCTCACTTCTCTTCGAGTCCTCATTTCCCGGCACGTTGTGTTTGATGAGTCTGATTTTCCCTACTCCACCACCACTACTCCCAACCTTGATCCCGAGTTGGAGTCCATGGTTTCGACCGACTTAGTGGCCCGAGTATCCTGACCATGTGTACCCTCTACCTACGGGTCTTCGAGTACACCGACGGACTCTCCCGCGCCACGCGTGGCCCGGAGTCCTCTCCCGTGCCACGTGCGGCCCCGGAGTCTTCTACCGCACGCTACGCCGAGCCGGTGATCGTCTACCGGCGTCGGTTCGTGCCAGCACCGCCTCCGTCGCTGGCCCAACCCCTGGCTCGCTCTCGCCATGATCCGATGGTGTACCACTCGCTCTGTCATCCATCCGGATCCTGGCCACACTCGTCTCTTTGGGGTTCACCGAGTGCAAGTCGGATATCTCCCTGTTTGTCTACTGCCGTGGCACCGACACTCCATATCTGCTACTATATGTTGACGACATCATACTTGCCGCTTCCAGTTAGATATTGCTCCAGCAGATCATTCAGTCCTTATAGCGGGAGTTTTTTATGAATGATCTGGTGTTCTTCATCACTTCTTGGGTGTCACTATTGAGCCTCGACCCTCTGACCTTCACCTCCACCAGTGACAATATACTCTTGATATTCTGGAGCAGGCAGGGATGACTGACTGCAAGGCTTGCTCCACCCCTTTTGAGCAGGGTGAGTTCTTGTGTCAAGTCTTGAACTCCGCAATTAGATTCGTCTCATGAAATTAGTCTATGAGCATGTAATTTATTTTATAATTAAACTTTATTTAGTACTCCTAAATAGTAAGATTTTTTTTGATTTGACAGCTATAATTTAGACCCTAGAAAAGGAACACACCCTTACTACAACATTCACAGCCTGTTAGAAATTTTCATAGCTCAACCTATTTTTCATTGTTTTGTATGTTCCTCTTGTTGCATACTGCCATATGCTTTGTCATTCTTTTCGGACTGAAATTCAATCTATCATCATGGAACATCAATTGTATAACTATGCTAATTTCACCTTTTTGTATCGCAGGTTAGGTAATGGTTCAAATGGTCGGAGGACATCCTCCAGCCCATTTACATGTGCCATCTGCCAGGTAGACCTTGAACCAAGTGATGGTATATCAGTTCATGCTGGATCAATATTTTCATCTAGCTCTAAACCGTGGGAAGGTCCTTTTCTGTGTTCGGATTGCCGAGATAAGAAGGATGCAATGGAAGGTAAACGACCAAGTGGCGTCAAGGTTCTGTAATCAACGGCTATCGATCACCATTGTAGATCCCAAAAATTCACACCTTTCTTGTTTTTCAATGTGAGAAGTCTCACATTGCAAAATTTTCCTTATGTTTTAGGTGTTTTAAATGATTTTAGGCTTCATTTTGTTCTACTATGTGAAGAACTAGCCAACAATGTAAGTAGGGAAAAAAGATGTGAAACGAGTGAATAGAGTATGTCTCCATTTTCTTTCTCTGTTCTATTGTAGGAAATGGACTAACTGCAGCTTGCATCTCGCGAGCCTGGTATGATAGTTAAGCTATTCTTTATTTGTAACCTATTATGTCTTTTCTACTAATGAAATCTTTAATATTTTTTTGTGCATTATTGTCCTCTTCGCAGACTTGTGCTCCCTACTTTGAGCTTTGTGAATCTCTTGAGCACGAGAGTTTGTTGCGTATAATGTTGAAATAGATGGGATCGGTATCAGTAACAACTTTGTCACACTAGCAGTCTGCTCGATACTATTTAATCGTTAATACAAGAAGGGTCTATGTAATATTAGTCAAAATGCCCGTTACTATAGTGGTTCATAAAAAAAAATGACGTATCTAGCCTAGACCTTGCCTGCCGCTAGGCTTCAGGGTCGCTGGATCTGGTCGTGGAGAGGGGGCTGGCATGTGGAGGAGCCGGATCTGACTGGGGAGGGGCCTCATGTGGAGGAGTCAGCCAGATCTGCTACCCCCTTGCCAGATCTGATGAGGGCCGAGAGGGGCGGAGGCCGGGGAAGAGCGTTGCGTCGAGCCGCCGGGAGGGAGCGGAGGCCACGGTGGAGCGCCGTGCTAGGTCATCGAGACGGGAGCGGCGGCTACGGTGGATCCGGAGTGCCGCGTAGCGGAGACTCGGGGAGATAGCGGTGACCGGGGAGGGAGCGGAGTGTCGGGGCCGCGTCGTGAGGGCTGCCTCGTTGGGGAGGGGCGCAACATGACGCACGCCGTTGGAAGAGAGTGAAAGAGAGGATGACTAAGGACCTAGTGTTTGGAGTGGCGAAACAAGTATATATAGTAACGGAGTCTCGCAATTGGGCTAGGGGCACAACAATATCGGGCCGAATATGATGTCACTATGCTCGAAATTGCAGTGACATTTTTAATATCGGGCAAAATGATATCACTAAGCTCGATATTGCTGTCCATTTTTAATAACATGCAACACTAATATCATAACGCTCGATATTGCAAGTGTGCACGGTAATAACGTCGGATATCATGACGTCATCGAGCATGGATCGTAATAACGAATTTTTTATGCCTGTTATTACTTGAAAATGTAAGACGACACCAAAGGACCTGATTGTAGTAGTGACAGGTCCTATGGTTTAAACAGAATTCAGAAGAATAATATAAATACAATAAGAATCAATCACATGTATGGACGGCCTAAATTTATTCTAGAGTACTCATCTGTTTTGTTATCTAATTTCCTAACAACGTTCCATGATGTTGTGTACCATATTAAGTTGCATGCACCAACCAGTTCACCCAAAAGTTTAAGCTGATAGGAAAATGTGGATAATTCACTTATACTCTAACACTCCCCTCACGTGCGGGCTCCCTAGGCCTCAAACGTGGAATGTTGAAGTGGGCTGCAGTTTATTTAATAAATCACGTTAGTCGGATTCGAACTCGAGACCTTTGGCTCGATACTATATTGAGTTGCATGCACCAATTAGTTCACCCAAAAGCTTAAGCTGATAGAAAAAGGTGAGCAATTCACTTATACTCCAACATACCGGATAAAAGCTGTTGTCCTTTGATCCTGGAACCACCTTGAGTCCTTCGGAAAAATGGTAGTGCACTACGGAAGAACTACATAAGAACTTGTAACTTATTATGTATCGAATTCCAAGAAATTATATTTTCGACAAACTATTCTATTGTTTTTATCGATCTAAACCTAACAAGGAATTATTAATTAATGATATAAAAATCACATGGTGTTATCCATAGCTGTCAAACAACTAAATATGTAGATAATAATATAGTTAAAATAACAACCTATCGACATGTAAAACTGAAAGCTGTATGGAGTACGCATTTTGCTTGGTGTTTAATCTTTATAGTTATTTCTTGTTTCCTACCGCTGTAAATTAATAAGATGACATAATTGTATAAACCATCCCATAAGTCATCATGAGTTTGAGATTCCTACCCATAAACTAATTTATTGTAAATAACTATCCACCATCCTAATTAAAACATGTTTAATTGATTCAACCCATTTTCATCCATTTGGAATAGTTGGTGGTGCTTCTATCCATCATATAAAATTTTAAAAATATAATATTTTCATACTTTAACATAATCCGAAAAAAGAAGTGAATTAGAGGTTAGACGGTGTTCCTAGAGTTTGAGATCTTATTCATGAAAATGAGATGATTATTAATCATGTAAAAATATTTTTTTTCCATAAACCAATCATTTAAAAACTTAAAAAGTGTTAAACTTGGTTAATTTATGTATGTGTTTTGATTAAACATGTGCATATTAGGATGGTTTTTGTAACAAAATCTAGTGGGTGAGTGCGAATTTATAACAAAAAGATTTATGGGTGAGAATCTTAAACTTAGGGTGATATATGGGTTAACCCAATTAAGATTGTCATTATCCGTTGTGTTCTTTTCATCTCGTGAATCGTATATGAGAACAACCGGGTGAGCAACTCGACCATGCGCATCCTGTTAGCGTCCCACTTGCGTCAACGCCAGGCCGCTCTCAGCTAACGAAATCCGCTCGGCCCATGAAGTGACGGCACGCGGCACACGAAGGAACAATGTTGCGTCTTCTTCCTCGACTCGACGGAGCCGCCCGCCGCAAAGCCTCGGTCACCACCCACCACCACCGGCGGCGGCCGGCGGCGCCTCTCCGTGCCGCCCACACCCACCGCCGCCGCTGTCACCTTGCTGCTGTGCCGCGAATTGAACCAGTCGGCCTTCAACGCCCCCGCCGCCAGCCCCGCCCACCGTCTTTCTGCCTCCTGCGGCCGCGGCGGCGCCGCTGCGCCACCGGACCTCAGCTCGCGGAAAAATGGAGGGAGGAGGAGAAGAAAGAAGGAAGGCGAAGATTCTTCCCGGCAATTAGGGAGCCTATCGTGTAGTATTTCTCTTTCATCGCTATGGTCAACACGAACCATGCATTATAGAGCCGGTCAAAAATCACACTGGTGACGGACAGGTCCTCTGCCGCTACCACCATGTACCAAAAAATACAGGTTTGTAGTGGTGATTGGCACTACCCGTCAATAAAAAGTCCTTTTTAACGGTGGCCATTACAAAGGAAATCTACAGTATGTAACGTCCCAAAATTCACCTACATCCTACACCCATGTTACTAAAACTACACATACAACTATCGAATATTTAAAAAAATGGAAAATTCGACAACACCTCTGTATTTTTAAGCAACGCATAAGCAATAACAATAATAGTCCATATAGGCAACAAACTAGTATTAACTAATAAAAGAGTTAACAAATGGAAATATTTGACATCCACACCACAGAATAAACCACAAACTCCCCAATAGCCAAGACTATTCTAGCGTAATTATTATAAGCATCAAAATAATGATGTGTAAAATGTGTCACTACTCCCAACTCAGCAAACATCATGTACCTAGAAAGAGTAATAGAAGGCTGAGATAAAAATGTCTGTAAACAAAATTGTTTTGTCAAACTATTTAACCCACAAGTTCAATTAAGCAATGATTTAAATGAATCAACATAACATGAGTAATGCTTCAATAATAACCACAATAATATCAATTGAATAATAACAACACCTCCAAGCTCATATAAGATCACCTCACTAAAACAATAACATTTATATCTTAATAACTTTGATGAGTGCATATGAATGGAATACGATGACCACTTTTACATCGCACCCTGCTCGAGCAACGCATGATGTGTACTCAGTACAAATCGTAACCATAGAATTACGATAAACATCAATGTGAGATGATTATGCTCATGATATGCCTCATAATAAGAAAGAGATCACCACAACTTCAACTTTATTTATCATAGAGATATGAAAATAAGTCTCAAGTGAATAAAATAAGCAACAAGACATTAATAACCCTCCATTTATAATCAATATTCAGATTATGATTAGGTGGTCAGGTTGTGAATATTAAGGTTTATGTGATAAAAATAACAAGATCAAATGGTAGCAAACCACCGCTACATTCACTTGCCTCTCAACTGAAGAAGAACAAAATGTTGCGGACGAACCGGAGGACAACCGCTTGTTTGGAACAACACACCATGAATCATTTAAAATCAATATTCATAGCATTCCTACACTCCAAATCCATAATATTTAGCACAAAGTTGGACACTGGGTATTCTCATATTTTCATGGGGCTTGGAGGCATTTTTAACCAAGCATGAGAGGTTGAAATCTAGAACGACTAGTTTCGGACTCGTAATGTGACCTCCCAAAAGTCATGGGTCCAAAGTTTTTGTGGCTGCATATATGAGAAAATAAATACCCCTCTTGGTGCTTGTTGGTCCCTAGTCTCTCATCTCTCAAGTGTATCACCCCACGAAAAGGCCTCATCCTACCTATAAGTATCGAGGTCATGTATGTAGATCTAGGTAGGATGGCACATCTAGCAAAGTCATTTTTGTTAAGTCAAGAGAGAGTCCTAGCGACTTAAACAAACTCCATCTCATTCCAAACATTTGGAAATAATTTCAGGGGAGAGGGAGAGAATGGACCCACACTAAGGAATTTACTAGCATAAGGCAATAGCCATGAATTTTATTTTATTTTGGGCATGGATGTTGTACTAGGATGGAAGATGGTCGCTTTTATTTATGCTCACGATATTTTTGTGCAGGGACCTTGAATATTTTGAAGGACATACATCTATGAGAGCTTCATGGCTTTCATTCCGTTGCGCTCATGGTGTAGATAGAGGATTTGCTTCAAAGGTCCAAAGCGGTTTTATTTTTTGGATTTTTGGTGAGCTTTTGAGAGGGGATACCAAATTATTTTGGTGGATTTCACGGAGGATATTTTGTGGAGGAATGCTTGAGTACGCGGATGCTTTGAAACCAATGTGGGATCAGCATACCAAGCATGGGGTTGAGAACTCAAAGGTAACACCAAGGAAAATGGTTGGATTCGACAACAAATTTCTCTCATAAGGACCAAATCTTGACAAAACACAAACTATGCATAGACGGCATATAAGTGGATTTGCAAAGTAAATCATTTGACCGTGCTAGGGATTTAAATCATAGCGAAACAAAGAACCAAGCAAGGGGTTTTTATTGGATCATGTTCATGAAAAAGCAATGGACTCAATGAAAGGAGGGTCACAAACTTATCCATAGGAAAGTCATATCGAAACTTCAACAACTAAACTTGGTATTTATTAACCTATTTGCACCCACATCATAGAGAGACAAGCATGGTTATCATGCCAATCTACCAAAACCAACTAAATGGGAGTACAAAGTTGTGCACTAGGTACTCGCAAAGAGCTAATAGAGCAACTATTCATTATTTCCAAGGCAAGGTAGGGACCAAGTTCTCAATTTGATTTGAAAAGGGAAATATTTTTTTGTTCTTTTATATTTTTCAACTTCTTTTGTGTTTTCAAAATTTATTGACAATGTTGTGCATCTCAACAAAATAACAAAGGCAAAGATAAGAAAACGATAAAGGAAACAAAGGTGTGCAATAGAGCGTACGGGGCCATTTCTCCTCCCCATGCTTAGGCCTTTGGAAGGCTAAAATTGAGAGGATTATTTGCCACAAATAATCAAACACTTCATATAATAACCAAATTGTTTGCTTCATCGTTGCACAAACTTCTTTCTATCTTCATTCTCTTTTTGTTGCCTTCCTACAAGTTTAGCTCACAATACCCAAAGGATATAAGGGAACTATAAGCTAAGTCATTTTTATTTTGAGCGCTACTTTTATTTTCTAAGTATTAAAAAATTATCTGTCCAAAGTTGTAAAACTCAAGGTTATGCGAGGGCGGTGTAAATTGTTTTAGGGGGAAGAGAGTCTTGTACTCCTTGGTTTCTGCCTTTGCGGTGCACTTGGTCGTGTGGTTGACATGGTGGCCGGTGTCGTATACTTGCCTTACGGGTATAAGATGATCAAAGAAATGACTTGTCGAATATATGGTGGCATACTCGAAGAAGATGAACCTGTCTAAAATCTTGTGTGTTCTTGCGTGGTCTTGTGTGTTGCACCATCGAATTCCACGCTCGTGAGGGACTAGGTAGTAATAGCGCTAAGATAAAGGCTCGACATTTGGCATGCCAAGAAGGGGTCCCGACAGGCTTCTTCGTTCAACATCGAGTTCGCCCGCGTCTTCGAAATATGCTTGGGGTCCTTGGACTTTGAGGCTGATTCCGCCGGCAAGCTTCAATTGATGAATCCTGCTCGCAATCGGCGCCGCTATCGAAGCGCGATCACTAGATGCGATCGTGATCTCTCCTTCGGATTCCGACGAGTCCGACGCTACCAATCTCGTGGCACAATCAATTAGACCGGTCGAGTTTCCCTTCGGTCCGGCCAATCGAGGCCAAGATCTTGACCGCTACCTAGTCCGTAGCTATGAGCGATTCTTCCGAGCCCGAAAGTGACTTCGAAGAAGGTCCTCAAACCTTTTTTTAAGTTCGTATGGCTGGAATGGTCATCGAGCAACTTACACCGGAGCAAGCGTCCGCCGAGAAAGCAAGAAGGGCTCAACTAGCCAAAGAAGAATGGCGACGCGAGGAGGATGATGATACAACGAGAGGATGTAGAAGATCATATACAACCTCCACCTGCAGTACCAGTCACTAATCCATGTACATATGCTCCGGGAACCAGTTGAGCCGGAGCTTTAGGGAGGGGGGGTACCACTACAAGAGACCTGACATTATATGACGATTTATTTCTATCACAAAACATCAAAAATACGTCATATACTGAAATTTGTGACGATCCAGATGACGAATGCTTAATTGTCACGAGAATGTCCATGTTAAATGATATTCCGTGACGATTTATGTTGTTTTCTTCACTATTTTTTCGTGACAATTCTTTTTTTTGTCACTATCCTATGACATTTAGTTTTCGTCATTAGTTACCTAAAAACGTCACAAAGTCTTAGCACACACACATAGGCTGGGCTATTTAGTGGTCATATTGGGCTTATTTTTGTCCGACCTTTTATGTTATGGGCCAAATAAATTTGTAAAAACTAGCCCAAATGTTTTATGGCCCAATCCATTTAATTTGTGGATCCAAAACATAAATAATTGGCTCCAATTTATTTCATACATTTCAGCCCATACATTTAATTTTACACCTTCAGCCCACAAAATATAAATAGCCAATAGAAAACAGAAATAATAGAATATCATATTCACATTCTTCCAGAATTCATTTCACAGAACAATAATAGCATCTAACATAGCACAACATAAGTCCTTCCAACCAACCAGCCATAGCACAAGTCACAACTACAACATCAGAACGCATAAACAGCTAGATCCTCCACGAATCCATAAGTGATTGTCATCCAACCAACTTGTACTAACAAAATACATGTCTTGAGTCATAACCAGACCAGTCCCCCAAGTAGCAAAATAATTAGACATGTCAAAAGATTATCTTGAACGTGCAACCTAACCTACTCCTTGTTGATGTTCAACAAGGATCGAACAAGAGCACGAGTCTCCTCATTTTCCTTCTTCAGTTTCTCAATCTCTTCCAGCTGCTTCAATCTTGCTTCTTCTGATTTCTGCTCGAGGATATTGATTTTATCTTCAAGTGCTGTAGAACCTTGCTTTTCTGCCTTAACTTCAGCTTCTAGTTCTTGCACTCGTGCAACAACAATAGCTTTTGCAGCTCTCTTTGAGGCCACTGGCTCTAGACCAACATTTATAAGAAACTTTGTTGAAGCCAAAACTTGAGCAACAGCTTCAACAGGAGTTTTTTGCACTTATCCTTCCTCTACAGGTTCATCCACAATAGGTTCCATTTGCATCTAACAATAGTAAATCATTGACATTGATGTCAAAATGCTTATAAGTTATTAACAGGGCACATCATAAAAAAATAGACATTCATTAAAAGTCTGACATGAAGGGAATATGTACTTAAAGATCATTGTATCATAACAAAATTCAGCTGCATATACACTAATTTTGCAATCTGGACAAGTAAAAATGGACATTATGATGAAAACATAATTTTGCAATCTGGACAAGTAAAATGAACATTATGATAAAAAAACATAATGTTGTAATCTGGACTTGTAAAAAATGAATATTATGATAAAAAGACAACTGCGAGTGTTAAGAAAACTCACATGCTTTTGAAACCAGGAGGGGAATTCCTTTTCAAGGGCTTTTTCATTAGGAGGAGTTCCTTTATCATGTAGCTCTTTCCTATATGTCCTGCAAACCATAGTTAAACCAAACATTAAGAATTCACAGGTTATATAATATCGAAAGCATGTAGGAGAATATATACTTAATATATGGCTCAAGCTCCTCACAGTTATTTAGCACAAACCAAACCATTTTATCATAATCATCTTCAAGATATGTAATAGTGGCCGCTCCAAGTAACTCAACTCCATGCCGAAAAACAGATAAGTCACCTTTTCTTGAATCAACATGCTCTCGATTTCTTCCCACACGATTGTGTCTCATGTCAACGTCATCAAAGTACCTCGAGCAATAGGTCATGCACTCAATAGCAACATATGCTTCTGCAATGGAATCTTCAGGTCTCGCTCTATTCCTTACAAAACGTTTCAATGTACATAACATCCTTTCCACTTGGATACATCGATCCATACTTGTACTGGAGCTCTTAGCATTGCCTCATCGGGTAAATGAATAGCCAAGTGCAAGCATATATCAAAGAAACGTGGAGGAAATATTCTCTCAAGCTTGCAAAGTATAATTGGGATTTCATCTTTTAATCTCTTGAGAACATCCACCTTTAATGTTTGAGCACATAATTGCTGAAAGAAGTTATGTAATTCGGCGATCGCTTCATATATCCTTGTGCAAGATTCCTCGGACACCCAACAGCTAACATCCTTTGGAGTAGGATATGGCAATCATGAGTTTTCAGTCCTTGGAGGTTGCAGCCATCAACAGTTAAATGTGTTGCTAAGTTAGAAGCATAGCCATTCGGAAATTTCAAACTCCTTAAAAACTCACAAAATACGACCTTTTGATCTCTAGTCATTGTATAGGGGCGTGTGGACATGTGTATGAATTTCCATCACGTACCAGGTGTAAATGTTTTCTTATGCCCATATCTTCCAAATCAAGCCTTGCATTAATGGTGTCTTTTGTCTTCCCAACAATGCCAAGTGTCGAGTCTTAAACTCGGCAATAATACTACCCGGTCCCTTACGAGCGTGGAATTCGATGGTGCAACACACGGAACACACAGGAAAACGCGATTTTAGACAGGTTCGGGGCCCTCGGATCGAGAGTAATACCCTACGTCCTGTATGTTATGTATTGCCTTTAGCGATTTGCTAATTGCCGGATCTCGAGAGAGTTTTCGGGAGGTCCCCGCTCCGCCTTATATATCCGAGGGAGCTGGGGTTACATGCAGAGTCCTAATCGATTACATGAATTACATATATGGAGTTCTATTTCTAACTTTCTTTACTGATTCAGAGTCCTAATCAGACTACGAATTACTCAATAACTTGGTCCTCAAGTCATTGTATACCGGTCTTAATGTCCGCCTTGCTCCCATACCGGTATTCGGGATATTCTGTTATCCCGGACCGGTCAAGGACCGATCTGTTGCCTATCGTCACCATCTTTATCTTCCTTAATTTGTCACCATGTCTCTGCGTATCCATTCCACCATCATCTGTATACCCATAAGGCAAGTATACTGACAGCAGCTCCCGAGAATTTTTTGATTTAATCTTGAATAAAACTAACCAGATCGTCTACATGTTGGTCTTTATTCATGGTAAAATTAAAAAGAACTCCAATCTGCTGCACTTGTTCTTCTTTCTTCACAGGTGCTTTAAAAGAAGCCCGAAAAATTATTGTTTTTCACCTTTCATACCACCTAATTAGGTAATCATAACTTATTCTTCTCACGGTGCGTCGAATAGGCGCACTCAATTGGGTATAGCCCCGACTCTTGGATCATTTGAACTTCTTTCAAATAATGCAAGAGTCCACTAGTTGATTCTTCATTATTTTCTTCAATATGCAATTCCGTGAGACCGGTCCTTTCGGTTTCCATCTTTTTCCTCTTCCAGAATCTCTATAGACCGCTCTTTGAATACGGTGTACCGATCAGGTGCACCTAATTAGGTATAGCCCCGACTCTTGTATCATTTGGAAATCGCAAATAATGCAAGAGTCTTTTCCGAGAGACTATGCTTTATTATTTTCCATCAAATCACATTCCTCTTAGCAAATTTTTTGCCAAGAACATATTTTTCAGATCTGGTCATTCCATTCGGAATTTCATATCTCCCGTGCATTTTCACCATTTTCACATAACGGACCGCTTAAATCAGCTCTGAATTCATAATCCGTTTAGTGAAATTTCACTAAGAGCCAAAATTTCTGGTTGATCGGACCAGTTTATTCCCTATATTCTCACAACGACTCGAGTCTCCAAAGCCTATAATCAGCCGGATGATTAACACCCACAACCTAAGGCATCCTTTATCACCGAGTTATGTAAAATTTAACTCTCTCATACTACTGAATTGTAAAATTCAGTATTGCTTTAATTTCCATCTGGAATTTTCCATATTTTAGACCGCCTTTTACTTTCATAAAAGCACGACGGCTTATTCTTATGACCGTTAAGTCATAATTAACAAAGATAGCAAATCATTAATTTCCTTATGACCGTTAGGTCATAATTGCATAGTTACGACAATAAAAATCTATCGGGCCATTCAAAATGGCCCAATAACTTTCCAGCCCCCGAGCCCATCCCGGTGTCTATAAAAGAAACGAAAGGTCGACCTAGGTCAACTCGGCTCCCGAAAGCTCATACGCGTCCGCCATTCCCCTTTGCGCCGTTGCTCTCTCCTTCCCCATTAACCAATCTCAAGCTTTCCTTTTCCATCTCTTAAGATGGGTAAGAAGAAATCCACCACCGTCGCTTCATCTTCTTCCTCTCGTTCCTCGTGATCAGCCTACCTTTCGGTGTCCAAGACCTTGGTAGCAGCAAGGTCACCGAAACATCTCTCAATGAAGCGATGAAAGATGCGTATCTTCCTCCTCAACCCATCCTAAATTGGAGCGTCCCTTCCCCTAGCCAAATTCCATGGGGAATAGACGAGTCTCAACAATTAGTTTTCAAGGCTTTCTTCCTCCGTGGTCTTGGTCTTCCTTGTCTGTTCCTTTTTCCGAGGACTTCTTTTCTTTTACGGATGGGAGTTAGTGAATCTCAATCCTAACTCCATCCTGTAAATTGCCTTTTTCATCCATTTGTGCGAAGCTTTCCTTGGAGTTCTCCCCCACTTCAAATTATTCCAAGTACTTGTTCCAAATTCGCCCACTCCCATCATCGGACCGCCAAGCTGCAGTTGGCGGTGTAGGAATCCAATGCTCGGAGCGCGGACGGATATTTTCCCCTGTCCATGAACAAGAGCATAGCTCGGTGAAAAAAGGATGGTTCTTCTGCGACAATCCCCAGCCGAGCTCTTCCAGCCTTCGGTGCCAAGGTAGCCAAGAACTTCCCTACTGCAGAAACCATGGAAAAGCTCAAAGAAGACAACGAAGTTCTTGCACTTCTCGCCAACATCAAATACTTGAAGACCGTTAGAGGCGTCACTGCCGAGACGGTTCTCCGGAGCTTCATAGTGCGGGGAGTTCAACCCCTCAAGAGGCAAGAGCATCCAGCTTGGCTTTTCAACGAAGACACCGCTATGCCTTTGAATGGAACCCTTCTTCCCGACAAAGAGCGGTTAGAAGTTCGCATCAAGCAAATGCTGCAGCCGAATCCAGATCTATCCGGATGTACAAGAGTGGGTCCGGCCTTCAGCTCGTGCAATCCTCGCGATCCCGTAAGTATCTCTTTTCTGTTTCTTCAAATCTTTGCTACTCATTATCATCATTTACTTACAAAAAGATCAATTTTTGTAATTTGCAGAAAATGGACAACTACAGGAGTCACCCTCCACTTCCTCTTAATGACACTTGAGGGGAAGATTATGCCAACAATACCGCTCCTCTAGCTGTTCAAGCCGGTCTGTCTCAAAGGTCCTCGGACCGGTCCTTTCCCTTACCTCGTAGCCTTACTCCAAAAATTACCAAATCCAGGGCCATGGTTCAAGCTCCTAGTACCAGAAAACGTACTACTTCCTTGACCATTGGCAAACCTGCTACTTCTCCCACCGCTCCCGGCGACACTCGCTCGGAGGCACAAAAGCTTGAAGATCAACGACGCGAAGAAGAAGCTATCGAAAGGGATCGCCGAGCAGCTCGGGCTATTCTTGAAGCTTCTTTGGGAAAAACTCAAAGTACCTCCTCCTCGGCCGATCCCTTATCCAAGGTACCCAAGAGGTCCCGGTATGGCCACCGGACCGGTTACGGCGATGCTTCGGATGCGGTTCCAACTCCGCAAGTCAATCCAAGCGGAGAAAAGGGCTGCAGACAAAAGTGGTGAAGATACCCGGGGCCCGTCCAAGAAGGTCAAGACTTCCACTGGCTTCAAGAAGGCTTCCACGTAAGTCTAACTCTTCTCTAAATTATTTCACCTGTTAAAGCTCCAAAAACAGCCAAAGCTCCTTACCCCGATCTTATTAAATGTGCTTTTTCCTTACAGGGTCCCTTCTAATTTCCAAGCTAGCATAGCTAGCTTTTTAAGAAATAAAGCTTCTTCAACAGTCCCCGTCGGTGGTGTTTTTGCCTCTACTCCGGACGCACCACGGACTGGTCCTAGCCCCGGCGCTTCTCAACCTAGTATCGCTCTCGCCGCTTCCTCTCGGATCGGTGACGCTCCCGCTTCCGCCCCCACCGCTCCAATCCCAATTGAACCTCAAGGTGCGGCATCCACGGAGGAACTCCCTGCCGCCCCAAGCGTAGAAACCGAAGAGTGGGTTACCACCGCCGAAGGCTCATCTTCCGGTAATCCTCCTCAAGCCACCTTATTCCGCATTCCTCCGCAGCTATCGGTGGGACCGGTCCGGATGGAAGAAATTCCTCGCCGGCCTAGGACAACACGCAAAGCTCCTGGAGAACCAAAGCTGGCTAGAATGGTGGTTGGAGATGTAGAAGTTGACAGTTCAAGCGGGGCCGGAACTTTCATCGCTACAGCTCAATGGGACGCCGTCCAAGAAGAAGAAGCTTTAAAGAACTTTTCGTAATCCGCCAGGTATATCTTCTCGCTTTAAAAATCTCTCTTGGCAATCACATTCTAATTATTAATTCTCTCAATCTTTCCTTTAGGTTCTCCTCAAGAGCTCCGAGGCCAAGACCGCCATCATCGCCCGTTTACGGGAGGAGCTCAACGCCAATCAAGAACGATTGGGTGAACTGGAAATTCAGACTGCGCGCCTAAAGGCCAAGGAAAACAACCTCCAGAGGAGAGAAGCCGGTTTGCGGAACACCCATCGCATGATGGAGGAGCGCCGGCAAGAAATCATCAAGCTCCGTCAAATTAATCGGAGTAATATTCTCAATTTGCCTTATACGTTCCATAATTTTCCCGCTATCTTCCTTCCTGATTAATCCCATTCTTGATCTCGGCGCTCGAGAGTCTTGTTGCTACCCATAAGAAAGTCGAAGAGGTCCTCACAGAAAAAACAGCTGCTCAAGAGCAAGCACCGGCAGAAGGCTCTCGTGTCGAAGAACAACAGGCGGCGAGGATTGGAGAACTCGAAGGCGAGCTTACTGCTAAAGATAACATACTAGCTCAAGCGCTTCGCTCCAACAAGATGCTAGAGATCGAGAACGCTCGCTTGAAAGCTGAACCGGTCGAAGCCTTAGAAGCAGCGAAATCAGCTCAAGCGAGACAAAGAAAAGACCTTGAAGACTGCCCAAAAGCTGAAGGAATCCAACACAAACATCAAGGGTAGATTCGGAGCTGCTGAGATCGAGCACAGGCGTAAGTCCCACCTTTTCTTGTTTATTCTTATGTTATCTTTTGAAAATACCGGTCTTCGAGCAATATCCCAGTCTTAAATTTATACTTGTTTTTTCGGAGCTTACTGCAGGCACGGTGCATACTCTAGAGTATCTCAATGGCGGTCAAACTATTGATCCCAACGAGATAGACCTTGAGTCCGCCATCCGGGCAATCCCAAGAAGAATCCGAGAACATTCAAGGATGATTGCTGCTTCAGGAGGAGGACACATCGCCGCTATAATCCAGTCTTGGACTCCGGTCGAAGAATGTGATTTCAATTTTATCGAGAGATGGCGCCCACCCTAATACTATCGAAGACCGGTTCAATGAGCTGAAGAACTCACTCATTGGCACTGTTTCGGAGTTGGTGAAAGATGTTCCTCTTGACCCAACAGGCGTCCCTCTCAACGTAGCACAAACAGCTTTTGCCCTGGATCAAGATGCTCATGATGCAGCAATCGCCGCCGGACAGTACAATAGAAGAAGCCTTCGAAGATCTTGATAGGGATTTGCCCGTCTCCTCCTCCGATTCCGAGGAAACGCTGGATGACAGACTGAAGAAAATCCTAAGACCGGTGACACCGGTACATCCAGGGGTCCTGCTTAGTTATCTTTGTAATAGGGCCACCTTGCTTTTGTAATCAAACCTCTTTGAGCATCAAGTCGTTTATATTATTTGAAGTACCCGTTGCTTTTCTTTTCTATATGAATACTGGTTTCACCATCATACTTGCTAACTTATTTACTTAAGACATGATGGTTATTTCAACTGAATAATTATGACCCAATTCTGGCTCTTAATCAGCACAGATCTCAATTCATAATTATAGCTTACTTTAACAAGATCATGTATCATAAGCAAAAAGCTAGTTTGTAGGATTTCAAGATTTCACAGATCGTCCTTAACACAACAGTCTACCAATCAATATATATCATAGACTGCTCTTAATCATAGCAGAATAGCAAAGTATCATTGACTGCTCTTAACATAGCGAGAATAGCAAAGTATCATAGATTGCTCTTAACATAGCAGAATAGCAAAGTATCACAGATCTGCTCTTATCATAACAGCCCCCTGGCTCAATAATTTAATTCGAAATTAAAGTATGGAGACACAAAAAACAAACATCATCATTAGATAAAATTACTTTATTATAATATGAAAAACTTTACAATGAATACTCTTTCAATATAAAAACGACGAAGCTGATCAATGTTCCAGGAATTTGGAATCTCTTCCTCCTCCAAGGTCATAAGCCTATAAGCCCCTGGTCCGGAGACCGATTTAACCAAAAAAGGTCCTTCCCAAACTGGTGACAACTTATGGCTGTTCTTGTTAGATCGAATCTTTCGAAGAACTAAGTCTCCTACTTGGAACTCCCGAGTGCGAACATTACGATCATGATAACGACGTAATCCCCGATGATACTTAGCAGCTTGAATCGGAGCTTGATCCCTCAATTCTTCCGCAGCGACCAATTCAACACGTTTCTTCATCATAATATCGTACTCGAGCTGACACCATATTCACTTCTGTAGGTAGCATGGCTTCGGATCCATACACCAAAGAAAACGGAGACTGTCCTGTAGCTCTACTAACATTAGTGCGCAGCTCCCAAAGTACCCGGGGCAGCTCCTTAACCCATTTTCCTGCATACGGCTTCAATCGGTCAAAAATTCTTGGTTTAAGACCGGTCAAAATCATTCTATTAGCTCGCTCCACTTGTCCATTGCTTTGCGGGTGTGCCACCGACGCATATTGCACCTTGATCCCTAAACTCTCAGCAAGTCTTTGAATAGTTTCGAAGTGAATTGAGGCCCATTATCAGTAATAATACTGTATGGAACCTCAAAACGTATGAAGATACTCTGCAAAAACTTGATTGCACGAGCGGTAGTTGTACTAGTAACTACCTCAGCCTCAATCCACTTGGAAAACTTGTCTACTGCCACAAAAATATGCGTAAATCCTCCCGGCGCCCTTTTAAAAGGTCCAACTATGTCCAGCCCCCAAGTAGAAAAAGGCCAAGTCATTGGGACCAATTGCAACTCTTCGAGCCGGAGTATGAGGTCTGTCTTGCAAAAAGCCGACACCCTTGGCAATTCTTAACCACTCTATGCGCATATTTGTCGCCGTAGGCCAATAAAATTCTTGTCTGAATACCTTTCCGACCAAAGTCTTTGAAGAAGCATGATTTCCGAAAATTCCCTTGTGTACGTCTTCAAGCAATTGAATGCCATTAGAAACCGATACACATTTCATCAAAATATTAACTCCACGCTTATATAATTCTCCTTCGAGAATTAAATAACTACGGGCTCGAACTTCCAATCTTTGCTTCTCTATTTTATCTTCCGGGGTTTTACCGGATTGCAAATAGTCAAGATACGGGGTACGCCAATCAGAATCAATAATCATAACATCCATTGGCTGAATATCGTCAGCATTGATTTCGTTCACTATCTTATCTAGTAAGACCGCTCCTTCGATCGGTCTTTCAAGACCGCCTTCTCCACCTGATTCTTCAAAGCTGGTTCATCCGCAATCTCTGAAATAGTAGCCTTGCGCTCCATCTTGATGGATGGTTTATCTAGTACTTGAAGAAAGACACCGAGGCGGAACTGCCTGTCGTGATGATCCCGGTCCGGCTAACTCATCCGCAGCAGAATTATTTCCGCGCGAGTATATGAGAAAACCGCAAACCATCAAATTTTTCTTCAAGTTTCCGAACCTCTTGGCGGTAAGCAATCATATGATCATCATGAGCATCCCACGCATTGTTGACTTGACTTATCACCAACATCGAATCACCATAAATGTCCTATCGTCGGACTCCCAGCGAAATGGCTACTCTAAGCCTATGAAGCAAGGCTTCATATTTCGCTGTATTGTTGGAGGCTCGGAAATGCATTTGTAACACATATCTTAGTGGTTCTTTTTGTGGGGTGAGAAGCACAACCCCAGCCCCCGCGCTCGAAAGCTGCAGGGACCCATCAAAGAACATTTCCCGAGTATTCCAGTGCTTGAATCTCCCGCGGTACTTGTGTCTCTAACAACTCTGTTATGAAATCAGCTAATGCTTGTCCCTTGATAGCTGTTCGTGAAGAAAACGTAATTTCATATTGACAAAGTTCTATGGCCCACTTTGCAACTTGGCTAATCGCTTCTCGATTTCGGACAATATCTTCAATGGCAAACCCAGTCTTAACCTCGATGGGATGCGCTTGGAAATAATGCTTCAATTTTCAAGAAGTTATCACTACAGACATATATTAACTTCATGAATCGGAGATATCGTATCTTTGATTCAGTAAGAACTTCACTTACAAAATATACCGGGTGTTGCACCATTTGTAGATGTCCTTCTTCCTTCCGATCAACCGCCGGAACCGTGCTCACCACATGGGTTGTTGCGGAGATATATAACTGGATGGTCTCGTCCGGCTCGGGGGCACCAAAACCGAAGGATTGCTAAGGTATTCCTTGAGTTGATCAAGCGCAACCTGCGCCTCATTAGTCCACTCAAACTTATCTTGCTTCTTAAGCAACTTAAAGAACGGAAGTCCACGAACTCCCAATCTCGAAATAAATCTGCTAAGAGCCGCCATACTACCCATCGCCTTACGAACATCCTTCAAACAATTCGGAGGTTTCATGTTAATTATCGTCCGTATCTTTTCCGGGTTGGCCTCAATGCCTCGCCATGACACTAGGTAGCCCAGCAATTTCCCGGAGCGAACTCCAAATACACACTTTCCGGGGTTAAGTTTCATGGAAAATTTCCGCAGATTATCGAAGGTCTCTCGCCAGGTCGGAGAGAAGATCCTCGGTTTTCGAGATTTAACCACTATATCATCAACATAAGCTTCTGCGTTTATTCCCAATTACGAATCCAAGCAACGTTGTATACCACGCTAATATGTAGCTCCGAGCATTCTTTAATCCAAAAGGCATAGTCGTGTAGCAGTATGCTCCAAAGGGGGTGATGAATGCGGTCTTAATTTGATCTTCAACTCTTAGCGGTATTTGATGGTATCCTGAATAAGCATCAAGAAAACAAAGACGCTCGCAGCCAGCGAGTCGAATCAACAACTTGATCAATTCGAGGCAGCGCGAAAGGGTCTTTGGGGCAAGCTTTGTTGAGATCGAGTATAATCGACACACATTCTTAATTCTTTAGTATTCTTTTTGGGTACAAGAACCGGATTGGCAAGCCAATCTGGATGATACACCTCCCTAATAAACTTAGCTGCTAATAACCTAGTTATTTCCTTCTTAATAGCTTCCTTGCGATCTTAAGCAAATCTTCGGAGCTTCTGTTTGACCGGCTTCGCATCGGGACGCACCAACGGTGCGTGCTCAATCTTCTCCCTAGGAACACCCGGCATGTCGGAAGGCTGCCATGTAAAGATATCCCTATTTTCCTGGAGGAAAAGAATGAGCGCGCTTTCCTATTTATCCCCCAAGTCAGCCCCTATATGGGTGACCTTGGAGGGGTCCGACTCATCAAGCTGAATAGTTTTGGAGGCCACTGCATCAGCCTTCAATTTCTCCTTTGCGACTTTCTTGATCGGGACTTCATCCTCCAGCCTTGCCCGGACTTCTAGAGCCTCTGCCGCTTCTCTCGATTTCTCGACGTTCATCCTCCGAATTGGTCCGAGAGGCCAACTCGGTGCTATGTACCTCACAAGCATAAGCGGTCTTGATGTCACCTCGAAACGACAAAACTCCGTTTGGTCCCGGCATCTTCGAGCATCAAATATTGATAATTCGGGATGGCTATAAACTTTGCCAAAGCTGGCCTTCCAAGTATCGCATGATAAGCTGAATCAATATCAGCCACCCGGAAGATAATATTCTCCCTCCTCGTAGTTCTTCTTCGTCCCGAAGATCACCGGCAGAGAAATCTGCCCCAAAGGATAGCTGTTCCGTCCAGGTATTATACCATGAAACGGTGAGACGCTGCGCTCCGGATCAGCTAGAGAAAGGCCAAGCTCGGGCAGAGTTTTGGCGAACAAAATATCCAGGCAACTTCCGCCATCAATGAAGGTCCTCTTCAACCGCACTTTGTGAACAATGGGGGCCAAGATGAGCGGATATCTACCAGCTTTTGGTAATGCCTCGGGATGATCATCTCTCGCTGAATGTAATGGGTACTTCCGACCATCGCAAGTACTTCGGTGTAGCAGGAGCAACAACATTGACCTCACGGAACGCCCACTTTTGCTTTCTCTTTGATTCGTAAGCATCCGAGCCTCCAAAGATCATGTTCACCTCTCGCGCTGGTTCTTGAAAACCTTCATCATCCCCATTGTCATCGTGTTCTTTGTCCTTGCCCTTGTCATCCTTCCGATTCCGATAAGCGGACCGGGGTGCGACCTTTAAGGCGAACCGAGCGAATGGCCTTAACAAGAAGCACTCTTTGGCTTTATGATTCCCATTATGAATCATGCAAGGGCCTTCTAGAAGTGTTTCGAATGACAATCGTTCTCTCGGACCTCTCTTGGGAGGTGGCGGCCGGTCTCCTCCAAGAGATCGGTCGACAGCTGCAACAAGGTGATCAGCCTTGCGCTTGTTGTTGTTCTTGGATCCGGACCGGTTGCCTTGATCATGCTTCGGCTCCTTCCCTTTGTTCCCGCGCAAATTGACCACGTTCGATTCACCGAGCAGCATAGTCGTCTGCTATCTTGAAGCACTTTGACGCCGTCATGGTAAGGTTCCGATTTCGCCTTCCAATCTTGTGAACCAAAGATTCACTTCGGACGCTCGACTTGAAACGCAGCAATTACTTGCTGGTCGGGAACATTGGGGATTAAGGCCTTCTTATTGCAGAAACGCTCGATAAAGTCGGTGAGGGTCTCGTCGGGCTTCTCCTTCGACTGTTGAGATCGAAGTAATTCCCTGGCTTCTCACAAGTCGCTTGGAAGTTCTCTACGAACTTTTTGGTGAGATCGCCCCAAGAAGAAATAGATTTCTCATGTAAGGATTGCAATCATAAGCGTCCAGCCTGCTCCATGCACATGAGGAGGTAGTTAGCTAGCACAAATGTATCTCCTCCTGCCGACCGGATAGCGGTGGTGTACATGCGCAGCCATTCGGCAGGAGGTGCTTTACCATCATACTTATCAATGGCCCCGAGCTTAAATCCCCTGGGGTATTTGTAAATGCGTAAATCCCTCATAAAAGCGTGAATCACAGGGTATTCATCGTCCTCCGGACCGGTCCGGACCGGCAAAGGGAACGTCGACGAGGGTAATGCCGGTAGTTACGATCCCTGTCATCATCGAAATAGTCGTAATAGCGATCATCTTGATACCTATCTCTTGAACCACCCCGACCATCATTATTCACCGGTTCTCGCATCCCGTGAGGGAGGCGGAGGTGGAGGTGGAGGCGCCGCTTGACGATGTTTGTTCGTTGGTTCCTCATGCCGCGATGGAGGTGGAGGCGGAGGTGCCGCTTGACGATCATTGTCGGTACGCCGGGGCTCAATGTCTCTGTCCCGGTTATCTCGCCCTCTTCGGTTTCGTTATCACGACGATCATCTCTTACGGGCCGCTCATCCCGATGAGCATGCCCGTTGCTATGTCCTCGGTGATCATTGCGCGGATGATTTCCACCGGGGGCGGCGCCGAGCGGCCGGTCCGCGCAGAGGTGAATTAGTCACGTGTGCTCGAGACGAGGCGGGGTCGCGTGGACGATCATCCACATGACCGGTGCGACGCCTCTCATTTTCCTCATGTCTCCGGCGTTCTTCCGCTCTCTCTCGCATGGCGATCAATGAGGACGTTACGAATGTCCCGGTTGCCATTAAGCGGTACACGCAAATCTTGGTCCGGAGCTCGTTCATGTGCATCCGCGATCGGGGTGTGTCGAGGCCCGAGCTTTCCGCCGGAGGAAGCTCCTTCGGACCGAGGTCTCGCCGGCCGCTCCGAGCGAGAACGCGAGCGGCTTGAAGATTCCGATCGGTCATGGACGAGTTGATTGGTTTGCGGAGCAGCCGCGTCTACTAAATTCATAGCGCGTCGCAACCCCGGTGTTGTATTAAAAACTTCTTCCGGTATTGTCTCGAGGATCTGTTTCACTCCCACAATATTGTGGACTGGCGACGTGAAGACCCAAGCGCCGTTTAATTCCACTTCCATGGAGCTTAAATCTAAAGCTCGCTCAAAGAGCGATGTCGCCTTCCACCACGACACCCACGTCGGCTGTTGTATCCTGGGGATGCTTCTTCCGTATCTCCAGATTGGTCCGGCAAAGGACCCTTGGCTGGAGGGGCGATCGCTGGAACGCTTCCTCCGGCCCGATCAGCAGTACTTGCGCGCGGGTTTGCAAGCGAAGGTCGTGGAGGTTGTTCATCTCCATCCGCTTCTTCTTCTTCACGGCGCCGACGATCCTCTTCTTCTCTCGCCATCCTTGCTGCTTCCTCAACAGCTTCCTCACGAGTAAGTTGGCGAATGACTGGTCCTGTCATGAACACTTGGAAGAAGGCTGGACGCTCTTCTTCGAAGTCATCAATGAACTCGCTAGAGCAGCTCATCTCTACAGAGTTGAGCTTCAATCCGAGATGCCGACGATCCGATTGTTCGCGCTAAAGCTGCGTCGGATTTGCCAAGTTCGAGCATGGGATGCCAAGCTGCGGCAGGTGATCGCGCTTCAAAAGCTGCGGCCCGACAACGAGTCGGATTCATCAAAAGCAATTTCCCGGCCGAATCAGCTTCAAAGTGAAGGGACCCGAAGCGGATCTTGAAGCCGGGCTCGAAGTCGACGACAAACGAAGAGGCCATCGAACTCACTCGGAAACTCGCTGGGACCCCTACCGGCGCGCCAAATGTCGAGTCTTAAACTCGGCAATAATACTACCCGGTCCCTTACGAGCGTGGAATTCGATGGTGCAACACACGAACACACAGGAAAACGCGATTTTAGACAGGTTCGGGCCCCTCGGATCGAGAGTAATACCCTACGTCCTATATGTTATGTATTGCCTTTAGCGATTTGCTAATTGCCGGATCTCAAAGAGTTTTCGGGGGTCCCCGCTCCGCCTTATATATCCGAGGGAGCTGGGGTTACATGCGGAGTCCTAATCGATTACATGAATTACATATATGGAGTTCTATTTCTAACTTTCTTTATTGATTCGGAGTCCTAATCGGACTACGAATTACTCAATAACTTGCTCCTCAAGTCATTGTATATCGGTCTTAATGTCCGCCTTGCTCCCATACCGGTATTCAGGATCTTCTGTTACCCCGGACCGGTCAAGGACCAGATCTGTTGCCTATCGTCACCATCTTTATATTCCTTAATTTGTCACCATATCGCTGCGTATCCATTCCTCCATTATCTCGTATACCCATAAGGCAAGTATACGACACCAAGGAATGTACCAAGAAAATAGTCACATATATTTTCTCAATGTGCATTATATCAAGATGATGACTTAGCTTTAAACTGGACCAATACGGTAAATCAAACAAGCATGACCTTCGTTTCCAGCATTGACCCTCCAATTCCCTCTTTCGCTTTTTGCTTTGAGGATGCTTGTCCGGTCTAACATCCTTAACCCTCTCCAATTGTTCCATCAACTCAAGTGTGCTAAATTCCTCTCGGCTTGTCACGTTTTTCAATATGACCATCAAAACATTTCATTTTCCTCCATGTATGCCCCATCCGAAGGAAACGCCGATGACCAATATAACACATTTTATTCCTTATTCTTCTAGAACAAGGGTTCTTGTCGCAATGCACACAACCATAGTAGCCTTTTGTGACTCTCCCCGACAATACACTCAGTGCTGGATAATCATGAATGCACCATATGACTGCAGCATGTAGATCAAACAATTTATCACTAAATGCATCATAAGTCGGGACACCTTTCCAAAGTTGTAGCAACTCTTCAATTAGTGGCTCTAAAAAGACATCAAAATCCTTTGCAGGGCATTGATTGGGACCAGGGATGAGTAGGGCCATCATAAAATTAGATTGATCCATACAATCCCATGGAGCAAAGTTGTAAGGCATCACGAATACCGGCCACATGCTGTACGAGGAGCTCTTGTTTCCATTTGGATTAAAACCATCTGTGGCAAGGCCAAGTCTAATGTTCCTAGGATCTGCTGCAAACCAACGATAATTTCTATCAAAATCTTTCCATGCTTCACCATCACCTGGATGGCTTAACTCATTCTCAACTGGTTTCCTTTTCCTCTCGTGCCATTGCGCCCCTCTGCTGTTGTTTTGGAGCTAAAAGTTGTCTTAAGCCTGGGAATCAATGCAAAGTGTCGCAATACCTTTTGTGGAATCTTCTTCTTTGCATTTGGATCTTTCCATCTTGATGCTTCACATATTGGGCACTGATCAAGCTTTTTATATACTTTTCTAAACAAAACACAATTATTCGGACACACATGAATTGAATCATATCCGAGTCCCAATGCACGAATAACTTTCTTTGCTTCATTATAAGATTCTGGAATGCAACATTTGAGGAATGCAGATGACAATAGCTTCAACATTGCTGTGGATGCGACATTGCCAATTCGATAAAACGACTTTACATGAAGTAGCTTCACTACGAAAGAAAATCTTGTGAAAGGTGCATCAGGATACATTTCCTTCTTCATCTCTTCTAATACAGCTGCAAAAATAGATTTCTCTCCATTTTTTTGTTCCATTGTGCACAACTCCTCTACCATCTCGTGAATTCTATCATCAGGGTCATCATCATCCTTATTCATATTAACATTGTCATTCAAACCAATATGCTCATTCAGATCATGTCCATCAATTTATCATCCAGTGGTTCTCCATGATGTATCCATTGAGTGTATGTACTAGCCATATGATTCAAATATAAGTGATCCTCCACAATTCCTTTAGGGTGACTAAACCGATTCAAACACGTACGACAAGGACATAATATCTGTTCATTGTCACCGAATCTTTGTGAAACAAAGCTCATAAGCTCGTGAACCCCGTCCTGATGCGGCTTGCTAAATAGGCTAGAATTGATCCAACTTCTTTTGGCCATCTGCACAAAATGAAAACAAGACATAATTGTTTAATAAGTGCTTTCAAAAGGTGATTTCAAAATCACTGAAAAGCACCATGTTGTAGTTCCTGACTCTGTTTTGGGCAGCCAAATAATGACAAAACCTTTTATAATGCAATTATTTTTCAATTTCCTATCTCCCACAAATTAATTTAGTAATACAACATGAACTCTTGCACTGTCGACAGAACTACTAGCTAGCATGTGAATTCTTGCACCAAATAAATACAAAGTTCATGATCAATTTCAATAAGCAAGATGAAGCATATCGAAGCAGTCTGACAATCCTATTTGCTTGCAGAAAAAAATGGTGCTTAAGATCAATATCATCGATATTCCTCCATACCTTGCTTGCAGGCTGCACACCTTCGATAGGAAACAACGGCGGCGGCGTGTGGCAACGGGGAGGAGGTAGATTGGCGACTGCCGTGTAGTGACTGCAATGACGATGGAGGGTTGCAACTGGTGGTGGAGAAGCCTGGACAGCAAAGCCTGCTAAGCCGAGCCTCGATGTCGACGGGGAAGCCCGGTGAATTGGAGCAGCCGCGTTGACAGATATGAAAAAAACTCGACCTGCCGGGGATAGAAGCCACCCCGACGGCATTCATTAAGGAGAAGAGCCTTCTCACGCAGGCCGAGAAAACCCCGAATTCCCTCCCCATCCATACACAGGGACTCAGCTGGCCGTGTGAGCTGTGGCGCGAGTCTTTACCTATGCTTTGGCCTGGGGAGAGCGAGGGATTTTTTCCCTAGACACTGCAGCAAATGGCACCCATTTACTACAGTGCCTAGGGGTGCCTCCGCAGGGAATCGAACCCGGAGCGAGCGCGCAGCGCTCTACGGCGCGCAGCTGCTGGCCACTCGGCCGCTCCCGCTTTGGATGTGCTTGCTCTGCCGCCCCCACAAAGCCTCGCACGCCTCGATGCGGAGAAGGGAATGCAGCTGGCTCAAATTCTTACTAGGCCCTAGCATGCCAGTTAGGGTGCTGCGATGAGACCTCGCCAGCGAATACGCGGAGATGGCATACGTCGGGTGAAGACGGAGAACAAATCTGAATCTCAGTC
This sequence comes from Chloris gayana, assembly GCA_031894775.1. Taxonomy (NCBI): domain Eukaryota; kingdom Viridiplantae; phylum Streptophyta; class Magnoliopsida; order Poales; family Poaceae; genus Chloris; species Chloris gayana. The sequence goes on from JAUNZO010001356.1 coordinate 892,751, forward strand.
AAGTCTGGTTCGTAATTTGTCCCAGCACAAATGAAACGAAGCGTTATTAGTACAATAAGGCAAATATCTAACCTTAAATCACTAAGGCGCGCGTGGTGCAGTGGTTGTTTATCTCTCTGGAAACGTTTGGGTTGGTGGTTCGATTCCTGAAGTCAGCAAATTTTTTTTTCTTTTTTCGTTGGAAACCAGCAGGAGCAAGCAAATTTTATTTTCCTTTTTTCGTTAGAAACCAGCAGGCTGGTTCGATCCAGGTCTCGGTTTGCAATTTGTTTTTCTTTTATTTTGAGCTAATTCCCTTTTCCTTTGGTTCGATTCTTGAAATTAATTTATTTTTCTTTTGAACTAATATATATTATATAACAATATTAATAGAATGTTGTGTTTTTTATTTTCTTATATCAAAGAAGACTTTTAGTGAAGAATTTCAAAATCTATGACAATTTAAAATTGTCATAAAATTGTGACGCTCCCATTTTACCTCAATGACAAAGGTCTTTCGTCACAATACATCATTGTTTTAGTTTTGTGACGATTTCGAATTGGTTTTCATGACACATAACTAAAATTCGTCACTAAACAAAATCGATCGTCACAAACCAATGCATTCTATGACGTTTTGATAGTTGTCATACTAAAATCGTCACAGAATGTCAGGTTTCTTGTAGTGTACCCCGTTAATGGAGCGCTCGCGATTGGAGCGCCAGCTACTGGAGTCCAGGCTGCTAATGCGTCGGACAATTCGCCTTCGTATAACTGCCGCGGGAATCACGCTAGAAAGTCGTGGTTGTTCAAGCAGGATCCTTAATATGGATGCATTGGAAGTTGTGTTAAAAGGTGAACGAGTCTTCACGTCACCGCTCCACAACATTGTGGGGTTAAACAAATCCTAGAGACAATCTCGGAGGAAGTGATGAATCAAACAGCTGGACTATGGCGTGCTTTGAATCTAGTCAATGCAGCTGCTTTGTAGACCAATGAGCTTGAACAAGGAGAATCTTCCAATCGATCGCGACCGGGATGGTATGCCATGGCCCGGTCCGAAGGAGCTTCCTCCGGTGGGAGAGCCGGAAACAGGTTGACTCTAATTGCTGACTCACATGATCGAGCACCTGATCAAGACTTGTGGGGCATGATCAACGGGAACCGTGATGCTAGTAACATTTTGATAGATCGTCATGCAGAGCGGATCGAAGACCAGCGCGAGCGCGAAGAAGATGAACGCCGCCGGAACAATCATGTTCATGTGACATCCCATGTCACGATTAGGACTAAGAACGTAATTAAAACCCTAATGACTTCACTAATGGAGCACTAATGCTAATCACCAAAAAGAGAAAAACAAGAAAAAGAAAATAAGAAAGACAAAAGAAAATAGAAGAAAAAGGAAAAATCTAGTTAAACCCTAACTCTAACCAAACCCCTAAGGAAAATGCAAAAAATTATAAAAGGACCACCCACATATTTTTGCACCACTGCATTGCTCATGTAAAAAGGTGAATTTAAAGCATTTTTACAAAATTTTCGAACAAATTTTTGAATGCCCAAAAAATTCAAATTGAAACCTGAAACACTTCTGTTTATGAATTTTGTATGAATTTCTGGAAGCAAGATTAGAACTTCAAACTAAAAGATGAAAATTAAAGCACATCATTCTGGAGCTCCCCATATTTTTATTTTTATTTTTGGAGCACGAGAACTACGAATTTGCCCTAGTGGTAATCTCGTAAATAGACCCGAATTTCATTTGAATTTGAAAAATTCATATCTTGCGTTTGAAAGATCCAAAAATTACAAACTAAAATGTTTTGGAAACTAAAAAACCTGTAATTTCATAAAAGTAACATGAGCTGGCCAGATTTGGACGTTTTCATATTTTTACAAAAATGACAAAAGTCAATCCCTGAAAAATTAACTAAGTCATAACTTTAAAACTGTAGATCAAAAAATGATGCCAGGCCAAAACCTTCACATAAGCATCCTTGAATTATTGGCACTGGAAGATCTGCATTTCATTGCATATTTGTCAAGTTATTGCATTTCTTGCATTCTCTATATTTAATTGTTAATTAAAGCTGTATAAATTATTTTTGCATGAAACTTGGTAATTAATTTCCTCCCAGTACCTTGCATGTGTAGAAAATCCCATGTTAATTTTTGAGCATGTTAAATAATTATTCTTGCTAACCCCAGATTAATCTCATAAAAGGTTAATTTCAGCACATGTATAAATGGTTGTATGCATTTAAAAGTTATATCTTTGCATGTTCATGTAAACTTCACGTACCACGATGTCATTTAGCACTTCATGGCAGGAATTGTAAAAAGGTTTCATGTATTTCGTGCATGTAATAATTTTGGAATCAAATTCTTGTTTAAAGTGCAATCGTCATCGCATGTGATGATAAACACATAAGCCTAAATTTCATCATTTTGCATTTAAACTTTGCTAATCCTTAGTTTATGAACCTACATGAAACACAACACTCATGTCCATGTCTTAAGTCTTCGCTCATGTATTATTAGGGTTATGCTTGTTCATGTAATTAATTTCCATAAAGAGAACAAGTGTTAGGTTCATGCTTACTAGGGTTTAATTAAACAAAGCTTTTGATTAACATATTCATATGCACCCTTACAAAAACAGCACACACGCATTACTCTCATCATCGGCCTTGTGTTCATATTATTTATGCAATTGCATTTCATCTTCTAGGTGACGATGCCGAATTGAACCCGCCGGAAGAGACGATTGCAACACTCAACGCTTGTGAGGCTAGTGCTAACTTCGATCACTCTCAAGGCAAGCCTCGGGGCATTCCTATTATTTTGAAATGTCTTTCTTTATCACTCTATTAAGGATGATGAATGTGCATTTTAGTTTTAGGCGTTGATTGGAAATCCACGTGCATAAAATTCCTATATGCCCTATGTCGCTTATGTGTCATATCCTCGTTAGAAATGCTATGCTATGTTTATGGAGTCAACGATAGATTGGGGATCTCACTTATGGCTCATGTTTAAATGTGAACATGATGAATTGGTTAAAATTGAGAACACCCCATTGTGGCTCCGTGACAAGTTTGAGTTGTGTACCACTTGTATACCTTTCTTATGGGGATTGGTAAACCTATGTAGCTTGTAAATTGTAAAGTGAGCCGGACATCTCACCGACCCGGAGGTGATGTGTATGGCACGGTGGTTGCACGGGTTGAGGACCGTTGGAGAGTACACGGGTTAAGCCTTGGGCGCGTTGTTGAACGATCGCAAGGGGGACGTGTACTCGGGGTCGGTGGCCCCCTGTTTTGCTTTATGATTAACTCGCGAACGGTGGCCATACGTGTTCTTAAATGATGCGTATGTCGTGCATTTGGGTCTTTTCCTGCAGGATTAATAATTCGATAATTTTCACCGTCTCCTCTCGGTTAATGAGTACCACTTGATTCGAGTAGTTTACCATGTGTAGTAATGAAAAGAGGATGAATAGCTCGCTGTTTTATATGGATATAAATTTGTATTGCAAAATCTTGTATTGCTAGCATGCTCACTAAAGTTTCTTTTATGCAATAACCCTATTAATTTGGCTAAGTCATAAAATTGCCAACCTAATTAGCAAAGGTGCTATTTATGCAAAATGCCAAGTTAAACCGGTCAAGCCCCATGCATCTAGGAGTCGGTCTTAGATGGCCAATTTGACGGATAAGACTCGCGGAGTATGCTAGATACTCAGGCTTTTCCACTACATGTTTATTTACAGGTTTCCCGCAAGCCGGGTTTTGCGATTGTTTTGGTAAGGTTGTGTGGGATGGAGAAGAGCCCAAAGAGTGGACCATTGAATGGGTCCCTTGCTCTCCGACCCATGATGAGTGAGCCATGGCCTAGGTCGGCATGGTTCATTTAAGTTATCTATGTGTCGTCGAGTCGTGTATTTCACTTTCGCACTTTATTTCGAAGAAAGATCATGGCTATGTAATTTAAAATTTAAACCTAATGTATCTTCTATTTCAAACTTTATGTTGTAATCAAGACTTAATTATGTAACCTTGCAAATTGTGTATGTTTGTTAATGTGATGCTATGTATGGTTGCTTCGTCAATCATCTCCCAAGGCGATCCGTACCACACTTAACTATCTTTCGGGATAGGGGTGTGACACGTGGTATCGAGCCGACTTGGGATTTGCGTCACGCTAACACTCATTCTAAAAATGTTAAACCCGTTTTTGTGTCACGGTGAGGTACGAGTCTAGATAGAAAGGCCAATATAAGGACTATATAGAATGGTGGCAAAACTAACCCCGTGTTATGATTGTGTACATATTTTGCAACTACGGCTTGAGCAAAGGTATGCAATTGTGTGTGGTCAATTTTCGCATAATATTATTGGTGTGACTCGAATACACTCTTATTCGAGAGGTCCCCATGTGAGGCGAGGTGACATGGATTTATTTTTGGCTTGTTTCTTTTGAATTTGATGTAATGTTTCTGGAATCCATCTCTTGCAGGTACATAATAACGTTTTAGTTCGTGTAGTATCGTGTGAGAGGTGTGTGTGCCACCGATGCGCTTGTCTGATATTCGTATCGGCGGGCGCGGTCTTTTAATTTTGTGAGGACGTTCGAAACGACATATTGAACATCCATCATCCTTGCATATCATGTCATCATATCAAGCATATGCATGTGAACTTATCTAAATGCAACAATCACAAAAATTTGATCACCTAGCTTAATTCTCACAAAAGGTTGAAAACGAAAACACTAAAACGTGGCAGATTTCGTAACTTTCGCAAAAATGAGCATAACTTTCTCAATACTTGTCCAAATAAGGCAAATAAGGACTTTCTGGAAAGCTTGTGTTATGCACTACAACAATCGTCTAGTCTCAGGTCTTGCAGAAATCTGGAACGTAGCGAGAATTGCCCATTACAGAGAGCTATTCTGGAATTCTAGAATGTGCTCCGGTTCTGTCCCTGTCGTAGATCGCTCATAACTTTCAAACGACATGTCGGATGGAGCTGTTCTAGGATGCGTTGGAAAGCTTAAGAAATTGTATAAAACTTTCGTAAAAAATAAAAATTTAATTCTGTCCAGAAATAGGAGTAATGATCGAGTTTCCGTAACAGGTCGCATCTGTCCAGAAAGCTGAACCGTGTTAGGTCGTGTGCGAAAAGTTTTGTTGCTTCTTTTTGCTAAGCTTGTGCCATTCCATCATTCATGCTTTACTTATTTAGCATTTTTGTTGTTGGATATTGAGCTTTGATTTGTGTTTCAAAATTCTCCGACAGATGGCCCCCGGCAAGCTCATGTTGGATCGTGAGAACCTCGCGAGACGGGTCCACGAGTTGGAGCAGGAGCGTGCTGCCCTGCAGGCCACCCTCACCACCCGCGACGCCGAGCTCGCTGCCCGCGCCGTCGAGCTTGCTGCCCACACTGCCGAGCTCACCGAGCGCACTACCGAGGTGGACACCCTCCGTACGCAGCCCGAGTATAGCGAGACGGAGCGTTGGAGTTTCTTCGAGCAGCTCCACGACGCCAACCTTGCCCTTGAGGGCAATGGAGCCACCGCTCTGCAGGCCACGCTCAATGAGCGTGAGGCCCAGCTCACCGTCGCGAATGAGGAGAACTACTTCCTCTCCGGTCAGGTGGACGCCCTTCTTGAGGAGAAGGATGAGTTGGAGGTTACTCTTCTTGAGACTCGGGGCGCTAGGGATGCTTTGAAGGGAGACCTCCAGCACGCCTAGGATACAATCGCGCATAACAACGCCACCCTAGAGCATCTCCAAGCCGTCAACGACGCCCTGCACGCCATCCTTAATGGCGGACCTCCCGAGCCACTTGAGATCATCCCACTCGAGGATGACGTGGAGATGAGTGATGGCGAGGATGCTTCCGATGTCGAGGACGGAGCACCACCCTCTCCCATGAGGGGTGACGCCGACTACTACGGCGATGACGACGTGTAGTTGTCACGACCGGTAGTCGTAGCTCTATGTGTTGTAGGATTTGTAATCTCATGAGGCATGAAACCGTGTTTGGAAAACGATCCGTGTGTGGTTAATTAAGCTCTCCGAGATTTATATTGTTTATGGGTCACATGTGATGTAACCTAAGACCGTGTTGTATCGGATTGGTGGTTCCCGTGTATCAAAAATTTCTATCATGTTGCTAGCTATGTTGGAATCTATGGAATATGTGTGTTGCCAATGCATTATGCTTATTTCATCAATATTTTCTTCGTACATGCAATCTGAAATTTTTGGTCCCTTATATCCAATGTTATGTTTTCTTGCTATTTTAGCTCTTGGTCTAATGAGCTAACATGAGAAAATTTTTCATATGTGACAGATGGTGAATACCCGTCGTGGCGAAGCTTCCGGCAGTGGTCATGGTGGGAGGGAAGAGCAACTCCCTAACCCTCCACCTCTCACGTCGTTGGAACAACTCGTGTCCAACCAAAACGAGATGTTCCGCTTGTTCTTTGCAAGTCAAACCAATCAAGGACAAGGCCAAGGACCACCACCCCAAGGGCCCAGGAATTCCACCTATGCCGACATTTGGGCGACTCAACCGCCGAAGTTTGGTGAAGCTGCTACCGATCCTTTGGAGGCGGATCATTTCCTCCGCATCATTGAGTCGAAGTTTGCTCTCCTCCATTGCACATCGGAGCAAAAGGTTCTCTTTGCGGCTCAACAACTTCGTGGCTCCGCTAGTGCATGGTGGGCAAGTTTCACCGCCGCCCTTTCCGCTGGTACTCAAGTGAATTGGCCGGACTTTTGCGCCGCGTTTCGCGCGCATCACATTCCCGCCGGTCTCATGAAGCGCAAGTTGCAAGAGTTCCTTAATTTGAAGCAAGGTACCGGAACCGTGCAAGAGTATGCACGGAAGTTCAACTACTTGGCTCAATATGCATCCTATCATGCCAACACGGATGACAAGAAAAAGGATTGCTTTTGTTCGGGCGAAGCCCGAAGTTGCAAGATCGCTTGGCTCAAGTCACTACCGGCACGTTCAATGATTTGATGAGTGCCGCAATTGCGCAAGAAGATGCTATCTGTGCTCACCAAGAGGACAAGAAGAGGAAGCGTGCCGTAGGAAATCCATCCGGCTCCGCTCCGCCCAAGTACAAGTCAGCTATCACTTCCCCGTCCGGACAGAAGTTTCGGGCCGCATTGCCGTCGACGAGGGATCACGCCAATTTGTGCCGCAGCAACACCACCACTCTCACGGTGGAAATCCGCAGCACAACGTTTCTTTCCGCCCTCCGCAGCAGCAATATCAAGGTGCTAGGCCTAGTCCTCAAGGTCCGTGCTTTAATTGTGGACGTCCGGGTCATTTTGCACAGGATTGCCGTGTTCCGACACGTAACCGGGGCAACAACACCAACAACAACAACAACAATGGTTCCGGAAGTTGCAACAACAATCAAAACCGTAATGGAAATAATGGGAATGGGAACCGCAACCAGTCTTCCACTTCGAATGCTAAGAATGGCCGAGTCAACTACACCACGGCCGAAGAGATTCAAGCGGGAGAACCGGTGCTCTCGGGTATGTTTTCGGTCAACAACCACTCCACTTTGGTTCTTTTTGATTCCGGTGCAACTCAAGATTTCATTAGTCAAGCATGTGCAAAAACCCTACAACTCACTCCTACCGTTTTGGATATTCCCTATATCATCACGTCACCCGGTGGAAAAATAAAAACAAACCTAGAGTTGAGGCGAGTACCACTAAACCTAGAGAGAAAAATATATCCCTCCTCTCTTATAATTTTAAGTGGGCAAGGAATAGACATAATCCTAGGTATGAGATGGATGAAACTCCATAAAGCCGTTTTGCACGTGGATTCCCGAGAAGTTCACCTAAACTCAACACTCCATGGTTCATCTATTCTCCGATTACCCCATCCAAAATTCTCCACCTCAAATATCTACCATCTTGAGGGAAAAAGGATTGAGGATATTCCCGTGGTATGTGAGTTTCCCGATGTGTTTCCGGATGACTTACCGGGCATGCCACCCGATCGGGATGTTGAGTTTAAAATTGAGCTCCAACCCGGTACGACACCAATTTCCCGTAGGCCGTACAAAATGGCTCCCAATGAGCTAGCAATCTTGAAGGAGCAATTGGGCGAGCTTATGGACAAAGGGTATATTCGCCCTAGTTCGTCTCCGTGGGGATGTCCCGCTCTCTTTGTGAAGAAGAAAGACAAGACGCTACGTCTATGTGTGGATTACCGCCCTCTCAATGCGGTAACTATCAAGAATAAATACCCACTCCCTCGGATTGACATTCTCTTTGATCAATTAGTTGGTGCTAAGGTCTTCTCTAAGATTGATCTCCGATCCGGTTACCACCAAATCAAGATCCGAGCCGAAGATATTCCAAAACCGCATTTTCTACACGGTATGGTCTCTTCGAGTATCTCGTCATGTCTTTTTGGGCTCACAAATGCCCCGGCTCATTTTATGTACTTGATGAATTCGGTCTTCATGCCCGAGTTGGATAAGTTTGTCATGATTTTTATTGACGACATTCTTATTTATTCGAAGTCCGAAGGAGAGCATGCCGAACATCTTCGCATTGTTCTCCAACGGCTTCGCGATCATCAATTGTATGCCAAGTTTAGCAAATGTGAATTTTGGTTGAAGCAAGTTCCGTTCTTGGGTCATATCATTTCCGCGGAAGGTGTTGCCGTCGATCCAAGTAAAGTTGAAGAAGTGCTTACTTGGAAATCCCCAAGATTGGTGAGACAAATTCGAAGTTTTCTCGGTCTTGCCGGTTATTATCTGAAATTCATTCCCAATTTTTCAAGCATAGCCAAGCCAATGACAAAATTGTTGGAGAAAGATGCTAAGTTTAAATGGAGCCGCGAATGTGAGGAAGCCTTCCAAACTCTCAAGAAGCATTTGACATCCGCTCCGGTGTTAGCACAAGCCGACATCACCAAGCCGTTCGACGTGTATTGTGATGCGTCCAAGCACCGGCCTAGGGTGTGTGCTAATGCAAGAAGGTCGTGTCATTGCTTATGCTTCTCGTCAACTTCGCAAACACGAACAACACTACCCCACCCATGATTTGGAACTAGCCTCGGTTGTCCTTGCTTTAAAAACTTGGAGGCATTACCTACTTGGAAATCTTGTCAATCTTTACACCGATCATAAGAGTCTCAAGTATATCTTTACCCAACAAGAGTTGAATATGAGGCAACGTCGATGGTTGGAATTCATCAAGGATTATGAGTTGGAAATCCATTATCACCCGGGTAAAGCTAATGTGGTTGCCGACGCTTTGAGTCACAAGGATCAATGCAATCATATTACCGGTTGTTCTATGGAAAATTCGGAAATTTCCGATTCTAGTGAATCAAGCTTTCGCGTTATCCCCTATGGCTCGTTGTACAACCTAGAACTTATTCCTACCCTTCGTGAGGAAATTATTGAGGCACAAAAGAAGGATGAAGGAATGGAATTTATTCGGCAAAAGATAGAGAAGGATGAGGCTACATGTTTCCGACAAGATGTCGATGGTGTATTATGGTTCAACCAACGTCTCGTTGTTCCGAAGGATATGGAATTACGGAAAAAGATCATGGATGAGGCACACTTCTCCAAATATTCCATACACCCCGGTAGCAACAAAATGTATCGCGGCCTAAGAGAAAAATTTTGGTGGACACGCATGAAGCGTGAAATTGCACGGTATGTGGCCGAGTGTGACACTTGTCAACGAGTGAAAGCCGACCACTTGAGAAAAGCCGGATTGTTAAACCCATTGAAAATACCCGTTTGGAAGTGGGAGGACATTGCTATGGATTTTATCGTTGGATTGCCTCTCACATCAAAGAAGCATGATTCAATTTGGGTCATTGTGGATAGATTAACTAAGTCCGCACATTTCATTATTCCCGTCCATACCACCTACAATACCAAGAAGTATGCCGAGCTATACATCTCAAGAGTGTTATGTTTGCATGGAGTATCCAAAACCATTGTTTCCGATTGAGGTCCGTAATTTGTATCTCGCTTTTGGGAGCAATTGCATTCTTGTCTTGGTACCACCCTCATTAGAAGCTCCGCATATCACCCTCAAACGGATAGACAAACCGAAAGATTGAATCAATATTTGGAGGACATCTTGAGAACATGTGCTATGGAAAATAGAGGGAATTGGAATGATTGTCTTCCATTTGCCGAATTCTCGTACAACAATAGCTATCAAGAGAGTTCGGGAATGTCACGTTTGAAGCGTTGTATGGTCACTCTTGTCGTACACCCTTAAATTGGTCGGAAGCGGGAGAAAGAACCAATTTTGACCCCGATCTTGTCACTCAAGCCGAGGAAAAGGTTTGACAAATCCAAGCCAACATGAAAGCCACACAATCTCGGCAAGTGAGTTACGCCAACAAGAGGAGACGCCCATTGGAATTTGAGAAAGGAGATCCTGTCTATCTTCGTGTCTCTCCGAATAAGGGCGTATCTCGGTTTAGAATTAAGGGAAAGTTAGCACCCCGCTATATCGAACCCTATCCGATTGTGGAAAAGCATAGCGTGGTTGCTTACCGATTGCAACTACCGGAAAGTCTTGCTCGTGTGCACAATGTGTTCCATGTCTCTCAACTCAAGAAATGTTTGAAGCCTCCGATAGATGTGGTCATTTCCGACACCGATCAACTAGAAGAAGATCTCTCCTACCCCGAATACCCCGTCCGGATTATTGATCAAAGTGACCGAGTAACTCGCAATCGCACCATCACCTTCTATAAAGTGCAATGGAGTAATCACACCGAAGAAGAAGCAACATGGGAACAAGAGGATTTTCTAGAGAAGAATTTTCCCGAGTTCCTCGCGTCACACAAATCGGTAAATTTTTCGCACTCCCTCTTCTTAATTCGTAGCGATTCTCGGGACGAGAATTTCTTTAAGGGGGAGGGCTGTGACATCCCATGTCACGATTAGGGCTAAGCATGTAATTAAAACCCCAATGACATCACTAATGGAGCACTAATGCTAATCACCCAAAAGAGAAAAACAAGAAAAAGAAAATAAGAAAGACAAAAGAAAATAGAAGAAAAAGGAAAAATCTAGTTAAACCCTAACCCTAACCCAATCCCTAAGGAAAATGCAAAAAATGATAAAAGGACCACCCACATATTTTTGCACCACTGCATTGTTCATGTAAAATGGTGAATTTAGAGCAATTTTACAAAATTTGCGAACAAAGTTTTGAATGCCCAAAAAATTCAAATTCAAACCTGAAACACTTCTGTTTATGAATTTTGTATAAATTTTTGGAAGCAAGATTAGAACTTCAAACTAAAAGATGAAAATTAAAGCACGTCATGCTGGAGCTAAGAATTTTGTCCAAATCTTCAAACAGCAGATTCAAATTTTGAATTCGGAGCTCGAGCTATAGGGACCGGTGGACAATGGCGGCTGTGCCCGCCGGTCCGCTGCCCCGCGCCCGCTCCAGCGCGTGTCACCACCCGGTCCCGTCGCCACGCAAGCCCGGCCCACCTCCCAACCATCCCTGTACCCGCCGGCCAATAGAAACGGCCGGGAGTAATGGCGCCCTGCCCATGCCGCCGCCCGTTCTGCCGCCGTCCCCTTGGAAAAACGCCGCACGGGGGCCAAGGCCGCATCCCGAACCCCCTCAATCATTGCCCTGCTCCTCATCGCACCGCCAGCTCCCGCCCACTTCCCCTGCAGACCGCGCGTGACCGGAAATTTGAGCCGCCATCCGCCATGGCCGCCACGAGCTTCCCCCGTCGCGCGCCGCCTAGGAAGGTAGGTTCCCCTCCCGTCTCGCGTCGGACCGTGCGCAAGAGGTGCCGCCACCTTCCCTCTAACTCCCCTGCCATGTCACGCAGCACATCGCCGGAATTTTGGGGAGAGATTCCCGTTGTCGCCGCCGGTCCGCCACCTCGCCGTCGCAACCCCTCCCCGGCCTTCCTCCGCACCGTCCAACACCGCGCCGCCGCTCTACACGCTCAGGTGATTCTCCCCGGCCAAATCCCGCCCCCTCTCTCCCTCTATGCTGCACGGGCGAGCTCGCCGGAGTTCCGTGAGCTCCGCCGCTCGCCGCGCCGCCTCTCCGGCCGCCGTTGAGCTCCGCCACCCCCACCAACGTGCTCCCGCGCCGCGCACACCATTTTCCCCAAAGCCCAGAGCTCGAGCTGCCTCGTAGCGTCGTCATGTGTAACCTCGTCGGCGCCGGCCACCGTCCGCCGGAGCCCGCGCCGCCCCCTTTTAAATTTGCCCTAGTGGTAATCTCGTAAATAGACCCGAATTTCATTTGAATTTGAAAAATTCATATCTTGCGTTTGAAAGATCCAAAAATTACAAACTAAAATGTTTTGGAAACTAAAAAACCTGTAATTTCATAAAAGTAACATGAGCTGGCCAGATTTGGACGTTTTCATATTTTTACAAAAATGACAAAAGTCAATCCCTGAAAAATTAACTAAGTCATAACTTTAAAACTGTAGATCCAAAAATGATGCCACTTGGCCAAAACCTTCACATAAGCATCCTTGAATTATTGGCACTGGAAGATCTGCATTTCATTGCATATTTGTCAAGTTATTGCATTTCTTGCATTCTCTGTATTTAATTGTTAATTAAAGTTGTATAAATTATTTTTGCAAGAAACTTGGTAATTAATTTCCTCCCAGTACCTTGCATGTGTAGAAAATCCCATGTTAATTTCTGAGCATGTTAAATAATTATTCTTGCTAACCCTAGATTAATCTCATAAAAGGTTAATTTCAGCACATGTATAAATGGTTGTATGCATTTAAAAGTTATATCTTTGCATGTTCATGTAAACTTCACGTACCATGATGTCATTTAGCACTTCATGGCAGGAATTGAAAAAAGGTTTCATGTATTTCGTGCATGTAATAATTTTGGAATCGAATTCTTGTTTTAAAGTGCAATTGTCATCGCATGTGATGATAAACACTTAAGCCTAAATTTCATCATTTTGCATTTAAACTTTGCTAATCCTTAGTTTCTGATCCTACATGAAACACAGCACTCATGTCCATGTCTTAAGTCTTTGCTCATGTATTATTAGGGTTATGCTTGTTCATGTAATTAATTTCCTTAAAGAGATCAAGTGTTAGGTTCATGCTTACTAGGGTTTAATTAAACAAAGCTTTTGATTAACATATTCATATGCACCCTTACAAAAACAGCACACATGCATTACTCTCATCATCGGCCTTGTGTTCATATTATTTATGCAATTGCATTTCATCTTCTAGGTGACGACGCCGAATTGAACCCGCCGGAAGAGACGATTGCAACACTTAACGCTTGTGAGACTAGTGCTAACTTCGATCACTCTCAAGGCAAGCCCCGGTGCATTCCTATTATTTTTAAATGTCTTTCTTTATCACTCTATTAAGGATGATGAATGTGCATTTAAGTTTTAGGCGTTGATTGGAAATCCACGTGCATAAAATTCCTATATGTCCTATGTCACTTATGTGTCATATCCTCGTTAGAAATGCTATGCTATGTTTATGGAGTCAACGATAGATCGGGGATCTCACTTATGGCTCATGATTAAATGTTAACATGATGAATTGGTTAAAATTGAGAACACCCCATTGTGGCTCCGCGACAAGTTTGAGTTGTGTACCACTTGCATACCTTTCTTATGGGGATTGGTAAACCTATGTAGCTTGTAAATTGTAAAGTGAGCCGGATATCTCACCGACCCGCAGGTGATGTGTATGGCACGGTGGTTGCACGGGTTGAGGACCGTTGGAGAGTACACGGGTTAAGCCTTGGGCGCGTTGTTGAACGGTCGCAAGGGGACGTGTACTCGGGGTCGGTGGCCCCGTGTTTTGCTTTATGATGAACTCGCGAATGGTGGCCGTACGTGTTCTTAAATGATGCGTATGTCGTGCATTTGGGTCTTTTCCTGCAGGATTAACAATTCGATAATTATCGCCGTCTCCTCTCGGTTAATGAGTACCACTTGATTCGAGTAGTTTACGATGTGTAGTAATGAAAAGAGGATGAATAGCTCGCTGTTTTATATGGATATAAATTTGTATTGCAAAATCTTGTATTGCTAGCATGCTCACTAAAGTTTCTTTTATGCAATAACCCTATTAATTTGGCTAAGTCATAAAATTGCCAACCTAATTAGCAAAGGTGGTATTTATGCAAAATGCCAAGTTAAACCGGTCAAGCCCCATGCATCTAGGAGTCGGTCTTAGATGGCCAATTTGACGGGCAAGACTTGCGGAGTATGCTAGATACTCGGGCTTTGCCACTACATGTTTATTTACAGTGTTTCCCGCAAGCCGGGTTTTGCGATTGTTGTGGTAAGGTTGTGTGGGATGGAGAAGAGCCCAAAGAGTGGACCATTGAATGGGTCCATAGCTCTCCGACCCATGATGAGTGAGCCATGGCCTAGGCCGGCATGGTTCATTTAAGTTATCTATGTATCGTCGAGTCGTGTATTTCGCTTCCGCACTTTATTTCGAACAAAGATCATGGCTATGTAATTTAAAATTCGAACCTAATGTATCTTCTATTTTGAACTTTTTGTTGTAATCAAGAATTAATTATGTAACCTTACAAATCGTGTATGTTTGTTAATGTGATGCTATGTATGGTTGCTTCGTCAATCATCTCCCAAGGCGATCCGTACCACACTTAACTATCTTTCGGGAGAGGGGTGTGACAGTTCACCCTTGACCGGCAGCTCCAATGCCTCCGCCGCCTCCACCGGCATCGGTGACTGCTTCGGCTAATCCACCACCGGCAGCTCGAGCGTCGTAGCCTACGGGCAATCGGCAGGGACATAACAATCGCGGTTATGACAACCACACCAGTTGTTACTACAATGACCGATCAAGGAGAAATGACCGCTACTATCGACATGATGATCATCATTACGATCGCAACACACGTGATGGACGAAGGGACAGAGATCATCGGGGACGTGACTGCGATAATCACAACATACAGCTCGAGTAGGGCAACAAGGATGGGCAAGGTCCACTGCCGCCGCCGCCTCCACCTCCACCTCCTCCGCCCACTCGGGGAACAATGATTGTCAGCCCGATCCGAATCGGGGCAAGGAAATCATCACTATAGTGATGATTCATAAGATGACCACAATCGCAATTATCGACATTGTAGTCATCGATCACCGTCATCGGTCCGTACGAGCTTTGAGGACGATGAGTATTCCGGCATCCTAGCGTTTGCATGGGGTTTACGCATCTTTGAATATCCTACGAACTTCAAACCTGGGAATATTGAAAAGTATGGTAGCAAGACTCCTCCCGCAGAAGGGCGTCGCATGTATTCGATCGCTATCCGGTCCACAGGGGTGATACCTATGTTATTGCCAATTATCTCTCCATGTGCTTGGAGCAGGATGGTCGTTTATGGTTACATTCTCTCCCTAAAGAGTCCATTACGTCTTGGGGGATTTGACCAAAAATTTTGTCGAGAATTTTCAAGATACCTCCGAAAAACCAGGAAACTTCTTCGAGCTCAACGAGATTAGGCGAAGCCCGATGAGTCGCTCATGGATTACCTTAGAAGGTTCTACGCTAAGAAAGCCTTAATCCCCAGTGTTCCTGATCAGCAAGTGATTGCTGCATTCCAAGCCGGCGTCCGGAGCGAAAGCCTGGTTCACAAGATCGGTCGGTGCAACCGCAACCTTACATTGACGACGTCGAGTGCTCCAAGATAGGAGATGATTATGCTGGTGGCGAATCCAACGTGATGAATCTGCACGTGAATGGAGGGAAAGAGCCGAAGCAAGACCATGGCAACCAGTCAGGACCCAAGAACAACAAACGCAGGGCTGATAACTACGTCGCTGCAGTGGGTTAGTGTCATGACGGAGACCGCCCAGCTCCCCTAAAAGGGGTCCGAAGGAATGAGTTTCGTTTGAAGAACTGCTTGAGAGGCCCTGCGTGATTCGGGATGGAAATCATAAGGCCAAATAGTGCTTTATGCTAAAGCACTTTGCTTCATATGTATTGAAGGTGGCTCCATCAAGGCCACGAGATTACGGGGATGATAAGGGCAAGGACGAGAAGCGAGGATGATGACAAAGACAATGATGATGAAGGTTTTTAGGAACCGGTTAAGGAAGTGAACTTCATTTGTGGCGGTCCTGATGCTTATGAATCTAACACGCAAGCGAAGCTTGCAGTGAGAGAAATTAATGTCGTTGCACCTGGGACCCTTGAGTATTTGCGGTGGTCCGAAGTTCCCATTACTTACAACAAAGTTGATCACCCAAAAGCCCCGCCTAAATCCGTTCGGTATCCGCTCGTATTGGAACCGACTGTTCATAAGATCCGATATTGAAGAATACATTCATTGATGGAGGAAGTTGTTTGGACATCCTCTTCGCAAAGACTCTTCCAGAGCTGGGTCTCTCGGTTGAGGATTTGGAGCATAGCGTTTCGTCGTTTCATGGCATTGTGCCTGGCCAAAATAGTTATCTATTAGGGCAGATTACTCTGCCGATGATTTTTGGTACAAAGGAGAACTACAGGAAGGAATACACTATGTTCCGGGTAGCTGATATCGACTCTACATACCATGCCATACTTGGCGGACCGACGCTCACCAAGTTTATAGCGATTCTAAATTACCGTTATCTTATGTTCAAGATGCCGAGCCCAAGGGTACCCTGTCATTCCGGTCTGGTATCAAGACCGCTTATGCTTGTGAGGTTCACAACACCGAATTAGCGACTCAAGCTATTGTGGGAGTAGAACGTCAAGAGATCAAGCAGGCTGCTAAAGCTGTTGAGGTCCAAGCGTCGCTTGAAGAAGAATCACCGTCCAAGAAGCCTGCGAAGGAGAAGCTCAAGGAAGATGCGGTGACTTCCAAGACCATCCAGCTTGACGGCGCAGACCCCTCCAAGGTCACCCACATTGGGGCTGACCTTGGGGACAAATAGGAAAGCGCACCCACTCTTTTCCTCTAGGAAAATAGGGATATCTTTGCATGACAGCCCTCCGACATGCTGGGAGTCCCTAGGGAGAAGATTGAGCATGCACTCGTTGGTGCGTCCCGACGCGAAGCCTCGTTAAACAAAAAACTGCGACGGTTTGCTTAAGACCGTAAGGAGGCTATCAAGGAGATTACTAGGTTGTTAGCTGCTTGGTTCATTAGGGAGGTGTATCATCTCGATTAGCTAGCTAATCTAGTCCTTGTACGCAAGAAGAATACTATGGAATTGAGAATGTGTGTTGATTATACCGATCTCAACAAGGCTTGTCCTAAAGACCCTTTCGCGCTACCTCGGATCGATCAAGTTGTTGGTTCGACCGCAAGCTACACACGTCTTTGTTTTCTTGATGTGACATCCCATGTCACAATTAGGCAATGACACTATGCTAATTCTCCATTTGCATGGACAAAACCTAGATTAAGTTGAGCATTACATAAAATAACAGCTTAGGGTGTCAAAATTTAATTTAAACGTGGTTAAACCCTAACTCTCTATAACTCACCAAACCTCCATGGAAGTATATGCATATTTTTGCATAATCTGGTATTACACATCAAAAGAAGATTTTAGGATATTTTTCTGAAATTTTTACCATGGCACAAAGCCCCAAGAAAAATAGGAGAAAGCAGAAAAACAACACCCCTCTCTGAATTTTTATATATTTTTACAAGCAAAACTAGAGCTTCGGCCTCTAACGAAAAATGTTCAACATAATGTGTAGAGCACCCACAAAAATAGGCTTTGAAAAATATTCGGGGGAACCTGTGTTTTGGAGCAAAAACAGTAACACTAGTCGGTGGCAAAGTTGTAAAATTGAGGACCTTCTCGGGAAAGGGAAGCATAGTAGCCCGGGGCCACCAGGCAGCCGCCCATCGGCGTTCGTGCTCATTCTGGCCGAACAGGCTGCCGTCCGGCAGCACAGCACCGCCACCACGCGTCGGGAATCACTAAGGTCGCGTAGGATTGACGCAGGAACCCTCATCGTCGATGGCCATCTCCATTTTTCTCCCGTGGCCGCCGGAGGTCAAGCTTCCCCTTCTCGGCGCAGCACCGCGTCCCATCACCCAGCACTTTCTAGTAGCTCACGCAACCTTCCCGGGAACCCCGTGCCACTCGCCAACCCTATCTTCCTCTTTTTCCCCGGGCGTATCGACCAGAATCGAACCCTCTTCCATTTTCGCCCCCGTCGTTCTCCATGGTCGATTAGCCCGCACTCGGGTGAGCTCGTGGTGAACCATCACCTCCGGACAGTGGCCGGAAACCCTAACGAGCTTCACCCATCTTCCCAGGTTGAACCAAGCAAGGGTGATCGAGATCTTGGCTTTTTCCCCGCCGCCGCTCACCGGAACACCGCCACCCGCATGGCGCCAGCCAACTCCCGACTTCCTGCGCTCCAACCGACCCCGAGCCGAGCTCCACCGCACCAAGGTGATGCTCTAGGCTCGGAACCGAGTACTTTCACTCACGGGGAGCACGAGCTCCATGGTCGTCGAAGCTCCCCCTGCCGCCACGCTCGACGTCGACCATGCTCCGCCTTCCCCTTGCCACCGGCGAGCCCTCCATTCGCTTCCCCACGTCTATCATAAAAAATGGTTAGGTCCATCATAAAAGTCTGGTTTAGGGGTATTTTTGTGCTTAATGGTCATTTATAAGTTGGAATGGTGAAATGTGCATATCATAACTGCCATGTAGTGCTATGGCTAGGTGATGCCACATTTGTTTATCATTTCATGTAGATATCTACCATATTTTCACAATCATGGCAGCAAGCAACATATCTACCATATTTTCACAATCATGGCAGAAAGCATTCCTAAATGGTTATTTCATTTGATTCATGTGGCTTGTTCAAATTGCAATGCCATATCACTTGCTAAGTATATATTCTTGTTTTGTGTTACATAGTTTATGTTTCCTTTAATTAGAAGGTTATCCCCATGACATATCATATACAAATTTTCATCATAAGCAAGCATCTTCATCCCCCCATGAGCATGTTTATTTTATGCAAACATTTCATTAGATTTCGTTATTGAGAAAGTTCCATGCACTGAATCTCTATGTATTCGCTCATACTCACGCATAGCATTGCATTCATATAGGAACCCCGACCGAAGGCGAGAATCAAGAAGGGCAGCAAGCTGATTTGAATTCCATTGAGTGTGCTAACTACGACCCGAACCAAGGCAAGCCCCAGAGCATAATCCTACTTGCTTAATTTTCAGTTTGTAATTCACTTATGTCTATATTTATGTACTGTGGTTTTACGTTCAGGAGTTGATCGTAACCTAGCTGCATTAAATCCCTCTTGCTATGGTTTTGGCTAGGTATAATCCTTTTTCTTAGTATGCTATGCTTAAATGGAGTCATCGGTAGCAACACCGAGTGGTTTAGAGACCATGCGGTCTAGGGATTCAAATATTGTTACCCTCACATGATTAAATTGGAGACCGTACAGGGAAGTGCTTGTGTAGGATGCGGTGACAAGGTTGGCCCTTGTTCGCCATAGCCCCGTGCGTGTCGGTTGAGAACCGTTCGTTGTGACTCCGCGAGCAAGTATTGAGTTGTGTACCAAATGCATACCTTCGTATGGGAGTTGGTAAACTGATGTAACTTGAGAGTCATAGTGTTGGATGGTCACTCCTCCCTTTGTGCTAAGAGTCGGTCACGGTGGATGCACGGGCTTGTGAATAGACGGAGGGTGTGTTGTTTATCCTTGGACCCGACGTACTCGTGGTTGCAAGGGGAACACACACTCGGAGGATGGACCTGGCTCGTATCTATGATGATCTCGTGAAAGGTGGTCATACATGTTATTAAATGGTGCGTATGTCGTGCATTTGGGTTTCTCCTGCAGGAATGAAATCTATATATATCGCCGTCCCTCGCAGTGTTGAGTACCACTTGTCTCGAGCAGATTACATTGTAGTAATAAAGTGAATATGATTATTAAGCTTGCTGTTTTTGGAGTATTAATTCATGTATTGCAACCATGTTTTGTTAGAAATGCTCACTAAATTTAGTTTCATGTGACAACCTTCTTAATATGGCTAAAACATGAAATTTTAGAAGTACATATGTGTTGTTTTTGGCATTTCCAGCAAACCCGGTCAGACCCCCTGCATATTAGGGTCGGTTCTTAGAATCATTTTTGACGGGTAAGCCTTGCGGAGTATACTAGATACTCAGGGTTTGCGTCTAAATTAATTCCAGACATCCTGTAGCCCGACTATTGTGACTGCTGCAGGAAATTTGTGTGGCAAGGTTAGGAGCCCCAGGAATGGACCCTGGAGTAGGTTCCCGCATGACCAAACCAGGAGTGAAACCACGTCGTATGGGCTGCTGCGGTTTTCCTACTAAGTTGTTATATATTTATCGTCGAGATGTTACGCTTCCACTCATGTATGTTATTGTAATGTAAACTCGAACATAAGTCTATGTAATCTGAATTTCAGAACTTATGGTTTGTACTAACTTACATTTCATATGTAAAACTTGCTACCTACGCACTTAATTATATTATATAAATTGTGAATGTATCGTTGATGTATGTGCAATAAACGTTCGCTTACGTCGAATGTCTCCCGGTATGGTCCTGTGCGACAATCCCTCTTGCTTTGCAAGCTAGGGGTGTCACAACTGGTATCGAGCCGTGTCGGGATGTGTCTTACATTAATTATCGTTTTTAAAAAATTTCAAACACGTTTTCCGGCGAGGAATGACCTAGAAAGCCCAAGTAAGGTCTATAATAGAAGTAGCGAGTGGCAAACTAACCCTGGGTTATGCTTGCAATTTAAATTAGCGCTCCGTGCCCGCGGAAGTAATAATACGGGACAATGTTGGCTCGTGGCAATCTACGGGCGGTTCTTTCAATGAACCATTACTCTGTGAAATATAGTAGAAATGTTGTTCTTTTCATAGTTTCTTTTTGACTTTGATGTAATGTTTCTAAAATGAGCTTCTGCAGGTATGCTAACCATGAACCATAGCTCGGGTAGTTTTCATAGCATTTGCATATCACACATGTTCAAAAACATCAAATTATTGATCCTAATCAACTCACAAGGGTCCCGAATCGACAAAACGCAAGAAAACGTAAGATCGGGCAGGAAATACCCCTGTCGGCAGCTAAAAAACCCACCCGATTGCCAGTTTGACAAAAACGGTCATAACTTTTGGGTCGCTAATCCAAATGGAATAGTTGATACTAATCCGGAAAGCTTGTGATATGTGCTACCACCCTGCAATCATACCTAGGGTGAAAGAGAAGTTTAAATAAGCTAAAATACATTTACTCGAAGCCCCGGCAAAAGTTGCCGCTTTTGCCCGAGTTGCCGATTGGCGGATTTCAGGTGTTTCGCCAAAATCGCCATAACTTTTGTGTTACTTGTCCAAATTGAACGATCTACCCATTATCGAAATCTCATGTTACGACCCACAACTTTCTTAGGATCAAGTAGGTCAGGAAAAATTCGTAAGGTCATCAAATAGGCAAAAACAGAGAGCAACTAGAGTTTCCATGGGTTGCCGAATTTCCTGCAGAACCCGAGTAGAGCCGGAATTCGCCGTAACTTTTGATCCGCTTAAGCTTTTTACGTTTTTTAAGATGCATTGGAAAGCTTGTAAAGTTCTCTATCCGTTTGTCATGGTTTCGGTAATTTTTTCTGTTCATACCAGAGGTGAAAATTCATATCTCCAAAACCTTTTTTTGGGTCACCGGTTTCGTTGTTAAGCCTAGTCAATTTCGTTGTGCACCGTTTTTCTTACTCATATTATGTTAGATCCTTTGGCACCTTACTATCTATAGATGGATGTGAGAAAGCTTGTAGCCGAAAGGAATAAGTTGAGGGCAGAAGTGGAGTACCTCACCGATTGGCTCACCGATGTCTCCGATGACTACTAATCGTCCAAGGACGAGAACAAGCAGCTGACCGCTCGTGTTGCTCGGTTGGAGAAGGAGAACACTGTCCTTGCTGCACGCCTCAAGGAAGTGTAGGATGACCTCCTTTTCGGTGACGGTTTGCGCGTTGTCGCGGACCGTGTGAAGGAAAGATCCGAACATGAGAAGGTTGAGGCTGAGCGGATGGCCGGTTCGTGATGAGGAAAGGATCGAGGCCCTAAATGAGTTGAATGCTGCTCGGAAGGCCATAACCCAAAAGGATGAGACCATTCACTCATAGAAGGCCACCATGCAGTTTCTCCACGGACAACTCAAGTCAGCTCGGACTAACATGAATCAGCTGTTCACGGAGATAGGAAATCTCCAGCACTCGGTTAGCTCAGCTACGAGCATGAGCACCAAGTGTTACTTGCAGCCCATTGGAATTTATTGCAGCCACCACCGCAGGAGAACAATGGGAATGACGCCGCTAGCGATGCTTCTGATATCAATGACCCGGATGTGAATTCGGATGCCAATGGCGACGCCTAGGCTTATGGACTGCTCTTGGGAAATCATGTAAATTAAGTGTAGTATGCTAGAACTGAACTTAGTGGCTTGTATGCACTTAAGACATCATGGTCGCTGTATTTTGTGTAAATGGCAGCATAGAAAGTATGGGTAAATAGCTAGTAAGTAAAAATTGAAAACGTGCAACCCACGTGTCATAACGTGTTAATATCTCGTGCTTTTGTTGTACAAATGGGTTACCATCGGGGTATATGAAAGACCCAGTTTATGCTTAATAAACTTATGCTTTTATTAGATTGTTCCACTCTTCATATAAAATTTTTTCCTATGGATACAATCTGATTTTTCCTTTCATACCATTTCCCTTAATTATTATCATATGTCTATAGCTCCAAAAATGTTGAGGCTAAGGATATGATTAATTGTGTGACGGATGGTGAACACTCGTCGTACGGTGGACCCTACCGGAGAGGGTGGTTCGTCACAGCCACCTAACCCACCTCCGATGACCGCCATGGAGCAGCTCGTTCATAATCAGAATGAAATGTTCCGAATGTTGATGTTGAGTCGGAGCAATAATGCTCAGGGCCGAGCTCCTCCACCGCAGCCCCGCCCCACTTCTTATGCGGACTTTTGGGCAACCCAGCCGCCCACATTCACAGAGGCTAAGGACCCCTGAAAGTAGATAATTTTTGCGCATTGTGGAGGCTAAATTCGTCCTCTTGAACTGCACCGAGCATCAAAAGACCTTGTTTGCAGCACAACAACTCCGTGGGTCGGCGAGTGCTTGGTGGGCTAACTATACCTCCGCACTGCCCGCTAGTCACCAAGTGTTGTGGCCAGTATTTTCAGTAGCATTCCGGTCACAACACATCCCCGACGGTGTGATGAAAAGGAAGCTGCAAGACTTTGTGGACTTAAAGCAAGCTTCCAATATGGTGCAAGAATATTCTCGAAAGTTTAATTATCTTGCCTAGTATGCTTCATATCACGCTGACACCGATGAGAACAAGCGTGAATGTTTTCGGAAAGGTGTAAACCCGAAATTGCAAGATCGGCTAGCTCTCTTGAATGGCACGTACAATGAACTTGTGAGTGCTGCCATTGTCCAAGAGGACGCCATTCAGATCAATCAAGATGACAAGAAGAGTCAGCGCACCACCGAGAATTCATCCGGTGTGCCATCTCGAAGTATAAGATTGCTATGACCGGCCCTATGGTTAGAAATTCCGTGTCCCGGTGCCTTAGATGGGTGGGCAGCGCACCACATTTCAGCAACCTTACCGCGCTCCCCAAAATTCATATCAGCCCCGTGGGTATACTCACTCCTCGCAGCAGCAACACCAAGGTGCTAGGCCTTCCTCGCATCAGCCGTGTTTTAATTGCGGCGGTGTTGGTCACTTTATCGGGGATTGCCCACATCCACGCCGCAACAAGGACAATAATGGTGGGAATAATCACAACCAGTACAACCGCGGCAGCAACGGAAACAACAATAATCGCGGCAACAACAGCAACCACAACAAAACCTCCACCAAGAACGGCGGTGTCAATTTCACTACGGTCGAAGATGTGCAAGCCCGAGAACCGGTCCCCTCGAGTATGTTTTCCATTGATAAAAATCCCGCTTTCATTCTTTTTTATTCCGGTGCCACTCATGATTTTATTCGTCAAGCATGTGTGGATAAATTGCATCTATCCCCAACAAAAATTGGCAAGTCAAAATTCGACATAGAAATATGGTTTTGGACCATAAACGAGTAGCGATACTGAGTGGCAAAACTGTAATTCCTAGAAATTGAGTTTGAGCACGGTCTCGGATCCACTAGCAGCCAGACCTTGACCATGGCGCCCATACCGCTGGGGAGGTCCAATAATTGGGGGTCCGACCAACCCCTCCACGTGTCGGTCATTGCCGTAACCCTTGCCCTCGAGCTGAATCGCCCCCTCTGCTGGCCGCCGCCTATTTAAGCGAAGGAAGTCCCAACCTCCATTGCCGCCACAAACTCAAGCTCGGATTCCACCCTGTCCTAGCCACCCCCAACCCTCAAACCTCCTCAAATAGACGCACCATGGAACACTCTTCCACCTTAAAGAAACCTGTCACCAATCCATCAAGTGAGCAGGGAGGAATCCACAAAATTTTCTAGCAACACCATGAGCAACATCAACTCATCCCCTTCTCGATTTCTTGGTATATGGTGAGTTTCAACCTTTGATTCTTGTTCTAAGGTGTTCCCAACTCACTTATGAACCTCCCTAACCCTGTCCTTCCCTGGTTTCTAGAAGGGGAGCGTAGCAGTTCGGTTTTTCTTGCCCGCACACCCCTGGACGGAGGTAGAAGACGACTAGTGGCATTTCGTAAATATGTCTCAACTTTGAATCAACTTGCAAAAATCATATTTTCTGTTTTAAAAGTCAGAAAAATGCAAACTAAAATGTTTTGGAATCCTTGAAACATGAACTTTGCATTAGTCAACTTTTTGTCCTAGGTTTATGTGCAAGAATTTGGAGTTTTATCTAAAAAGAAATAGCATCTTGTTAAGCTTGTAAAATGCATATTTAATTCCTAGAAATTGTAAAAATCATGAAAATTTGCATGAGCACTTGTCATAACATGTTGGACCCCTAGTCCATAGTTTTGATGCATTGATACATGTTTTTCGTGATATTTAGCATTATTGCTCTTGTAGTAGATAAATTCCTATAAGTAAATTACCTAGGAAATATTGTCCAAAAATTAATGTTTATTTTTTCTTATACTTTTTGTAACACCCTGGCCCAGGGCTTAATAGGATTGATAGAATACTCAGGTCAAAAAGTTGCAACTTCTTTTCCGGAAGCTCATCTCTAAAGAACTCGAAGTTAAGCGTGCTTGGCTTGGAGCAATTTAGGGATGGGTGCTTGGCTTGGAGCAATTTAGGGATGGGTGACCGACCGGGAAGTTTCTCGGGTGTGCACTAGTGAGAAAAAGTGCGTAGAAAAGACTAGTGTTGATCTTGAGGGCCTATTAAGCTACCGAGTGTAAGCGGGACCGGCCCGGAGTGGCGGGACGTTACACTTTTCATTGCTCTTTTATGCATTTAGGTCCCTATACTCTCACCGCGTCCTTAAACTTGTCTCACCGTGTCATCTAGGTCCCTATACTCTCAAACTACATTTCTAACTTCTCAAACTTAGCTTTGGGTGTCATTTAGGTCTCTTTACTTTCAAAATGAAAATCTACCTCTCCAAACTTATCTTTGGGTGTCATTAAGGTCCCATACTTTAAAAATATATGTTATTCTAAATGAATTGATTATATTTTATTTTTTATAGATATAACTTATTTATAGTTAAATGAATGAAATGTCAATTTTCAACCGATCGAAATCAAATCAGAAGATTTCACAATTTCGATCGACATTCGATGCCGGATCCAACATGGTTTGTACCCTCGCGAGTCGCAATCCAACATCTCCTGCTTCGGCCATGGAAATTAGTGGCTCGTCGGATAAACTTGTCTCACCGTGTCATCTAGGTCCCTATACTCTCAAACTACATTTCTAACTCCTCAAACTTAGCTTTGGGTGTCATTTAGGTCTCTTTACTTTCAAAATGAAAATCTACCTCTCCAAACTTATCTTTGGGCGTCATTAAGGTCCCATACTTTAAAAATATATGTTATTCTAAATGAATTGATTATATTTTATTTTTTATAGATATAACTTATTTATAGTTAAACGAATGGAAATGTCGATTTTCAACCGACTGAAATCAAATCGAAGATTTCGATCGACATTCGATCTCGCCGGATCCAACATGGTTTGTACCCTCGCGAGTCGCAATCCAACATCTCCTGCTTCGGCCATGGAAATCGGTGGCTCGTCGGATAATTTATAAAGATCGAGTTAGGGAATTAAAATATAGTTAGTAATTCCTTAAGATTGAGCACTGAGTGCGATGGGCTAAGTGGTTATAAATGTAGTAGTAATAAACCGTATTCGGGCAAGGTTTGCGTGATTGACTAATCCATTACAATAACACTATATTGTAGAACATAAATGATATCGAAGCCATGTTCGGGACTTGTATTTGCATTTCAAGAGTATAGGGACTAAAATGACATCCGAAGCTAAGTTTAATGAGTTAGAAATGAAATTTGAGAGTATAGGAACCTCGATGACATAGCGAGACAAGTTTAAGGACCGGCCATGAACTTTACTCGATTTGAAGCATTATGTGCTTAGTCTAGAATGGTTAAGCTTAATTTAGTTACCTAGCTATTGCATATTGCCATGTCTAATATCACATGCAATTCCATAAATGGTGCATATATGTTTATTATGCACAATCATGCTACTTTTATGAGTTTTTATAGGATTTATGCATGATCTTGCTTATAGCAACATTTTCTTACCTAGGGTTGTTAAGTTATAAAGTTGCATCACATACTTGTCTTATAGCCTTTTTATACATATTTATGGAAAGCTAGGTTTGTTATGCATGATCATACCTATGATGAGCTAATTTATGTACGTGGCAGCAAGATAGGTGGCAAGTATGTATCTTCGATGCACCGTGTATATGTCATATGGCCATGTTTATTATCTCATGCAACTCCATACTTGGTGCATATGTGTTTATTATGCATAAATATGCCCTTGATAGGTGTTTCACAGCAAGCATACATGAAATGTATTATTGCACTTTTGCTCATTCAAAATTGCTAAGTTATATATAATCACACCAAATAATGTTATATGTTTCCATAGGGCTAAGTCATGCAAATTCTTTAAATTCCATATGTGCATTTATCGGTCATGAGCTAGATCATGCACATGGCAGCAAGGCATCACATATAGGATTGTTTTCGATACATTTTGAGCTATGCTCATGTTGCCATATAAGACATTTAGCAAGTCATGTATTATTTTATGCCATGATCATATTTCATTTCCCACCAAGACCATATGCTTTATGTTGTTTAATCAATGTTTTGTCTAATTAGAAGTTTGTCCCCTTGACATATAATCATGGTTTATCATCCATATGTAAGCATCATCTTCTCTTGCATAAGGATATTTATTTCATGAAAACATTATCAGGAAGCTTAGAGATAGAGTTTCCGAGTAGGAAAATATTGTAACCAACTAGGACCTCGCATGTAACCCCGCCTCCTCGGATATATAAGGTAGAGCAGGGACCCTTCAAAAATGATCCGAGCAACATCCAATTAGCAATATGCTAAAGGCAATACAATACATACAGGACGTAGGGTATTACTCTCGATTGAGAGGCCCGAACATGTCTAAAATCCCTGTGTGTTCTTTTGCTGCACCATCGAGTTCCTGGTATGTACGGGGCTAGGTAGTTTTTGTCCAAATTTAACTAGTTTTTTTGTTAAAATCTTGAAAAAATTAAAAATATAAACATGTTAGCATGGTTATGGTTGGGAAACAAGTGCCTTGACAAAAATGAGGTCAAACAACCCTGTATTTTGCAAAACAAAAATGCCCAAATTAATTGCAAAAATAGGGTTTCATTTCTTTTATTTTTCTATCTGAAAGTTCATTCCAAGTTTGAAACTAATATTTGGCATGTCGAGTCTTAAACTCGACACCGGAACTACTCGGTCCCTCACGAGCGTGGAATTCGATGGTCCAGCACACGAAACACACAGGAACACGAGATTTTAGACAGGTTCGAGCCCCTCGAATTGAGAGTAATACCCTATGTCCTGTATGTTATGTATTGCCTTTAGAGAGTTGTTTAGAGAGTTTTCGGGGGTCCCTGCTCCACCTTATATATCCGGGGAGCTAGGGTTACGGGTAGTGTCCTAGTCGGTTCCATTGATTACATACTAGGAAGCTCTATCTCTAGGCTTTCCATATTGATTCGAGTCCTAACAGACTACAATTGCTCCTTTATTTGTCAATCAAGTCATATTACGTCGGTCTTTATGTCCGCCTTGTTTCCATACCGGTATATGGAACCTTCATTATTCCATACCGGTCGGGTATCACTCTGTGGGCCCTCTCAACCGGATTAGTATGCGACCATATCTCCGATTATCCATTCCTTTGACGATTGTATACCCATAAGGCAAGTATACGACATGGCACACACAGCTATCATAACCATTGCAATCTACTATAATTTTGGTGGAATTTTTCTTAATAATTAGTCCATGTATTTGTGACACCCCTACCTTGCAAAGCAAGAGAGATTGTCGCACAGGATCATATCGGGAGACATTCGGCAAAGCGAACGTTCATTGCACATACATCAACGATACATTCACAATTTACATGACATAATTAAGTGCGTAAGTAGCAAATTTTACATATGATATTCGAGTTATTACAAGCCACGAGTTCTGAATTCAGATTACAATACCAACTTAAAGTCAAATTCAGATTTATATTACATTAATATACAATGCCCGGAAGCGTAACATCTCGACGATAAATATATAACAACTTATTAGGAGACCACATCAGCCCATACGACGTGGCCTCCCTCTTGATTTGGTGATGACGGAACCCACTCCACAATCCATCCTGGGGCTCCTCACCTTGCCACACAAATTTCTCGTAGCAATCACGGTAGTCGGGCATTTGCATAAAAACAACACCTAACTAATTAGGTTTGCACTTTTATGATTAGCCAAATTCATAGGGTTGTTGCATAGGAGAAACTTTAGTGAGCATACTAAGCAATACAAGAGTTTGCAATACAATTTGATATTAATATAAAACAGTGAGCATCTCAATCTTTTCCTCTTACTAGACATTGTAAACCGCTCAAAACAAGTGGTATCATTAACCGAGAGGAAACGACGATAATTATCGAATGATTAATCTTGCAGGAAGGACCCAAATGCACGACATACGAATCATTTTAGAACACGTATGGCCACTGTTCACGAGTTCATCATAAATAAAATCACGGGCGACCAACCCCGAGTACACGTCCCCTTGCGACCCGTTCAACAACGTGCCCAAGGCTTAACCCGTGTACTCTCCAACGGTCCTCAACCCGTGCAACCACCATGCCATACACATCACCTCTAGGTCGGAAAGACATCCGGCCCACGTTACAATTTACAAGCTACATAGGTTTACCAATCCCCATAACAAATGTATGCAAGTGGTACACAACTCAAACTTGTTCGCGGAGTCACAATGGGGTGTTCTCAATTTTACCAATTCATCATATTCAAGTGTAATCATAGGCAATATGAGAGTGTCCCATTCTATCATTGACTCTATAAGCGTAGCGTAGCATTCTATCGAGGGAAGAGACACATAATCTACATAGGACAGATAGGGAAAAATTTATGCAAGCGGATTTTCAATCAATTCCTAGAACGTAAATGCACATTCACCATCCTTAATGTAGTGATAAAAGAAAGCATTTTGAAAAAATGGGAATGCACTTGGGCTTGCCTTGAGAGTGATCGAAGTTAGGACTAGCTTCACAAGCGTTGAGATTAGCAACGGCTTCTTCCGACGGAATTAATTCGACGTCGTCGACTATGGAATGAAATGCAATGCATAAGTAAAAAGAATACAAGGCCAAAGTGACGATGATGTATGCATGCTGTTTTGTATGAACATCATAAGCACAATTTAATAAAGTCAAGTTCGTGGAATTAATAGTATGCATGAAAACATAATTCCTTCTCTTTTAATGGAGTTAAATTAAATTGCCACTTGTAGGTATAACGTAGGCAAGGCAATGTTCAGAAAAACTAACATGAGTGCTGTGGGTTAAACATTGTTGTTCAGATTTAAAATGATGAGCAAAGTTTAAATGTGGAACAAAGAAATTAGGGTTTGAGGGGAGCTCCTATTATCGCATGTGATAACGACTTTTTAATATACTTAGGGAAGCATTCAATTAATTAGCACAAGTGCAATATTAACGGAACTTCCTGCCAAATCTGATCATGAGGGACTAAGCAACATTATGGGAAGTGAACATTACATAAACATGCAAGTATATAAATTTAAGAGCATAAACATTACGGGAAGTGAACATTACATAAACATTTTCTTGACTTAAATGAAATGACAGCAAAACAAATATTTAGGGTGCTCCAATTAAACATGGGATTTTATGCAAGTGCACAGGGCTATGAAGAGTGAATCTACCAAGTGTCATGCCAAAATAATTTAAAAAAATTAATGCAAAATTAATTACGAGAAAATGCCATTAATGCCATAACTTGAACAATATGCAATGAAATTGAGATTTTCCAGTGCAGGATGCTCAAGGGTACTAAAATACATGTTCCGACCAAGTGGCATCTTCATTGGGCTTTTATTTTTCAAGTTATGGATTAAATGAGTTTACAAGGGTTGCATTTTAATATGTTTTGGAAAATTACAAAAATGACTCAAAAATACAAGCTCATGTTACTTTTCATAATGTACAAGTTATGAGGGTTCCAAAACAATTTAGTTTCTAATTTTTGGATTTCAAATCAAAAGTTATCAATTTTTCAAAGTTGAACAAAACTTTGCACTAATTATGAAATTGCCACTGGGCAAATTTTGAACAGAGGCGGCGCGCGGGCTCCGACGAGCGGCGGTCGGCACCGACGAGGTCGGGTTTGGCGGCGCACTAGGGCAGCACGTGGGCTATGCTTTGGTGGGAATGATGTGCGCGAGATGGTGAACCACGTGGTGGGGTCCACGGGAGGCGGCGGGGGCCGAGGCGACCTACGGCGGTGCTGCGCCGGCTTTGGCCGCGGCGCGCATCCCGCGCATAGCCGAGAGTGAGAGCGAAGGGGAAGAGCGACGTGGGATCAGCTGGAGCAGGGGAGGTCCAGGGAATAGGGGCACGACGGCGAGGCGGCGAGGCAGGACGACGGCGGCGGTGGATTCATCCAAATTCATGAGGAAGGCTGCACCACAAGAGCTAGGCGTTAGGGGGAGGTTGAGGGATTCCTTGCGCACGATTTGGCAAGGAAAGGAGGGCCGCTTCACCTCTCTAGGCGTAGAGAGGAAGGTGAGGAAGTGGTTTGAGGCGAGATCTAGACCGGGCATAGGCCATTATCTAAGGGGAAAAGGGAGGCGGGAGGGGAGGACGGCAGGGGAGGACGGCCGGGAAGGGCGCCGCCCATTGAATTCCAGCGGTCCGAGCCGCCATTGCCCCCTGGGCGATGAGCTCGCGTTTGGTTTGGTTTTTTTAAAAAAATTTTGAAATCTGGTGTAAATTTCAATCAAATTTGAACTTTCGGTGCTCCAAAAATTAAACCAAACATTGGGGTGGCTCAGAATGATGTGATCTACATTTTTGTTTTGGGACAAAGTTCAAATTCCATTTCTAAAAATTCATACAAAATTCATAAACAACACGGTTTCAAATTTGAATTTGAATTTTTTAGCGTTTTCAAACTTGGTCCAAAAATTTTGTAAAAATGCTGTAAATTCAAGATATTGTATGTACAACATGATGGTGCAAAAATATGAGGGTGGCACTGTTGTGAATTTTGAAGTTCTCTTAGAGCTATGGTATGTCCCTAGGGTTTGCTTTTTTTTTATTTTTGGTTTTCCCATTTTTCTTTTCTTGCATTAATGAGGGTGATTAGCATTAAGGTTCCACTAATAAGGGTGCTTAGGGTTTAGCTAGGTCATTAGTGTCTAATCGTGACATGGGATGTCACAATTTGGAGGCGCGGCAGCAGCTACCCGGGTTGGCGTTCCGGGAAAATGAGCTTCGATCTCACGGACGGAGGGGACTCGTTGCGAACGGAAGGCGTAGAGAGATGTAGGTGTTGCTTGCGAAACTTTGGGTGGTGGTGGCTGGGTTGGGGGACGACCTGAGCTGGCCTGGTGGCGGTGAGGCTGAATGGTGGTGGTGGCGGCGTTGTTGTTTGGGGAAACATAAAACGAGAAGGCAGCGTGTGTTGGGCTTTATCCCGGGAGAGCCGAGGGTGACGTGGCAACATGACATGTTGTGTGGCGCTGGGGAAGCTAGACCCGTAGCCGAAGAAATTCCAAGAACGACGGCAGCAGCGTAGAGAGGAAGGAGACGTCCGGAAGGGATAAGCTCGGAATTGTTTTTGTCGAAACCCCCCTGCAAAAGAAATAATTGAAAAGCACCTTTCCGGACCTCGAAATATTCCATGAAAAAATAGGGTGGAAGAGAAAAGGTTTTTGAATCTTTTTAGTTATAGGCCAAAGTTCAAATTCTTTCGAGATAAAAATTCAAACTTAAAACTGTTTTTGGAATTTAAATCAATTGGTTTGGCTATTTTCCAAAGTGATAAAAATTTGAAAAAAATGTTCAAAATTCATGTTATCATATGCTTGACCAGGAAAAGTTTTTAAACCCATTAATTTATTACATTTGCACTCTTTTTAAATGAAGTAAGTTAAATTAAATTAAAGACTTAGCTTTAACATGCACATTTTGCACACAACCAAATGACTTTGAAAATGCAGCATGACGATATGATGCTCAATGACATGAAATGCAAATTTATTTCTTAGAGTTATTACACCGCGAGGGACGGCGATATATATCGATTTACATCCTGCAGGAAAAAACCCAAATGCACGACATACGCATCATAACACGTATGACACCTTTCACGAGATCACAATAGATATGAGCCGGTCCACCCTCCGAGTGTGTGTTCCCCTTGTAACCACGATAGCGTCGGGTCCAAGGCTAAACAACACACCCTCCGTCTACTCACAAACTCGTGCATCCACCGTGACCAACACTTTAGCACAAAGGGTGGAGATACCATCCAACACTACGACTCTCAAGTTACATCGGTTTACCAACTCCCATACGAAGTTATGCATTTGGTACACAACTCAATACTCGCTCGTGGAGTCACAACGAACGGTCCTCAACCGACACGCACGGGGCTTTGGCGAACAAGGGCCAACCTTGACACCACATTCCTACACATGTGTCCCCCGTACGGTCTCCAATTTATTCAATATGAGAGGTAACAATATTTGAAACCTAGACCGGGTGGTTTCCAAACCACTCGGTGTTGGTACCGATGACTTCATTAAGCATAGCATCTAACGAAAAAGGATTATACCTAGCCAAAACCATAGGAATAAGGATTCAATGCAGCTAGGTTACGATCAACTCCTGAACGTAAGTGCAGAGTACATAACATAGACTTAAGTGAATTAAAAGACGGAAATTTAAGCAAGTAGGATTATGCTCCGGGGCTTGCCTTGGTTCGGGTCGTAGTTAGCACACTCAAGGGAGTTCAACTCAACTTGCTGCCTTCTTGATTCTCGCCTTCGGTCGGGGTTCCAATATGAATGCAATGTGATGCGTGAGTATGAGCGAAAACATAGATATTCAGTTCATGGAACTTTCTCAATAATGAAATCTAATGCAATATTTGTATAAATTAAACATGCTCATGTGGGGATGAGATGATTGCTCATGATGATGATTTATATAGGAAATGTCATAGGGATAACCTTCTAATTAAAAGAAACACAAGCTATGTAACATAAACATGAATATATACTTAGCAAGTAAGAGAGCATGGCAAATTAAACACGGTGCAGGAATAAAATGAATTAACCATCTATGAATGTCTGCTGCCATGATTATGAAAATATGGTGGGCATGTGCATGAAATGATGAGCAACCTATATGGCATAGTTTAAACATAGAGCTGTATGAAAATTATGATCGATGTTGGCATCTCTTAAGGTCACGCGGAAAGAAACACGTGACCGCGGGAGAGCCAAGGGTTTAAGTCACTTGCACTATTTAACCAAATAATCCACATCCAAGTACAAGTACTAGATATGTATTATAAGGTGGGTCATGAATATCCGCAAGCGGACGGATAACCCGTTGTAGCATTTCACCCGAGAGTATTCAAGGGTATCGTATTTATATTTTCCCCAAGGAAGACATGGTTGATAAGAGTACTTATGTTCATGGTGTTACAAAAGAATGATGAAGTATTCACATTCCAATGCAGGGGTTAGGAGCAATAAGTTGAGGATAGTGTGACACACACCAAGGCGATGCATTCTCTTATAAAAGGGATAGAGGCGATCCTAGATAAAGCTAAACTAGACTAGCAGACCACTACTCCTAATGATACAACATTCATATGAGTGCGCAGCTTCTACCTAACATCCAAGATCATGCAAGCGCAAGCAAGCGTCTAATGCCTAGGCATCATCGGGAGATCCGTCTTACGCGAGGTCCGCCTCGCGACTCCGGCTTTTTAGACTCCTATGCCATGCCCGAACGTGGAGGATTACTTTGGATGACAAGGCTGTCACTTCTTGTCACCTACCTCTACAAACCGTGGGACACGAAGCACATTCAACGGTGGGTAGATAACCCCAAGACCGTGCCGGCGTCACTAACCACAACTCTAGATCCCTCGAGGCACCGACATGGTGGTAAATCTAGAGCACCCTTGCGGGACGATGAACCCGAAGCCTATTCATAAGAACACTAGCCTAACTAGCATACGCTAGACGAAAGGATCAAAGCTAGCACTAAGTCATGTAGATGCGTTGCCGCTCAAGAATGAGCGACGAACGGCAATTAATCAAGTAAGATCAGGAGTAATCGGTGATCAAGTATGAACGAACGAAGAACATTCGATATGAGTTCATCTTCTATTAATGAAGAACGAAGAACGAACGACGAACTCATATGAACGAACGATGAACGATCAAACAAGATCATGACTACTCTATAAAGCTCATGACAAGGATATGAACGAAAGTATTCCATATATAAAAGATCAAGTCTCATAAAGAGAGGATACAAGAGCTATACCCAATTTTCCACAAGACTTTGGGAGCAATGAGGCAGCCCACTACTAAGCCTAGCACTACCTAGAAAGCCTCTAAACTTCTAGTGTGAGGAGAGAATGATCCTTGTGTTGTTGTGTGTGTTAAGGAGGGGGGTACCCCTCCTTATATAGGCTTGAAAGGTCGGCTCCCGGAGGCGGTTTCGTAGGCTCGGTGGCATTTAATGCGCGTGGAACCGACCTCCGTAGGCGGTGGGCAAACCGCCGGAGAAAAGTGGGCCAGTGGGGCCACCATGACGGTTCGGCCGAACCGCCTTGTTGGTTCGGCCGAACCGCCACCGGCCCTCCCCGGGCCGGGCTTTGGCGGTTGGCTCCCCCACCGGATGTTGGTCTTTGATCCAGGTGCGTGAGGCCTTATTTGTGTTGGATTTCGTGGTCGTTGGCCTTTTATCTTGGAGTTGATTCCCGCGGCGAAGTGGAAGTTTTGTAAAAGTGTTGATTTGTCGCCTCGGGGCCCGGAATTCATCATTTTCCACCCGCACACTAAAAATCTAGAGGTACACGTGGAACTAGGTTATTTCTAAGTAAAATGCATGCAAGACATGCCTAGTCCTTCTCATTTATTTGACTAATTGACTGGTCGAAATTGGTCCGTAACGACCGTCAACAAGCCCCCCAAGCTTACCCTTGCTCGTCCCGAGCAAGTAGTAGAACTTTAGGTTGTTGATCAGGAGTTGCTACAATGCCTACTTCTCAAAGGTACCAAGTGTATAACAAAGATACTCATCCTTGAGTTGAATAAGTTGGCAATGGTGACTCACCCTTCCCCTTAGTCCTCATGGGGCTTTGTGCTTTTCACTTTACCTTGGGCGGTTGAGAGAGAGAACGGTGTATAGAGCATTTATTTTCTCTTCCCTTGTCTTGCTTTTTATTCTCCTGACGTTTTCAAAAAATATTTTTTTTTTTTTTTTTTTTCAAGTAAAACCACGTTCCACAAGTGATGCTCTCGAATCGCTCTAATGGTGTTTATATTCCTCACCAAGGCATGTGTATTGCCTCATCCTACATCTAATAGGCTTTTGTGGAGCTCAAGGTAGGGTATGAAATGAGGCATACTTGCATTCATATTTTTGCGAAACCAAAAGAGTGGATCCATGGAGATAGCAAGTCATACAATCGTAGATCAAGATGTGCAAGTGTGAAGATGATGGTGGTGGTGTATTTGACTACTCCTCTTTTTGTTTCACCTCTTTTTATTTTGGATTTTGGGCATGGCTATCTTTTCTTCTTTCTTTTTCTATGCTCGAAATGAGAGCAGCATCTTTTTCTTGCTCATCTTTTGTGAGCCTTATTTTCTTTTTCTTTTGCATAGCCATGCCTTCTTTTGATATTTTAAGAGAGGTGATAAAATGTGAGGAGTGTCTTTATTTTGGGTGGATGGCATGACATGTTGCTAACTTCCGTGTAGAAGTGTAGCATATGAGGTGGAGTGTGTACGTGATCTTGATCATGAGAGTATGAAAAGCATCTCACTAGGGTCACACAATTTTGATAAAGCTCAATGAAGTAACAAGTAGCAAATGAGTAAGGTTTTCAAGGGAAATTTGCATATGGCTTTGGTAGGAATTTATCATCACTTGGGAACTTATAGATTTTGCAATTTTTGGGAACAGAATTCTGGAGATTTTAAGCTCAACTTAGGACAAGATCATAGCAGCTCTTTTTACCATATCATCATCTCACAACAACTTAGGTGCAGCTCAAGCATGTGCAGCCCACAAGTTTCAGTGTTCTAAGCAAGTTTTGCTAGCCACCAAACTCAAAACTAGGAGAGTTCTAAATTATAGACTAGGCACATGAGAGAAATAAAACAGAGCAACTATTCATCATCTCAACATAGAAAGACTAGCAACATACTTGCAGCGTATAAAAGGGAACTAAGCTACTTCTTTTTGTTCTTTTTAGTTTTATCATTTTTATTTTGTTTTTCATATGAGAGGCAAGAACAAGCAAAAACAAGAGACAATAAAGGATACAAGTTGCGATACATGATACCTTAGCGGGGGTGCTGCCCCCCCAAGCTTGTTCTTGCTCATGGGTTTGGTGGAATGAACCCCATGTGACGGAAGTAAGCCAAAAGATCGGCTCGTTGTTGCTCCGTCATGTTGGTGAGGGCGGTGAGCTGGGTGTCGGTGCGCTCTTGCCATTGATGAGTTTGCAAGATGTGTTGGTTGAGCGCATACTCGGTGTCTTCCGCCGTGGTTTGGAGTCTTCCCATTTGTGAGGAGAGGTTGTTCATCTCCTGCACAAAGTTGTAGCCTTGGGCTGATCCGGAGTCGGTGGAGTGTTCCTCCCATTGTTGTTGTGGAGAAAACAGCCCCGGCCATATCCCGGAGTTTGCCACGCCGATCCCCCGGCCATGTGAGGTGGCGGGGCTGGGTACCCACCGGGAGAAAACCCGGGGTGGCTGTACCCCGGCTCGCCATGAGTCGTGGGGTGCGGTGTGGGCATCTCGGAGGTAGATGGTTGTTCCGATCCGTGCGCCCTCGCGAGAAGATACACTCCTCGCGAGACCGCCGCGCTTCTTGGAGCTCAATGGTTAGATTTTTGAGAGTATACAAACGAAGGTCCGGGTTAGGTAACCGAAACTCGTTTGCATATCCCACAAAATAATATATGAGGGAATCGTTCGGACCATTCTTAAGAGAGTGACCTTGAATAAGATAATCTTTATTTATAAGAGAGCGAGGTGTAGCAAGGTATTCAACATTAGCATCATGTAAAGCTCCCACCCGCATGGCAATTCGTGTCACTAGAGAGGTACATTCAATTGGTCCTATCGTCCCAAGATTTTCTATCCATTGGCAAATCATGGCTTTCACTGGAGCAATCTTAATCTTATCGACCGCAGCAAAAAGAATTTTTAGCTCATCCTCGCAGCACACCCGAATATCACTCCTTGGAAAAAGAGTGATAGCAATCCACATGTGCATAAAACGCAAGGTAGGATGATGGATGTGATTAGTTCTAGGTCGCACGCAACTAGGAAGACCCGTAATCCTTTCCCAAAAAGCATGCTTTGAAAACCGAGGAAGGGCACCATCCAAGTCGGTATTGCAGCGAGTATTAAAGCCAAGAAGAGTGCTAAGTTCTTTCCAAGTCAAACGGTAGGATTCACGGAAAAACCGAAAAGAAATTCCTTCATCTACCGTTTGTAGGGTGCATAAAAACTGAAGTGTAAGCAAGCGGGAACCCGGCTCATTTACACTAGCAAAATCTGTCCACCCTAAGGCTTTAAATACTTGAGCAAATTCAGCATCCATACCTATTTTGTGCAGCAGCTCCGTGTCAAATGCTCGCGTAGGAGCAAAGAGACGGTGTTGGAGAAGCGTGTAGGTGCGCGTCTCGTGCTCGCCCACTAAGTCGAGGTCGGTGTCGGTGAGGAGACGATGCTCGATGTTGCCCTCTTGCCCTTCTTCCTCGACTTGTGGTGGTGAACTTGGCGGTGACTCGACTACGGGGCGTGCGCGGGTGCTTCGACGTAAAGAGCTTGAACTTGAGCGTGAGCTCAAGGACCTCTTGATTGACCCGAACAGCCTTCTTGGCACCGGTCATGGCTGCACACAAAGAGAGCAAGAATGCAAGAACAAAAATTCCGAACGGGTCATGTGAGGGAAAAAATCAAATTAGCGACACCGTCGGTTGTTCATGTGAGCAAGAAATCGCAACTCGAGAAAAACCAAACAAAAACAAATCAAACCAAAAACTAGACAAGCACACCAAGAGCAAAAGATTTATGCAGAACTTTTAGGCAATGAGCAAGTGAGGACAATGGAAAACTTGAGAGTAATGAGAATGAAGTGAGTGAGGAGTGGAAATGATAGTGTGAGAGGGGGAGAGAGCTCCGGCCAGGCCACCTCTACTTATAGCTCACGAAGTAGCCGTTTTTGAGCGTTAGGAGGGGCATATGACCGTTGGGAAAAGGACAGACCGAGCAACGGTCATGGCAGCTCGGCCGAACCAAGGAGGTGGGTTCGGCCGACCTGCCGTGGGTCCCTTTTGCTCCCCTTTTGGCCCATAGCTCCCAACGGCCAAATGATCATTGACCATGGTTGCTACGTCCGTATATTCCTCGTAAATTTTTGCTCAAGAAATCCAAAGAAAGTTGCCTCAAATTCAGCTTTATTCGAAAAATCAAATCTCGAGAAAAGTGTTGGAGAAAATTCCAACATGCAAAAATTGTTTTTGGATTTTGTATAAGGATACAAGGGTTGTCCAAAAGTTTCAAACAAAGTAGGAAAATTTGGACGTAAAAGGATTTTGGTTTTCAAATTTTCTATGCATGGCGAGTGAGAAAAAAAATCAAATATGTCTGGCGGAAAATCCAAATAAATGAAATGAAAATTATCTTGTGATAAAATAGAATATGCAGGGAGATGCATGTGGTGGAAAACAAAAATCAAAAGAAATCGAAAGATAATACCGATTTATCCCGTCGACCAGTGGCTTTGCCATTTTAAGTCCGGCGAGCGAGGACTTCTCCATTTCTTTTCATCCTTGTGGTGCAGTGCCCTTTCCCCGGAGAAGAGGATGAAGATGGCTGCACCTTCTTCACTTGCCACACTTGTTTGGTCTTTGTTGATGTAGGTGGCTTTGTGTCTTGAAGGACCGGCTTCTTGGCCCATAATCCCGGCCTTGCCGTTGCAGTGCTTCTTGGGTTGGTACCATGACGGATTCTCAATTTTGTCAAGTTGCTTCCAAAAGGCGACGAGACTATCCGTCTTTCTTGGCGTCACTTCAACTTCACGGATGTTTGAGGGATTTGGCCCATACTTGATCTTGATCATTGAGCATTGTTCTTTTCTTGGTTGGAACTCAAACTTTTCCTCCTTCCCATTGATGTGGAATCGGATTTCTCCATTCCCAACATCAATTTGGGCGTTTGCGGTGCCGAGGAAGGGACGTCCCAAAATGAGGGGCGTGTTCTTGTCGATATCCATCTCAAGCACCACAAAGTCCACCGGTATGAAGTTGCCTCGAACTTTTACCGGCACGTCTTCGGCTATTCCCGCGGGGTAGCGGACCGAAGAGTCCGCCAATTGCAACCTCATTGGTGTAGGAGTCAAGGTTGTGTAGCTCAAACGATCAAAGACTTCTTTGGGCATCACGCCGACGCTTGCCCCAAGATCACATAAGGCCTCGGTCGAAGTGGTGTGCCCCAATGGAACATGATATTGTGGGGCAGCCAGGGTCCTTCTTCTTTTCTCGAAGCCGATTGAGTATAGCTGCGCTACACTCCTCTCGTGAGCTTGACCATTTCCTCGTTGGGTAGTGGCCTCTTGTTGTTGAGGATGTCTTTAAGGTAGCGTGCATATGTGGGCACCTGCACCATGTCCAACAATGGCACGTTGACATGAATCCTTCGGATGGTCTCGACGAATCGAGCAAATTGTTCATCCTCCTTTGGCTTCCTCGTTTCGTGAGGGAATGGCAAAAAGCTTGTGTCTTGAAATTCAATTCCATTCTTCCCTTCACTTGGCTTCGGTTCTTCTTCTTTTTCTTTGGTAATAGAAGGGCTTTCCTCCTCCAGGTCGTTCCTCGTTCTTCTTTGCTGCATGGTTAGGATATGGCGGATCCCGAGTGGATTTTCCTCCCCTCGTGGTAACCGCATTAACATTTTCCAAAGAAGACTCGGGTTGCCCCGGATCTTCCCGCATTAGAACCAGGAATAAGAGCAGCTAGCCGAGCAACTTGGGTTTCAATCATTTTATTAAAGCTCACCTGATTTTTGAAAGCAGAGGAGAAACCTTCTATTTGTGCGCTTATGTTTTCTAAGACTTTATCATTGGCAGCAAGCTTTTTGTTGATAGATTCGTTAATTTTAGCTTGGCCATAAACCAAATCTTTCAAGGAAGGTTGATTATTGTTAAAGCCAGTAAAAATTGTTACCTCCTTGATATGATGGTCGGTTTTGGTTGTACCCTTGTCCTCCGTTTGGACGATACCCGTTGTTGTTGTTCATGTAGAACACCTCTTCATGGGTATGGGGGCAATCCTTCCCCATATGGCCGGTGTTCCCGCACTCCTCACACGTCATGTGTGAGTCCAATGCATGAACACCACCATTTGCGTTGTGTTCGTCCAAGCGTTTTATGAGGAGGTCAACCTTGGCGGACAAAGATGTCCACCTCCTTGACAGGGTGTACGCCTCTTGCGCGTGTTTGGAGTCGATCATCGCTCCACCCTTGATTGGAGACCATCTTCTCTATGAGTTCTTTTGCTTGGGCAATAGTTTTGGAGAAGAAGGCTCCTCCAAAGCAGCGGCATCCATATGTCCACGGGTTGTTGGTGTCAACCCGTTGTAGAAGTGTTGAAGAATGAGCCATTCCTCCATCCCATGGTGAGGGCAGGCCGTAATGTATTCTTGAAGCCTTTCCCATGCCTCGGGCATGGATTCGTTTGTCGCTTGCCGGAAACTTGCAATTCTTCCACGAAGGGCATTGGTTTTGCCCATCGGGAAAAACTTGGCGAGGAACGCCGTGGAACATTTGTTCCAAGTGTCAATGCTTGCACGATTGGCATAAAACCACCGTTTCGCCTTCCCAAGGAGGGATAGGGGAAACAAAGCGGAGTTTGATAGCATCTTGGTTGGCTCCGGCCGTGGCTGATGTGTTGCATATTTCCAGGAACCGTTGGAGATGAGAGTTGGCGTCCTCTGAGGCCTTTCCACAAAAGGGAATGGCTTGCACCATAGTGATGAGGCTGGACTTGATGTCAAGTCCTCGCAGCACCGCCGTCGACGTTGGGCCCAATGGGCACATTGGCGACGGAGGGCGCAGAGTAGTCACGAAGGGTCCTTTCAGCCATGAGTGTTGAGGTTGATGGTGCGGAAGATGCGGGCTCGCTTGTCGTGGGTTCTTGAGGAGAGACAACGACGCGAGGTCGAGTCTTTCTCGCAAGAGCCTCGGGATTATCAACGAAGTTTTCCGGCAAGTCGAATCCACGCATGCACTATCCTCGTTTTCACCTTTGAGAGAAAACAGATCAAGGTTAGCCTGCAAGGGCAATGATTAAATCATCATCAAGTGTAATCATGAACATTCATTGTATTCTTATTAACCAATGTCTTCCCCAGCAACGGCGCCGTAAATGCTTGTTGGCATCTCTTAAGGTCACGCGGAAAGAAACACGTGACCGCGGGAGAGCCAAGGGTTTAAGTCACTTGCACTATTTAACCAAATAATCCACATCCAAGTACAAGTACTAGATATGTATTATAAGGTGGGTCATGAATATCCGCAAGCGGACGGATAACCCGTTGTAGCATTTCACCCGAGAGTATTCAAGGGTATCGTATTTATATTTTCCCAAAGGAAGACATGGTTGATAAGAGTACTTATGTTCATGGTGTTACAAAAGAATGATGAAGTATTCACATTCCAATGCAGGGGTT
The DNA here is from genome assembly GCA_031894775.1 of Chloris gayana. Taxonomy (NCBI): domain Eukaryota; kingdom Viridiplantae; phylum Streptophyta; class Magnoliopsida; order Poales; family Poaceae; genus Chloris; species Chloris gayana. The sequence continues at coordinate 935,374 of JAUNZO010001356.1, forward strand.
AGGAGCAATAAGTTGAGGATAGTGTGACACACACCAAGGCGATGCATTCTCTTATAAAAGGGATAGAGGCGATCCTAGATAAAGCTAAACTAGACTAGCAGTACCACTACTCCTAATGATACAACATTCATATGAGTGCGCAGCTTCTACCTAACATCCAAGATCATGCAAGCGCAAGCAAGCGTCTAATGCCTAGGCATCATCGGGAGATCCGTCTTACGCGAGGTCCGCCTCGCGACTCCGGCTTTTTAGACTCCTATGCCATGCCCGAACGTGGAGGATTACTTTGGATGACAAGGCTGTCACTTCTTGTCACCTACCTCTACAAACCGTGGGACACGAAGCACATTCAACGGTGGGTAGATAACCCCAAGCACCGTGCCGGCGTCACTAACCACAACTCTAGATCCCTCGAGGCACCGACATGGTGGTAAATCTAGAGCACCCTTGCGGGACGATGAACCCGAAGCCTATTCATAAGAACACTAGCCTAACTAGCATACGCTAGACGAAAGGATCAAAGCTAGCACTAAGTCATGTAGAGGCGTTGCCGCTCAAGAATGAGCGACGAACGGCAATTAATCAAGTAAGATCAGGAGTAATCGGTGATCAAGTATGAACGAACGAAGAACATTCGATATGAGTTCATCTTCTATTAATGAAGAACGAAGAACGAACGACGAACTCATATGAACGAACGATGAACGATCAAACAAGATCATGACTACTCTATAAAGCTCATGACAAGGATATGAACGAAAGTATTCCATATATAAAAGATCAAGTCTCATAAAGAGAGGATACAAGAGCTATACCCAATTTTCCACAAGACTTTGGGAGCAATGAGGCAGCCCACTACTAAGCCTAGCACTACCTAGAAAGCCTCTAAACTTCTAGTGTGAGGAGAGAATGATCCTTGTGTTGTTGTGTGTGTTAAGGAGGGGGGTACCCCTCCTTATATAGGCTTGAAAGGTCGGCTCCCGGAGGCGGTTTCGTAGGTCGGTGGCATTTAATGCGCGTGGAACCGACCTCCGTAGGCGGTGGGCAAACCGCCGTAGAAAAGTGGGCCGGGGGGCCACCATGACGGTTCGGCCGAACCGCCTTGTTGGTTCGGCCGAACCGCCACCGGCCCCTCCCGGGCCGGGCTTTGGCGGTTGGCTCCCCCACCGGATGTTGGTCTTTGATCCAGGTGCGTGAGGCCTTATTTGTGTTGGATTTCGTGGTCGTTGGCCTTTTATCTTGGAGTTGATTCCCGCGGCGAAGTGGAAGTTTTGTAAAAGTGTTGATTTGTCGCCTCGGGCCCTGGAATTCATCATTTTCCACCTGCACACTAAAAATCTAGAGGTACACGTGGAACTAGGTTATTTCTAAGTAAAATGCATGCAAGACATGCCTAGTCCTTCTCGTTTATTTGACTAATTGACGGTCGAAATTGGTCCGTAACGACCGTCAACAATCGATGCATTATACACCTAGCAAAATCTTAAGCATTGATGCTGCCCTATTCAAATAATGTATAAACATGCAAAAATACAGTACATGGCAGGAGGACATACACTCATAAGCAAGCATGCAAATTTTAATGCACAACACTTAACATAACCAAAAGCCGATTTGTCATTTTTTGCACACTTCACCACATCATGTCATACATGACCATGAAGCATAAAAATACTACTAAACCAGATTCTCATGATAATCATGACCATTTTATGATTGAGCACCGAAGCAAATAAATTTCCTTTTATCCTTTTTCTTAAAATAAACATTCTTCCCTCTTGTCCCACTAGACATAGCAAATATATTCCGAAAAATGCTACCGTTCAAATAATGTAATATGATAGATCAACTAAACATAATTTTCATGTTAAAAACCTATTTACCTCATGATTGAGCAATATCAAGAGAAAATTATGTAAGGTTTCCTTCTCATGCATTAATTAGGCAATTGTAGCTCATTTAACAAATAATGCCGAAAATGATGTGAACATGTTCCAATGCATCAAAATCATGTATAATATGATGAAACATGCCAGTGGAAATGATGTGCCCAAATTTGATGAAGATTTATTTACTAAAATATTTAATTTATGGTCATTTTAGCGCTTAACATGATGCGTTCTTAACTTACATAAAACTCAACTTTTCACCAGAGAACTCTAGAAAACTAAGTAGGGTCATGTAAAGTACACTTCCCAAGAATTCCAAAACGTGCTCATTTACATTTTTCTCGATCTTTTTAGAGAACGTTGTTCTATTTACAAAATCCAATGTTGTTAAGCTTCGTTAACGTGATAGCACTTTAAAGCGCTTGAAACTCTAATTTTTTCTATAGGAAGTGTCTTGGCAAATGGGTCCATTGCAAAGTATACTTCCCTAGCTTTCCAAAGTGTTGGAGCTCGCAGGGTGCGCGCTCGCGTCCGGAGCGCGGGTGACGGCGTAGATGGGGAAAGGGAGCCGCGGGCCCGTGGAGCATCGGTAGGGTATGCGGGACCCGCCGGACACGCCCGAGGCGAAGGACCTCACCCGGGCGGCTTGTCGACGTGGAGGTGGACGGCGGCGGCGGATCGAGGTGGACAACGGCGGCATTCCCGGCGTGAGGCTGCATGACAAGGAACGAAAAGTTTCCGAGATGCTCGCAAGCAACAAGAGAAGCGGACGGTGGAAGGAATCGGACGGAGGCCCACCGTGCGAGGCATGCGGACAACAATCGTGGCCACCGGCGGTGATGGGGAAACTTGCATTTCAGCCGAGAAAACAGGGAGATGAGGCGGCGCGTGCTCGGGGCAACTTGCTGTGGTTAGGGCGGAGCTCATGATGCAATAAGGTCCGGGGAAATAGGACCGGAGGGGTGGGGTGGCGGTGTGGTGGTGCGGCCAGCCATGGTCGTCTTTAAGCTCGAGATTCGACGGCTAGGGAAGTCGCGTGAATCCTACGCGAGTGTGGCGATGGGTGACGCGTGGGGAAGTGTGTAGGGCAGCCGGGACGGTGGCCGCCTAACCGGCATGGGCGTCGGAGGCGAGCTACCGCCGACCGGTGGCCCCAGCCATCGTGCCTTCTCTCGTTCAAATAAGGTTTCCTTCTTTTTACAAAATTGCCACCGATGTGTTGCTATTGTTTTAGTTCCAAAACTCTACTTCTGCTTGGTATTTTTAGATGCCGATTTTTGTACACGTCCAGCAAAACATTAGGAACAACTTTTTTTATTGGCAAAAATTTTGATTTGGCTTGCAAAAATTTATAACAAATCTTGAACAGAGACAATTTCCTAAGCTTAGATGATTTTTCTAGGGCTATGTGCCAACCTAAAAATTTGGCAAAAATGTCCGAAATTCTTCTTTTCATCTGTACTACCAGAATATGCAAAAAGATGGAGGCACTATCATGGAAGATCATCATGTTTTCGGAGGGCTAGGGTTTAAACCAATTAAGACCTTAATGAAACCCTAGTTTTATATTTTATGTGAGGATCAACCCTAATTAGGTTTTGCACATACAGATGGATATTTAGCACGAGTGCAATTGCCAAATTGTGACATGGGATGTCACAATATTATAGTGAAATTTGTACAAAATTCATCATATACTTTGAATATTTTTGTTAAAAACTAACAAAATAAATTAAAGAAAAAATACATTTGTGTTTATAAACTAGTGACCCAATGCCATGCCAAATTTTAGATGAAATCTAAATATAGTTTTGAATATAAAAATAGATTTGTAAAAAAATAAAAGTGATGTCATGCACTCGTAATATCGGTCGGTCGACGTCGGCATGCCCGATGTTACAGTGCCTTGCCTATATAAGCATGCCCGATGGTGCAGGCCTTGCCTATATGCCACTATAGCCACGAGTTGACTATATCAACCATGGCTATAGTAGTTTACTATAGCCAGGATTCACTATTTCAACCGTGGCTATAGTGGCATACTATAGTCACGGTTCACTAACCCAACCGTGGCTATAGTGGCATATTATAGCAACGGTTCACTAACCTAACAGTGGCTATAGGACACCACTATAGCCATGGTTGCCAAAGTGAACCGTGGCTATTTACTTTTTAACAATAAAAAAATAAATACGCATTAGAAATAATAAATTACAATTACATAACATTAACCATAATTACATCACATTAACATTAAAGTATTACATCACATTAATATTTACAAATATTTACAAAATTCATCAAAGGTTTAATAACGTGAACATGACAATGTTTTTTCAAACTAAGTCTACACTATACGAATCTTCAACAACATCGGGCTCGTACGGTCGTTTCGAGCCGCACCACTCGAAAAGTGTCCGATGCTCCTTCGTCACTTCACTTTGCTCGTCAAAGAACCGACCACGAGGATCGATGACCTCCCTAAGCAAGAAACGGCACATCCTAGCGACAATGTAGTACATGTCGTTTGTACTTAGATGCTTTCGCACCGTCGAGAATCCTTTCTTGGAGATTTCATTCACATCTTTCTATCCATTATCAATGCCTTTTCTAGACTTTTTATTCTCTCGTCAATAAATATATAAAAGTTGGCACATGATAGACAAAAAAACAAATGGAATGCAAATTAAACGGATGCAATCTTAGTGTACCTCCTCGGTGGTTTCATGGGTGATGACATTAAAGTAGGATGCAGCGGAGCTCGAATACGCACACGCGTAGTATCCACGAGTGCACACTACCTTTTACTTGTTTAATGAACTGTTAAATAGAGTGAAGTAAAAAACATCACTCTATTTCAATGATAGCAGGATAAAAAATTAGATGTGACGCGTGTCTTACCGGAAATTTGTGACGAAAGTATATTTGTTTCCGAATTCTATAACGCGCCACTTTCGGGTTCTTTACATAGTTCAAATAAGCACTACAAGTATTGAGAAAAGGGTATTATTGCATGAAATTATCGCTATTTAATTGTACGTCCGTACTTACCAATTTATAACGCTCACAATATCTATGTAGCGATTGGAGTCGTGTCAAGGCTATCCAAGACTAACGAGATATCCAATTTTTGGCATGATCAGGAAACAAATCCAATGGTCACCGCAACAAAAGATCGTATTAGTTAGTATGTCATCTATGTTTACAATCGACGAGAGGAAGGTAGTGGTCGAACTTACTCGAAGTGGTAAGGCTCGTAAATGGCGTGACAATCCTGCCATTCCTCGAAGCACCTGTAAACATAACCTGCAGCTCGACCCCTAGCTTTTGTCCTCATGGTGTCCTTCGGTTCTTGTAACTCTTGTGGTGTCTTGTCCTTATATATCTTGTCTTTCTCATTTATCCCGGGGTTGATCGCACTTTGAATGATCAAGTTCGAATTGAGGTACCCAACCTTCCAATCGAGTCAGTCGTATCTCTTCTTTTAAAATATTGAATTCAAGCAACATTAAAAGCAAAAGGCGGTGTGTAACATGTACTGCAGAAAGTAGGAAACAAGAAAAAGATGGATGGAGGCACTTACATGCACCACAAGATTACGAAGGTCGTGTCCATCTCACCGAGGTGAAACATAGTGTGGATATCATTGAAATATAGTCCAAGGGTCAAGTCACCGGTATCGTTGGACACGTCCTTCGAAAGCTTACAAGTGATCACATCCACTCCTTCTTTTGTTGCCGCTACGTACCGATCATGTAGCTTCCGCATCTCCCACGGTAGGTCCGACAACATGTTTTTAGATACGAGGGGTTTGCCAAAAATGAAATTTGGGAGGTCCTCATTCTCGTCACGACCCTCAAATATGTCATCATCGTAACATACCAATTGACGAGGTTCCGTGATTGGTTGCACGGGTCCCTTCCTCATTCGCTCCAAGTATTTCCCGACATGTTCGGGTTGTGGCTTTGAAGGATCCACCCCCGTAGGCGTAATCATCCTAGGGATTTGAGGAGTAAACTCCTCCTGAAGAGGCTCGATAAACCGAGGCTCTTCATCTAAGGCTAGGGTTTCACCTTCCGGCTCGACGGAGGGGATACATTGCCCTTCGGGCTCGACAAGGGGCACTATTTGTTGCTGAGGCTCCTCATAGCCGTGTACTCGTGGCAGTTTCTTGTTGCGGGCTATCTGCGAGTATAGGACTCATAACCGCTTCCTGTCCTTGGTCATCTTGTTCCTTAGCGGCTGAAGCAAGCACCCGACAAAGGAGACGGTTCTCCTTCTCCAGCCTTCATCCCCCGTGAATTGTTGACTCTCATGAAGTGACCCGTGTCCGGACAAGGGGGAGGGGAAACTCGTGATTCCGAGAGCACAACCTCATGCCGTTTCCACATGATGAACGAACCGATAGCATCATGTAGAGTTATAATCTCCGCGTCGGGTATGGGGCACTCAATCTCGAGCTCCTCACATCCTTGGTTGACCTCCTCAACGGTGACACGGACGTACCGGGTGGAATATCCATGTTGTAGATTGTTCGTCCCGGAAGTGCTCTACCGATTGCAACCTTCATGGTCTTTCCCTTGTAACCAAACGACACATGCAGCTCACAAGGACATTCTTGCGTTATCTCTTCCCATTCTAACGGGGAGGTAAAGCTAGGCGAAGTGGTTGGGACCGTATTAGTCGTATCGGGGATACTTCCACTTCGCATGTCGGCTTGGTACATCTCCATCTGTCTCCTCCACTCTTCCTTGTCTCTCTCCTCCTTATCTTTCTTGTGAAATTTATGTTTTTTGTACAACGAGGCGGAAGAGCTAGAGGAGAAACCCTCTTTCCAAGTTTCCTTGGAGGACACTACTCGCACCCGCCCGCCATGCTCTTTGGTCCCCACAGCAAGAGAGAGTTGGTATCCGTGATATTCGGATTGAATAACACCGGATCGCGTCTGCGACTTGATGTCACCCGTCAATTGCTGGATAACTTGCGTCGATTCTGCTTCCATCGGAATAATCTCCCCATTTTCGTCCATCTTAGACTCGCGTACGGACCCAATTTTTAGCACGCGGCTCAAGGCCCTCTAGTGGATCAGGCTTCCCTTCCGCACGGAGCTTTTCTTCCATTGCCTTCCATTCCGGAATCTTTATCTTGTAGCCGATGTGGCCCAAGTGTGGCTTGTACATATTTTTCCTGTTCAGCTCTAACATCTTTGCACTAAGGTCCTTGGCAGGTCCAAGCTGTCTTCTACCGAACATATAGTTCTCGGTCTTGTGGACTTATTTGACCATAATAGTCAAAGGGTGTTATGCCACGTTTTACACAATGGCAGTTTAGTCGGGACCTCCATTCTCAAAAGATATGTGACATTGCGGTCAGCGTTGCCTTCTTGGCTTTCTCAAGGTCCGCTGGTGGGAAGAGGATGTGTATCTAATGTCATTCCACATTTCCTCTTTGCGCTCTTGAGGAACCACCTTCCATTCGGTCCAGGTTATTTTGCATTTCTCCCGACAACAACACCACAACGGTTCCGCCATTTTGCATGGACACCCATTGGTTCAACAGGCTCCCAGTCGGCGGGATCCAGGTGTTGTCACCTCATATGTGCCCTCAGCCTTGTTTGCGGACCGTTTACCCTCACGCTTGTGCTTTTTGGGGGACTCATGGGCCGCTATGTTTTCCGTTTGCTCCTCATGAGGTGTGTCTTCGCAATCCATGGAATGTGTCGCTTGTGCGGCCAAGGCACAACGAACACTTCGTCGAGGAACCTACCATATAAAGAATCATTGAAGCTCGAGTAATATGCTAATACGGAAAACTTGAAACACATTTGACGTGATACCTCTTCCGAGGGCACGTAATCTGGGTCCTCATTAATACCTCTAGGTTCACGACGCTGGCGGGGGGTGAGGATCCTCTAGTTCTTCCCATTCTCCACTTGATGCGGAGCTTTCATGGTCCATATTCACAACATCCTCTTGTGTATAATGGATCGGAGGGCTGTCTTCCGGATTATCTTGTAATGGTATCTTGTCCACCATTATAGGATTTGATACCTTTAGCGTAACAATGAAAAGATTAGTAGCAAATAATTAGAGGAAAGAGTTAAAATAGAGAAAATATGATAGAAAAGGATTATTTAGCATTGGCATCGAACATGGATAGCATCGGAATCAATTAGAAGAAGAGGAAGACGAGATGAGACGGACATACAATGTAGAACATTTTCATAAGAAAGGCAGGTACACACTATGCAATGCATACCACAATTTATACGACCTCGAGGTCAATAGGTCGGGATACTTGGCTATCCTCCGAGAAAATCAAATATAATGTGTCATACACATTACAAAGATGATCCGGAAAATATCCAAGCATCCAACCATGTCTACCTAAGGTCGTACGAGTTGCTTGTATGTCTTGCATATTGTTTGACCAACCTTCCTAATGAAAGACACCCTACATTCTACATTCTTCCACCCCATCTTCCCCTTCTCCTATATATACAGATGCTTATCCATGTTCTATAATATGTGGACAAATTCAAACCAAGGAGAGGAAAGACAGGGAGAAAAGAGAGGAAGAGAGGAGGAAAGAGAGAGAAAGAGAGGAGGAAAGAGATAAGAATATGTGCTGATAATAGCTATCATGAGACAAGCGAGGCATGACTGCAAGCGATCACTCGTGGCCACCAGGGAACAAGTTATATAATATGTGGACAAATTCAAACCAAGGAGAGGAAAGAGAGGAGAAAAGAGAGAAAGAGAAGAGGAAAGAGAGAAAGAGAGGAAGAAAGAGAGGAGGAAGAATAGGTGCATCATAAGGCAGTTATATATATTCTTACTGCCTCGATTACATCAATGATCAATCATCAGTCACATATGAACTAGGGCAGAACCGGTTTGCAGTTCAATTCCAAAGTCAACACCGAAATCAGCACTCGTCACAACTATGCGAGCAGGGAAAATATAGCAGGGAAATCAGCACTGTTAGTTATACGAGAAAATAATCATGAATAGGAAATGAGTGATTGAATCCACCATTCACAATCCACAAGCAGGCAACAATGAGAAGTTCTATGAGTAATCGAATCCATCGATCAACATACGACCAACAGCAACCAAAGTATAACAGCCATCGCATCCTATCCAAGATATAGCACCACAAGAAACATACAGCAGCACAAGGCACCACAAGGCACAAGGTGGCCTTAATGTGTGCTTGGAGCAAACATCCTTCTAATCAAAAGCGGGTTATTCATATTTTGCCCTCAAAAGCGGGTTGCTGCTCTAGGAAGCCTTCCAACACTAAGGAGCATATTATTTTGTCGGGGTTAGAATATAGGTTCGAAATGGTGACACTTGCTTCCCATATATCAAAAATTGGTATATCTTGAGACTGCTATCCGGGCTTTCCGAGAAGGATCGGAGAGCACTCCAAAATGGTCGCTGCATCGGGGGAGGTCACATTGCCGCTATAATCCAGTCTTGGACTCCGGTCGAAGACTACGATTTTAGCTTCATCAAAGACGGCGCTCATCCGGATACTATCGAAGATCGGTTCAATGAGCTGAAGAATTCGCTCATTGGTACTGTTTCGAACCGATAGAGGATGTTCCTCTAGATCCGACGGGTGCTCCCTTAAATGTGGCTGCGGCTGCCCTTGCTTTGGACCAAGATGCTCAAGATGCAGCGGCCACCGCTAGGCAAACAAGTGGAAGATGACTTTCAAGATCCCGATGCTGACTTGTTGTCTACTCCCTCCGATTCCGAAGGGACAATAGATGACAGATCGGCGGAAGACCCTAAGACCGGGGATACCGGTACTTCCAGCAATCCCGCCCGATAGATGTTTGTCGTAGGGCCGGCTTTCTTGTGTAACCAGCACAATTCTATTATCGTGCTTTTGTAATTTAACTTATTATCTTTTTAATGATCATGAAGTTTTAATGTCTTCTCCTTTTCCCTGTAAATACTGGTTTCAAAATGTCACCATCTTATTCCTTACTAGTTAAATTCTATATCCGAGCAATGATGGTTATTTCAGCTCAAACTAACTACGAATGAATATCGGCTCTAATCAGCACGAGATCACAATTCATAGCTGTAGCTTACATTGACAAGATCATGTGACATAGAAAAATAGCTAGTCTACAAGGTTTAAGATTACGCAATATCTCGGACTGCTCTTAACACAGCAGCCTACCAACCAGTATTCATGAAGAAAATGCTAAAAATTTCCTTTCCTAAATATACCAGTCTAAACCGAAACAGACCGCTCTCAATGCAGCGAGTCTTCTGACTAAATGACTAGTCTTATTATTCGAGAATAGCATAATATCACGAGACTACTCTTAACACAGCAGCCCCCTAACTCGATAAGTTAATTCAAAATTAAAATATCAAGACACAAGAAGCAAACACATTCACATTAGACATAAAAATTACTTTATTATAATATGAAGAAGTTTACAAGGAATTCTTTTAAGTATAAAAACGACGAAGCTGCTCAATATTCCAAGAATTTGGAATTTCTTCCTCTTCCACGGTCATAAGCCTATAAGCCCCGGTCTAGAGACCGATTTAACCAGAAAAGGTCCTTCCCGGACCGGTGACAACGTATGTCTGTTCTTGTTGGACTGAATCTTCCGAAGAACCAAGTCTCCTACTTGGAATTCCCGCGTGTGCACATTGCGATCATGATATCGACGAAACACCTAATGATATTTGGCCGCTTGAATCGGAGCTTGATCTCGTAATTCTTCCGCAGCAATCAGCTCAACCTGACGCTGGTCTTCATACTTCTCTTCATCGTAATACCGTACTCGATCCGACACCATATTCACTTACGTAGGTAACATGGCCTCGGATCCATATACCGAGAGAAAAGGAGATTGCCCCGTAGCCCGACTAACATTAGTACGTAGTACCCGGAGCACCCAGGGCAGTTCCTTAACCCATTTTCCCGCGTATGTTTGAAACGGTAAAAAATTCTAGGTTTAAGACCGGTCAAAATCATTCCATTGGCTCGCTCCACTTGCCCATTACTCGTGGATGTGATACCGAAGCATATTGTATCTTAATTCCCAAACTATCAGCATAATCCTTGAAAAACTCTGAAGTGAATTGAGGCCCATTGTCGGTAATGATACTGTGCGGGACTCCAAAACGCACAAAGATATTCTGTAAAAACTTGATCGCCCGACCAGTAGTCGTACTGGTGACGGCTTCAACTTCAATCCACTTAGAGAACTTGTCTACTGCCACAAAAATGTGTGTGAATCCTCCTGGCACCATTTTAAAAGGTCCAACAATATCCAGCCCCAAAGTTGAAAAAGGCCAAGTCATCGGAATTATCTATAATTCATGAGCCGGAGTGTGTGGTTGTCGGGCGAAAAATTGACATCCTTGGCAATTTTTAACCACCTTATGCGAATCATCCACGGCTATGGGCCAGTAGAATCCTTGTCCGGATACTTTTTCGACTAATGTCTTTGAAGAAGCATGATTGCCACAAATTCCCTTATGGACGTCTTCAAGCAACTGAACACCATCGGAAACCGATACACACTTCATCAAAATATTAACCCCCGCTCTGTACGGCTCTCCTTCAAGAATCAAGTAATCGCATGCTCGGACCTCCGGTCTTTGCTTCTCAACCTTGTCTTCCGGAGTTTTACCGGATCGTAAATACTCAAGATATGGGGTACGCCAATCGGAATCAATAATCATAACCTCAAGCGGCCGAGTATCTTTTGGCGGGATCGTCTCCTCGGCCTTGGCCTCAAAGACCGCTTCCTCGGCCTTGTCCTTCAATATCGCTTCCTCGACTGGTCCTTCGAGACTGCTTCTTCCGCTATTTCCGTAATAGTAGCCTTGCGCTCCATCTTAATGAATGGCTTATTCGAGTACTTGAAGGAAAACACCAGGTGGAATTGCTTGTCTCGATGACCCCGGTCCAGCTAACTCATCCGCAGCAGAATTGTTTTCGCGCGGTATATGAGAAAATCGCAGGCCATCAAATTTGTCTTCAAGCTTCCGACTTCTTGACGATAGGAAATCATATGATCATCATGAGCGTCCCATACCTTGTTAACTCGACTGATTACGAGCATCGAATCACCATATACGTCTAGTCGCCCGACTCCCGATGAAACAGCTACCCGTAGTCCATGAAGCAAAGCTTCATATTCTGTTGTATTATTCGAGGCGCTGAAATGCATTTGTAACACATATCTTAGTGGCTCCTTCGTGGGGTAAGAAGTACGACCCCAGCCCCGCGCCTGAAAGCTGTAGGAACCCATCAAAAAACATCTCCCAATACTCCAACGTCCGAATCCCTTGCGGGACTTGCGTCTCCAACCACTCAGTAATGAAATCAGCTAAGGCCTGTCCTTTAATAGCTGTTCGCGAAGAAAAGGTAATCTCATATTGCCCAAGTTCTATAGCCCACTTGGCAACTTGGCCAATCGCCTCTCGGTTTCGCACAATATCCCAATGGCAAACCCAGTCTTAACTTCAATGCGATGCGCTTGGAAATAGTGTTTCAGCTTTCGAGAGGTTATCACTACAGCATATATTAACTTCTGTAATCGGAGATATCTCATCCAAGACTCGGTAAGGACTTCACTTACAAAGTATACCAAATGTTGCACCAATTGCAGATGTCCTTCTTCCTTCCGGTCGACCGCCAATACCGTGCTCACCACCTGAGTCGTTGTGGAGATATATAACCGAATGGTCTCATCGGGTTCTGGAGGTACCAACACCGAAGGGTTGCTAAGGTATTCCTTGAGCTGGTCAAACGCGGTCTGCGCCTCGTCTGTCCATTCAAACTTATCTTGCTTCTTGAGCAACTTGAAGAACGGAAGTCCCCCGACCCCCAGTCTTGAGATGAAACGGCTAAGCGCAGCCATACCGCCCGTCAACTTTTGAACGTCCTTCAAGCAACTCGGGGGTTTCATGTTGACAATTATCTGAATCTTTTCTCGGGTTAGCTTCGATGCCTCGCCACGACACCGGGTATCCCAAGCAATTTTCCGAGCGAACCCCAAACACGCACTTTCCAGGATTAAGCTTCATGGAGAAACTCCGTATATTACTAAAGGTCTTTGCCAGGTCGGATAAAAGATCCTCGGTTTTCTTAGATTTCACCACTATATCATCAACATAAGCCTCCGCGTTCCTTCCCAATTGCGAGTCCGGACAACGTTGTATGCCGCGCCGATACGTAGCTCCGACAGTTTTTAATCCAAATGGCATTGTTGTATAGCAGTATGCTCCAAAGGGGGTGACAAACGCGGTCTTTATTTGATCTTCAACTTTCGGAGGGATTTGATGGTACCCTGAATAAGCATCGAGGAAACAAAGACGCTCGCAGTCAGCGGTCGAATCAACAACTTGGTCAATCCGAGGCGGTGCGAAAGGGTCTTTGGGGCAGGCTTTGTTGAGATCGGTATAATCGACACACATTCTTAATTCTTTAGTATTCTTTTTTGGTACACGGACAGGATTGGAATGCCAATCCGGATGATACACCTCCCTAATGAACTTAGCTGCTAACAATCTAGTTAACTCCTTCTTAATGGCCTCCTTGTGGTCTTGAGCAAACCTCCGGAGCTTCGCTAACTAGCTTCGCACCGGGACGCACTAGCGATGCGTGCTCAATCTTCTCCCTAGGCCCGACATGTCGGAAGGCTCCCATGCAAAGATATCCCTATTTTCCTGGAGGAAAAGAATGAGCATGCTTTCCTATTTGTCCCCCAAGTCAGCCCCTATATGGGTGACCTTGGAGGGGTCCGACTTATCAAGCTGAATAGTCTTGGAAACAATTGCATCGGTCTTCGACTTCTCCTTAGCAATCTTCTTGGCTGGAACTTTATCTTCCAACCTTGCCTCCATTTCCGAGTTTTAGCTGCTTCTCCGATTTCTCATCGTTCTTCCTCCGAATTGATTCGAGAAGCCGGTTCGGTGTTATGTACTTCACAAGCGTAAGCGGTCTTGATATCCGACCGGAACAATAAGACCCCGTTTGGTCTTGGCATCTTCAAGCATCAAATATTGATAATTGGAGATGGCCATAAACTTCGCCAGAGCCGGTCTTCCAAGTATCGCATGATATGCTCGAGTCAATGTTGGCTACCTAGAAAATGATATTCTCCTTCCTGTAGTTCTCCTTCATCCCAAAAGTCACCGGTAGGGAAATCTGCCCTAAAGGATAACTGTTTCGACCGGGTATTATACCATGAAATGGTGAAACACTCGTGATCTAGGTCAGCCACGGAGAGGCCAAGCTCCGACAGAGTTTTAGCGAAAACGATGTCCAAGCAACTTCCCCATCAATGAAAGTTCTCTTCAATCGTACCTTCCGAATAATGGGAGCCCGAATGAGCGGATATCTACCAGCGTTTGGATGTACTTCAGGATGATCAGCCCTGCTGAACGTGATCGGCACCTCCGACCATCGTAGATATTCAGGGGTGGCGAGAGCAATGGAGTTGACCTCTCCGAGCGCCGGCTTCGCTTTCGCTTCGACTCGTACGCGTCGGGGCCTCCATGGATGAAGTTCACCTCCTCGTTGGCTCTTGGAAGCCTTCGTCATCTTCATTATCATCACGCTCTTTATCCTTGCCTTTGTCTTCCCTCCGGTTCCGGTGTCCGGATCGGGGTGCTACCATTAAAGCGAATTGAGCGAACGGTCTCAATAGGAAGCACTCCTTAGCTTTATGATTCCCATTATGAATCATGCAAGGGCCTTCCGAAGTGTTTCGAACGAAAGTCGTTCTCTCGGACCTCTCTTAGGAGGTGTCGGCCGATCTCCTCCATGAGATTGGTCGACAGCTGCAACAAGGTGTTCAGCCTTGCGCTTGTTGTTATTCTTGGATCAAGACCGGTTGCCTTGGTCGTGCTTCGGCTCCTTCCCTTTGTTCCCGCGCCAATTGACCACGGTTGATTCTCCAGTAGCATAATCGTCCGCTATCTTGAAGCACTCGACGCCGTCATGGTAAGGTTCCGATTACACCTTCCAATCTTATGAACTAATGCTTCACTTCGGACGCCGACTTGAAACGCCGCAATTATCTCGCTAATCAGGAACATTGGGGATTAAGGCTTTCTTGTTGCAGAAACACTCGATGAACTCCGTAAGGGTCTCGACCTATTGAGGTGGAAGTAGTTCCCTCGGTTTCTCACAAGTCGCCTGAAAATTCTCAACAAACTTTTTTATGAGGTCACCCCAAGAAGAGATAGATCTCTCGGGTAAGGATTGGAACCACAATCGTCCATCCTGCTCCATGCACATGGGGAGATAGTTAGCTAGCACAAAATTATCCCCTCCCGCTGATCGGATGGCGATGGTATACATGCGAAGCCACTCAGCAGGAGGCACTTTGCCGTCATATATATTTGTCAATGGCCCCGGGCTTAAATCCCCGGGGTATTTGCAAATGCGCAGATCCCGTGTGGAGGCTGGGATTACGGAGTAATCATAGTCTTCTAGACCGGTCCAGCACCGGTGACGGAGCGCACCGACAAGGGTAATGTCGGTAGTTACGATCCCCGTCATCATCGGAGTAGTCATAGTAGTGATCATCTTGATGTCCTGTTTCCTGAACCATCCCGGCGATTGTTGTTCACTTGCTCCGCGAGCTATGTAGGAGGAGGTGGAGCAGGAGGCGGAGGCGGTGGCGCCGCTTGACAATCGTTATCACCTCGTCGGGGCTCCCCGTCCCTCGTCTCTATTGTCTCATCCTCTTCCATCTCTCGCTATCATGCCGATCATCTCTTCTTGACCGGTCGTCACGATGAGCATGTCGATTGCCATGAGCTCAATGATCATTGCGCGGAGGATTTCCGCCGGGGCGGCGCCGAGCAGCCGGCCCACGCCCGGGCGAATTAGTTACATGTGGGCGGGGTGGGGCAGGATCCCACGGACGATCATCAACATGACCGGTCCGTCACCGCTCGTCTTCTTCTTGTCTCCTGCGCTCCTCCGTCCTCTCTACATGACGGTCGATAAGCACATTGCGAGCATCTCGATTGCTCGTTGAGTGGGTGCTCGTCCGCGATCGAGTGTGTCGAGGCCCAAGCCTTCCACCGGAAGAAGTTCCTTCAGCACCGGGCTCTTGCCGGACGCTCCGAGTGAGAACGCGAGCGATCGGAGCAGCCGTGTCCACCAAACTCAAAGAGCGTTGTAGCCCCGGCGTTGCATTAAAGACTTCCTCCGGTATTGTCTCGAGAATTTGCTTAACCCCCACAATGTTGTGGACTGGTAACGTGAAGACTCGGGCGCCATTTAATTCAACCTCCATGGAGCTCAAATCCAATGCTCGCTCGAAGAGCGATGGCGTCTTCCACTATGGCATCCACGTCGGCTGTTATATCCCGGCGATGTTTCCACCGGGTCTCCAGATCGCTCCGGCAACGGCCCAGTAGCGGGCGCAACGGTTGCGGGAACACTTCCTCCCGCCCGACTAGTGCCGGCGACGTTTGCGCGATGATTCGCGGCGGAAGGTTGTAGAGGTGGATCTTATCCATCCGCTCTGTTTGTTTCGCGCCGGCGGCGATCAGCTTCGTCTCTCGCCATCCTAGCCTCTTCGGCGGCGACTTCCTCGGGAGTGAGTTCTTGAAGGATTGGACCCGTCATGAATACTTGAAAGAAGGCCGGAGATCCTTCCTCGAAGTCCTTATCAAGCTTGGCAAAGCTACTTATCGTCGCTGCACCGGGTACCGATCGAGGCGCGAGCGGTCCGATGATTCGTGCTAAAGCTGCATCGGATCCGCAAGGTTTCAAGCATGAGGTGTCGATCGCGGCGGTGATCGCGCTTCGAAGCTGCGGCCTAACTACAAGTCGGATTCATCAAACGTAGCTTTCCAGCGGAATCGGCTTCAAAGTCGAGGGACCCGAAGCGGATCTTAAAGCCGGGTGCGAAGTCGACGTCAAACGAATAAGCCATCGAACTCGCTGAAAACTCGCGGGACCCCTTCTTGGCGCGCCAAATGTCGAGTCTTAAACTCGGCACCGTAACTACCCGGTGCCTTATGAGCGTGGAATTCGATGGTGCAACACACGGAACACACAAGAACACGCGATTTTAGTCGGGTTCGGGCCTCTCAATGGAGAGTAATACCCTACGTCCTGTGTGTTATATATTGCCTTTAGCAGATTGCTAATTGCAAGATCTCGTAGTTTTCGGGGTTCCCTACTCCGCCTTATATATTCGGGGAGCTAGGGTTACATGCGTAGTCCTAGTCGATTACACGGATTACATATACGGGAACTCTATCTCTAGCTTCCCTTATTAAATCGGAATCCTAATAGACTACAAATTGCTCATTTACTTGTTTCTCAAGTCATCATACGTCGGTCTTGATACCCGCCTTATCTCCATACCGGTATATGGAATCCTCTCGTTATTCCGAATTGTTAGGAACCAGTCTATTGACTATCTCTACCAGCTTTATCTTCATTGATTTGTTACCATGTCTTTGTGTATCCACTCCTTTATCATCTCAGTATACCCATAAGGCAAGTATACGGCAACTAATATATTGCATAAGACAATGTGCTATCATATATAAAAAACCCACTATACAAATTATTATTAGTTGACTCGAATTTTTTAATAATTAAATCGTGCTCTAGGGGTCTCTCTCAAGAGAGCATAAAGTAGATCTTAAATTGATTGACATGAAAAAGGCTTGTAAGACATGATTTTTTTGTATGCAACACAAGCACATGATATATGAGCTTATTATACACAACTCAAACCAACAACAAACCTACAAACATGGAGCAATTTGACAAATCAAAATCAAAACCTAGGTCAAATGGTAATCCAAAATTCTCCATGATTACAACATTATAGCAACAAATAATACATGGGATGAGTTTCCCGTACCATGGAGAACAAATTTCTGCAAAAAAAAACGAGATCAAAACCTTCCCCCTCGGTTTTCATTTTTTCCTCAATTTTCGAGCCGCCACACTTGGACCGAGCTCCTGTTCGGTTCGAACGCGGCCTTTATACTCGTGCAAAACAAAAGCCACGGTCCACTTCTTCAACCGTGGCTATAGAAGAAACTATAGCCACGGTTGGTGACGTGGACCGTGGCTATTGGTCGAGGCCACTATAGCCACGGTTCACAAAGCCAACCGTGGCTATAGTGGCCTCTATAGCCACGGTCCAAGGGCACGAGTAGCTCGCACCCAACTATAGCCACGGTCGATTTTTCTTGCCGAGGCTATAGGGTTTTGGGCTGCGTGGCTACGAGTGAGTTATTGTTATAGTGCTGTCCGCTTCCTCGATAGCATACGGATGCGCTTCGTCCCCTTCTCTTGCCTATGTTCTTGCCTAATGTGCAAAATTGCCTATTCATGCTTGTTCCATGCTAATAATGCCTTAATTTAGTTCACATGATGAATTCTGTGCTATGCTCAATGCTTCATTTTGATAGTCATTTTGACAGACATTACTAAACTACCATAGCATGGATGACCACGTCTATGTTGATATTTCTAATGAGTTGATATTTCTGAACCTAGTTCAAATAATGCATTGGCCACCTATCTATTATGAATTCTGATTGTGCATTGGCCATTTTCTCATCTCTTTTCTCCTTTTTCTCCTCGCTTTCCTCTCTTTTCTCCTCTCTTTCGTGGTTAGACCACTTTTTAAAATAAAAACAATTTCCTCCTCTATTTCATGGCTAGACCACTTTTTTAAATAAAAACTATTTTCTCCTCTCTTTTGTCTCTTTTATCCTCTCTTTTCTCTTTTTTCTTCTCTATTTCCTCTCTTTCCTCTCTTTTCTCCTCTCTTTCATGGTTAGACCACTTTTTTAAATAGAAACTATTTTCTCCTCTCTTTTCTCTCTTTTCTTCTTTGTTCTCTTTTTTCTCCTCTCTTTCCTCTCTTTCCTCTCCTTGGTCTTGCCATGCTCGATGATGAAAGCGGACTAAAAAGCGAGATGAGTGTGGCAACATGGACCACATCCTTGAATGTTGGAAACATGTTGATATACGAGTCAATGAACTTAATGACAGCGTTGAATGGCCATTGATTCGTCAACCCGCACAGAGAGCAACTTTTTGGCAAATGATGAATTGTGTTATAAGCATATATATTTATAGGCAAAGGGGTAGATGGGGGGGGTGAATATAGAATGTACGGTGTCTTTCATTAGGAAGGTAGGTACAAAAATATGCAAGATATACTGCAACACGTACGACCTTGGGTAGACATGGTCGGATGCTTGGATATCTACCAGATCATCTTTGTGATGTGTATGGCACATTATATTTGATTTTCCGGTGGATACCCAAGTATCCCTCGAGGTCGTATAAATTGCGTTATGCATTGCATAATGTGCACTTGCCTTCCTTATAAAAGTGTTCTACATTATATGTCAATTCTCTTCCTCTACCTCCTCTATTATATGATATTGATGCTATCCTTGTTCCGATGCCATACAAAAGTTATTTGTAGTATAAATTATTCCATTTTGTAAATTCATTCTCGCTATTTCATCTATTTTCTCCTGCCCTCCTTTTCAGCTTCTTTTTTGGTGCAAATCCAACAAATGTGTTATTTGTGTCAATATTTATTATTTTTTTTCCAAATATAGAACCCCGGCAATGGAGGAAGGAAAAGGCGCGGAACCAATTGGGAGCCCGAATTCGTTGCAGCTTGCATCGGGACACGAAGGCGGTTCCGATGAAAAGATATCATTTGAGGAACTTTCCCCTCTAGATCCTCCGTGTGATAAGAGGCAATGACTTGAGGTACTTGATCTGGATTACAATCCGGACGATGAGGTTAATGTCCCTTGTCGTAGTGCTCGACGCCTCGTCGTAGAAGAGGCCGCTATATCATAACCGGAGGATCCGCCCACTCTAATCTCATCAAACTTACAAAATCCAAAGAGGGGGCAAAGAAATACGACCAAGCTAAATACTAAAATTCGCCCGTAATAGCCTTAGACAAGGATGGGGCACCAATGGAGCTCGACATAGTCAATGCGCCTTGGCACAATGACTCGTGGTTACTTGGTCCGGACAAAAATAAACATCAAGTACGACAGCTGGCTTGATGTACCGAAGGAAGATAAGGAGGCAATATGGAACAACTTGAGAAAATTTACATATTCCATCCTAAGATCTTTGAACGTGACAAGACGACAACTTTGAAGACTATGGAAACATGCCTTAGGACGTTCAGGACCATGCTTAACACCAAGTTTCTGCATAAGGGACTCACGCCGTTTACGAAATACGGGTTCATCATGCCCGATGATTGGCATGCATTTGCTAATAGACTCAACTCTACCGAAGCCAAATAGAAGAGTGAGGTTCTAATCTCGGACCAGGCAGCTATCGAGGCTAAAGTGAAGAAATGGAGGCATATGGAAGAACAGCAACGACAAGCGGGGAAACCGGACTACCTTGACGGTTGTAGTGAACATACCCGCAATTGGGTTCTTGGACGTTCAAAATTAACCGACGATGAGCAGCTAGATCAAAAAGCTCGGGGTCGGCGAAGTATTGCAAAAGCGAAGCAGCTAACCGCCTAGGAGAAGGATGGCACTTTTATTTCGTACCCAATGAAAGACCAACTTGTTGCTGCCATCGAGACCAATGAACATCGCGGTCGTACGCGAGGGGTCTCGTAAAGGTGAGGTTGAAAGAAGGGCGCCGAGGGGCACTACGGGCACAAGTGAATGCGATCGGTGTGGTGGGCCACCGATCGAAGCTCTTGGTCATGATTGGTGGGTACACAATTACTTCCAATTCATCCAAAATAATCCACAACATGCCCATCGACCTTTTGTGGTTCTAGAATTCCACCTCAGTATTGGCGATCCTAGTCCACAAACTCGTCCTCCAAGCAGTCATGGCTCGGTTCTAGATGTCACCAAGTACTCGTTGGATGACATCACCGAGAATACACCTTGCTCACTACACATGGCACTTGACGAGGCGAGGGAAGACATTCGTTAAGGTTTCGAGAGGGCATTGCAATTCCCGGACGTACATTTAACACACAGGAAAACGCGATTTTAGACAGGTTCGAGCCCCTCGGATCGAGAGTAATACCCTACGTCCCGTATGTTATGTATTGCCTTTAGCGATTTGCTAATTGCAAGATCTCGGAGAGTTTTCGGGGGTCCCCGCTCCGCCTTATATATCCGAGGGAGCTGGGGTTACATTCAAAGTCCTAATCGATTACATGAATTACATATATGGAGTTCTATTTCTAACTTTCTTTATTGATTCAGAGTCCTAATCGTGACAATGAATTACTCAATAACTTGCTCCTCAAGTCATTGTATACCGGTCTTAATGTCCGCCTTGCTTCCATACCGGTATTCGAATCTTCGTTATCCTAGACCGGTCAAGGACCAGTCTGTTGCCTATCGCCACCATCTTTATCTTCCTTAATTTGTCATCATGTCTCTGCGTATCCATTCCTTCATCATCTCGTATACCCATAAGGCAAGTATACGACAAAATGCCTACGTAGCATATCATTTGGCGCTTGAACAAAAATCTCATTGGTTTTATGGTCACAACCCTTGACCGTAAGAAAGTCATCCCAAATAATAAAGGTTTACAGTTGTGCAATGGTAAGACTATAAAAAGCTATTCATTTGACACAAAATGTTGTTGCTTTTATGATCACAATCCCCGATGATAAAAATGGTTGATTTCAACCATAAATACATCACAAGTAACTAGATTAGCCTAATATAAACTATATCATGTCACAGACCGATTTATGGATGAAACTGCACGAGAAACAGTGTTTTCATTGAGCACCACGGATAGGACTACATGGATAATACTGTTGTGTGTGACAAAAGAATTACGAAAACAAAGAACGTATTGAATAAATATTTCGCTTGAACACAGAATTTTCATTCAATTTGTAAGCGTAGGATCAAGTTGGTGAACCATAAAAAGACCAAAATTTGCTACCTAATTAGCTAGATAGAAAATATTGTTGTGTGACCATAATATTATGTTATGCAATTACCTTATGTGATAATAATACTATGCCCCCAAACACAAAATTTTGGTTATATGAGATCAATTTTTTTCCAAAGAACAGAACATGTTTTCTGTATCCTAATCATGGTTCTTATTTCAAAATAAAATAATATATGCCCAATTCATTGACAATTATTTCAAGATCTTGCAGCATAATTGAGAGAGAGAGGGGGGGGGGTACATTTTATCTGGATCATAAAATTGGTCTATTTCTGATTCATTTACTTTTTACTTGCAAAGCCACAGTAAATGTTTTTATGGTCCTATTGACCTGTGACTGCAATGTCTTTATCATTTCATATTATAGTTTTTACTACCAATGAGGATTGTGGATGTCATATGTGTTAATAATATTTTACAGTTACATGTGTGGTGTAGAGAGAACAAATCTCAACACTGGGAATTAGCGAGACCTGTTGGAACATTTTGCAATAGTATGATTGTAAATGCGAACCAATGGGATCACAAAAACAAACAAAGTGTGCTCGGAAAACACCATGATACTTTGTGGTTAGACCGACATAGCTGAAGACCATGGTTGCCGAGCTAACAACATGCCCATGCATGGGATCTAGTATTTTGGTGTATGAATCAAAACTTCATTTGTCATCTACTTTGAACTCAACATGCCACAAAGTTTGACCATGTATTTACTTATACAAGGGCACCAAAATATAAATATGGTTTCACAGTTCGAATGAACAAATGTGACTATATACGGAAGCTGTAAGTACATTAGAAGCTGGCATGCACAATAGTAAACAAACTGCACACACATGCAGACTTTTCATTGACTACAAAATTAGCAGGTGTTTGACTTTGCACTAATATGACATGAAAGAAAATGTTTACAGAATTTGTGACAGAAGCTTTCCTACTAAACTATGCTACTACGTCCTCATTTTTTTGCACCTTGCTGGTAATGATTTCTTTCGCATCACTCCTTCCAAATGTTCAAGGCCACACACAGTTAGCTAACTGCATCCTGCACTGAAAAGTTTGGTCAGTTGTTGATCCCCTTGAGGCGACAGTGATTGCACACAGTTAGCTAAATATATGTGGATTAAACACGTAATTATATATCCGGCTGAGAAAAAGTAGAATATAATCTTCATGAGTCTTATGACATGTTCATAAACACGACTTGCCGGCTCGTCAGTATCATCCACCTGCACGGAAATAGATTTTATGACTCAGTATAAACTTAGTTACTAAGTGTACTGCGTTTTGAATCATTTGAGCACAAAAAAGGTAAATTCTTTTACAATTCATATCAAACACCCAGGAGCCAGTTTGCAAAAGACAGCTTCTCCCTTCCTCTCCCTCTCTAGCCGCTTGCTCTCCGTATGAACTAGTCAATACTCAATACATACAAGAAATTAGATTAGACAACTAAAATGAACGATCACTACATAGCATTTTGTCAGTGCATAGGACCAGCCAATTTCACTCTGACATCAAACATGTCATAAAGTAAGAATTTTAACTGTGATTATCTGAGCGCAGTAAAAGTTAGAAATTTAAAGATATATTTGTTGTTCGGAAGATTAAAAAATAAATAAAGGTAAACATGGTGCTGAGTAGCATGCGCAAACAATAAACATATACCTGGGTAAAAATCTTGACGGCTCGGACCTAGAGCCTTTTTTACATCTTTGGATCAGATTAGTTCCAATGGTTCCAGCAGCATGCAGCCCTAGCCAACATTACTCGACGCCGGGCAAGGATTTGATGGTGGCACGGGAAGCTCTCCCCACGCATTCCTTCAATTGGGATTTTGAAACCACACAGAAGAGGAGAGTGTTTCAGGATCTGCAAAAAAAAAAACATGGGGGATTAGATAAGTGAAATATAGGACACGCCTCTGTATAACGAGATAGATAAACGGACTCCTGCACCTGTGTTTGTGGTAGTTGTGATCAGCAACCTGGAGCTCTCCAGCAACCTTGCAACTGGGCCATCCTACAATCGATCGCAAGCATAAAATCAAAGCCTCTCACCTGGACGATCAAATGCGTGCCTCAAAAAAATAGAAAGATATTCATGCACAAGAGAAGAAATTTCAAGATCACGACAGAGACACGCAGGTCTGGAAAGACGAGAAGCTGGGAACGTCGAGGACGAATAAACGTAAGATTGGAAAGAGGAGAAGCTGGGAAGGTCGGGTGGTGGTGAATCTTATAAAGGAAAAAAAATCAAAATAGGATAAGGGAGCCCGTCATTTAAAGAGAAATTATACAGGACATTAATGGCATTAACTAACAGCAAATGTTTCCAATTAGTGCGCAGGTTTGGGTTTTTTTTCTTGTCACGGTTTATTCGATCAGAGATGAGGCTAGTGACCTGGCTGTGAGTTGGCTGGTGCGTGGAATATTAAATTACATCCAGGGTGTGATATAGTATAGCTCTATATATATATATAGGGATACCCTATATCACTCCCAAGGAGTGATATATTATTCCACACTCTGGCCACTTTTCACTCAAGCTGACCAACCATATGGTTCAGTTGGACGCGCACACACGCATGCATGCAAAACATTGACTGCTCATTAATTAGTTGTAATTTTTTGACTAAATGTCGCCATAATTATCCTATTAATTGGTAGTCTTATATCTCACCGAAAATTTTTCCCTTATATAGGCTCCGGCATCATTACAATTCCCTTATATACGCGCCGCTCTTGACGGATCACCAAACATTTAGAGATATTTTGGTACTTACGTTGTTATTCAAATCAGATGAATGAGGATTTATTGGGTCCAGGATGGAGAAGTTAGATTACTTCTACATGTCGCGAGCTACAAATATCCATGAATAAGCAAATAGACTTATTATTTTCTACAAATATCCATGAAAGTCAGAGTTTAATTATTAACTTGATTCTTTCTTGTTACCTCCTTACATTATCATTCGGTGATCTAAACAAATAAAGGTCAAATATTCTCACTCTGGGTAATTAACAGACTAAACATTTTCTATTTTTAATTTTCACCTAAGCATCTGCTTTCGGGGCAGGCTTGGTGTGTGATTGACATACATTCGGACAGATGATGCAAAAAGCTTCTAAAAAATCAAACAAAGATACTCCTTATGTGAAAATATGCCTAATAATTTTATGGGAAAATTTATTTCAAGCTTATATTTTTTTATGTATGAATGTAGTAAATATAACACGTGCGTGTCGCATGTGCACTATATTAGTTTTTATAGTTCACAAACTGCATTCTCAATTAAACAATGACAGGATAAATTAATATGGTTTCCATTTTCTGAAAAATGATTTCCATTTAAATACCATCAATAACTCCTTCCATTATAGATATAGATATTTACTGTCGTGATTGGCTTGTGATTCCATCCCGGCGATAGTGCAGGTCACGTTTTAGACTACCAGCAGCCACAATTCCTCTTTCAACTATATCAATGCACATGGCCGTCAATTGTGCACAGAGCAGATTGGGCTTACCACAACAGCTAATCTAGAACCTTGTAGTAAATAATATAGATTTTATTATCACACACAACAATATTTGCTATTAGCTTGCTAATGTAGTTGTAAATTTTATTAGTTTTATGGTCAATGCCTTGTATCCGACAGCTGCATATGTTTTACTGTCACAAGTATATTAGACAAGTCAACATAAAATTTTGTGGATATTGGAATAGGATATTATGACTAGAAAAGTTACATAAGAGCGAGAACAACCCTTTTGAATTACCTTTGTTTAGTGATCACCTTGGTCACTTGTTTACACGGGTACCGTGAGCAATTATTTGCATATCCACTACAAATTTATGATTCAAACTCTGTCTTAAAATAAGGGTATGTTTAATTGAGAAACAAATATTTTTTTGCGTCCAATGTCAACCTTTTGCAAAACAAATATGAAGGTGACGACAATTAATTCTTTAGTGCACAACGTTGCAGTATTTACGTTTGCACCATTTTTTTGTGTTAAAAATATGGAAGTCCACCAGGTGATCAATCACAACTAGTGACATATGCAAGTGATCGCACGGAACTCACCCGGCCATCTGTGGTAAGCAGTAGAGTACAAAAAAAGTACTCCCGTTTATGCGGACAAACATAAACGACGTTGATTTATTCCACATTTATTTTCATTGCCTTCCTACGATCTCACCTTCCATTATTTTAATGGAATTAGACCCGATTCCACGCCTGAATTAGTCACTCTTTAACCTGCCGCAGTTAATGGCTCAATCGGTGGAGGGAAAACCAGATGGTTCGTGTCTAGGAAAAAAACCAGTGGTTTAATCATGTCGTCTACTTGGCACACTAACCAGGGACACCTAATAACAATGTTGCCTACTTGGACTGAGGGAGTGATCTAATAAATCACACCCTTGGTGTTATTTAGTGCTGCCCTATATATATGGCATATATATATATACAGAGAGAGAGAGAGAGAGACTTGTATTATGAATGATGAATTGAGACTGTTTTGACTTATGTATAAATGTGAATGATGATTTGGTTTAACTGTGACTTGTGTACGTCAATGAATAACTTATGTATATGAATTTACTGTTTGTGAATTAAATTTGAATTTCTGACCTGAGATTTAAAATAAAACAGAATTAATATGTTTACTACAAACAAGACAAGTAATATCGGGTAAGCTGACATCATATAGGTGAAAGTCGCCTAGAGGGGGGTGAATAGGCGATAATCCTGAAAATCACTTAATTTAACAAATTAAATACGCAGGAAAGATTTGTCCGACTCAAATGTCCGACTATAGTAGGATAAGTCCGACTATGGACTAATATCCGACTAGAGTAGGACAAATCCGACTCCCTCGTGCGGAATGGGGAACGGGAGTCAAGATGGACAAATCCGCGGATAAAAAGCAACAAGCAAGCAGCTAGCAACACAAGAAAGCTAAGGCTACAAGGGGACAAGCAAGCAAGCCACCTATGCAAGTAAATCTAGGAATTTAAGCAAGAACACCCTAGAGCTATAGCACATCAATTTGTAAGAAATAAAGGGAAGACACAAAGACACACGATTTTTCACCGAAGTTCAGCTCCACCAAGAAGCCTACGTCTCCGTTGAGGAGTCCACCAAGGACCGGGTTGCTCTCAACCCTAAACCTCGTCAAACCGCCACAAAGGCCGGTTTAAGTCCACTAAAACAAAGCTCCACGAAGGGAGGGGCAATACAAACGACCCGAGTCTCAACCACAAGCTTGGGAGCTCGCCGGGTAACGCCTAACCGTCTAGGGGATGAATCCCCAAGAGTAACAAACACACCAAGTACCGGCGATGGAAGAAATCAAGTGCTCTTGAGATGGAGATGAAGCTCAACGATTTTCTCCTCAATCTTCTCACAAATCCACCAAGGATTGGAGTGGGGAATCAAACTTGAGGAAGAGGAGAGCTTGAGTGAGTTGGGGAGTATTTTTGAGAATGTGGGAGTGCCAACCGGCCAAAAGTGGACGAGGTCCACTTTTATAGCCGGGCACTCAAAAGAGCCGTTGGCTCGGATCCGACTCGGATATGTCCGAGTGAGTCGGATATATCCGATCGCTAGGGTTTCGAAAGATTGGGTTTCGCTCCGGAGTCCGAGTCTTAAATCCGACATAACTCGGATAAATCCGAGTACCCTTGTGGAGTCGGATATATCCGACTCGAGTCGGATTGTCCGACTCCTAGGGTTTCAAGAAGTTGGGTTTCGCTCCGGAGTCCGACTCTGCGTCCGACGGTGTCGGATATGTCCGAGTCTATGTGGAATTTCTTTGGCCAGCTCTCCGGAGTCCGAGTCCAATATCCGAGTGAGTCGGATATGTCCGACTCCAAATGATTTTTTTGTGTTTGGAATGAGTTTTGAGCACTTTCATTTTTCACACCTCACACTTGTGTGTCCCTCTTGATAGTACGGTGTTTCCTATACTCAAGACATAAATAAAAGGCTTCATAGCTTGATCTTGAGCATGAGTGATCCATTTTTCAAATCTTGCACATATGAGCGAGTATGACCACTTCCTGTTTGTGTTTCTTTTGCTCTCAATTGAATTTTAGATATGCACTGCGCACAAGCTCATTTAGAATATTAGTCCTTTTTAATTGTATTGACGTCAATCACTCAAAACCATAATTAGGGGCCTAGATGCACTTTCAATCTCCCCCTTTTTGGTGATTGATGACAATACAACTAAAATTCACAATTAAGTGTAAAAAGAGCTTGAACAAGAGAGCAAGTAGAAGAGAGCTCCCCTAAATGTGTGCATGAGTTGAATTCAATATTTGGTCATTTTAAAACCAAAAGCACATATTTGAGAGAAAACAAGAGAGCTCCCCTAAAACCATGCATTTTACTCACAAGGCATATAATAAGAAAGAACAACAGACAATGCATATGTCATGTGAATCACACAAATGCAACTAGAAATTAACAAAAAACATTACACCATCCATCATTCATAGAGCATAGTTTATCACATAAATAATTAAAACGAGTTATTACAAATAAAAACACACCACATAGTTCACCACGATTACAACTCAAATGAAGCAACATGTCCATAAAGTAAAACAAGATACAAGAGCAACTCTCACTTGCTCTACTCACAACGGACACTCGGGAATTTTACTTCTCCCTCTTTGGCATCAAAACACCAAAAGGAGGAGAGGAAGCCTACTCATGATCACCCCAATCCTCGTCGTCGTCGTCATCATCTTCTTCTTCTTTTTCTTCTTCCACAGTGAAGCCCTTGCCTTTGGGATCCTCAGCCCCCTCCTCTTCTTCCTCTTCTTCTTCCTCGAAGCTGCTGCCACAGGCTCATCCTCCTCATAGTGAAACCGAGTGTGAGTGGAGGTACCGGTGCTAGGGCCGGTGGGAGCTGTGGTGAAAGCGGGACTCGAAGAGAAAGGTGGTGGTGGAAAGTAGCCAAAGTAGAGCGACTCATCCGGGGTGAATGAGTCCCAAGGATACTCAACTCGGAGGAGGAGCAGGTGCGGGCTCCGGAGAGGGAACTCTAGGAGTAGTAATCTGAAAATGATCAAGAATAACCTTTTGCCTTGCCTTTATCACCTCATGATCCTCGCTTAAGACTGTCCACCTTTGCATCAATCCGCCGGCACATGCCGAAGAGACCCTTAAGCATCTTGAAGAGAGCGCTCTTGCTCTTCGTGCTAGCACCACGACCACGGGCTCTATCCGGACGAGGAGCCGTGCTAGAGCTAGGAGCCGAAGAACGAGTCCGAGCGGGAGCAGGAGCAGCTGGAGCAACCGGAGGTATAGCCCGAGATGAAGTCTTAGGAGCATTGGCCGGCATCCTAGGCTGAAGGGGTTTGTGCGTGCAGATCCTTGTTGAAAGTCTTCTTGGAGATCTTCTCAATCATGCACATCACAAAAGGTGCATAGACACAAGCACGACGAGCGTCCACGGAGCGAGTGCCACATCTCACTAAAGATAAAGTCCCACACATTGAATTTCCTCCGAGTGGGCAAGATATGAAATAGATCCTTGGCATATGAAGCAACATGGTCTGCATTTCCACCCCTAGGAGAGAGAGTGAGGCGAAGCATCCTGTGCAAGACCACATAGAGAGGCTTGAGACCGTGAGCAAAGGGTGGCTTGCACGCGTCCTCATCCTCATACATGTACCTCATGAGCTCCGGGTTGAGAGAATCTGAATCATGCAAGCGAAGATCCCTGTTCATTGTGTCCCTCAATCCAAGAATGTTTGCAAATCTATCGAAGGTACAAGACAGCTTCTCTCCATCGGTCATCCACCAAAATCTGCCCAAATTCTTGTCAAAATACACGAGTGGAGTAGAACCGACACACTATCTCCTGGTTCCAATCATACTTGAAGCACATGATCTCCTTGAGTCCATGAAACTCACACATAGCAATGACTTCATCAAACAAAGCTTTGTACCTGCTAGCCATGTAGTCCCAATCTATGTACTGCATTGGCACCGTGGGCTTCACCTTGCTCCTGTAGGCACACATGTACCAATCCGTGTGAAAGTGAGACCGAAACGGTTGTCTAGAGACTCCCGTTCCATGTCATACCAGTTCACCTCTCGTGCCTCGGCTTGCCGCTGCCTCAACCCCTTTGATATAGTCAATCATCACACGTTCAACTCCCGGATGGAGCACCACATCTCTCATTTCCCTGCGGATCTCGGTGGGCTCCTCTTCTTCCCTTGGTTCAACAATGGGAAGACCGACAGATCCTACTCCTTTTCTTGCCGGCAACCTTTGCCCTCTTTTCCGGATGGGGGTTGGTAGATGAACGACCCATGCCGACAAGAGATAAACATGGAATGGTATAAGATGAATAGCATAGACATTTGAGTTTGGATAGAAGTAATGCACAATTTCGAATCTTAGTGAAAATTCTGTTGGAGTCGGATATGTCCGACCGGGTCGGATAAAATCCGACTAGTCGAGGGAGTCGGATAAGTCCGACTCACTCGGACATGTCCGACTACAACAGGATTTTTACTAAAATCGCTATTCCGCATAGATCTACCGCACATTCCTAGCCATATTGCGTTTAGAGCATCTATAGCATCCTAGGAACAACATCCATGCAACATCTAGGCAGGGGAAACACTAGAACATCTAATCCATGGGAGTTGACTTTAAACCTAGGTGAAAAGATGGGAATAGGGGAAAAACCTTGAAGCCAACAATGGAGTCGGATAGAGTCCGAGTAGGAGGAGTCTTTCCCCCACAAAACACTTGGAATCGCCGGTGGAGGAGGGAGATCGCCGGAGAAGCACTTGCGCCGCCGGTTGGAGAGGAGAGAGAAAGATGGAGTTTGAATGAGGGAGTTAGGGTGAAGGGGTAAGTTGGATTCGGGCTTATAGGGTAAAAATCCCGTGGAGTCGGATATGTCCGACTCCGTCGGACAATGTCCGACTCTTCGGGGATAGTCGGATAAATCCGACCGGGTCGGATAAATCCGACTCTGCGGTTTTTAATCGACTTGCCCCATGAGCAGAAAAGATCCTTCACTCTTTTTCTCTCTTGATCTCAACTAAACTTAAGGACATGTGCTAAAACTTCATTGGATGTAGCCAGCTACAATCAATCACTCCAACAATGATTACATCCAAATCCGCATGATCCAAAGATCAAGAACCAAATAATTTCGAAAAACAAAACATACAAGATTTTTCAAGAATTTTAATTTTTTTCAAAAACAATTACTCTAAGTCACAGCAGATATGCAAGCCTTCAAGTCACATTACTAGAATCAAGGATATTTAGCTCACTCCTTAAATAACAAAAACGGGTTTCGTCTAGTGGCTTGGTGAAAATATCGGCTAATTGTTCATCGGTTCTCACATGACTTACTTCAATATCCCCTTTGATAGAATGATCTCTTAAGAAGTGATGTCTAATGTCTATGTGCTTTGTGCGCGAATGCTCAACGGAGTTGTAAGCTAGCTTTATGGCACTCTCGTTGTCACATAGGAGTGGAATACGGTTCAACTTGTAACCATAGTCCCTTAGAGTTTGT
Source organism: Chloris gayana (assembly GCA_031894775.1). Lineage (NCBI taxonomy): Eukaryota > Viridiplantae > Streptophyta > Magnoliopsida > Poales > Poaceae > Chloris > Chloris gayana. The sequence continues at coordinate 966,811 of JAUNZO010001356.1, forward strand.
CGCATCCATAATAGTTGTGCACAACAACTACCGGCTGCCACATACTCCGCTTCGGCTGTGGAAAGGGCAACGGAATTTTGTTTCTTGGATGACCATGATACTAGGGACCTACCCAAGAATTGGCAAGTCCCGGAGGTACTCTTCCTATCCACTTTATCCCCGGCATAATCCGCATCGGAATAGCCTATTAGGTTGAACTTTGAACCCTTGGGGTACCAAAGCCCTAGGTTGGGTGTGTGCACCAAATATCTCAAGATTCTTTTAACGGCCACCATGTGGCACTCCATAGGAGCGGCTTGAAAACGTGCACACATACACACACTAAGCATGATATCGGGCCTAGATGCACAAAGATAAAGCAAAGAGCCGATCATAGAACGAAAAACCTTTTGATCAACCGGCTTGTCTTTCTTAGTGAGGTCGAGATGGCCGTTTGTAGCCATGGGTGTCTTGGCGGGCTTTGCCTTGTCCATGTCAAACTTCTTCAATATGTCTTGAGTGTACTTGGCTTGACATAGGAAGGTGCCCTCCTTGAGTTGCTTGACTTGAAATCCTAGAAAGAATGTCAACTCTCCCATCATAGACATCTCGAACCTCCTTGTCATTATCTTACTAAAATCATCACAAAACGTTTGATTAGTAGAACCAAATATTATGTTATCGACATAAATTTGGCACACAAATATATCATGATCAAAACGCTTAGTGAAGAGGGTTGCATCGGCCTTGCCCATTTCAAAACCCTTTTTCAAAAGGAAATCCCTAAGGCATTCATACCATGCTCTTGGTGCTTGTTTAAGCCCATAGAGCGCCTTATGGAGTTTGTATACGTGGTTAGGATACTTGGGATCTTCAAAGCCCGGTGGTTGCTCCACGTACACTTCTTCCTTGATTGGTCCATTGAGGAACGCACTCTTCACGTCCATTTGATACAACTTGAAGTTGTGGTGAGTGGCAAAGGCAAGTAGTATCCTTATTGATTCAAGCCTTGCCACGGGGCATAGGTTTCATCAAAATCCAATCCTTCTACTTGTGAATATCCTTTTGCCACCAATCTTGCTTTGTTCCTTGTTACAACGCCGTCTTCATTTTGCTTATTGCGGAACACCCACTTGGTGCCCACAACATTCTTGCTTCTTGGTCTTTCTTCTAATGTCCAAACTTCATTTCTTGTGAAGTTGTTCAATTCCTCTTGCATGGCCATCACCCAATCCGAGTCCTCGAGTGCTTCTTCTACTCTAAATGGCTCCAAAGAAGAGACAAAAGAGTAATGTTCACAAAAATTGCAAACACGAGAACGAGTGATTACCCCTTTTCTATGTCACCAAGAATTTGTTCCACGGGGTGATCACGTTGCACGCTTTGGTGCACTCTTGGGTGTGGTGGATGTGAGCTTGTTTGACCGCCGTCTTGTTCAACCTCTTGATCATGCGATATGGGTTCATCATCTTGTCTTTGAGCATGATCTTCATTGCCAACCTCTTGATCTTGATCAGCTTGATCATGATTTGTGCATGGTTGGTCTTGACTTGAGGGAGGAGGTTGATCTTGATCATTTTGCGGTTCTTGTGGTCTCACATCACCAAGTGCCATCCTTTTGATTGCTTCCCTAGGTGCCTCAACATCTGCATTGTTAATAACAACTTGCTCCCCTTGAGAGCCGTTAGATTCGTCAAACGTCACGTCCCGTGAAACTTCAACGCAACCGGTGGTTTTGTTAAAGACACGATAGGCGTGACAATTTGAACCATACCCAAGCAAGAAACCTTCATCAACTTTAGGGGAGAACTTTGAAGTCTTGGGTTTCTTGTTGAGCATGAAACATTTGCTCCCAAAAACTCGAAAGTACGAGATGTTAGGCTTTTTACCGGTTAGTAGCTCGTATGGCGTTTTCCTCAAGAGTCGATGGAGATACAACCGGTTTGAGGCATGGCATGCGGTGTTGATTGCTTCGGCCCAAAAACGATCGGAGGTCTTGTATTCATCAAGCATGGTTCTTGCCATTTCTATGAGAGTGCGGTTCTTTCTTTCGGCCACCCCATTTTGTTGCGGTGTGTAGGGAGCCGAAAACTCTTGCTTGATGCCCTCCTCATCAAGGTACTCTTCAACTTGAGTGTTCTTAAACTCGGTACCGTTGTCGCTTCTTATGGCCTTGATCTTCACTTCAAATTCATTTTGTGCTCTTTTCAAGAATATCTTGAGCACATCTTTCACTTCACCTTTATCACACAAAAAGAATACCCACGTGAAGCGAGAATAATCATCAACAATAACAAGTCCATATTTGTTACCGCCAATACTTATGTAGGCGATGGGACCAAAAAGATCCATGTGTAGCATCTCCAATGGTCTTGTGGTTGTCACTATGTTCTTGGATGGGTGTGGTCCTCCAACTTGTTTTCCGGCTTGGCATGCACTACAAATTTTATTTTTCTCAAAGCAAACATCCGTTAGTCCAAGGATATGACCGCCCTTTTGGAGTTTGTGAAGATTTCTCATACCGACATGGGCTAGTCGTCTATGCCACAACCATCCCATGTCGGACTTTACAACTAAGCATGTGTCAAGTTTGGCTTTATCCACGGTAAAATCCACAACATAAAGCTTCCCTTTGAGCACACCCTCAAAAGCAATCGAGCCATCACTTCTCCTTGAGACAATCACACCCTTGTCGTTGAACAAACAATTGTAGCCCATTCCACAAAGTTGTGAGATAGACAACAAATTGAAGTCAACGTTATCCACAAGCATAACCTTCGAAAGTGAATGCGGAAAAGTTAAAGGAATGTTACCATATCCCAACACATAGCCTTTTCCGTTGTCTCCAAAGGTGATATATTCATTTCTTTCTTTGCTTGGCTCGAATGACTCGAACATTTTCTTGTCTCCGGTCATATGATTGGTGCATCCACTATCCACCACCCATGATGAGCCACCGGAGGAGTATTCCTACAAAACAATTTATGCTTTGTTTTTAGGTACCCAAATTTGTTTGGGTCCTCTCACATTAGTAACAAGTGCCTTGGGCACCCACACACAAGATTTGTGTGTCTTGTTGCGTGGCCCAACATATTTCGCATAGACACGACCATACTTGTTTCTCATTAGCACATAGGTCGCATCAAAATCATTAAAGAGAGCACAAGAGGGGTTAGGCATATTAGTACGCAAATCACAAATAAGAGAAGATTTGTTAGTATTCTTGATTTGCTTCTCCGTCTTGACTTGCTTCTTTTGGTGTCCACTCTCTTTGGTGAACTTGATGAATTCGGTGCCGTTCTTGTTGATTCTTGCATTGTGCTTGTCACCTTGCTTGTACCCAATGTCATCCTTCACATGTGACCGTCTCACATTGGTGTATGCACCCCTTGCATATTCGGCCTTGGCGTCATCAACGACCTTCTTCTTCTTTTGTGCTTGGTCTTGAAGCTCTTGCACTTGCTTCTTCAAGTCACCAATGGTCTTGATGTGTCTTGTGCAAGCTTCAACATCAACCTTGACGCACCTAGGACACTCAATGCTAGATGGGGGGCAAGACGAAGATTGAGAGGAAGTAGTGTTACACTTAATTTCCTCAAATTGCACTTTAAGAGAGTTGTGATCCTTTTGCAAGTTATCACACTTCTCTTGAAGTGACACATTTGTGACTTTAAGTGTCACACTTTCATTTTCAACCATTTTTAGGGACTTCACTAAGTCCTCATTCTTCTTCCTCTCAACTTCTAGGAGCTTCTCAAGTTCAAGCACCCTTTGCTTCTCTTGAACAAGCATTTCTTCTTGTTTCTCAAGAAGCTCCTCTTGCCTCGCATTGTTCTCCTTTTCCTGCTCAATAATGTCCAACAAATCAAACATGTTAGGAATTTGAGAACTAGCATTAGTGTTTACCTTGGAGCCTTTGGCCATCATGCACTTGTGCCCGGTGTCATCTTCATCATCGGTTAAGCTTCCGAACAAGGAGGAGTTGGTCGGTGTTAGCCCTATTGCAAGTGAAGCAATCCCTCCCTTTTCTTCATCGGATTCCGACTCGGAGGAGGAAGATGATCCATCGGAGTTCCACTCTTGCCCAATGTGTGCTTCATCCCGACGGTACTTTCTATGCTTCTTGTACTTCTTGTCACCCTTCTTGTTTTGCTTGTTCTTGTAGTTTTCCGGACACTCCGCCATGAAGTGACCTTTGTCTCCACAAATGTAGCACTTGTTTTTGGCCTTTCTTGACTTGCTCTTGTCTTGATCATCCTTCTTGAAGCTTCTCTTTGACATGAGCTTGTTGAATCTTTTCACGAAGAGAGCCATCTCATCATCACTATTATCATCACTCTCCTCAACCACCTTCTTTTTCTTTTCTTGTTCGGCGTTGAGAGCCAAATCATTCTTGCTCCCACTAGTCTTTTCCTTGTCTCTAAGCAAAGCGTTGATTCTATTCCCTTGATCAATTTGCTGTTTTTGGGAGAGCACCTTTCCAATCACTTCATCGGTGGTAAAGTATCTAAAGCCATCTTTGTCCCTTATGTTGGACACTATGTTTGCATCCCATGCTTGCAATGCTTGTAGCAACCTTCTATTCACATCCAAGTCCAACACCTTCTCTCCAATTGCTCTTCTCATGTTGACTATCCTCATCATTCTATCATGGGCTTCCCTTGGTCCTTCATCCGACCTCATAACAAAGTAGTTGAACTCTTCTCTAAGCACTTCTAACTTAGACTCCTTAACACTATCAATGCCCTCATGAACCAATTCAAGCTTCAACCAAATTTGATGGGCATCCTCCAATCCGGTTACCTTCTCATACTCAGCGGGACTAAGTGCGGAAACTAGTGCACTAGCTGCCGCCACATTGCATCTTACATTGAACAAGTCTTGTGCGGTTGGCTTGCTTCTACATTCCCACAAGAATCCATTTTGAGTTACACTTCTCACATTTTGATGCATTGAGTCCAAATGTAGCAAGCATCTTTGTTTTCCAATGATCAAAGTATTGACCATCAAAATATGGTAGTCTACCGGACCCTTGTCCAATATGCTCATCTCTTCCGTCATTGTAGGAGTATGGTGTTTTGTTGTAACTTATTGGCAAAGCGCTTGGCACGTGTCCATCCTTGGCAACTTCTTTTCCACTTTGGTTTCTAGCATCACCCGGTGAGTTCTCACGCCTTTCCTCACCGGCTACCCTAGGTGGTACTTCACCGCCACCACTACCACTAGCCGTTGCATCTTTCTCATTTGCCATATTTAATCTTCAAGCGGTGAGGCTTCAACGAAGATACCTGCTCCGATACCAATTGAAAGTCGCCTAGAGGGGGTGAATAGGCAATAATCCCGAAAATCACTTAATTTAACAAATTAAATACGCAGGAAAGATTTGTCCGACTCAAATGTCCGACTATAGTAGGATAAGTCCGACTATGGACTAATATCCGACTAGAGTGGGACAAATCCGACTCCCTCGTGCGGAATGGGGAACGGGAGTCAAGATGGACAAATCCGCGGATAAAAAGCAACAAGCAAGCAGCTAGCAACACAAGAAAGCTAAGGCTACAAGGGGACAAGCAAGCAAGCCACCTATGCAAGTAAATCTAGGAATTTAAGCAAGAACACCCTAGAGCTATAGCACATCAATTTGTAAGAAATAAAGGGGAGACACAAAGACACACGATTTTTCACCGAAGTTCAGCTCCACCAAGAAGCCTACGTCTCCGTTGAGGAGTCCACCAAGGACCGGGTTGCTCTCAACCCTAAACCTCGTCAAACCGCCACAAAGGCCGGTTTAAGTCCACTAAAACAAAGCTCCACGAAGGGAGGGGCAATACAAACGACCCGAGTCTCAACCACAAGCTTGGGAGCTCGCCGGGTAACGCCTAACCGTCTAGGGGATGAATCCCCAAGAGTAACAAACACACCAAGTACCGGCGATGGAAGAAATCAAGTGCTCTTGAGATGGAGATGAAGCTCAACGATTTTCTCCTCAATCTTCTCACAAATCCACCAAGGATTGGAGTGGGGAATCAAACTTGAGGAAGAGGAGAGCTTGAGTGAGTTGAGGAGTATTTTTGAGAATGTGGGAGTGCCAACCGGCCAAAAGTGGACGAGGTCCACTTTTATAGCCGGGCACTCAAAAGAGCCGTTGGCTCGGATCCGACTCGGATATGTCCGAGTGAGTCGGATATATCCGACTCGCTAGGGTTTCGAAAGATTGGGTTTCGCTCCGGAGTCCGAGTCTTAAATCCGACATAACTCGGATAAATCCGAGTACCCTTGTGGAGTCGGATATATCCGATCGAGTCGGATTGTCCGACTCCTAGGGTTTCAAGAAGTTGGGTTTCGCTCCGGAGTCCAACTCTCCGTCCGACGGTGTCGGATATGTCCGAGTCTATGTGGAATTTCTTTGGCCAGCTCTCCGGAGTCCGAGTCCAATATCCGAGTGAGTCGGATATGTCCGACTCCAAATGATTTTTTTGTGTTTGGAATGAGTTTTGAGCACTTTCATTTTTCACACCTCACACTTGTGTGTCCCTCTTGATAGTACGGTGTTTCCTATACTCAAGACATAAATAAAAGGCTTCATAGCTTGATCTTGAGCATGAGTGATCCATTTTTCAAATCTTGCACGTATGAGCGAGTATGACCACTTCCTGTTTGTGTTTCTTTTGCTCTCAATTGAATTTTAGATATGCATCTGCGCACAAGCTTATTTAGAATATTAGTCCTTTTTAATTGTATTGACGTCAATCACTCAAAACCATAATTAGGGGCCTAGATGCACTTTCAATAGGGCGTTATTGCAGTGGTGCACTACAAAAACGACAAACTGAAATCACCTTGGCCGATATTGCAGACACACCTGCAATATCGGCCACGATGATGCCAGCTGGCGTTATTGCATTGCACCACCGCAATAACGGTCGTTGTGATGTCAATCGGCCGTTATTGCAGTAGACCACCGCAATATCGGGTGGCATGGCGTCAGCACGCCCAATATTGCAGTGGTTTACTACAATAAAGGTCCGGCCCTACGGATACGTAAAATACACCGATGTAATAACGTTTACATAGTGACGGTCATTTTGGCCGTTATTACAGTGACAAAATGTCCGTTATTGCAGACCTTCATTCTAGTAGTGTCATCAAATGTTGAGCATTGTTTCTTTGTGAATTAAGTCCTATTAATATTCAGCAAAGTGTTTCAAATATGGGCATTAGCTTGAAATCACACCCTAAAGCAAGTCAAATCGTATCCAATTTACAATTCACTCATTGGTAAATCATTCAAAAAGGGTGTTGTGAACATAAAGAATCATCTATCAAGTGATCTAAACATATTGTAAAGCTAGGAAATAACTCTTAATTGGATTTATGGAGACTTGTCAAAAAGGCCATCAGCGATTAAATTTGTAGAAAGAAACTCACACCTTTTAGATAATTGGACATGTACACAACAAAAATTGATCTTGAGAAGAGAGAAATTTCCCACTATTGCACATGTTTGGAAGAATTCTTGGCTATATTGCAATGAATTTCTTGAACTTTCTTGAGCATCTTTGTGATGCCCCACTCAGGGGAATACATCGTGTATATGTACCAATCCCTAGAATAGTAGTTGGTACACACATGGATGATACAAATCTGATACAATAACCTTTATTAATTCCATAAAGGGGAATAACTAGGGGATGCATGGTCTTGATTACAATTAACGAGGTGGATAGGCCAGCCTCAAATAAAAGAAAACACACCGAAAAGCTTCATAAACTCCACAGGCAACATCGAGCGAAGGACACGATCTACTTCTCGTCTTCATAATAATCTTCATCTTTTTCTCGAACGATTAAGCAACGGTGAGTATATAAGGTACTCAACAAGCTCTACCACTAGCAATGAAAAATAATATATATGCATTTGGATGTGGACAAGGTATGGCTAAGGGTTTTGCAGAAAGAGCGAATGCAAGGGGCTTACTATAGAAACAAGGGGGGTTTTGTAGGGGGAAACGTTTTGTAATTTTACTTGGTTGGACTTGGGGTAGATATTCATCGATCCCGACAGCTTCCCACAATTTTGGTTGAGCCTTCTAACCGAAGGTCATAACAGTCTGTGGCACCCAATGCCAACACCATTTCCAAAACACGGCGCAAGGATGCCCACTCACGCATCAAGGATTTGATATTTGTGGCTAATCAACGAGAGCTCAATGTTTGGTGTGTCAAGATACCGTGACAACGAACATCCATATAGTTTTAGACACTCTGCGTAAGGTGGTACACTTTACCCGCAAGCTAGAGAAGAGAATATGAGACTACTCACTCATCCTACCACTAAACATGCTGGAAGGATGAGGAACACCGCTGAAACACACGAGTGTCGGTCGGCGCGGTAAATGTGCCGATCGGCATGGTCTCCCTCTCGGTAGATCCGGTCGGTGTTCGCCATCCTTTGCCACTATTTTGAAACCCTAGATTTGCAATGGTTTTTCACTTCCGATCGTCGTCTTCGACTTGGTTATTTTTTCTTTTCTTTTATCTTAGATGATTCGAGCCCGGGCATCCACCGACTCTAATTCATATTGGATCGGGCCATCTTCCTTCTCGGATTGGGCCTCCTTATCGGGCTATCCTTCACCGTGCCGATCGGCACAAGGACGTGTCAATCAGCACGGCCCACCTTCCGGTCTTTTTTGCCTTTGCTTATTAGCCTTTATCCATAATCATCATGTTTTCCACCTATTTCCTGCATTACTCATCAAAATAAAACAACTTAGAATATATACAATTATGAGGTTAATTGTTAGCATAAATAACCTAAGAGATGCAAAACACCCCTTTTTGATAGGTAAAACGGACATCTAGAAACCGCCAACACCCAACATTGTGTTGTTGTGCAAAAATATTAGTACACTATTGTTGGAATGTTTGATGTAGGTTTGAAGTTGAATCTAACTTTTTCACCTTTGACTTTTTAATTAGAAATTTTACTAATTCAAATTCCCAAACTAGAGATTAGGGTTTGTCATTAGGGTAATCACCATTTTGTGACACGGCGTGTCACAATCATAATAGTGTAAGCATAAAACATAATATGGAGTAAGGAAGATAAATATATTGATAATGGTAAGAGTACAGGAGAGGGATAGTATTGGAACTAAAGCCGAGGCTCTCCAAGACTAGGTCGGGGACCTCTAGTGAGCTCTATCATATCCTACTAACTAGAAACTAAGTATACATGTGGAGAATGAATCCTTCTTCGTGTGTGTTACATATGAGGGGTACCCTCCATATCATTACCACACCGACGCACCGTAGCGGCGGGCCAAATGGGCATGTAGCGGCGGCTAGGCCGGCCGCCGCTACGCCTCCGCAGTTAGAAATGGAAGTTTGTAGCGGCGGCCCGTCACCAACCGCCGTTACAAAAGGCCTTAGTAACGGCGGTTGGAATAGAGAAAAGCCGTTAATAATAACCTTGTTAACGGCGGTTGTACATGCCAACCGCCGTTAATACAGCTTATTATTACCGGCGGTTGGCAATATAGACCGTCGTTATCGAGGCCTTTGTAACGGCGGATTATATTGCCAACCGCCGTTAATATTTGAATACCGTAAAAAATTAAATTACAGGAAACCAGAAATACAACAAATCTCAGAATATACACATATGTTAATCACAATTCATTAACATCTCAAAACATTCACATGTATTCATCATCCAATGTTTACTTCTCAAAACAAATCAAGTCACTTGCATATATACAATAAACATTGTCTTTACATGAGAAACTATGAAGTCTATCAAACTACTTTCCTAATCCACTCATCACTATCTTTACTACCATCGTTCACGAATGGTCATGTCGAACCACACCACTCATAGAGAGAACGATGGTCTCTAGCGCTCTCATTGTCTTCGTCGAAGAACTCTGCCAGCAGGAGAGATAACCTCTCTCGAGCAAGAACCGACACATCCGCTCCACAATGAGTAACATTTGGTCCGAAGTCGGATGTTTCGATCCTTGCGGGAACCCTTTGTTCTTAAATCTTGTAATATCTCGTTTGTCCGTTTTGGTTCTCTCGCCATTAGAATTTCTTTATTAACAAGATTGCAATTATAATTAAAATGAATCAAATTTGATAAACTCAATAAAATGCACCTGTTGGTCGGTCTCTTCAATAATGGCATACATATAATTCGAAAAGCTATTCGCGTACAAACAAGTGTAGTAGCCACAAGTGGACACTACCTTTCACTTGTTTAACACACTATATAAAATAAAGGAAATAAGTTACTATTTTGTCAATCACAACGGCGTAGAGAAGTGAGACAAATGTCTCTTACAGGGAATTTGTGCCGAAAGTACATATTTTTTGGCCGCCTAGGGTTGTGCGGCCCGCCAGCCTTTACATAATTCTCGTATGCGCTGGTCCATCATAAAAAACGTATAGTTAGATAAAACTATCATTTCTGAATTATAGATGTCTACGATGATTAAGTACGTACCAATCAATGATGCTCACGATGTCGAGTAGCCCCTTTTGTCCAAGTCGAGGTCTGTCGAGGACAAGAAGGTACCCATTTCTCGGTATAAGGAGAAAGCGGATCTAGTGATCACCGCAAGAATGATCGTATGCGTTAGTATTCTAGAGCCTTTCAATGCAAGAGAAGATGAAAAGACTTGTTGGAACTTACTTATAGTTGTAAGGCGCGAGAATAGAACATCCGTCCCGCCACTTGATGAAGCAGTTATAGATGTAGGTTGCCACATCGGATCTAGCTTTAGATGTCATCTCGGCCTTGAGTTGATCTAGCTCCTCAGGCTTCATGTCCTTATACTTTGGGTCCTTCTCATTTATCCGTGGGTTGATCGCGGATTGACATATCATGTTCGGGTTGAGGTACCCGACCCTCCAATCTGGTCTATTGATTTATTTATTTTTTTGAAATTCCGAATTCATCCTAAATGAAGCATAAGTCAAAAATGAACGAGATTAATGCTTCAAATATGAGAATATGTACGAGAATTGATATTTGAAATAGGAGATAGAAAATGGGGTTACTTACAAGCACCAGAGGGTTATAAAGGTTGTGTCCACCTTGCCAAGCCGGAACATAGTGTGAACATCATTGAAATACGATCCAAGAACCGAGTCGGCTTCATCGTTGAACACGTGTGCTAGAACTTTGCATGTGATGACCTCGATTCCAAGCTTCGATGCCTTCATGTACCGGTCGTGCAGCTTACGCATCGCGCCCGGCAGGTTCTTGTACACAGTCTTCGATATAAGCGGCTTGGCAAACATGAATGTGGGGTAATCCATGTCATCACCGTCCTTAAATAGGTCATCATCGTATGAGATCGCTTGTCGGGACTCGACACGATCTGCGGCTTAGGAAGCCGTGGATTGCATCTCCTCTTCGATGAATCCAAGTAAGCTTTAATGTTTGCTTGAGTTTCGGGAGATATAATCTTGCGCTCCCGAGTCTCTAAGATTTCAGGAGGACTCGATCGCTCAACCGCAACCGCTAGAGACGCGTCCTTGACGATCACCGCCAATTCTTCATGCTGAACTCCCTCTAGCAAGATCTCTTCGTAGTTAGAGACGTTAGGGAGGATTGGGCTGTGGACAACTTCCTCGCTATGTCATCCGCCTTTCGAGATGCCGAAGCAGCACCCGATAGATGAGACAGTTGTCCATGTGCATATTCGAGCGTGTTGGCTCGCATGGGCTGATCCGTGTCCGGACATCGGGGTGGAGAAGCTTGTGGAGTCGTGGACATGACAATATCACTACCTTTCCGGATAATGAATGTCCCGACAGCGTCTCGCGAGTCTCGATCCCCGCCTCATGTATAGGGTACTCAAGCTCATCGTCCTCATGACCCGGGACGACCTCTTGGACGCGGACACGCACATACCCCTCGGGGATTTCGACGTTGTGGATTGTCCGCCCCGTTGTGTACGCCCGTCCCGCTGCAACCTTCCTCTTCTTTCCCTTGTATCCAAACGGGACGTGGAGCTCACAGGCTGTATCATCGGCAATGTCAAGTGGTCCCGATGGCACGGAGCTGGAGGTCGATGTAGAACTAGGCGGAGGCATAGGCATAAACCCCGCACCAATTTTAGCAAGCACATCTTCCATTTCCTTCTAGGTGCTAGGATCTCCAGGATTGAACGATCCAAATAGAGTGGGATTCTTTTCGGCCATGAACATCAGATATCTTCGCCTTCTCTTCCATGTCTTGCTTGTACAAGGTATGCTTCTTGTACAGCGAGAGAGCAGAAGAAGAAGAGGAGAATCCTTCCTTCCACGTGGCGTACGAGGACACTCCTCGTACCCGCCCACCATGCTCCTTGCTGTTCGGTGCGTGCGTGAGCTGATCTCTCGTGGTACTCGGATTTAAGAGCTCCACTTTGCATCCGCACCTTGACACGACCTTTCAAGTTTTGCAGAACTTCTTCTTCCGCTGGGTCGTTCATAACAAGACCTTCCTCCGTTTGATCGGAGCGAGCATAGACCCAATTCCTCGTACGCTCCTCGATACCCTCCATTTCATCGGGCTTTCCTTCTAATCTCCTCTTCTCTTCCATCTCTCTCCGGATGGGAATCTTTTTCTTATAACCGCCTCGGACCCAAGCGCGGCTTGTACTTGTTCTTCTTGTTGAGCTCAACCATCTTCTCACTAGTCTCCAAGGAAGACTCGCTCGTCTTCTACTCAACAAACTCTTTCCAGTCATGCCGACTTGTTTTGCCGTACTTATGAAAAGGCGTAAGGTTTTTCTTAACAAAGTCGCAATTCAGCCTGGACTTGTAATCTCGCCGGATGTGATTACAGCGGCTCATCGTTGCCGTCTTCGCCCTGTCGAGATCGGCTGGTTGGAACCGGATGTTCTCCTTTATAGCATTCCACATCTCATCCTTCCTCTCTTGTGGCACGGATCGTCAATCGGGCCAAATGATTCGGCACAAATCCCCGACCACTTTGCCACAACGGTTACGCCATTTTGCGTGGACACCGGCGGGTTCTATTGGTGTCCCGTCTTTGGGGTCGAGAACAGATGACTTCATAGATGCCCTCCGCCTTATTCGCAGAGCGTTCACCGCGCTTGCTTTCTTGGGGTCACTTGGGCAGTCACGTTTGTGGCCGGCTCGTTGGCGTCCACATTGCGCTCTCGCCTCATCTTGTGAAGCGATTTGAAGACGAGAACTTCGTCTAGGAACCTACGATGTAAGGAATAGAATTAGTACGCAGCTATTTGACGAGGAATATAAGGAATGCCATATTTGATGCGATACCTCTTCTTCGTGCATGTCGTCGTGGTCCGGGGTATGGCCTCGAGGTGGCCGAGGTGGTTGAGGATGCGGATCCTCCGGTTCCACATATCCTTCCTCTCGCCGATGAATCGTCGAAGACGATGGCCGAGTTTCACCTTGAGGCGGTGTGTAGTTGATACGGCGAGGCGGGGAAGGATTAGGGTTCGTAGCCATCGGCTCATTCTCTCCCTACTGGCATCTTGTCCGCCATATGGTTAGGCTACCTTATTAGAGACGAAGAGTTTGTCGAACAGGGATATATCTTGTACTTGCAGGGAGACAACAGAGGAAACAATGAGAATTGAATTACAAAATAGATTATTTTCTATAAAACAAATATGTTTTGCATGGCATCGTAACAAGGATAGCATCTCAATCATACAAGTAGAAGAGGAGGACGAAGAGGATGGACGTACAATGTAGGACACTTTCATAAGAAAGGCAGGTGCACATTATGCAATACATACCACAATTTATAAGACCTCGAGGTAAACAAGTCAGGATACTTGGGTATCCTCCGGACAATCAAACGTAATATGTCATACACATCACATAGATCATCCGGAGAACACCCAAGCATCCGTCCATGTCTACCTAAAGGTCATACGAGTTGCAGTACGCCTTGCATATTTTTGTACCAACCTTCCTAATGAAAGACACCCTACATTCTATATTCATCCTCCCCATGCTCCCCTTCTCCAACATATATTGATGCTTATAAAGTCATCATTTGCCGTAAGGATGCTCTCAGTGCGGGTTGCCGATTCAACGGCCATCCAACGCTATTATAAGGTCATTGACTCGTATGGCAACATGTTTCCAACATCCGAGGATATGGTCCATGCTGCCACACTCATCTCACTTTGCCCGCTGTCATCATCGAGCATGGCTAGACCAAGGAGAGGTAAGAGGGGAAAGAGAGTAGAAAAAAGAGAAAAGAGAGGAAATAAAAGAAAGACAAGTGGAAAACAGAAGAAAATAGAGGAAAGAGGAGAAAATAGAGGAAAGCTACTCCTGCTCCGAGTTACAAACACAGATCATCGATCTCGTGCTACAGCAGAGAGCAGAGCAGAGCAGAGAAAAGAGAGGAAAGGGGACAAAATAGACAAGACAGTTTTTATTTAAAAACAATGGTCTAGCCATGAAAGAGAAGAAAAGAGGAGATAGAGGGCAGTTATATATATTCTGCCTAGATTACATCAATTATCAATCATCAATCAACGATATAATTTTGAAGCATAGAACACATAACAGATGGGATATCAGTGAACAACCCTAGCATTTCAGTAAAGCGGGCATACACATAACAGATGGGCATCAGAATTCAGATAAAATGCTAGGGTTGCAGAATTTAGATAAATCAGGGCATCAGAATTCAGAGTGCATGCTGAAGGTGTTTCAAGGTTGGTTTCAGCAGTTGGTTAGCCCCCTTGGGTTTGGTATACCTCAATCTTGTAGTACAGTACTGAACTAAAACAAGTTGAACTTAGATACTACTATGGTTGACTTTGACATTTATGAATGTATGCAAGTGGTACCAAATTGGCTTGTTTAGCCTTTTTAGTTTCCCAAATTTAGAAACCAGACTAGCTGAAAGGATCTGCTTGGTCAGGTCGAATTAATTAGGTTTAGTTGGTACAGATTTTATGTTTATGCACACCCTCTTGAAAACATAAATTAAAACCATAATTAGACAACTTATTCCCCTGTAATGTGTCAAGATTGTGCAACTCGGTGTCCAGTGAAAGGGTACATGTTCAGCACACACCACAATCGATCTTTTTTTATCAGCCCTAGTTCACGTTGAATCAAGAATGAACACATTATACTAGGTTGGCTTCTGCTCATCTGTGGTCCAAAGTCAGTTGCAATGCTGTTTGGTCAGGATATATGCCATTGTTAGTATGACATAACAGTTACACATCTATATGTATACCTTGAGCCATCGTTTACCGAAGGAAGGAGTACTTTTCCTTAGTTAAACAAACAGGAAAAACCATATTAGACTTTACCAATTGTTTCTCATGTGAAATCTAAGAACTTTGATGCCTGCTATTGTGAAATGTCTCATGCTGCAGTAATGCCAATAAAGGATCAAATCATCTTTTAGAAAAAGGAGGAACCATTGAAGATCCTGTACAGTGATAACCCTAACGGTGATAACCCTAACAGCGAGCATATGAACATATGAACATTTAACCCTAGCACGAGAGGGCTTGCCATCGGGGAGGGGGAAGGGGAGAGGGGGAGAGCGGGCATACCAGGGAGGCGCCACGAAGGGCTCACCGCCGGGGAGGGGGAAGGGCGTACCGGGGAGGAGGTGCCGGCGGGAGGGAGGCGCCGCCGCGGAGGGACGGCGCGAGAGGAGGTCCCGCGAGGAGGTGCCCGCGAGGAGGGAGGCGCCACCGCGGAGGGGCCCGCGGGGAGGTGCCGGCGAGGAGGGAGGCGCCGCCGCGGAGGGACGGCGTAGAGGAGGTCCCGCGAGGAGGGAGGCGCCGCCGCGGAGGGGCCCGCGGGGAGGTGCCGACGAGGAGGGAGGCTCCGCCGCGGAGAACGGCGCAGAGGAGGTCCCGCGAGGAGGAGGAGGCGACGAGGGGTGGGCCCGGAGGAGGACCGACGTGGAGGAGGTGACGGCGAGGAGGCACGACGCGTGGAGGAGGTGCCGGCGCGGAGGAGGGTTGCGGAGAGCGCGCGGAGGCTGGAGTGTTGGGCAGCCCGGCGGCGTCGTCGTCCGCGGCGCTAGTGTTGGGGCTTGCGCCGCAGCGGCGAGCCTTTTATAGGCGGAGAGCTATAACGGCGGTTGGCAATGCCGACCGCCGTTAAAAATGCCGATGGGGGCCAGCTGTCGGTGAGACAGAAGTTCTAAAACGGCGGAAGTAGTTGCCATCCGCCGCTAAAAATGACGTGGGCCCACCTGTCATACCTTTGTAATGGCGGGTGGCATTGCCAACCGTCGCTAAAAATGACATGGGCCCACATGTCATAGTTACGAGCCCATATGTCATAATAACTCTAAAATGATTTAAATAGTGATACATTGTTCGAAAAAAATAACTAAATGTTAATAAATTCCAATAATATTCCAAAATGAAATTCCAATAAATAGTGATACATATGGGCCCACCTGTCACACCTTTGTAACGGCGGTTGGCATTGCCAACCGTCGCTAAAAATGACATGGGCCCACATGTCATAGTTACGAGCCCATATGTCATAATAACTCTAAAATGATTTAAATAGTGATACATTGTTCGAAAAAATAACTAAATGTTAATAAATTCCAATAATATTCCAAAATGAAATTCCAATAAATAATGATACATATGGGCCCACCTGTCATACCTTTGTAACGGCGGTTGGCAATTCAACCCGCTGTTACTAATGATTTTGGGCCCATATGTTATAGTAATGTTACTAATAACTATAAAATGATTTAAATAGTGATAAATTGTTCGAAGAAATAATTAAATGTCAATAAATTCCAATAATGAGATTAAGGAGATAGAAAATAAACACAAATATTAATTCGTACACATAGAGTTATGTCATAAACATAAAAATATGAATTACATGCCGCTTTTAACAATATCCATGGTAACATAGAGGTACATCATCCTTGGACTGTTTTTCCTTCGCAATCCGAACGCATGTAGGGCATTTCGCAGAATATCCGAGCCTTGTTTCTATGATTCCGAACTTACTTGGATCCGTAAATAATGGCACTTCGTCATATTGATTATATTCATCTTGATCCTGCACATTCTCCACTCCAACGACTCTTTGTTTACCAGGAATAACAATGTACTTCTTTTCATCCTTTGGGTCGAGTATATAGAACACTTGTGCTACCGCCCTAGCGAGTATCCAAGGGTCATCTTTGTGACCGAATTTGTTTAGATCGACGAGGGTCAATCCATATTCATCCACCTCCACCCCTTGTGGGTGTTGCACCAATTTGCATTTAAATACAGGAACAACGAGATTTTGTCCGTAATTAAGTTCCCATATTTCCTCGATGTACCCATAGTATGATGTCGGATTGTCCTCTTCATCATAGGCATGTGTTCGAACACTCGCTGTTTTGACACTTGCTTTTCTTGTCCTTTTCTTGAGTGTAAAAGGTATAGCCATTGATGTCGTACGCCCGAAATGTAACCACGCTCTTCGAAGGCCTCATGGCTAACCTTCTCAACATTTTTTCGTCTACGTGAGTCCCCACGTGGAAGCTCTTGGTTCTCGAACCATGATGTGAAGGTTTTCTTGTGCTCCATTATGATCCAATCTTCCGTCTTGTCCGTGTGGTTCCGGTGAAGCTCACTTAGGTGTTTCTCAAAGTATGGGCCCACAATCTCTGTCCGTTGTAATACGCTAAAATGTGCTGCATCCACTCTTTTGTAGTCACGGTCGATGAATGACTTCCGTCCTCATGTACCTTTTCCAATAGCTCCTCCATTTTTAATGTAGTCGGCACAGCACTCAATAATCTCCTCGGTCTGTATCCCTCAATCATTGAACCCTCCGGATGAGAACGAGTTCGTACAAAGCGTTTCATTACATACATGAACCGCTCAAAGGGAAACATATGATGCATGTAGACGGGGCCTAACGCAGCAATCTGGTCAACGATATGAAGCATGAAGTGTTCCATGGTATCGGAATAGGAGGGAGGGAAGCACATCTCAAGCATGCACATTGTTTCATTCATATGGATCCGTAGGTCATCCAACTCGCTTTATCGATCACCTTCTTCGAGACTATGTTCCGTAAGTAGCACAGAGCGAGTTAGAGTTAACTTCAACCACTCGGGATTCACAGCCCCGATGGTGACGGCTAAGAACACCGAAAGCATTGTGTGACAATCGTGAGTGTTGTAGTCACTTATCTTTAGCTCTTCCATGTTCACGAGATTTTTCACGTTCGATGAGAATCCGGTGGGACACTTAATCCCGTGTAGACACTTGCAAAATGCTATTTTCTCCTCACGCGTAAGGTTGTAGATTGCGGGAGGCGGATAGTATTTTCTATTCGCCCTTTCCTGCGGATGGAGCTCGGGTCTAATGTTTAGTGCCATAAGATCTCTACGTGCACCGAGTCCATCCTTTGTCTTACCGGGTAGGTCAAGAATAAGTCCGCTAGTGTTGTCATATACGCCCTTCCCAATGTGCATCCAGTCGAATGCATGAGTCACTTCAAGTTCCGCCCAGTAATTGAGGTATCTAAAGAAAATAGATTGCTTCTTAAAGGGCGTGTGGGCTTTGCACTTTGGAACTCCCTTCACCGGTTTGATGTTCTTTACCGTCTCGAACACGACACTAGGGGTCCAACGTCGAGGTTCTTCGTCTTCCTCGCAGTGCCATCAAACCTGTCTCTTCAACAAGCGATACATGTGGTTTCGTGCTAGGAATCGACGGTTTCGCATGTACACTATCTTCTCGGGATGATGGAAGATACACATGGGATTTATCATCAACGCATACAAAACAACCATACTTTCCTTTGACCTGTCCCGATAGCGCCCTTAGCGCTGGTGAATCATTTATCGTCACAAAAATGATGGCCTTGAGCAAGAAGGGTGCTCTACGGTGCTCATCCCATATACTAACCCCTTCTAACCACGGTTTCGCATGTCTTCCAATAATGGTTCCAAGAACACATCTATGTCGTTACCAGGTTCTTTCGGACCGGATATAAGGATTGTCAATCGTGCTTTCACGATCGATAACCGGAGGAGACGTGGTGATGCGATTGCGGGGTTCGGAACGTGTGTTCGGAAGCCGGATCGATTTGTGTCAAGCCTCCGCCAAATCGCTGTTTATCGAACCTTTCGGAAGATCGGGACACCCCATTCACATCACCGCGTTTGTCAAAATGCTATTCACACTGCAAATCCTTCCTCTATGTACTTTATCTCCGTCTTCATCTTCATCACCGCTTAAATTTATGAGTGAAATTCTACAACCACCCACCTAGTTATACCCAAATCGCCTAACATAGTCATTTATTAGCCTAAATGTACCTTACTAATTACACCTAGAAAAATAGTTCTTACAAATATAAGGGCCCTTAATTAGCTAGAAATGCTGCGAGCAACCCACGACACCTCCTCGGCATGACTCCATGCCAACCCATCGACACCTTGATAAAACAAAAATCCCATCGGTACCAACAGCCGCCGGACCGGTTCTCCACCGGATGAAGCTTGCACCGGCCGTCGGTCTCTCCTCTCGCCCCGATGAAGCTTGCATCGGCCGTCGGCCTCTCCTCTCTCCAATGACATGCGCGTAGCTTCCGAGCTCTCCTCCACCCCCGATGAAACTTGCGTCGACGACGAGCCTCTCCTGTCTTTAGTGACCCGCGTCGTGCCCCCCATCTTCCCCTCTACCACCGAGCCGTGCGGGGACGACGATCTCCAATCCAAGAGGAACGAAGGATAAACGCTAACTAAAGAGATAGAAAAGCACTAGCCCTGAATTGAGAGATGTGGGTAGAGAGAATATAGAAAAGGTAGGTATCGAGTTTTGAATTGAGAGTAGAGAAGGGGAAGGCTTGCTTGTACTAGTTGATAGAAGGGGAAGGCTTGCTTGTACTAGTGTCCGATTTCCTAGAATCTAGTTCTTATGATAGGCTATCCTCCACAACATTGCCCCTTCATCCTCAATGTCATGCTTCGTCCTCGATGCCACCCTTCATCCTCGACGCTTGTGTGCTCGATCGCCTCGCTCTCCTCCACTAGGATTTCGATGGCTGACCCGCGCCCTTCCCTCAACCGGCCGCCCGGCAGAGGACGTTGCAGCCCTTGCTCCGTCCTTCGTGACGCTGCCTTTGTGCCTTTTGAAATACGTATGTTCATGTTGACGAAGCAATCGAGTTTTATGGTGCAGACTGATCTAATCGATATTTCAAGAGGTGATGGCCTGTTTGTTGAAGAATGTGATGTTTACTGCTGATGATAGTGAATAAGGCAATAGATATAAGGTGTTGGTGGACAAGGTAGCTTTACTGAATGAAGATTCAGTTTCATGCATTCATACAATTGTTTATAATTTTTAATGTGGCCGTCTAAGACCATTTAGAGTGCCATGTTCTTGTGTTGCTTACTACGATAGTTATGTTTGTGCATCAACATGTTGGGTTGCATTTTGTAAGGCGTGCTCGGCCTCGGATCAATCTACAACGTGTAGGAGCTGAGGTCTAGAGTTCCTACTGAATCTAACTTTACATGAGAATTTTCCTTGCACATATAGCTTTTTATATCTTCACAAACCACCCCCAAATTTGTGATTCCTTGCACAATCTTTATACAACAGTTCAATGTATACAACAATGTTGGAAAATGACATATTTAATTTATAGTTTTTGAGAAATATTTAATACTCCTCCTTTTAATAAGTAGGAACTACTTTGATTGACCATATGGTGTTCAAATCTCTAAAGTTTATATTATGATGATCATAGAAAGGATATCTCATTTTGTTGATACAGTTTATCTCTTAGTGGGAGAGGTGACTGATGGTCTCCTCTTTTGGGAGAAAATAACGCTCAGTTAACGGTTGTTTCTGCTGTGTTTCATGCTTATTAAAATAATTTATTGCCTTTAGCCTGATCGATTGGTTTTAAACTAGTGCCAAAGTTCCTTTCATGAAGTGTGAACTGAATCCGGAAAGAGAATCCATAAAAACGTGATCGAATACAAAATACTATCACTGATGCTGATGAAAAGGTGCTCCATCTATGACTACTAAATCACACGTAACAATCATGCTTGCTTAACATATTTATAGTTCTCTAAATGTCTTCTTAATTTGCTAATTCAAATATTCTCTATGGTACTGTACTCTCTACGATGACATTGAAACATTGCTGGATAGGCCTGGGCATAAAATCCGACCCGAACACCGAAACTGTAACCGAACCGTTATAACTGAAATTTTCGGTTTATTCGGTTTTTGGTTTTAATTTCGGTTTTCAAAATTGGACATATCGGTTAACCGTAATTATTTGAGTTTTCAGAGTTGCAAAACCGAATTAACCTAAATAACCAAACCTTTATGCATATCCTGTCCAGAATCCTGATGGCCCAGCCCAACAGATCGTAATTAGCACCCTAGCTCCTCCGATACTCATCAATTGAATGAAACCTGAATGTGCACAACAGATTGTAATTTGCCAAAGTTGCCTCTTTGTTTCCTTTTTTTATCCCACGGCATTCTTGTATTTGTTATACATATATATGCCTATATGGTATGACTTGCCTGCCTCCTTATTTCGCCACCACCAATCCGCCATCTCGTATTCTCGTGTTCGTCATTCACCATAATTTCGAACCCTAGTGCGTGGTGGTCAACACAGAGGATCAGATCAAGAAAAAACAATCGTGCAAAGGTATGTCTGTTTCTACAGACGATAGTGCTTTTACCCATTTATTGATTCCTTAATTTGATAGTTGGCAGTGTGTTTATGTAGATGATTAATACTCAAGAAGTCAGCGGCAACATAGATGCCGAGAAGGAGACGAGAAGGGCAAGGACAAGGACGAAGGAGCAAAGGAAATGGCTAAGAAAAGAAAAGAGATGGAGCCCAGGTCACATGTTTGGAAATTTTTTGAAAAGATCACAGAATGTTCTGATTTCACCAAGGTAAAATGCAACTATTGTGCTACTCTGTTGTGTCAATCATCGCGTAATGGTACCTCCACCATGGCCACTCACCTGAGAAACTGCAAAAAGAATCCAAATAAAAATATAGATGATAAGCAGCCTGCTTTGCAAATTAATCCAGGCGATAGTCAATGTGCATTGTCTACTTGGAAGTTTGATCCTGCTGAGCTTACTAGAGATTTTGCTGAAATGGTGATTGTGGGGGAGCTTCCGTTTTCTTTTTCTAAGAAAACTAGCTTTAAAAAATTTATGAGCAAGCTTGTCCAAAATGGACGGTGTCCTCTAGAAGAACAACCACTAGGCAATGTGTTTCCCTAAGTGTCCCTCACAACCGATGCTTGGACATCTGATACACAAGAAAGCTATATGTGTGTAACAGCATTTTTTATCAGTAGAGATTGGAAGTTGTACAAAAAGATTATTGGTTTCTTTCCAGCTAAGGGACATAAGGGGGATGACATTGGTAAGGATTTGGAGAGATGTTTGTTGGAATGGGGTATAGAAAAAGTTCTCACAATTAGTGTTGATAATGCAAACGCTAATGATGGCGGTGTATCATACATGAGGAAGGTTTTGAATGGCAAAAAGGTTAGCATTGATAAAGCAAAAAACCTTCAAATGCGTTGTGCTACTCATATCATCAATTTGGTTGTTTCTGATGGCCTTAAGAATGTATCAGTTTCAGTTTCTCGCAACCGCCATGCTGTTAAGTACATCAGGAGTTCCCCATCTAGAATTAAGAAATTTAAGAGTTGTGCTGCACTAGAGAGGGTGGACACTAGAAAATTCCTGCGCTTAGACGTATGCACCAGATGGAACTCAACTTATGATATGTTGAGTGCAGCAGCAAGGTATGAGAAGGTTTTTACAAGATATGAACAGGAAGACCCATTCTTTGTGATAGACATGATTGGTGATAAAGCTCCTTGAACTCTGGAGAAAGATGATTGGGAAAATGCAAATAAGTTGATAATATTTCTGGAAAACTTCAAGAAACTCACTGAGCGTGTTTCTACAATACAACATGTAACAATGCACACTCTGTTTCATGAGAACGGTGATGTTAAAATCACAATGCAGGAGTGGTGTGATAGTGAAGATGAGGTGCAAAAGGAAATGGGTGAGAGGATGATAGCTAAGTACAACAAATATTGGAGAAAGCCTGAAGACATGAACATGTTCATTTTTATTGCAGTTGCCCTAGATCCAAGATACAAGCTATCTGAGTACACCAAGGGCATTTTCCTAGAAATGTTTGGTGATAGAAAAGGAAATGAATTTTGGAACACAGTTGTTCATTCCTTTCATTCATTGTTTGATGAATACAAAAACATGTATGCTGCGAGCAATAAGGCACTGCAATCAAATGATTCTCAAGAAGTTGCACAAAGGGGCACGGGTAAAATGAAGTTCAGGGTTGCTCAGAAGATGAGGATGGGCAATGGTCAGTTTAGCACATCAAGATCTGATATTGACAAGTATCTAGCTGAAGAGAATGAACCAGATACTGATGATTTTGATATTCTTGTCTGGTGGAAGAAAAGCTCTCATAGACTTCCAATATTGTCTCTACTGGCTCGCGATCAATTCCAGTTTCTACAGTTGCATCCGAGTCAGCCTTTAGCATAGGTTGCTGCATCCTAGATGACTTTAGGAGCTCTTTAACTCCATTTACAGTTCAATCTTTAATATGTGCACAAGACTGGTTCCGGGAGTCTCTTTTTATTAGTGATGAAGAGGACCCAGGAGAACTCCTCTTACTAGAAGAAGGTACATAAGTAATTAATTGAAACATTTTTTGTAATTTCTCCCTTTTTCTCATAAATTGACTGTCTTTGCTTGCTTCATTAATATTTCAGCAATGCTTGGTGAGAGAGATGTTAGATCTACGAGGACCTTGCATCGATCTAGATAAACATGTGTAGTAGAAGCATGCATTCGGGTTCGGGTACAAACACCGAGAGAGAGAGAGAGAGAGGGGAGGGTTACCGACCGCAGGCGGCGGAGGGGTAGCCGGGGCCGGAGAGGTTCGCGGAGGAAGACCCTTCGCCGTTGTTGGCCATCGGTGCGCCGGTGAGGAAGTCGAGCGCGTAGATCTGGAACGGGGTCGGACGTCGTTGCCGGCGGAGTCCTTCGGGCCTCCAACGGCACCGACCAGGGACGACGGCGGCGTGCGGAGTCGACGTCGTGGATGGCGGCGGCTTCCCGTCACCGGCTGCGCGTCCCTCGAGATCGGCTAGGGTTTGTGGGGTGAGGTGGTGGCGGCGAACGGTGAACTTAGGTCATCGTGCCGTGCGGCCCCCACCCCTTATTTATATGCGCAGTGTGACAGGGCCCACCAGCCACCGTTTGAGCTGGGCGCCCCGATCGTGGCGCTATCAAGGGATATGGGCCTTTGGGCCCATACATGTGGAGATCAACCTAACATTCTCCCCCTTGATCTCATGTTATATCATTTCCTTTCATTTTCCATTTCACCACAAAATTTACACATAGAGCATGTTTCATCGTCACGGTCAAACCCGATAGAATCGACAGCCACTACGTGCAACTTTGCTTAGAAACAGACACATTCATTTATCTTTGGGCCTCTAGTCCAGAGATCATAAGGCTTCCTTTAAACCCATGCCGGCTACGTGTTCCTTGAACACGTTGGGAGGTAGCCCTTTCGTGAGCGGATCCGCGAGCATCTTTTCCGTTCTAATATGCTCGAGACTTATAATTTGATCTCGGACTTTATCCTTCACAACATAGTACTTTATGTCAATGTGTTTGGCAGCACCACTTGACTGATTGTTGTGAGCATACATGACTCGCGGGCTCATTGTCGCAAGTATAACTTTAGTGGTTTTTCAATGTTATCAACCACTCTCAAACCGGGTATGAACTTCTTAAGCCAGTTCACCTGCCCCGTAGCCTCATAACATGCTATGAATTCGGCATACATCGTTGACCCCGCAAGTAACCGTCCTGTTTGCAGCTTTTCCATGAAATAGCTCCTCCTGCGAGGGTAAATACGTATCCCGATGTTGACTTCGTGTTATCTTTTGCAAAATCAGAATCCGAGTAGCCCACTACTTCAAGTGAATCCGATCGCCTATATGTCAACATGAGGCCTTTCGTTCCTTGCAAATAACGCAAGACTTTCTTTACCAATTTCCAGTGCTCTATTCCTCGGATTACTTTGAAATCTGCCAAGCAACCCGGTGACAAAAGCTAAGTCGGGCGCGTGCACACTTGTGCATACTCGTAGACTTCCAACCGCCGAAGCATACGGAACGGCTTTCATTTCATTGAGCTCAACTTGATTTCCGGGGCATTGAAAATCCCCATACTTGTCGCCCTTGACTATAGGAGCAGGTGTAGAGCTACATTTGTGCATATTGAATTTCTTCAATACTTTTTCAATGTACGTCTTTTGGGACAGTCCCAACATGCCTTTTGCTCTATCTCGGTGAATTTCTATGCCCAAAACATATGACGCTTCACCGAGGTCTTTCATGTCAAAATTTGAGGACAAGAATTTCTTTGTCTCATTCAGTAGATTAATATCACTACTAGCAAGTAGAATATCATCCACATATAAGACTAGGAAAATAAATCTCCCGTTCTTGAACTTTGCATAAATGCAGCTTGTCCTCAACATTTTCTTGGAAACCAAATTTCTTTATCGTCCCATCAAACTTCAAGTACCACTGTCTTGAAGCTTGTTTCAATCCGTAAATGGACCTCTTTAGACGACATCCCATGTTTTCTTTTCCTTCCACGACAAAACCTTTCGGTTGTGCCATGTAGACCTTTTCATCTAGATCCCCGTTTAGGAATGCCGTTTTTACATCCATCTCGATGTAATTCTAAGTCATAATGTGCCACCAATGCCATTATAATTCTGAAGGAATCCTTACAAGAGACAGGAGAAAACGTCTCGTTGTAGTCTATCCCTTCTCTTTGCGTGAAGCCTTTAGCCACAAGTCGCGCTTTAAACTTTTCTATATTCCCTCTAGAGTCATATTTGATCTTGTAGACCCATTTACAGCCTACTGTTTTGGCTCCTTTAGGAATTTCCTCTAAATCCCAAACATCGTTGAGATTCATTGAATTCATTTCATCTTTCATGGCCTCCAACCATTTAGATGCATGTGCGCTGTTCATGGCTTCTTCATATGAGATGGGATCATTCTCCACATGAATATTTTCTGTATTATACAGTTCATAATCAGCACTTATGGCTGATTTTCTTATTCTTTGAGGCCGTCTAGGGACCTCCATACTTGGCACATTCTCTATTTGAGGCTGATGTGACTCCCCTCATCCGTGGCAACCGGTCCCGTTGGAGCCCGAACGACGGTGTTCCTCAATTTCATTTTGTGTTGCCATGGTGGGATCAACAACAGTGTTGGCCGTGCAATGACGAGCATTGCTCGGCGCAACAACCGCAGGTAGGGAGAAGAAAGGTTCTTGGATCATTGGCGCGGGCACAAAAACCCGTTTCTCCTCAAGATCAATCTCTCGAGCTACCGTGCTCCCCCTCATCATTTCGTCCTCCAAGAAGACCGCATGTCTCGTTTCTACAAACTTTGTGTATCTATCTCGCACAGTAGAAACGATAACCTTTGGACTTTTCAGGATAGCCAATAAAATGGCAACTCACCGTTTTTGGTTCCAATTTCCCAAGACTTGGGTTGAACACTTTAGCCTCCGCAGACTCCCCCACACTCGTAGGTGAGCTAGCGATGGCACTCTTCCCGTCCATAATTCATACGGTGTTTTGGGCACCGATTTACTTGGTACTCGATTAAGAATATAAATGGCGGTTTTTAACGCCTCCATCCATAAACTTATCGGTAACGTGGAATAGCTCATCATGCTACGCACCATGTCCATTAATGTGCGATTGCGTCTTTCAGCCTACCCCGTTCGTTGTGGCTCGCCCGGTGTAGAATACCGGGCGACTATGCCATTTTCTTGTAGGAACTTTGCAAAAGGTCCCGGGACTTGTCCATATGGCGTGTGCCTACCGTAGTACTCCCCCACGGTCGGACCGCACTACTTTAATCTTTAAATCATGCTGATTTTCAACTTCAGCTTTGAATACTTTGAATTTATCCAATGCCTCCGATCGTTCTTTAATTGGATAAATATAACCATAGCGGGAATAATCATCTCGTGAATGTTATGAATGAATCATAACCATCCACACTTGTCACAGGAAAAGGACCACAAATATCCGTGTGTATGATCTCTAATATTCCCGTGCTTCGTGTTGCACCTTTCTTAATACTTTTAACGTATTTTCCCTTAATGCACTCAATGCATTGTTCTAAATCCGAGAACTCTAGTTGAGGGAGAATCTCATTCTTGACAAGTCTCTCAATTCTCCCCTCGAAATATGGCCCAATCTACAATGCCATAATTTCGATGAGACGTCAAGAGCTCTCTTTCTTTTCTTTTGTTTAGAGGATGATGATTCTATAGCATTGTCATTTACATTCACATCATCATTCAACACATCATTGCATCAACATGTGCATCAACATTTGCATCATCATTCACATCACGTATGGAATAAAGCTCATGATACAAGGATAATAAATAAAGTTTGTCTTGCAACATAGCAAGACCAATGCACTTATTATTAAACATGAGTTCACATTTGCCATTACCGAAATGGCAACCATAACCATCATAATCCAAACGCGACACACTAATTAAGTTCCTTTGAAGCGAGGGGACATAAAAAACATTCTTAAGTAAAAGTATAACACCATCGACGAGCTCAAGAGGCAAGTCTCCAATGGCTTCCACTTCTACTTCTTCTCCATTGGCAACTCTAATGCTGCCTTCGTTTCTTCCCGTGGTTCTCGTCGAAAGGAACCCCCGCAAAGAATTTGCAACATGAATACTTGCACTCGTAATCAATCCACCATGTGGATTTAGAATAATTAACATATAAGCATTCATTTACACAAGTAATTACGTTCTCACCTTTCCTTGCCATGAAGGCCTTCAGGAAGTCGAGACAGTCTTTCTTGTAGTGTCCCTTCTTGTGGCAATGGAGACACTCATCCTTGTCCACCGTCCACCGCCAGTGGCCTGCCGTGGCTCGCTTCCCCTTCCCGCATGGACGGTAGTTCTTCTTCTTGTTGTCCTTGACAAAGTGGATAGAACCACCATTTGCCTCCCCGATCCTTTCATCCTCCCGGACACAACTAGCAATCAGCTTATCAAAGGTCCACTTCTCGGGATTCATGTTGTAGTTGACCACAAAGTTGTTGAAGGGCTTGGGCAAGGACGCCATCACCAAGTGAACAACAAAGTCATCTTTCGGACCCAAGTCCATAGGAATCAGCTTGGAAGCCATGTCCAACATGCGAAGGATGTGATCCCTCATACCATTGCCGCTGTATCGCTCACTCACCAACCGCTTGATCACCGAGTGGCATAAATCTTTGAAGAGCCGATGAACCGACTCTTGATCCTCTCCGGATACTCGATGACCGTGTCACAATCTGGGATTGAGCCCAAGATAGAGGGCTCAATTGTGTTCTTCACCACAGCCAGACACTTCTTGTTGGTGGACCTCCACTTATAACTCGTTCAAGTCATAAGCGGACCTCACAGGTGCATGGTCCAGCCTCCTCTCGCTTGAAAGCAGCAGACGAGACTCCTCTCGCGCCCTCACAGGGGCGGCAGCTCCTCCGGACAGGGTGTAGTCAACACCCAGCCCATCTCTCCCAAAGATAAAAGCTAGGTCCAGCCTAGCCTTCCAAGCCCCGTAGTTATCCCCCTTCAACGTCGGGATATCCTTGATGCAGCTCATCAAGGAGGGTCCCGAAAAACAACCATGTAAAGTGAGAACGAGAAAACATCATGAAATAATCAACGTATGCATTAAAATCTACATCACCGTTGGGCGTAAAATAGATATAATGCATAAACCATGAGGATACAATATTATCATCATAACTATGACATTGTAATTAACAACTTTGGTCAGAAAATCACAATATCACAGTAACAGAATTAATGCTACTAAAATTAAAATTCTCACGTTGGTTCGAAATTTTGATTTTAGAAAACATCAAATAACATCATGTATCATCAATACGCAGCGGAAAAACATCATAATCATGTATGAACAGTAGCAAATCATCATTATTTACCCTCTGAAATTTTATCCCGTTGGTTCAAAAATTTTCGGAGGTAAAATTACTCCATTATGCAAAAAATTGCATTAAAAAACGACATAAAAATAGTCAAAACTATTTAATCATACGCTACTCGTTCAAAACCTTAAAGTATGGGCCCAATTCTTTTCAGCCCACCGCTCACAGCAGTGGGTATGTAGCAAAATTGGCCTTTCGGGCCCATTTTCCCTCGGTCGTGCTCGCTCGGGCTCTTGGCCCGACAACCAGCCAT
Organism: Chloris gayana; assembly: GCA_031894775.1. NCBI lineage: Eukaryota > Viridiplantae > Streptophyta > Magnoliopsida > Poales > Poaceae > Chloris > Chloris gayana. The sequence goes on from JAUNZO010001356.1 coordinate 996,185, forward strand.
TGGGCCGCCGCTTCGGCCCAGCGCGTTTCAGCGCTTTGCCCCGCCGCTCGCCTCGGAGCCGTTGATTGCAAATCGACGGCTCGCCGCAAGTCTCGCCCGAACAAAACCAGCGGCGCAGCAGCCTCGGAACCCTAAGCCCCTCACATCTTCTCACTCGCTCCTCTAGCGCCGCACGAAACTGCGACGGCGGAGCGGTCGCTCGTCCGCGCGCGCACGCCTTGGACCCGCAGCGGCGGCGGAGGGCGAGCCACGGCGACGCAAGTGCCGCAGCAGCCAGCTCTCCATTCTTTGCTTGCCCCCTCTCTCTCTCTCGTTCCACAAGCCGCGGCGAGCAACGGCAAGCGGTGGTCCGTCATGGTGCTCGACGGCAGCCACGACGGCCGACAGAGGAGAGGTAGCACCGTCGTTAACCCTCTCGCCGCGCGCGCGTTCACCCGAGAGTGAGCGCGCCGCCGTCGAGCGGCCTAATGGCGGTGCTCCGTTCTTTCCCACATCCGACAACCGGAGGCGGCGCATCGACGGCGAGATCCGGTAAAAACCGATCCGCTCGTCCCATGTTCGGATCTAGGGTTAGGGTTTCATTGACCGAAAACAAGAACATGATTCGATCTACTTTCTCTACTACTTCTAGCCGATGCGCATAAACCAAAAGCTCGGTACCATTGTTAGATCTACGAGGACCTTGCATCGATCTAGATAAACATGTGTAGTAGAAGCATGCATTCGGGTTCGGGTACAAACACCGAGAGAGAGAGAGAAGGGGAGGGTTACCGACCGCAGGCGGCGGAGGGGTAGCCGGGGCCGGAGAGGTTCGCGGAGGAAGACCCTTCGCCGTTGTTGGCCATCGGTGCGCCGGTGAGGAAGTCGAGCGCGTAGATCCGGAACGGGGTCGGACGTCGTTGCCGGCGGAGTCCTTCGGGCCTCCAACGGCATCGACCGTGGACGACGGCGGCGTACGGAGTCGACGTCGTGGATGGCGGCGGCTTCCCGTCACCGGCTGCGCGTCCCTCGAGATCGGCTAGGGTTTGTGGGGTGAGGTGGTGGCGGCGAACGGTGAACTTAGGTCATCGTGCCGTGCGGCCCCCACCCCTTATTTATATGCGCAGTGTGACAGGGCCCACCAGCCCACCGTTTAGCTGGGCGCCCCGATCGTGGCGCTCGTCAAGGGATATGGGCCTTTGGGCCCATACATGTGGAGATCAACCTAACAAGAGATAGCGCTGGTTCCAAGTCAAAGACTAGATCTCAAGGCACTTCCAAGCCTAACGATTATGCTTCTTAGATCTTCGTAAGTTTTGACCTGTTTACACTATTGTTCATCAGCATGCCAGTATTTTTTACTAAACATCCATCGAAGACTAATGACCAAATAAATGTTGTACAGGTATTTGATGGCTGATGCTTTCGAGCGCTTCTAGTTGCAAGCTGCGTCAGCCTTAGCATGAGCTTTCTAATATCTTATGTCTTCGTGTCACAATATACACTTTGTAATTGAGTTATACATGAAAAACATGGTTCAAAGATCAAAGTTTTATTAAACATCAATCAACGTCTGCTTTACATGGACACTTGAGAGAGTATATGATATTTCGATTAAAACCGAAACCCGAAATAATCGAACCAAAATATTTCGGTTATTTAGGTTCGCTTTTCTATTTTCTCGACATTATTTCGGTTTTAGTTTTTTGAAAACCGAATTATTTTTTAACCGATTAAACCGAACCGTAATAACCGCATTAACCGAACTTCTATGAATTCAGATTTAGATGACAATGTTGGATCATATAAACCCCCATTCTTTTCTAAAAGGCTCATTCTTTCTCCTCTCAAATCTTTCTAGATCAGTTTGTAAAATTTCGGCAGCACTCATAGGTTTAAGAATTATTTTAGTGTCATTATGTTTAAAAGAGTATCTATTAGTAATAATATTGTGCAGAACATTGTTTCAATCAATCCAAAGTTTACCTAGCAACAAATGACATGCTTACATAGGTACTATATTAAAATCAGAACTATCCTTATAACTACTAAGAAAAAATTGATACGTGCAATTTTTGTTATCTTTATCTTCTCGAGTTCACCCATTGTATATAGTATGGACATGGGTGTGGTTTTGTGGTCAAGCAAGCTTCTCGATCAACTCGGAACTTACAATGTTGCGGCTAGTCTCACCATCAATGATCACACGACAACGTCGATTCATCACAACAAAGAAAGTCTCGAAACTAATTGTTGTCTTGATTTTGCTCCACCTTTGCCATTTGAGAACTAAGCACTCATTGTGCTAAAGTACTCATATCATCACCTGTCATTGTGAGTAACAAACACAAAAATAGAAACACACGGTATACGTTATCCCTATCAAACTAGCAGGACACCGGTGACTCTCACAAAAGCAAATGGAAGCGTCTTACGAAGATCTTACAAGGTTCTTATTATTAGAAAAACAAAGGATATACCTGAAAGAGCGTGGACCGACAATTGCGAGGACCAAAACCTGTGCTATTCGAAGGATATATGTGTAGTTTGGTTGGCCAAATTGAGAGTAGCAAGGATTAGCAAAATTCGAAATCAGAAATTGTAAAGTTGAATAATAGTCCAAAGTACAAGCCTATGTTGCTGGCCTAAACCTTGAGGTTGGACCTAGACCAAACTAGCAAATTGAAATATACCACCGTGCCTCGGACTCAAAAAGGATGCAAGCACTCTTGTTTCTTGTTTTCTGTTTTTTTCTTTCTTCTTTTTTTAAAATTCTTTTGTGCGGCTTTTATGTATGCACTTGTCTTTCTCTCTTTTTTTATTTTTTTCAGAAGTGCCGCACAGGAAAGATACAATTCTAACACAAAGTAACTCTACACAAGTACCCAAATAATATGAAGTTTGTATGTTTCGCGAGTGATGCGCAACAATATAGATGTAGGAAAAAGAATTGGACCACGTGTACAGCTCTACTCAAAAGATAAAATTAGATCACTGTATTTTATTTTATTCAGGAAGCTCTAGTCCTATTTGTTTATTTCTTCATAGACAACAACGCTACTTCCTTCATTTCTTTCTCGTACTAGCGTCACAAATGGGAGAGTAGGATCCGTCTCTCTTTTTTTTTGAACTTACGCACAAAATAGAAGGTTCGGACTTGCTCTTGCGCATTGGAAGACAGAACATAACCAAACTGAAACCCAACCTAGCGCAATAACAAGGTAGAAAACACAGGAGCGACTCCAAGACTTAGATCAACACTAGAAATAAATAACACGGACTCGACCAGCAACACGACTTTAATTACGGACACAAACTCAACAAAGCAAACTGAAACGAAATTGCAGCGACACAAAGGGTGATAAGACAGTGGAAGATGAACAAGAAAATATTTCTATAGGGCAATTTTTCTAGACTCTAGGATGGAGGCAAAATCGATAGACTAATATGCTAGGACAAGGACGAACTCGACGGTAAAACAAAAGATCTGATACCAACCGATGTGGACTAGGGTCCCGATCTTCCGAAAGGTTCGGATAAGTCTTGATTTGGCAAAAATATGACACACATCGATCCAGCTCCTGGACAACACATTCGAACCCCGCAATCGCAACACCACGTCTTCTATGGTTATCAACCGGCGTTGCACGGTTGACCTCGCCAAGAAGGCTAATCCCTGCCCGCAAATCAAAAACACAAGCAACAACAAGACAGAACACAACCAAATTTGCAGATGTATGATTAATCTTACGAGTTGGGGTCTTACAAACCGATGAACGATGAAACTGTCAAAGTAGAAAAATTTAAGCAAAACCCAAAGCCTAATGGTGCGGTGGCTGCTGTATATGAAGACTCTAGGCTAGGGCAAGGACCCCTGGGCGCAGCCCTAGTGGACTCACATGAGATACAAGCCCAAAGATCAAATAACGGTGGCGCGGCACCGAAATAGATTCTGAACGTCAACTTGTTTCGACGATTCCCGATGACTCCGGATGAATTTTGATGTGGGACGAGTGCCAATGGAAAGGTGATCAAATTATCTTTCCGTGCATATGTGGAATGTCCAAAACCGAGCCCGTATGCGACCTGGGCAACCGTTTTAGTGCAGACTGCTCTTGGACTCCGAAACCGACTCGAGCCCGACTTGGATTGGTCCTCCAACTTGATTTGCACGACCTTGATGGGCCTCCACGTCTCCAAGCTCCTCTCCACATGTCTCATCATCATCTTCGTGGTTTCTAACAACAATTAATTTATTAGATAGCAATATATTCTCAAATATACATAAAGGAACTATTAAAAACGAGCTCACCCGTAAGTTCGACGATGCTTTAGTTATCATTGATCTATGCATGTGCCGCGGAGGAGTCTTGGTTGTATCCGAGAGTGTGATGTCCTCATCATCCTTCCCTTCTTGAATTTGAGTCATCCTCGACTCAAACTCACCTCTTTCTTAATGTTTTTATCACATTGTCGTAGAAAGGTGCTTACCTTATACCCAGCTTCAATGATCATATCTAGAGCTTTCATGCTCTCATCATATAAGGTCTCGAGTAAAATTGCAATGACACTCAAGTATAATCCAAATATTAGGAGATATTTGCTATTTTGCCCACAAAACCAAATGGGCTTCGTTATAATGTCCATTATCGTTGGCCTTTGCTATTTTGCTCACGAAATCGCCGCCGCATCCGGTGAAATACCCACAGACGACATTACCCTTGCCTCCTCCTTCTTCCTCTCTCTGCTACACCTTCCATAAAAAAAGGGCCATCGCACCTCTGTCGCTAGCCATGTTGGGCCCGCGCCCGAGCCGAGCGCCGCGGCCAGCCCACCAAGGCGGAGCGCCGCCGCCAACGCGCGCTCGCCGGGCTGCCGCCGCCGCCGCTACCCGCGCGCCTCGGTCGGCAGCCGCCGCCACTAAGGCGTCCTGGTCGGGCCACCGCCGCTACCCGCGTGTCTCGGCCAGGTTGTCGCCGTCGTCGCCGCCACTCACGCGCCCCGGCTAGGCCGCTGCCGCCGCCACCACTCGCGCGTCCTGGCCGGGCCGCAGTCACCCACGTGCCCCGGCCGGCCGCCTATACCACTCGCGCGCCCGGCTCGGCAGCCGCTGCCGCCATCCGCGCGCGCTAGCCTAGACGCATACAAAGGCGGCGGCATGGGCGAGCGGCGGACGGCTCTCCGGCGGCGGGGGCATGGGATCGTGCGAGGGAGGCTGCGACGGGGCTGCTCTCCGGCCGTAGGGGTGGCGGCACGTGCTCGTCGGCGGCGGTGGCAGCAACTATGGCTACAAGGGAGAGTGGAAAAAAATAGAGGAAAAAAAAGATATAGGGGCAAATTCGTTCGAAAATTAGCATTTCACCTGATATGTCATTGCTTTTATAAGCATTTTATCCAAGCTCAGTTATACATGAGCATTTCGTTGAAGCCCACCGATTACGTGACAAAATAACAAAAATCTCAAATATTAGAGCCGAACTTGGAACGCTTCCGTCCGCATTGATATGTATTGGGCCACTCGGTTCCCAGCACAGTTCAGATCCCATGTCCGCCCAGAAACCGCTACCGAGTTGCGAGGCCGCCGGAGGCGCATCCGCGAGCTCGGGCCTACCACTGGTGAAGCTGCAGAGGGAAGAGGAAGAAGTGGGGAGGACGCCGCTGGAGAGGGTGGCGGACGTGGCGGAGGAGCTGTACCGCCTCCGGGACACCTTCTTCCCCCGTGACCCCGCCGAGAAGACTGCCGCCATCCGCGCCCGCGTCGACTCTGCCCTCGCCCTCCTCGACGCCCTTCCAGCCGGTGCCTCTCTAAACATTCCTATCACCAGTATATCTGGCTTGTATGAGTCGCAACCGATTCGACTAAAAGGAATGGGCATTTCTGACACTGACCATTGCACAATTTTATGACGTAGTACATTGTGAATGCCTGCCTGCTTACTTGCAGTGAAGTATGCAAGTGTCATATGTTCATCCCATTGTAGGATTCTGAATTTCTGGTCAGCAATTGTATATCGCTGTCATCTGGTATTGTCTTGGGAACAAGCAAAAACTCTACAGACAACTCCTTATTTGGCATTGCAAAATAGCATGATGCCTTAGGCGATTGAAGTTTGGAATTTCCTTATCCAGCATAAAAAAATCGCTGTTAACTTGGAAAATATTGTTAACTTTGTCTGAAAAAGACATTTCATGCCTAAGGAAACCATGTAATATATTTTGCCTGACCCTCCCATGTCATTATGAATTCATATAACGAATTGTTATTTGTTCATTTCATGCCATTACGAAATATACAATAAGGTGAGAAAAAATATATCTGTGCAAGCTAACAGTTATCTATATATCTTTAGAAGATGCAACCCACTAAAGATCGTTAACTTCTATTTCTCTCCTCTTACATTGAGCAATGTCATCCTACAAGTTTAGCCCATCCGGTTTTATTAGTGCTTCCTCACCATCAATTGATTCTCATGCATTTCCAGTTCCACCCATCAATATCTTTCATGGCTGATGCTGCTAACTGACAATTGCAATCGAGCCATCATGTGTAGCTTATGCACATGCTGTGACTAAAAGAAAAAAACTTTTGCTTATGCGCATGCCATGACAAAAAAAGAAAAACTTCATGTAAACTGAGAATTTCTGGTTGTTTACTCCAAATACAGTAGCAATATCTCCATGATAGAAAACAAAATTGCCATGTCATGAGTCTACATTTTTCAGTATCAATAAAATCTAATATTATAGGTTCTGCATTTGTCCGGTTGATTAAGCAGCATCTCTCAATCTTTTCACAACAATAGTACCATGTTAGCAATATATTTTAGCTACCAATGCATCCTTGCTAGCTGATTAGATTCAATCTATGCAATTGTCCTGCAGCAACACACAGGGTATGCAACTAGTATAATATGTTTATGCAACTTAACAACTATAGAATAAATAGTTTTGGCATTTTAAATTATAAAATAGGACTAAACCAAGGATCAGCATTGAGCCCTTATTTATTTGCGTTAGTGATGGATGAAGTCACCAGGGAAATACAATGTGATATCCCGTGGTGTATGCTCTTTGTCGACGATGTGGTGTTAGTTGATGAGAGTCGGGGTTAATAGGAAGTTGGAGTTGTGGCGGCAGACGTTAGAGTCGAAGGGGTTCCGACTTAGTAGGGCCAAGACCGAGTACATGATGTGCGAGTTTAGCGCGACTAGGCATGAGGATGGAGACGTTTGCCTCGGTGGGCAAGTGGTGGCCAAGAAGGATACCTTTCGGTATTTAGGATCGATGTTACAATAGGACGGTGGCATCGATGAAGATGTTAGACATAGAATTTCAGCCGGTTGGTTGAAATGGCGCCAAGCTTCGGTGTCCTCTCGTGACAAGAGAGTGCCACAAAAGCTCAAAGGTGAATTCTATAGGATGGCGATTCGCTCGGTGATCGGCGATGTTGTACGGTGCTTGAGTGTTGGCCTACAAAAAGGCGACACATTCAGACTGTTGAGCGTAGCAAAGACGCGTATGCTGCGTTGGGTTTGCGGGCATACACGAAGGGATCGAGTGTGGAATGATGATATCCTGGAAAAGGTTAGAGTGGCACCAATAGAGGAGAAATTGGTTCAACATCGGTTGTGATGGTTTGGACATGTTCAACGGAGGCCTCCGGAGGCGCCAGTGCGTAGTGGAGTTCTAAAGCGAGATGACAAGGTGAAGCGAGGAAGAGGTCGACCTAACCCGACTTGGGACGAGTCGGTTAAGAGGGACTTGAAGGAGTGGAATATCTCTAAGGAATTAGCTATGGATAAGAGTGCTTGGAGACTAGCAATAGACGTGCCCTTTTTCTTTCTTCTTGCTTACCCTTTTCTCTACCTTTTGTCTTGTGTTCTTTCCGGATCTCTCATTTTCGTGTTTCCTTTGGGTTTCATCTCTAGCCTACCCCAACTTGCTTGGGATAAAAGGCTTTGTTGTTGTTGTAAATTAAACACCGAGGGGGACGGAGTAGACAATGATGCATGTGAGGTATAAATTTCAATTTGATGGTGAATAGGAAAATTTGAAATTTTTTATGGCTTGTTAGGCATTTTCTTATCTTTAGATAGTAAATAAGGAATTTTCTCCGGTGTCACTGTGTGTTTTGAAAGTAATGCTCTACCTTCTGCATATTGTGCTTTTTTATATGATGGTACATAAAATTTGAGTGTGCTGTTTGCATCATAAAGAAACAAAACCCGTTGCTTATTTCTTAATTTTTCGAAATCCTAAATATATACGCGTTAATTTTTAAAATTACATGAGGGAATCAACACTTTTTTGATGCAAGCTATGTCCAAATACAGAACAATGCATTGCTATGCCCTATGACATCTTACACCATCATCAGATTGCCTATGAAAATGAAAGGTCTGGCCTTTACTTTTACTTAAGTCAAACATCATCTTTGTTTTTATATTCTTGTTGTATCTATTTTATACATTTTGTTCCACATGCTGGGTTTTGCATTGATAAATTTCTTTATCACCTCACCCAGAACCATTTTTTGTGGATGTAAATTTATGTTTTTCGCTTAGCAACCTTATTGTGTAGGTTGTTTATTATTTATTCATGACTGGTTAGCAACTTGCTCTGGTTCTCCAGTTGTTGTGATAATATATTAATATATCTTGCTCCTGCTCAATGTTTTCAAGTCATATAGTCGACCCTAGTTGCCATGGGACCGACCAGCCGACTAATCGTGATTAGCCATCGACCAGACCGTTTAGTCGAGCCTGGTCGGTCCTGGTCGTCATAGTCGTCCTTTATAGTCCTGCTCCTAAAATTACATACTTATGTTATGGTCGGCCGCCATTATAGCCGCTGCCCGAGGGTTGTTAGGGATTAAGTCCTTTAGTTAATTAAATGTAATGGGCCAAGGCCCAATCTACAGCTGGCTTTTGTAAACCCTCTCTATATAAAGAGAGGGGATTCATCAATAAATATTAAGCAGGTTTAAAGTGGTAAAACCCTAAAAAACTATCTCCCTGTCTCAGCTGCTGCCCTAGCGCCGCCGCCTCCTCTGCCAGCAGCTGCCGCCCTCATCCTCTCTCTCTCTCTCTCTGTCGCGAATTTATGCACATAACAACTTACTAGAAAAGCTTATTTCACACATTTCTAATTCTTTTTATCTTTTGTTTACTTGCAGAGCGAAGGAAATCTCCACAACATCGTGGTGTTTATGAATTTTTGAGGGGAAAAATACTTGATGTCTTCCCTGACTATCATAAGGAGGCTGAAGATCATTTATCCAAAGCAGTATGTTGCGGTAGACTTACATTGCTCTGTAAAATTCCTTGGATAAGATCTTGAAATTCTATTGTTGCAACTATATGCTAGGTAAAGCTGAATCCGTCCCTAGTAGATGCATGGTTATGTTTGGGTAACTGCATTTGGAAGAAAGGGGATCTGGCTGCAGCAAAGAATTGCTTCTTGTTAGCACTGAGCACGGTAATTGTTTGATAGTGTCAGTCTTAGCTTAATGATGACTTAGCACCTCTGTTTTGAGCAGCATGTCTATCTACTTAGCACAGAGCTGCATCAGCAGCCTGTTAGCCTACAGTTAGCTAGGAATTAACTTAGCACAGTAGGAGTCAAGGTAGACTTTGACCTGCAGTCGGCACTAGACTTTGGCCTGCAGTCAGCAGTCAATTACTTCAGGTGGTTGCATTGCAAACCGACCTGCACTTGTATACATAGATAGCCGAGGCCTATGAATGAAGTAAGCTGTTCACTAGCAGAAAGTGTGTGATTCCAATCCAACATTTGGTATTCATAGCTCAAGTTCTGATCCATGGCGTCAGCTCCGGCAAGGGAAGATGCTGTCAATCAGCATTACCGTCGATGTTCCCCTTCGAGGACCGGACGTGGACGTCGTCGGCCTGACCCTAAACTTATTGTTCGGAGGGTTGTGAAGGAAGTTGGTGGCACACCATTCCCTCAGCTCACGTGCACCAATTATGAAAGCTGGAGCCTCTTCATGTGTGTGAAGCTGGAAGCCCACGGAGTGTGGGATGCCATTGAATTTGGTGATGCCACGTTAAAATGATCGCATGGCGGTCGACGCAATTCTGTCCGTCGCTGCTGGACACGATGGAGCTCACAATCGAGGTGGTGACCGGGCGCTTAAAGGCTGTAGATGATCGAGGCCCTAGAGGTGCGCCTTCTATCGTTGATCAATCGACTCGGGCTGCTGCTTACGGAGGAGCGATGACGAGCAAGGATGAAGGAGCGGCAAGCCGGCGGATCTTCGTCGCCTAGAGGCGAGAACTCGCGTGGTCGCCCACCACATGGTCGGAGGAAACGTGGCGGCCCTAGTGGAAACAGAGGAGCTGCACACGACGCGTCGCGTGACACACCAAACGACTCACCGCGTGACAATCGATGCTAGAATCTGCGACAAGTTTGGCCATCGGGCCAAGGACTACCGCAAGTCGTTTCGTGGGCATCTCGCCGTTGAAGAAGAAGAGGGTCCAGGATCGCTCATGGCGGAGGTCCGTGCTCCGTCCGCATAGAGCACAACAAGCCCGGTAAACACGGATGCACACAAGGTGGAAGAGTCTACTCCGGCAACTCAAGTCTACTTGATGAGAGCCGAGCTCGGGCCTTCCTCGGTGTCAAGACACCGGCGCCACCAACCACATGATCGGACACAATGACGTCTTCGCCGAACTCGACCGAAGTATCACCGGCTCACTCCGCTTTGGCGATGGGTCAACAATGAACATTAAAGGACAATGCTCTGTCATCTTCTCCGGCACTAGCGGCAAGCATCGAGCTTTGATGGGCGTGTACTACATTCCCCGGCTCCGCAGCAACATTGTGTCCGTGGGACAACTTGACGAGAATGGTGCCAAGGTGGAGATCAAGGACGGGACACTCGCGGATTTGGGATGGCGACCAAAAGTTGCTTGCAAGGATCTAGCGCGGCCGCAATCAATTCTACATCATGTACCTCCATATCGCGCAGCCCTCTCGCCTCACCGCTGGGTGCAACAACATCGACTGGAGATGGCATGAACGGTTTGACCATATCCACTTCGACGCCCTACGATAGTTGGCGAAGGAGGACATGGTCCATGGCCTTCCAAAAATTGAGCACGAAGATCAGTTCTCTAATGCATGCACATCACCAAGCAACGGTGTTTGCCATTCCCGTCGTAAGCCAAGTACCGCGCCGAGCACACCCTAGACTTGGTCCATGACTCCAAGCAACTCCTGGTGGCAAGAAGTATTTTCTCGCTGCCGGTTGATGACGACAACCGCTTCATGTGGCACCGACAAAAATCAAGCGCTTCCAGGCGGAGGTGGAACTTGAATGTGGGCGCAAGCTCAAGATCGCGCGCGCGGACTATGGTAGGGAATTCACCTCCTTCGAATTTGGCGACTACTATGCGGCGGAGGGCATTGAACGCCATTACTCGGCGCCCTACACGTCACAGGAAAATGGTGTCGTGGAATGCCGTAATCGGACAATTGTGGCGAGAACAAGGAGCTTGCCCAAGCGAGTGCAAGCATGCCGACCATATCCTTGGAAGAAGCCGTCACCACGGCCATGTTCCTTCCGAATAGAACACCTACCAAGGCACTCAACGGCAAGATGCCGTATGATGCCTAGTATGGCAAGAAGCCGATCGTGAGCTTCCTGCGCACCTTTAGGTGTTCATGAAGAAAATGAAGCCGCAAAAGCCAAGCTCAACGATCGCGACATACCCGTTGTCTTCATTGGCTATGAATTGTTCGACCTAGTGTTCCGCCGCGTCCACATCACCTCGAAGTGTTCGACCTAGTGTTCCGCCGCATCCACATCACCTGCGACGTGGTGTTCGATGAGAAGCGTGACTTGGAACCGGCACAAGGAAGATGACACAAGGCGGCCCGGAGACTTCATCGGTGAGTCTACAACCACGATTTGCACCAGCGAGTCTAGCTCATAGGGGTGCAGGTGACTCGCCGACAACGCCTTCTCTTGCGAGTAACAGCATCACCACCACCACCAAGCTCCCCTTCTCTAGCAGCCGCCATCGAATTGGCCTTGCTACCCCAAATGCCGAGGAGCAGCTTGATGCGAGCATGGCGACAAGCCGGTGCGTTTCCACCGGGTGGATAATGTCCTCGGCGACGACGCGCCTCTTCCCGGCTTGGCTGTGCGTGAGCTGGCCAAAGCGGAGCTGAACATGCTCAATGCTCGGGAGCCAACCACATTTCCTGAAGCTAAGTAAGATGAATGGCATTGAGCCATGAAGGAAGAAATGCAGGCTGTGGAGGAAAACAAGTTATGGTGCCTCGTCGAGCTCCCGCGTTGGACCTCGCTTGGTGTACAAGCTGAAGAAGGATGCCGTTGGCAAGGTTGTACGTAGCAAAAGGCTATGTGCAGCGCGTCGACGTTGACTTTAATGTGGTGTTTGTGCCGGTGGCTCGACTTGAGTCCGTGAGGCTCGTGATTGCCATTGTGTCCAGCTCCACCGCCTCAACATCAAGTCTGCCTTCCTTTATGGCCATCTATTAGCAGTAATCCTTGTGTTTCTAGAATATAGTAGAGAATAGTAGGGTGAACTAGTAAAGTGTTCTAGACAGCAGCAGATCTACTGTAGAACGGACCAACTGTAGAGCATCGACCTACTGTAGTAGCTGCAGGTTGTTTCTAGAACCTAGGAGAAGTATCACCGAACCCTATGTATTATAAATAGCACCTAGTGGGCAATGTAATGGAATGTGTTATGTGTAATAGTTGGGCTAGGGCTTCCGGCGACCTAGATGGCCGACGGCTAGGGTGGTGGTGGCGTGCGGCTAGGTAGGGAGGCTGGGCACGGGAGAAAGAGGGCAGGTGCAGGAGAGCTGAAAGTAGATGGGAATAATCCCTACTATTTTCTTGCAGAGATTGATTACAATTGCCCACATTATATGAGGGACCTTTCTTGACTCCTAAGCAAACTCAAACCAGAATCCTATTCAAACAGAATCTGAACTATTTTAAAATTAATATCCAAACTTCCTAAACTTAAACCAATCTCTCCTAATTGATAAGCATGGACATTTAGCCACTTTTGGAAGGAGAGGCTGAACCGCCTCTCCTGGCTGACGCGCCAGGCCGATTGTGGCCCGGTCCGGCCCATAACACCACCGCCCCCTCCGAGAACCATCATGCCCTTGTGCTGGGTACCCATCCTTCCATGAGCTGCAATCGTCGGAACTGCAGGGTGAAGAGTCCGATGAAGCTTGATGAAGGCCGTCAAGTTGCCGAGGATGAAGTCAGCGAGGAGGTTTTCTCGGGTGCTATCGACGTCGAAGAAGACAGTGTAGCTCAAGTTCCCAATATCGCCTGCCGTAGCGAAGTGATACGAATTCGGTGTAGTGGAGGAGCCAATCACTGCAGGAGTGCCTGGGGCAGCAATGAACATGCGGGGAACGTCGTAGTCGAAGTACAGAAGACACTCATCTCTTGGAGGCTCAGTGAAGAACGACGGCGGAGAGCCCTGTTCGGACTGCAGTAGAAATCCGTCGAAGGTCACAACGAAAGTGTCGCGTGGTCGTGGTCGTGCAGCCATCAAGTCGACGTAGAAGCCGAAGAGGATGCTGAAGTTAGCAGCCGAAAGTGGCGCTAATGCGCCTGTAGGAACGCCAAATGCCACCTGAGGTACGTGAAGAAGCTCGTGGCCGCCAAGATCAACGAAGCGAACATCCACTGCTGCAGGTGGAGTTTACATTGATGATCTCATCATCACTGGTGGCAACTCGAAGGAGATAGACAAGTCAAGGCAGAGATGAAGGCGAAGTTCACGATGAGTGATCTCATTACTCTCCTTCTACCTCGGGATTGAAGAAATTTCCCTCTCCCAGTCTGCCTACGCCACCAAGATTGTCGCTGCCGGCGGAATGCAAGGGTGCAATCCCTGCGTTATGCCCGTGGAGCCAAGGTTCCAGCTGAGCAAGAAGGGCTCAGTTCCGGCAGCAGATTCAATGGCGTACAGGAGCATTGTGGGAAGCCTGCTCTACCTCACCCACACACGCCCTAACATCACATTTGCTGTCGGCTATGTTAATCGCTTCATGGAGGCCCCGACAACAGAGCACTTCGCCGTAGTGAAGAAAATTCTGCGCTACCTCTCTTGCACTGTCTCACGGGCTCTACTACAAGCAAGGAGGGGTGAAGAACGCCAAGCTCGTGGGCTACTCTGACAGTGACATGGCCGGCGGCATGGACACACGCAAGAGCACCAGCGGCGGCATCTTTCCTCGGTGGCTGTCCAATCAGCTGGTACTCACTGAAACAGCGAGTTGTGGCACTCTCCTCATGTGAGGCAGAGTACATTGATGCTACTTCTGCTGCCTGCCATGGAATTTGGCTTGCAAGGCTGCTTTGAGAATTGCAGGGCAGAGAAGCTGATCCATTCGAGCTCAAGATGGACAACAGAGCAGCAATTGAGCGGAGCAAGAACCCTGTCTTCCATGAGTGCAGCAAACACATTGACACAAGGTACCACTTCATCAGAGACTCTGTTGAACAAGGCAAGATAAGGGTGAACTACATCAACACTAAAGACCAATTGGCAGACATCCTGACCAAGCCACTGGGAAGGATCATGTTTGAAGAGCTGCACAGCAAGATTGCTATGATGAAAGCTTGAATTGAAGAAAAGCCAAGGCTCAGGGGGCGATTGATAGGGTGAGTCTTAGCTTAATGGTGACTTAGCACCTCTGTTTTGCATTAGCAGCATGTCTAGCTACTTAGCACAAAGCTGCATCAGCAGCCTGTTAGACTACTCAGTAACTTAGCTAGGAAGTAACTTAGCACAGTAGGGGTAGAAGTAGACTTTGACCTGCAGTCAGCACTAGACTTTGACCTGCAGTCAGCAGTCAATTACTTCAGGTGGTTGCATTGCAAACCGACCTGCACTTGTATATATAGATGGCCAAGGTCTATGAATGAAAATAAGCTGTTCTAGCCAGAATCGAAGTGCGAGCTGAAACCTGTAGCAGCAAAGTGTCCTTTATAGATTTCTTATTCTTAGTCCTCCAACATTACTTTTATTTTGTAGGGTTCAGACAAGAAATTACTGTGCCAGCTCTCCATGCTTGAAAGAAGAATGGCTCATGGTGAAGATTACATTTACAATACATTAGTTCCATGTCTCTAATGTTACATAATGGACCCTCTCACCGTTATGTATTCATCTTTGTTTTTTGAAGTTCATATTCATCTTGTTATCAATCATATTGAAGAATCATAGTATCATGAGGAAACATTCTTGCATTTCTCTTTAATTCTATCTAAGTATATTAACTTATTCAGAATCTTTGTGACAGTTCTTTTGTGACCTAAATGTGTAGTAACTAAGTATAACAAGATTTCTAGCAGTAAAACACTGATTGTCAATAGAAAATAATATTTGATGATTACGGGGCAGGAGAGAGGGAGGGCAGTAATGGGATCAAACATTGGAGAGGTAATTGAGCATTTGTATGTTGGAAGAAACTGAAAACTAGGAGAAGTGGTTTTGGTGCTGCAGGAAGCTGCAGCTTTTTCTGTTTATTGACTTGGCTTATATAGCCAATTGAACAGAGCCAATGCGGCCTGATGACCCGTCCATAGAGGCCTACAAAACTGGCATAGTGCCTAAAAAGAGCAACTCCAGCCTGGCCTGTAAAAATGGCCCTGCATTTCGTCCTTTGCAGGCCAGTCTGTAAAAATAGAGGCCCAGTTTTAATGTCTCAACTCCAGCAGAAGTATCCAAACTAGGCCTCTATTTATGTGGACCCTACCTATTTTTTTTTTCTCGAACACGCAGGAGAGCTGCGTATCATTGCATTAATAGAAGAAGAGAGTACAAAGAGCACAACAAAACAAAACACACACAAACACCCACACACACCCCCAACAAAGCTACATGCGCGTCTTTTTAACTATGAACACTCGACCCGACCGAGAGCGAAGTGGTCACCCAACTTCTTCATCTCCGCTTGCCCCCGTTACTAAGGCAAGCCCCTTCGCCTCCTGCCAAACTCCATAACCGAGCCTCATTGCTAGCCATGATCAAAGCAGTAGTAATACTCGGGGAGGCGCCATTGAAGACACACTCATTCCGATGTCTCCATAGCGTCCATGCTCCCAAAGTAATGTATGAGTTCAGCCCTTTCTGTATGCTGCTACTTGCCATGCTCTCCATTCGAGCCCACCATTCATTGAAATTTTGATCAGCAGGTTGGGGTGTATAGGATACATGCCCAATGCGTTGCAGCATTATATGCCAGAACTGCCGCGCGAAAACGCAGCCAACAAGCAAATGGTCAATCGTCTCGTCTTCCTGATCACAAAGTGGACAGCGCTCCTACCTATCAGCGAGATAAAGAAAAGCAAGCATCCGAGTCCAGGATCACGGTCGTTCGTCTCGCTCCGGCACCCGCACGCTTGTGCGCGACGCCGCCGCCCCCACCGCTAGATCCGCCTCGCCGCCGGCCATGGCCTCCGGTGTCACTAGCTCCATGCCCGCTGCGGAACCCGCCATGCCATTCTCCTGGATCGGCCCGCCGCGCCTCTCTTTCGTCACGCGACCCTGCTATCGCCGAGGTGGACGAGGAGCCTGCGGTGGCGTCCAAGCCGGAGCCGGTCGCAATCTCCAAGGAGTTCATCGACTTCGAGTTTAGCCTTGGCGGGCCGGCCACCATGCTCCCGGCCGATGAGCTCTTCGCCGACGGGAAGCTGCTTCCCCGCGCCTATCCGTCACGGCAAAGGCCGCCACGGAGCCGACGACAACCACGGCGATGACCCCTTCTCGAGCGACCAACTCACCAGCGACGCGGTTGCTGAAGCTGCTGCTCCTGCAACGCAAGTCCTCCGCTGCGTTGTCGGACCTCTCCGCGGCGCCGCTCCTCCGCGTCAACTCGGAGGACTTGTCCGTGTCGACTTCCGGAGGACGTTGTTGAGCGCGGCGTCGTCGGTTTCGCCGGAGTCGTCGGCGAGCGCGTCGGCCAGCTCGGCGTGCTCGATGTATCCGCTGCTGTTCTTGTTGAAACCGCCGTGCACGGATGCTCGTCGTTGGAGAGGCGCTGTAGGTGGATTGTGATAGCCACGAACTCGCCGTAGTCCGGTACCCGTTGCCGTTGACGTTGGATCGAGAAAGAGTATTCCATGAGCAAGCAGGCGGGATTTGATTCAAAGCAAGGACAAGCAGGTGCTAGGGTGTAGGGGACTCGGTCTCCATGAGCAGCTCCATCTCGGGCTCCGCGACCGACCTTCTTGAGCCCGGCCTTGAGCTCCTGCGGCCTAGGCGCCTCGACCGCCGCAGCCGCACCCACCCGTCTCTTCCTCCACTCCGGGGTGGGGCTAGGGGCCGGTGACGGACGAGGGCGACGACGCGCAGGCGACGGCCGCCGGTCCGGAGCTGCATCTCAAGATCCAGAACGAATGGAGAAGAGGGACAAAAAAGGAAAAGAAATAAAAAACCAATGGGTCCCATGTTTTGGAGAGGGGAATAGAGGCCCTCCAGGAATAGAGGCTTGGAGGTGGGATTTGGAGGGGCATGCAAAATAGAGGGCCTTTTAGAGGGCCTGCTGGAGTGAGGTTTTTGATTGAGGCCTCCAAATTTTAGAGCAGAGGGGCATTTGGAGGGTGCTACTGGAGTTGCTCTAAGCCAGGCATAGTGGCCACCTGATTTGCAGGCATTACTAACAGAGTACATACCGGCAATGTAGCTAACTGACTGAACTATTGACAGACTTGAGACTTGGCTGAAAGCAAATTGAAACAGAAAAGGACTAATACAAGGTTTATGCTGACATTGTAAATGTACCAAAATGTACCAATATGGCTTACTTTTAGAAATTCAGAACCATAGTTTGCGTTTAAGTAGTTGGATGAAGTTTTTACAGAACTAGAATTTCTTTGTGGCACGTGCGCTATTTTATCCTATCACTTGTTACAATTTGATTGTCAGAACTGAAAGTAGTCATGGCAATTGCTGCATTGAGAAGGTTATGAAAGAAATTTTATGTTTATAACCAAAATAGGAAAAATCCTTTATATGCCACTGGTTGAATACCAGATGCATTTTATATTAGTTATGCACCTATGTTTTATTATAAGAGAGCCCAATTGTTATGACTGGATATTTCTCGGTGTCTTGTCTCTTATGAACAATTCTTGGTTTTTCAGGTAGTGAAAACAAGGCACTGTTAGTGGAAGAGAGCATTAAGCATGCAAAAGAAGCTGTAATGATGGACATAACAGATGGCAATTCTTGGTGTAAGAGTTATTTTCCTATAGTTCTGCAGATATTTGGTTTCCAGTTTTTGACATGAAATTAATTCGTTAGTCAAAACTTGAAGAATTATGTCTACAATAGTATTTCTTACAGTATCCTGCACAGTTCAAAATTTACGCATGCTCGTTTGAAAACAAAGTTATGACACCTTCCGACAGCATGTTTTACGAAAGATTTGTGGCCACGCGGAATCACCATCCGTATATGACACAAGAATAAATTGTATAGCTGTTGCTTCACATATTTCAATGGGAAAAAATAAGGATAATCAGATCCCGAAAAGTTTGCACATGGAAAATGGATGGCTGCAGGTTGACCCGGAGTCACGAGCTAGGAGGCCTCTGTTACTATCCTTGGGATTAGAGAAGATAATCAGGTCATTAGTCTTGATATGAGTATATGTAGCCAAGGATAGACCACTATGGGACTAGAGTATATATGGGCCATAACACTTACCCCCCCCTCAAACTGAAGGCGAAGCATTGAGCAAATGAAGCCGATGTTTCTCTCGAGTTTGTTCTTTAGTGAAGAAATCTGCCAATTGCAGGTCTGATGGCACATACTGAAGAACAATTGTTTTCTCAAGACAATGATATTGAGTGAAATGAACATCAACACCAATATGTTTTATAAGCTCATGCTTTACAGGATCATTAGTAATTTGAATGGCTCCAGTATTATCCCAGGGAAGAGGTGTTGGAGAGTCCCAGGAAATTCCGAAATCAGCCAATAACCATCGAAGGCATACAATCTCAGTTGTGGTAGTGGCAAGTGCTCGATGTTCTGCCTCTGTACTAGAGCGGGAAACAACGGCCTGCTTTTTGACTTCCATGTAAGAGGGGAAGAACCAAGAAGAATACAATAACCAGTGATAGAACGCCGATCTATCGCATCACTAGCCAAAGTGGCATTGGAATATGCATGAAGCTGAAGTGGACTACCACGAGCATAGAACAAGCATTGAGAAGATGTGCCCCTCAAATACCTCAACACACGAAGCAAATGGCCAAAATGTACAGAGGTGGGGGCACTCACAAACTGACTAAGAATATGCACTGCATGAGCAATATCAGGTCTTGTAACAGTTAGATAGTCAAGACTGCCCACAATATGCCTATATCGGGAGGCATCCTCAAGGGGTGTACCATCAGTGGGTCTAAGCTTCAAATGAAGGTCCATGGGTGTTTCAGATCAGTAATTCCCAAGCAAGCAATAAGATCATGTATATATTTGAACTGAGAAATGTAATATCCCTTTGCTGAATATGAAACTTCAATTCCCAAGAAGTAACTGAGAGGACCCAGATCAGACATTTGAAATTGTTTACGGAGCTGCTTCTTCACAAGGGAGACATGTTCTGCATCATCTCCGGTAATCAACATATCATAAACATATAAGAGGAGGAGAGTACGATCACGAGAAGAAAGGTGAATAAATAGAGCCGGATCATGTTCACTGGGTGAAAACCCAGCAGCTGTTATCACATATACAAAACACTCAAACCACGCACGAGGAGCTTGTTTGAGACCATATGAAGCACGACGCAGCCGACAAGCATATCCAGGAGGAGCATCTACCCCCAGAGGTGGCTGCATATAAACTTCATGCAAATTGCCATGAAGAAAAGCGTTCTTGACATCCATCTGAAAGATAGTCCTCGAATGGGAGGCAGCCACTGCAATCATAGTACCAACAGTGGTCATGTGGGCAACTGGAGCAAAAGCCTCTTCATAATCTAGTCCATGAATCTGCTGAAATCCTCGAGCAACAAGAAATTATTTTATAGCTTAATCAGCCAAAACAACCACTTCAATATTTATGTGCTCAAACAAGAAATATAGTTATGGTTCCAATAAATTTGATGATTCCTAGGAAGTGCATTGCTTGAAGTTTTGTTTATTCATTGGCATGGAACAAATAAATATTCCAAAAAAAAGGTCCTCATTTTTCCTGTTATCTTCAGACAATCTTGGTAATGCGTACCTCACTAGCTTCTTTGTGGGAGGAGCTTGGGATCACATTAAGCTTCATCATTCGGTGAAAGCATATCAAAATGCTGTAAGTTGGCATTTAATACTTCTTTTTATTCCCTCTGGTTCCAAGTATTGAAGTAGGAAAGCCATTTTATACAAATTTCCAGTCCATTTTGAGGTACTCATTTCAAGCATTCTGATACAATATAGTTTATTTTATGTGCCTAGGAGAAGGATCAATCTATGAATTCTAATCCAGACCTCTACTATAATTTTGCCACGGTGAGTGTCCCAGATAATTCTATGGCTTTGTAGTAGGCTGCATCTATGATTTCTTTGCTATTCTGTAGCTCCAATCTTTATTCAACAAACTTTTGGCCACACTGGCATGTAAAACAAGTGATGCCACAGCACTGTCCAGGCCTCCAGGGTGCAGGCTACCGTTCTCGTTGTGCTACAACTGTCTCTACCTGGCAGCATTGTTCTGCATAGCCAGAGTCTGATGAAAGGGTTTGGGGATTTGAAACTAAGATATGGGTGGTTTATTTTAAAAGTTTATAAAAACTTGAAGATTGTAAGTGAATACATTGTTTACATCTGATGTTTTTATCTCTGTTCCTTTTAGGCTGACAAATACTTAGAGAACTATGAAAGGGCCCTTCGCGGATTTGAAGCTGCAGCTCTGAAAGACCCTTGTCTTGATGCTGATACTGAAGTTCAGAAGATTACTAGTCTCCTTGATAGACTACAGAATGCAATGAAGGTAACTAGCATGCATAACTATGTTATATGGATTGTCAAATTCAACATAACCTGTAGGAAATTCGTGTATGGTTACTATTTAATGGGTATGCATATTCTATCCTTAAGAAGAAAAATATATTCATGAAAGGGTGGGCCTGTTACAGTAGTAGAGTCTCCTCTTGTGTCCTGGAGGTCCTGGTCCTCACAAAATAAGCAAGGGGAAGGCTGCACAAAATAAGCAAGGGAACAATGTTGTTCTTTCTATAATGTGTGGTACGCCCATTAATATATTCATGAAATTTCGTCAAACAATAAATATATCAATGCATACTTACCACAAAATTACACAATCTTTTGTTAAACTGTAGCGATGCAAATATATCCTACCCAAGCTTTTCCTTCAAAGTTGAATTTCATATCTCTAATGATAACAGCATCACATGATGTCTTAAAATTCATTTAACTATGACTAGTTGGTTGCCTACACAGCACTTTCTGTAAAGAATTGGCATTTCTACAAACCAGATATGGTTTCTCTATATTTGGTGCTTATGGAAAACAAGGAGGAATTCTTGGGTCTTTGTAGATATGTGGCCTCACCACTGGCTATAGTTTAGCATATTGCTTAGAGACCGACTGGGAGTGCAGAGAGATATTTTTCTTTCTGTATAACTCATCTGGATGTAAGTTTCTCTTGTAATTTTCACTACTCAGTTTGCATTTTCTCATCTAGGTATTTATGAGATGCATGGTTTTGGAAAGAACGTTATTCCTACTCTATGTGTATTCTACATACTAGAGTTTAATAAAATTTTTAATTGTATCTTTCTTTTTTTTTTGGACATCTAATAGAATTCTTTCACAGGGACAGCTACACTCCAAACGATTAGCATCATTGGTGTCATCCTTGAGTAATGTCAAGTGTAATGCTCTTATCCACCGCAAACATAGTTCTAGTCTTTTCCCTCTAAAAATGTTTGAGTTTTCTGTTAACATGGTTCTGTCTTCTATGATTGTTCTGATACAGTAAAATCACATCACAAAAAAGCCACTACATGCAATCTATCCGAAGGTTTGAACAAAACCTTTGCCATTTTGGGGAAAATTGTTCTTTCGATAAGACATGACAATGTTGCTCCACTGTACGTATCCATATCCTTACAATTCAGTAAGCTAATTACGCATGCTTGATTTTTTACCATGCCTTTTGGTATTCTTCTTATTATTCCTTTTTAGTACGTTTATATATTCGAAACATCATGAATCATTCATTTCTACGTTGATAATTTCCTTGTTAATATATCCTGACTAGTACAAGATAAATTTAGTTCAAAGATATGATGATTAATGTTGAAGTATGCTCTATTTCAGTAAGAAAATATTCTATAAACTTCACAATGCAAAATAATTGTTTTGATCTGAGAGGTATGCCAGCCAAATAATGTGTTATAATATATTAACATGAACAGTTTGTTGCTTATCTGTATTCCCATACCTCTGTTCGAGCAAGATGGTATTGGAACACTCAAAAGTGATAATCATCAACTTATTTGTACGATTTGAGCTCATTAAATTAGCAGCAATGAAAACTCCACATGCAACAAGATTAGGCGTCGGGATTTTTTTGTAATGCTTAGCAACAGTATATGTATTATCTTAAAAAGAAGATTTGCCAATATATGCAGATTGGCATATTTTATTATATACCTATGTGTTACAGGCCGAAGGGTCTATGGCCCACCAGGGCTCTACTAGGCCGGCCCGGGTACGACGCACGTTAAATTGTACTTGTGTGGCACTCGTGTCACAAGTACGGGATTGAGAATGGCGGAGCCGTCATGGCGCCGCACCGTCGAGGCAGGGGTTTACAAGAGTCTAAGACCTAAGCCAATGAATCCACGATGCATAATGACCAAGCCGGCTGCCATTTATATCATGGCGCCTAGCAATAGACTCAACAAATAACTCACAACTCAAACCTATCTCAAACAAACTAACAAACTCTTGCACGCCTTATTCGTGGGAAACAATCAACCGGATGCCAAGGCTTTCTGTTTATTCCGGCGCTGATATCGAAGGCTCCACATGACACACTCGTAGCGCATAGGTCCACCTGTGGATCCTTAGTCAATAAGTAATCTAGGTCTTTTCATAAATTATAATAGGTTGCCTCTCTATATAATGCGTGGATGGTAATCAGATCTGATGGGTTAACTCCCCTATATTCCCAAGTCTACCTCTCTCAACGCCCCCTCTCTCTCACGCCACCCCGGTCGCCGTGCCGCTGTCACCCTTGCTGCCACGCCATCGCCGCGCCCTAACCGTCGGGAACCCTAGCCCGGCCTAGTCCGTTACATCCGGTATTCGAGCCCACCTCCGGACATGGATTCCAACGGCGAGTTTGATCCAAATGCCTCCGACCAAGAAAAGATGGATGCGGTCATCCAAATGATGGTGGATATGAACAGGTGGGTTCGTGAGGAATTGATCAAAAAATTTTCTTCGTCTATCTTTGAGGAGGACATCAACCAGCCGCCTACAACCATCGACAATAGCGTAATGCCATTGGCTGTCTCGACGTTGATTCAACAGTCACACACAATCCAAGCAATCATCATCCAACTTTAGATTCATGCAACAAATCTCGCAGACAAGGAGTGGGCTACGTGTTATGCTGCTATCTCGGTCTCGCCAAGGGCTCCATCGACAATACTTGCTTGTCTCATAGCGAGAAAGGCGAGATCTACACCGACAAGGAGCAGTAGGAGGGGCGCCTACCGCCGTTCTTACCCTCCCTACGCAGCCATCTCAAGGCGCCATGACGGACACCACCTCGAGAAACATCTCGCCATCTAGCGCGGATGGTTCCTTTGTCACTACTTCCATTGTCGTGCTCACCAAGATGACACCGCCACACCAAACCGCCCTTTCGACCGGAGATTGAATCCGTGACCAAGGAGGGAGACACTTGCCCGGAGACGGATCTATTAGCTGCACGAGCTCTATTCATCAACTCCTACTCATCGGATCAAGTGGCCCATGCCGTGGAGGATACTATCACGACACCACCATATGTTGTTCTTGCATCCGAAGCAACTCGCATGCAACGAAACCTTGTTCCATCCCGACACCACCGTCTTTATGACTTTCATCGCTTTCATGTCCGTCATCATGATTGATGGCAAGGAGTACACCCAGCTCTCGTTCCTCCCAGGGATAGTCTTTGAGGCAATTGATGAGTTAGACAACGAGAACGACTACTTCCGTATCATCTACAAGCCGGCCATCACCAACATCACCCTCGATCTGCTCGCTACTCATGATGCTCATTCCCCCGATCTACCTTTCGGGAACAGTGCCTATGGTACTGTTCATGGTATGAACAGTACCCGCGATACTGTTCATTCCATAGATCAGATGTTGCATGCCCTACGAGATCTCCATGCTAGTACAACCACAAAGTGTCGACGCTATCTCCACCAACACCGTTGATTTGCTTCCTGCCAAGCTGAAAGATGTCATTGGTGCAACAACAGAGCTGCCCCGGAGATCGGTCCTACCGACAAAGCACAAGCACGCTAGATCCGAGCGCAATGATCGAGGTAAACGCCATCTTAAACCCGACATCTACAATTCACTCACCTTCGATCGTCAATTTGGTGTTTCCCCCGCCTTGTCCACCAATTGTGGTTGTGCGTCGACATCCGCAACGACTTCATTGATGGTTACCGATAGGGAGAATTCGACCTTATCGGCATTGGAGGGTGTCGTCGAGGCCCAACCAGCTCATGCTCGGGCAGCCAACCTGGTCTTCCCTACTCCGGAGAAAGCTATACCGGCTCCACCACTCGATGATTTGGCATGGGAAAATACAACTTCCGCTCCGATCGTTGTTCTAGTACACCTCCACTCTAATCCACGACAACTATAACAGAGTGCAAGCGCCCGGGGACCTCGCCAACATCTCTCGCTAAGGAGACCAACCGGCACAAGTTCTTGCCACGGACATTGATGAACTACTCACCGATAGAGCAATGGAGACCATCTATGCGAGATGACATCACCACTAGTAAGCATACCGTATCTACTACATGGTTGTCTATTGCCTTACTACTCCTACCGAGTATTCTTCGCCGGCATCAACCATCGCGCCAGCTGGGAGGCCACCGTAAGTTCATGCTCGGCACGAACCATTCCATTGAGAGCAAGCGACTCGACAGATCGCTTTCCCTTCTCAACCACCAATGGCGCCGCGGGTACTTTGATGTCTTTGCCTCTGTTGGTGTGAGCTTTATGATCTTCGGTTTAGACCACGGTCGGATGTTCCCCAAGGCTACCATGAAGATTGTTGTTGATCCTTGTGACAACTATAAGAGGAGCCATGTGATTGTGTTTGCTTTTCCGTGGGCTGCAGTGCTTCTAAGCACAACCAACTCGTAGAAGCGGACTACAACAACAACCAGGCATAAGCATCCCATCCCGATTCATTGATTGTTTGTTGCTCATTATCTTGTGCTATTATATCGGCCCCGGATCGCATCCAACCATCGGGGCCACAAGTGCAAGAACTTGTTTTGCATCGAGATGTTGGACAAATTGATCTACATCAATGATAACAGTTCACGGACGACCATCATCGGCACCGGGGGTCTCCCTTTGCGCTTCTCCGACCTCCTCGCCGACATCAAGATTTGCAACGACGTCCTCACCGAGCTGCAGTTCCTCCCCAATGGTATCTCCTCCGGTGAGCTAGCCCCGGCTTGGAGTCTCTAGGACAACCTCATCTTTTTCAATGGACGCCTCTACATTGCGGCATCACCGTCTCAACTCTTCTATTTATCGGCCGCCCTACTCTAGCATGGCGTGGAGGCCCTCCTCCATCGAGTCACGGTGGGCTTGCGTGGTCTTCCACAACATGAACCGCTGCTAGCCCGCGACGATCCGCTTCTTCAGGAGATGCCCCACAACAACATTGAGGTGGTGGATGTACACTACGTCGACCTTGCCGGCCACAACCTCTTCCATGTTCGCCAGGAGGTTTTTCGTGTACCCGATGGACTAGTCGCACCACCGTCGGCCGTGAAGTTTGGCATCTTCTTCGAGCACTTCGTTGACTTGTCAATGACGCACGTGCAATTCCGTGACACCGTCATCGTGGCTTTTGACGGTTTTCTCTTGCCATCGAAGCAAGGCGAGAGGATCTTCTTCGACCGGCAACCTCGCGACGAGCAGCACCTCTACTTCGTCTACGACATCTACCGCACCGGAAGATCCAGCGCGAGGAGACGCTCGTTTGGAAACGGGGGAGATGTTACAGGTCGAAGAGCCTATGGCCCAACAGGGCGCTACCGGGCCGACCTAGATACTCGTTCATGCACGTGAACAATACTTGTGCGGCACTCGTAGCGCCTTAGGTTGGCTTGGCGAGGACCGTGCTTCCGTGGCCATAGCTTCAACGCCCTCTTAGGGCGGAGTCGCAACCAATCTTGATTCGAAGCACTAGACGTTGAGAGTGCTTCCGAGGATGTGCCTAGTTCCACCATCTCGTTATGGCTTCTTGAGGCCGCAGCGGAGAGAAACCGAGAGTTGCCATAACGGGATCATCGAGCGGAACGTTATCTTGTTGTGGTGGGCTTGCGCCTAGAATAGATGAGTCTTGATCGATGTGAGCCCGCCCGGATATGGCCGACAAATTTGAACTTGGTTCTAGAGTCCGCGTCATCTCATAGAGCGACAGGTCTCGCGGTGAAGTCGGAGACGAGTCGCCTTCACGAGATGTGGGCACGGTTACAAGATCCGCCATATCATCGAATATGCTCATAATGGTTGCGGGAGGTGAGGTGTTTGCCTACTCGTGATCCGGGGACACCGGTGGATGAAGGATCTCCTCGTCTTCCTCGACTGACCTTGTTGGCGCCGAGTCTACTCCGATGGCGGGCGTGTACGGGATGCGTTGTCTAGCCTCACCTTGGGCCGGTTCTTCTTCTTCGACCTCCAACGGGCAGGGTGATCTAGTTCGTCGTCCGCTATCGTCACCAACACAATCTTGCGGCGAGGGGGTGGGTTTCCCGCCACGAGGATAGCTCTCACCAGCCATACCTTGAGAAATTGATAGGGTATTCCGGGGCTCTTTTGGCCGGAGGATCTTGCTGAATGTGAGGTTCTACAATCACCATGTCCATCTCCGATGGAATGAGCTCCGAGCGAGTGCACCACGGAGATGAGTAGTCGTTGCGCCGAGCGAGTGTCGGGATGAATGCTACGCACCCAAGCACCACTCATCGAGCAAATGCTCCGCCGTCCGAAGCTCCCAGTGTGAGCAAGAATGCCCCCGAGCACCACGTCGTTGAGTGTCGGCAGACCACATCGGACGCGTTCTTAAGCCATGACCATTGTCGGAAAACGAGAGAGAGTGCCCACGGACATTGGCCGACCGTCGTTGTAGATGTGCATCGTCGTGGCTTCATCGAGCGTAACCGGGATGAGATCGTCATGGCTCGAGCAGTGAATTCAAGCGCTTCAATCGGGAGTTCATAGCGACGAGAGAGTTCGTCCGCTAGAACGTCAATGGAGAACACCGTGGAATCTCCAACCATCGAGATCGTGAGAGCCCCGGACAGCTCCGCTCGCTCCCGCACCATTTTTGTCGAACGAGTGATGACTCGGTGTGCTTTAGGCGTAAGGACGGGATCCGTCGGGGAACCGACAGCCTTCCAGAGAGAAACTCGTCTAAGGGGGTGTTGGTGAGGCTCGTCGTCCGAGAAGACTTGAACTTGATCCACCGGGTCCGGACCTGGTTGACGCTTAGCTCGCCGTCATTGACGCTAGGGACAAAGCCACGAGCGGCCCCGTCCTTGCCGCAGTCGTCGCGTGGCTGTGGGGATGCCGTGAGAGAGGGAGCTAGCTTCTTCATCGCTTTGGTGACTTTGTCGGCGTCGAACGCTTTGGTTGCCATTCGAGTCTACCCTAAGGGGGCAGTGAGAGCGGCCACGTAGGGCAAATGTAAGAGTGGTGCCATAGCCTCTTGCAGGTGAAGCATCATGGTTTCTCTCAGCAGGTGAGGGCCTGATGCGATGAAAAGAAGCAGTTGAAACACTTGCCCCTCAAATCCATCTGCGCAGAGCAGCTATACTTTACAAGGTACATATGTGACTAGGCACATGGAGCAGCTATACAAGTCATTATAACAGTATCTTGTAACGTCTATCTATATTTTTTTCTTCTATTAATCAGGTGTCCTGATTTTGATAAGCCTGAATGTTTAAACAATGTAGATGAGAAGGGAGCTTGTATTAGAAGTGGCATTTTATGACGTTTTGTTTCCCCATTTAATTCTTCGTGGTATTGTACATCTCAAAATGATAACTTTTATTTTTTTACATTTTCAGGTATTACTTAGCATATGACTTGGATCAATCTTATTTTATACTCTCCGTTTATGGGCTACGAAATGATGCAGTAAGACCTTAATTCTGGTGGATTTTTCTGAAAATAATTGTAAAATTCTGTTTTCCTTGATTGTCCATGTGCTATATTTAGTTTCCTTTTTAGTTTAGTCTTTTGTTGCTTCGTGATTTTAGCCTGGACAAAACCATGATACAGCTTTGATTTCCAAATACATATTGGGCTAAGTTTCGCTTTGGGCACATTAGCTGTTTCAGTTGATAGTAATCAATAGCTGATCTATTTTAGTGAAAATTTTAGAATTAGATGGCATATCAGGACCATTTTATGAAAATATAAAAAAAGCATCCTAGCATCTATAACAATTATGTTCCTGGTACTTAAACTTATGGAGGTGCTAGTTTTCAGGCGACTGAAAGTTGGGGAGATTTCAGTTACCCGGGTTTTGGGTTTTGGATTTTCTACCTTTTCAGACCAGTTAAGAGAAAATAGTTCGAACAAAATGACAAAACATAAAACTTTTTTTCCCTAAGAATACATAAGATAAATTTTTGGAACGCATCTTTTTACTAAGACACATAACCCTACAAAATTTTCAAACTAAAAATCAAATCAAATCACACCACAGCATTTCAAACCCGTTAGGCACGCCCCGCGCCCGCTCCGCGCTATGTGCCCGCGTGAGCATGCCCCGCGCCTGCCCACGCGGTCCCTGCCCCCACTCCTCCAATCGCTGCGCGACACGTGTCTACTGAAAGGACACCGTGCCTTTCATTCGACTGAGGAATAGGAAAAACGTTAACTTATTGCTACTGTAGGGTGGAGCCAGTAGGTGCACTGCTACACTCCTAAGTCCAAACCATTGCTGGTACCGATTTCATTGTTTCAGTCTGCATTATACATCACCAGGAGACGGCTATTATCGAACTGTTTTCCAAGGAGTTCCTAACACAAACTGACCGAATAGACACTTGTTGTAAAATTTCCATACAGGTAGGTATTCTTTCCTATCAAACCATTGCTGGTATCTATTTCATTCATTCAGAGTCTCTGCTTAGATTCCACATGTCTCCCAGAATTTAACTTAATATTGTATAATACCAACCATTATAAGCAATTTTTGTTCTGTCAGTCACCATGTCATACTAGTCTTGAAGTTGACTGGTATTTGAGCGGCCTCGCACGATATGGCCTAGGCATGGTTGTGATTGGGCCCCTTCATGGGCTCAAGAGGCATGCCTCTGGAATTGGGCCATGCCTTTCCAACTAACAGCCCATTGTTGTCCTAGCCTATTACGATTGTGGGTGCTAATGGTGCAAAATTGGTGGAAAATAGGTAGCATTAGGGTTGAAACTAATGACCTAAGGTTTTACATGCAATGGACTAGCCACAGAAGGTTGCCTTTCTGGTCTATAGATTAGCTATAAATTTTATTTACAGTAGTTTCAAATGTGTCGTACACGGTGCCACTTGTTCTGCTAGACCTCCCGGACATAGCACTTCGAGCCGTGCACTCCTTGGGCCACGCCAAAAGTCATGGGTCACGAGCTGCTCCATTAAGCCCGGTCTATATGGCCACCCATATAGATACCCAAAGAACTCATTTTAGTGGATTGGCGATAATGTTGGCAGGTCTTGGCATGCTAAGGGTCCTTATCTTAAAGCTGTAACAAGAGACATTCAATTCTCTTGTTTCATACTTATGATCATCAGATTATGTCCAAAGAAATAATTCTTTTCTTGGCCCTAAAAATGTCATTGCTTCCCTCCCCGGCCCTTTTTAGATTCACCATGTTATTTAAACTAAAACTCAATTTGATATTCTATTTGGCCTTACTATCAAATTTGTTAGGTTATACCGTTTGTAGCAACCGCAAAGGACTTTTGTACCATACTCTTGTATGACCACACACATAGCCAACGGTAGAAAAGAAAGGAAGAAAGCATCATCCGGTCAAGAGCATAAGGAGTCGGTGCCAACGTCGCTTGCATAGAAGACCCGAGTGAATTGGCCAAGCGGGGAGCCAAGACGGGCATGGCTGGAACGCTGCCTCCACGGCCTATAGCACGAATGCATGATGCATGGCTATGGCTAGGGTAGGCTCGATGAAGATAGGCTTTCGGCCCGAAAACGAGCTCGATCCGGTATTCACACGAACTTGACATGAACGAATCGGCTCGATGTCAACTCCACCTTTCAATTCCTTCTCGGCCTCCCACAATCCCGCTTGTAGTTGATGTATGGCTTGATCTTCATGGTGGATTTGCGGATGAAGGCGACGGCATGACCGTGGAAGCACGATCCGACGATGGAGGACAATGGCACCTATCGCGGATCTATGTTATCATGTTATGAATAGCATTGTAGCCCAATGGGGGTTATATATATGTGTACATGAGTGGGAACACAAATAGGAAAATGACTCCAAAGACTCCTAATAAGACTCTTATATCCCTAACATGTTCTCCCTTTAGGCTACCGATGGTCTAAGTCAAGAAGAGCAGCCCAAATATAAGTTAGATTATATAGCGAGAATGGGCTCATGTGACTCTTGTACAATCTTATGATTGAGTTACTTATTTACCCCCGAAAGTAGCAATTAAGCAAGCATAGTATGGTCAATTGTACACGGAGCAAGCATGAATATGCACTTTTGAATATTTTGTAGTAACAAAAATAATTTTGAAAATGAAAAAACATATTGCTCCCGATGGAAATTAGAAAAGCACATACTCATGCTCGTCGAGGTTTGCAAATTACTTCCTCCATTCGGATACGTATGCCGACAAGAGAGTTGCACTCGGTTGTTGGTTAGTTTTTCCTGTCGGAATGACAACGGTTATAGTATACTACTCCCTTACTAAATTGTTGTCACTCGTTGACTTTTTTATTATGTTTGACTATTTGTCTTATTCAAAAAGAGTTTAGAAAATATCATATATTTTATTGGAATATGTTTTATTTTATCACTAAAGAAACTTGAAATATAACATATAACTTTTCGTATTTGAAGAAATTTTTTGAATAAGACGAATGGTCAAGCGTTACGAAAAAGTCAATGGCGACAACAATTTAATAAAGGAGGGAGTAGCAGAGTTGGTACCGTAAGTGTCCACTTACATGTCATGCAGCGCAACAAGGTGGCACCGAGTCGAGTCGATTTGTTAGGGTTAGTTTGATTTGTTAGGATTTCAGTTAGTCCGTTGGAGTTGTTGAGTCGGTTAGCTTTGGGTCTACCTATCTCGGTATTTATAAATCGAAGGAAGGCCAGGGAGTCCATAGGTTGTTTGTTGGGATTTATCCACCTCGTATCGAGTCCCGCCTCGGCGGTGCGGCAGCCACCACGTCTCCTCCGCGCCGGCGAGGTCCAGGACCACGTCCAATCACATCGTTCAAGTATAATCTAAGGTTCCGGTTCCCTCGAATCATCCCGAGTCCCCAACCCGTGACAATTTGGTATCGGGAGTCCAAGGTTCGCCCACTATGAGCTCTGCCGTCGCCGCCGCCGCTGCTAGGGATGAGCTCACCATGGCGAACATTGCCAACGAGCCGAGGGCCATCGAGGAAGTTCTCCGCGCCTTCAAGTCGTTGGCGGAGCGTTTCACCTCTTTAGAAGCCGGCGTCGCCGACTAGGACCGAGCACTGCAGCCCTTAATCCGGCCTTGGGACGCGTCGAGCGCCCGGTGGCGGGGACGGAGACGGACGTCGATCGCGAACGCCGCCACGCGAAGGGAAAAGCCACGCAGGGTCCGGCACATCCGGATGAGGAGGCCGAATCCACGGATGAGTGCCTTCATACCACGCACAAGATCGACTTCCCCAAGTTTGACGGCTCCGGCGATCCACTCCCGTGGCTCCATCGCCGTGAGCACTTCTTCCGGTGCGTCGCACGCCTCGGGACTAGAGGGTGGCCTACGCTTCCTTCTACCTGCTCGACGACGCCCAATCGTGGTACCACCGCCCGGAAATCAACAGCGGCCAACCCACATGGTCGCGCTTCGTCGAGCCGGTGAACACCCGGTTCGGGCCACCCATAACGGAGATTCCGTTGGGCGAATTAAAGTTGCTCCGGCATGACGGTTTCGTGGACGACCATCGCAGCCGCTTCATGGCCCTCTCGTGCCGCGATCCGGACCTCACGAAGCCCGGCAGATCCAATTGTTCGTGGTCGGTCTCTGCGCGCCTCGCGCACGGACGTCGCCATTCTCCGGCCACGCTCTCCGGATGACGCCGTCATGTACGCCGGGGCGTACTAGCGGCGCGAGGCGGGGCACGAACCTCCAGCCCGGCCCGCTTCCGATACCACATTCAGCCGCCACGCCTGTCGCTCCGGCCTCGCCGACACCGTCGTTAAACTCGATCCCTCGGCCAAGTTGATGCCCACAAAAAGTTGTCCCCTGCAGAAATCGCCGAACGTCGACTCGAAGGGATGTGCTTCCACTGCGACGACAAGTTCACGCCGGAGCACCGCACCAACCGCAAGCAACTCTTCGTGGTGGAAGTTCTCTCGTGACGACCGTGAGCGGACTCCGTCCACTTCTCGCTACGCACGGATCGTACCTCGATTTTCAGCTCGAGGACGAGCCGATTGTCCAGAGGGGAGAGATGTCATGCGGCGCAACAAGGTGGTACCCGGTCGAGTCGATTTTGTTGGTGTATAGAGGCTCGGCCCATGTACGAGCCCGGATAGAGGCCCATTGTACTAGTACATATATTACCCTTCCTAGGGTTTGTAATAGACAAGGAATCTTCCAACATGGTATCGTAGCCAATTTTCTCTCCCTCCTCCCTTTGTCTACAGGATCATCGCACAATTTTATATCCGAAACAGCAGCCACTAATCTTTTCTTGCGTATCTAAAGTCGAGCCAACCTATTCGCCACGGTAGCAAACGGCGAGCGCGTTCGGTGCACCGGTCCTGTTCAAGCAAGTCGACTTTGGGATTGAAGTCGAGAAATTTTCGGGGATCTCTGTGGTTCCACCGGGCACATTCGACGTCATCCTGGGGACTTCATGGCTAGCATCACTCGGGTCAATTCTATGGGATTTTGGCACACTCACCATGTCCTTCCGGCATGCCGATCATTTACAACACTTCGTTTCATACGGCTCTTAAGGCGACCCCGTTCAAGTTGGTTTATTGCGAACGTGATGAATTTCTAGAAGATGTGCGTGTCGAGTCGGAACAAGCTCGGCGAGTATTCCAAACTTATCTATGACCGAAGTCATAGGGAGGTGGTATTCCAAGTAAATGACTGGGTTTGGGTTCGACTTCGGCATCGACACATTGCTTCGGTTTCACATGAGCCAAAAGGCAAAATGAGTCCTCGTTTCTTCGGGCCTTATCGAACACCTACATGAGCCAAAAGGCGATGTCCGCTATGTGATCCGGTGGAGGAGTCGATCCAACACCTACTTACATCCTGTGTTTTGCTAGAGAATTCCGGTGCCAGGTGTTAGCACCGTTAGGCATATTACAGGTCGACTCTTCAAGGGATGAGCTGTCCTTTGCCGATTGGTAGCGTCGAGTGAGCCATCAAACAAGCAAGGAGCACAGGAAAGGCATAATCTTGCCGATCATCCTTGGCGCTTCGAATATTTGGAAACATCGTAATGCGTGCGTTTTTGTGGGCACCGGACCGGGCTTTGTGAGCTTGTTAGGTCTTTCAAAGAGGAACATCATCTTTTGTGTTTGGCTGGTGCTAAAGGTCTAGGTGCTCTTAGATCTTGGGGTTGCCCGGATCGGGAGCTAGTAGTTTTCGAGTCGAGGGGTTGTTTTTCCTATTTATTTTGCCGGGCGCTTTTGTTTTTTAGTGTATCAAGGCTCTCTCGACTTGGTCCAGGCTTGGAGAGTTCCATATATTGAACAGTTTTCTCTTCTCCTATTAATATGAAGAAACACAGCTCTCCCGTGTTTTCGAGGAAAAAAAAGAATGACAACATTTTCGGAATGGAGGAGTGCATATTAACTAAATTCCATGGCTAATAAGGAATGACTTGTATTATATAATTTTAAGGAAAAAGTCTATTTTACTCCTCCGAACAATTCACTTTGTCCAAATTACACCCTGAACAAAATCTTGATTCACTTTACTCCCTCAAACAATTTAATTCGGTACAATTTACTCCCTTATGTAATTTCACTTTTTTATTTCCCTTTGTACGAGTTGAGTTTAGTGTTCAAATTTTGCACAACGATAGTTTTCATTGAACCTTACGTTAAAAAAAGTATAATATATATATTAAACGTAGTTCTTTTATTTTAATAACATCAAATATCATCTTAATTATATAATTCTAGAATTGTATACAAAATATTTAAGAAAAAGGATAAAATATTTTCTTTTATATAGGAAATAGTACTATCTAGCATCATGCAAATGTTGAGCTTCAAATTCAAATCATACAAAGAGAATCAAAAAAAAGAGATTGCATAAGGGAGTAAATTGAGCCAACTTAAATTGTTTGAGGGAGTAAAATGAGCCAAGATTTTGTTCGGGGTGTAATTTAGACATAGTGGATTGTTCGAGGAAGTAAAATAGACTTTTTCCTAATTTTAACACCTGTGATGACCAATAAGGCAAAAAAGTAGTGGTCGTTAGAGAACTTGAATTTTTTAGTGGCCAATCCGATAAGGCCAGTCTCAGTGGGGGTTTCATGTGCAATATATAGAGTGTCATGTAGGTATTTATGAGGAGAGAGGTGAAATGAGTTTATAGGATGAAACCCTACATACACGAGTTACCTAGACAGCTTGTGTCTTGCATGTAACCTAGAAAACAAAAGTGAAACTATGCATTGAGAGAGGGGTGTTTCATCCTAGTTTAGACATTTTTAGATGACGTGTCACTGTAGGTAATTGTGTCTATGAAACTTTCATTGAGACTAGCTTAAAGAACCAGAAGTTTTTTTATGCCCACCGAGGACTTTCCCTTTTTAGTAAGATGGAAGGGAGTTTGGAGGGGGTCCGTGACTACCATGATGATTATCATGTATCAAGTGCACTAGTAAACAGTGTGATCAAGGTGATTCATGTGGTTTTCTGGTTAAAGATAGTGCTGCTGCATTGGTCGAAACAATGAGAATACTCAACTTAATTGTTTTGTTCCATTTCTTTATATTGCCACAGATTCTTTTTCTATAGCTCATGGCAAATACATACTGAATATTTGGATGAGACATGTAGTAAACAATACAGCTTTGCTAACTAAAGTCTTTTGTGTCATAGATTAAAGAGGGTGATCGAATTGTATTGTTTGAACCATATTACAGAACCTTGGAGACTTCATGGAAAGATAAGGTACACTTTTGAAGCCACGTTTTTTACATCTAGTGATATGCAGAAGACATTATGTTTCAGGCACTATACTGCTATTGATATGCAGAAGATATTATGTTTTCTAAATTTATCCTCTGAAAATCGGTATACTGCCCATCGTAGTCATACATCCTGCCTATTGCCTGGAAGTTGAAATTATTTCTTTTCTTATGGGTGGCACATGCAACGTGTATTCTCAAATTATTCCCTTTGCATCTGCCATCTCCAGTCAACGTATCCCTTTTTCCAGGACAAGAGGTTGAAATTGACAAAGAAAATCAAATGAAATAATTGGCCCATGATATCATATATTAAACAAAAATATTAAGTAACATGTGGAATAAGGTATGATACTTGCACAACTGCACTTCATTCTGATGGCACAGGCATCCATTTGGTCGCCTAGACCAATTTGGCTGAGTGAGGGCTCCAACTAGACTAGTCCATAATGCATTGACCTGTTATTTTTCTTGTGCATTAGATTACAGTTAATGAAAAATGTAGTACTCCGTTCAAATATTATTATCGTCATTGACTTTTTTTTGTTAAGTTGATCATTCATCTTATTTGAAAAGTTTTAAAAAAATGTCATATATTTTGTTGTATTATGTTCTATTGTTAAATAAAGTTGAAATATAATATTTGATTTTTATTTGAATAAAACAAATGGTCAAATGTAATGAAAAAATTTAACGGCGACAAAAATGTTGTAATGGAGTATCTAAAATGAGAAAATGAACCTGGTTTATGTAATCATTTTATAAGTGGCTATGTTAAACGCAGGATTTATTTAAAAAATAATGATTGATATAGTTGTATTCTTGATTTTATGATACATGGTGGAAGAAACAATAATTCATGCCTAGGTTGGTGCTGCGAAGATGTAATAAGTTACATTCTTGTTGCCAAACCGTATTTACATATGCACGTCTTATTTTGCTAACAAAATGACTTGTATAATAAGCCATTTATTACTTGTTATAGTATATTTAATCTTACTGGTTCCTTTCTTTGATGGCATACAGCACTACCAGTTCAAATCAATTCGAGTTGACTTTCCAGAACAAATTCTGATTAATGAGGAAGAACCAGCTCCTCACTATATTGCTCGGGCTTCGATCCATGCACACAACAAACCATGATTTTTCGCCAAAGAAAATGTCAATGTTTTTACACCTATTTATATCGGACATACCGGTGTGCAACTAAAGTAAATCGTTTGTGTCAACCATATAGGATTTGTATAAATTAGGTGTTTCCGTTAGTGTTTCTCTTCCATTTGACGACCTTTGGCCTTCTGGTTACAATGTGTTCTTTTCTTGTCTTGTATTTGATTATAGGGAAAATTGGATTCTCGACATCGAAAGATCATGGTTTTAGAAATTTACCATTGAAAGATTTTAGTTCATTTTAATACCAACGAAAGTTACTCCGTTTAGAATTTACCACTCCATAGCCTTTTCCATCCAAATTTAATGGCGTATCTTCTATCTTCTACAACAAGCAG
This sequence comes from Chloris gayana, assembly GCA_031894775.1. Taxonomy (NCBI): domain Eukaryota; kingdom Viridiplantae; phylum Streptophyta; class Magnoliopsida; order Poales; family Poaceae; genus Chloris; species Chloris gayana. The sequence goes on from JAUNZO010001356.1 coordinate 1,033,399, forward strand.
ACAGCTGCTGAGCAGTTGCCGCGTTGACACTGCCGGAAGCCTCTCTGACTGGTCGGCGGCGAGCGCGAGCGAGGAACTCGCTCTCCTGCCCCCAAGAGTGCCAAAGCCGCGAGCAAGGCCACCCGGAAGTGGAGCCCGCTGATGTTGGCATTCAGCTTGCTTCCCCGACCTGGACCGTCCGGCTCTGGGTCAGGAGGTCAGGTGTGCCTGGGAGCTTTGCAGCGCAGTTACTCGAATTCAAGGAAGACAACGATTCGTGGCACACTGCTCATGAGATGCGATGCGGAAACGAAACGAGGTTGCCTAGTGGAGGCTGGGGACGGACGGAGCCGAGAGTGCACTGAGTTCTGTTGCATCTCGAGGTTCAAATAACTTTACTATGGATGAAACGAATAAAGAGGACATTCCTCAAGTTTCTGACATAGAAAATGAGTTATTAACGGACATATTCACCGAAAAGGAGATTAAAGAGGCGGTTTTCAAGATGGAACATAATAAGGCACCAGGTCCAGATGGTTTCCCGCTGAGTTTTTTCAGTTTTTTTGGGACACTATTAAAGGAAATCTGATTGAATTGTTTAATGAGTTTCATCTTGGTAATTTACCTTTGCATAGTCTTAACTTTGGAGTAATTACTTTATTACCCAAAAAAGAAGAAGCAATCAAAATTCAGCAGTATAGGCCTATTTGTTTGTTGAATGTCAGTTTTAAGATCTTCACTAAAGTTCTTACTAATAGGATTTCTTTGATAGCTCATAAAGTAATTAGACCTTCGCAAACAGCCTTTCTTCCTGGGTGTTATATCATGGAGGGCGTTGTTATTCTACACGAAACGATCCATGAGATGCAACGGAAGAAGAAGAGCGGTGTCATTTTAAAACTTGATTTTGAGAAAGCTTATGATAAAGTGAAGTGGCCTTTTCTTCAACAAGTGTTGAGAATGAAAGGTTTCACATCTCAATGGTGCTCTTGGATTAATCAAGTAATAACTAAAGGAAGTGTTAGCATAAAAGTAAATAATGAGTTAGGACACTTTTTTCAAACTAAGAAAGGGGTACGACAAGGTGATCCTCTCTCGCCTATACTTTTTAATATAGTGGTGGATATGCTTGCAATTTTAATTGCAAGAGCTAAAGAGGGGGACAACTCTCCGGAGTCGTTCCTAACTTGGTAGATGGGGGTTTATCTATTTTACAGTATGCAGACGATACTATTCTTTGTTTGGAGAATGATTTAGAGCAAGCTAAGAATTTGAAATTGTTGCTCTGCGCTTTTGAACAACTTTCTGGTCTAAAGATTAACTTTCATAAGAGCGAGATGTTTTGCTATGGGGATGCGAAGGAACAAGAAGGAGAACTCTCTCAAATCTTCGGATGTGAGAAAGGTTCATATCCTTTTAGATACCGGGTATTCCCATGCATCACCGTAAACTTAGTAATGCAGATTGGAAGGAGGTGGAGGAAAGGTTTCAAAAGAAACTTAGCTGTTGGAAAGGAAAGTTGTTATCTCGTAGGGGGTCGTTTGGTGTTAATTAACTCTGTTCTTAGTAATTTATCTATGTTTATGCTTTCTTTCTTTCAGTACCGAGAGAGGTGCTAAAAAAGCTAGATTATTTTAGATCTAGATTTTTCTGGCAAAGTAACGAGCATAAGCGCAAATATAGACTTACAAAGTGGAGTATTCTTTGCACACCAAGAGATCAAGGCGGACTTGGCATTCTCAATTTAGATTTACAAAATAGATGTATTTTGAGTAAGTGGCTTTTTAAACTTATTAATGAGGATGGGGTTTGGCAACAACTCCTTAGGAATAAATATTTGAGAAATAAAACAATCACACAAGTTGAACATGTACCCGGGGACTCACACTTTTGGTCCGGCATTATGAAGGTCAAACATGAGTTTTTGAGAATGGGGAAGTTCAACTTAGGTGATGGTTCTCGATTAGATTCTGGGAGGATGTTTGGCTAGGAAATGTTGCTTTTAAGCATTTATACCCCGATCTCTATAATATAGTCGGGAGAAAAAGTGATACGGTGCATTCTGTCTTAAGCGCTACACCGTTGAATGTCTCTTTTAGAAGATCGTTGGTGGGTGAAAATTTAATTTCTTGGTATATTATTGTTCTTAGGGTCATGCACTTAGACCTATCTAATTTGAGAGATCACTTTATCTGGCTGCCTACACAACATGGATTGTTTACAGTCCGTTCTATGTATAGAACTTTGACTAATAACAACGTACATCCTAATAAGCATGCTATTTGGAAATTAAAATTACCCCTGAAGATAAAAATATTTATGTGGTACATTATTAAAGGAGTCACCTTGACCAAGGATAATTTGGCTAAAAGACGTTGGAAAGGTAGTATAAAATGTAGTTTCTGTAATTGTGATGAAACTATTCAACACCTTTTCTTCGATTGTTACAATGCCAAACTTATCTGGAGAGTTATACATGTTTCTTTTAATTTACCTTGTCCATTGAATATAGATCATATGTTTGATGGATGGCTTAACGGGGTAGATAAGAAAACAAGGTATCAATCTCTATCGGGGCGGCTGCCTTTTGTTGGGCCATTTGGATAAGCCGAAATGATATTGTTTTTAACAATGCTAGAGTTTTTTCTCCAATGCAGGTGCTTTTTCGAGGGACTCACTGGGTCCGATTTTGGGCGCTTATGCAAAAAGAGGAAGATCGACCACACATCAACTTGGCTTGTCGTGCCCTTGAGACCTTAATGTTCGAGTTTTTTGCTTCCAATGGCTGGCTCAATAATAATAGACTTTCTGCTAGTTAATTTGCTTTTGTGGTTAGTGATGCCCCGCTTGTTGGGTCGTCGTTGCTTTTTTTTATTCTCTTGTAATAAGTCATCATGATGTGGTCGTAACTTGGTGCAGCTACATGTATCAATCGATACAGAGGCTGGAATATTAATACATATTCCCTTTTCTAAAAAAAAATCTCGAGGTGCTACTCTCCTTAAAGTAGATCGTTGTTGCTGACTGCCCCTTGGTGTCGCTCGCATATGAGCTTGTTTGGTGGCTGATTGGCGTTGTGGGTGTGGAAGATTTTTGAGAGACAGTGTCAGTGTTGTTGGAGGAATTGAGGTGAGTTGGGGGACATTTTGTGAGAGGGAAAGCTCTGGGTTACGCGCGTGACTGCAATCTGCAACCATCACTAGAGGCGGTTGTTGCCAACGACCCTGTGCAGGGGAGCAGTGCATAGAACTCAAGGGCTCGCGGCCTTGGTGTGTTGGGGAGCAGGGGAGCTCGTCTCGCTCGCCGTAGAAGAAAGACTTGTGCTGCTGTGAAGACTAGATGGAAAAGGTAACGGAGTGGTAAATTTCTAAACGAAGAATCTTTCGCTGGTATTAAAGTGAACTAAAATCTTTCGATGGTCAATTTTAAAATCGGGATCTTTCAGTGTCGAGAATCCAATTTTCGCTTCATTATACTATAAAGACCAATATATCCACTTCCACTCCTTTGATATGTGTCTCTTTGTCGATTTGTGTCCGATTAGGTTGTTTGGTTACGATCCAAGTTTGGCTACGATCCTTTCATCGAGTCACATTAGGTGTAGACTCTACCCTTAAAACCCTATACCGTAGTTGCCTTTCGACGAGAAAACTGGCCTGTTCAGTACGCCACAACGAAGCTACGATGCCATCTAACGACGCTAACAAGCCAGCGAATTGTTGCATATGCCTCCCTTACCCCAGCTTAACACCTTAGGTTAGCTTGTTATGATTGGAAACATGTGTTTTGATAGTTTCGAAGCATTTTTAACGCATCTGCAACCTTAATTAAAATCGAGCTCATACTATCCCACATGGCCGGTGGTGACATGTGCGGGCGACTGGGAAGAAGACAGACTCCCTCGTGTAACGTGGGCTGTGGGCTTCATTCATCGGATTTTTGAAATAAACATACCTGTCGTTGTCTCGTCATGTGGGCTGTGGTTTCAGATTGGCCTTTCATAGCTACACTCAACCTTTGCTTGCAATATGTTGTATTTCAAATATATGAGTGTGGAGTGTATGTAGTTCATTGAAAATTTTAAAACACATTGCTAGTTCCTATGATATTTATGTTAGGAAAATTGTACACCTATTGGGTATGAAATCTGCATGTGGCTTACACTACTACAATCTGTTACTGTAGCGGCCTGTCGCTACAGTGTTGGGCTGGCCACCGGGTCGAAGCCGACCGCCGCTATAACCATCTAATAGCGGCGGTTGGTTTTACCAACCACCGGTACAAATTACATGAATTGTACCGACGGTTCCAAGATATAAGCCGCCGTTAAAATCTCATTTTTTTGGGGCGGTTGGAAACATGAGCCATCGGTACAAATGGAGCTGCTATAAATAGACGCGTTCGGACAGCACAGCGAGCTACTCCAGTGTAGACGGCCCGAAAATTCGAGCAAAAATTAAAAAACATGGGGGGGGGGAGGTTTTGAGTTCGTTTTTCTTGAATAGATTTGTTCCCTAGGGTAAGGGGAATCTATCCCATGTATTATTTCTACCTATCATGTTGGAATCTAGTAGAATTTTGACTTTGTATTTTTTTTTTGAATTTTATGCCTATTTGTCACAATTCTCTAGATTTGTAGAGCTATGGTCGGTTTTTGTCCATTTTATTTATATCTTGAGTCTTTTACATGGAGAAAAGTTGTATCTCTAGGCTTATCCATGGAGGAAAATTATATATCTAGGTTTCTCACGATAGATGGAGAGCTAAGTTAGGTAAAGGAAATTTATATTTTTTCGTTAAAATAATTTATGTATCTAGTTGGTCACTTTATTTGTATCTCACAAAAGTTGATCCTACGAGATATATTGTGCCATGTCTTGTTGAAGTAATTATTATTTTTTATGTGTAGTGCTCGAGGTATAGATAAAACTTGAATATATGAGGCGTCAAGAACGGAAAGTTATTTTCGAGGACAAGTCAAGGCATTTGTCACGCAGGACGCACAACATGCTAAGAGAAAAGGAAGGGCTGAAATACATTGTCCGTGTCATGATTGCAAAAACGAGAAACCGTGAAAAGATACGGATATAATCGATTCACACATAATAACGAGAGATTTTGTTAAGGAATATACTAGGTGGACAAAGCATGGTGAAGATGTGGTGGAGACAATACCCGAGCAATCTGTTGATGGTGATGTTGACGATGACCTTGATATTCACGATCATGTCAATGTTGAAGATGAGGAGCCTGTTCGAGCCGAGGAAGTAATAGAACAGTCTTGTGATTTTGATGTTAAGGAAATGTCGCAACACGTTGAACCGCAAGTGTTACTCAATGGAGGGACAACGAGAGGGTTGAGCAACTTTGCATCGCTGGAGAAAGCATCAAAGGATCCACTATACGAGGAATCTAAGGGATGTAAAAAATGGTGTATTGTGCTACGTACGGTACATGAGCTGATGAAATTAAAGGCCATCCATAGTTGGTCGGATGCTAGTTTCACGGATTTGTTGGAACTCCTTTTGGACATTCTGTCGAAGCCCAACTTGTTGCCAAAAAGCATCTATTTTGCTAAGAAGCTCATAACCCTACTTTCGTTGGGCGTGCAAAAGATTCACGCGTGCCCAAATCATTGCATATTGTATCGGGGGATTACAAGGACGCCGTGAGATTTCCAAGATGCAAGCATAGTCGATACAAGTGCAAGGACGACTATGATGCAGATACATCGCTTGTTAGTGAAAAGAAGAGCAACAGGAATGTGAGGAAGAGGAAGAAAAGCATCACCGTCGATGACAGCAAACAATGACGTGTCATTCGTGCCCCATGGACCCAAAGAAGCTTAATCATCCAACCGATGGGACCCGAGTGGAAAAAGTTTGATTCTAACCATCCGGAATTCTCTCGAAGAGACAAGGAACATACGGTTTGCTCGAATACGGACGGGATGAATCCTCATGGTCAATTGAGGAACCCGCACAACACTTGGCCGCTTATACTCGTCAATATACAACCTTCCACCGTGGTTGTCTCACAAGAGAAAGAACTTACTATTGACAATCCTCATATCCGGTCCGAAAGAACCCGGTAACGACATAGATGTGTTCTTGGAACCATTATTGGAAGACAGCAGAAACCGTGGTTAGAAGGGGTTAGTATATGGGATGAGCACCGTAGAGCGCCCTTCATGCTCAAAGCCATCATTTTTGTGAAATAAGTGATTCCCCGGCACTAAGGGCGCTATCAGGATAGGTCAAAGGAAAGTATGGTTGTTTTGTTTGCGTTGATGATACATCCCATGTGTATCTTCCATCATCCCGTAAGATAGTGTATACGCGAAACCGTCGATTCTTAGCACGAAACCACAGGTATCGCTTTTTGAAGAGACGATCGATGGCACCATTGAGAAAGGTGAAGAACCTCGACGTTGGACCCCTAATGTCGTGTTCGAGACGGTAAAGAACATCAAAGTTGTGTTTGGCAAACCGGTGAAGGGAGTTCCAAAGTGCAAAGCCCACACGCCCTTTACGAAGCAATCTATTTTCTTCAAATACCTAGATTATCGGGCAGAATTTGAAGTGACTCATGCCTTCGATCGGATGCACATTGGGAAGGGCGTATATGACAAGCACTAGCGGACTTATTCTTGACCTACCCGTAAGACAAAGGATGGACTCAGCAGCACATAGAGATCTTGTGGCATTGGACATTAGGCCCGAGCTCCATCCGCAGAAAGGGCGATCGAAAAATACTATCTTCCTCTCGCAATCTACAACCTTACACGTGAGGAGAAAATAGCATTTTGCAAGTGTCTACACGGGATTAAGTGTCCCACCGAATTCTCATCGAACGTGAAAAATCTCACGAACATGGAAGAGCTAAAGATAAGTGGCTACAACACTCACGATTGTCACACAATGCTTTCAGTGTTCTTAGCCGTCGCCATCGTGGCTGTGAAACCCGAGTGGTTGAAGTTGACTATAACTCGCATGTGCTACTTCGGAACGTATTCTTGAAGAAGGTAATTAGTAAAGCGGAGTTGGATGACCTACGGATCCACATGAATGAAACAATGTGCATGCTTGAGATGTGCTTCCCTCCCTCCTATTTTGATACCATAGAACACTTCATGCTTTATATCGTTGACCAGATTGCTACGTTGGGCCCCGTCTACATGCACCATATGTTTCCCTTTAAGCGGTTCATGTATGTAATGAAACGCTTTGTACGAACTCATTCTCATCCGGAGGGTTCAATGATTGAGGGATACAACACCGAGGAGATTATTGAGTGCTATGCTGACTACATTAAAAATGGAGGAGCTATTGGTCTTCCCGTGTCTCATCATGAGGGCCGTCTGTCTACAAAACGTACACGAGGACGGAAGTCATTCATCGACCGTGACTACAAAAGAGTGGATGCACCACATTTTAGCGTATTGCAACAGATAGAGATTGTGGGCCCGGACTTTTAGAAACACCCGAGTGAGCTTCATCGAACCACACAAACAAGACAGAAGATTGGATCATAATGGAGCACAAAAAATCCTTCACATCATGGTTCGAGAACCATGAGCATTCACGTGGGGACTTCGTAGACAACAAAATGTTGAGAAGGTTAGCCATGAGGCCTTCAAAGAGTGTAGTTACATTTCAGAGCTTACGACATCAATGGCTATACCTTTTACACTCGAAGAAAAGGACAAGAAAAGCAAGTGTCAAAATAGTGGCGTTCGAACACATGCCTATGATGAAGATGACAATCCGACATCATACTACGGATACATCGAGGAAATATGGGAACTTAATTATGGACAAGATCTCGTTGTGCTCGTATTTAAATGCAAATGGGTGCAACACCCATAGGGGGTGGAAGTGGATGAATATGGATTGACCCCGTTGATCTAAACAAATTCAATCACAAAGATGACCCTTGGATACTCGCTAGGGTGATAGCACAAGTGTTCTATATACTCAACCTAAAGGATGAAAAGAAGTACATTGTTATTCTAGGTAAACAAAGAGTCGTTGGATCGGAGAATGTGAAGGATCAAGATAAATATAACCAATATGATGAAGTGTCATTATTTATTGATCCAAGTAAGTTCGTAATCATAGAAACAAGACTCGGATATTCTGCGAAAATGCCCTACATGCGCTCGGATTGTGAAGGAAAAACTGTCCAAGGATGATGTAGCTCTATATTACTTTAATCTGTACCTTTAATTTATATTGTCAAGTGACATGTAATTCATATTTTTATGTTTATGAGATAACTCTATGACATATTATTGGAGTTTATTGAAATTTAATTATTTTTTCGAAAGAACATTATTAGTTTGGTCATATTTCAATTCATAACTAATAAGTTTTGGAATTTTCGATTTATAACTCGTTTTATTGCAAACTATAACAATTTATCACTATTTACATTACAATGACATGTGGGCCCATGGCTTATGTAGCGACGGTTGGTATTTCCAACCGTCGTTAAAAATAACCGACATGTGGGCCCTAGATTTGTAACGGCGGATGGCATTGCCAATCACCATTATTATCATTTTATTAACTTTTAATTATGAGTTGTCATTTTTAATTTATATCTATTATTTTTCAAACTATAGCAATTTAGCACTATGAAAATTTATAACTAATTTTTCTGCAAACTGCCACACCCCTATCCCGAAAGATAGATTAGTGTAGTACGGATCGCCTTGGGAGATGGTTGACGAAGCAACCATGCATAGCATCACAATAACAAACATACACGATTTGCAAGTCCACATAATTAAGTCTCGAGTTACAACATTGAGTTCCGAATAAAAGATACATTATGTTCGAGATTTAAGTTACATAACCATGATCTTTGTTCGAAATAAAGTGCGAAAGCGATTACATAACACGACCATACATAGGTAGCTTATGTGAACCATGCTGGCCTAGGCCACGGCTCACTCCTCATGGGTCGGAGAGCTAGGAACGCACTCGATAGTCCACTCTTTGGGCTCCTCTCCATCCCACACAACCTAACCACAACAATCACAAAACCCGGCTAGCGAGAATCCTGAAAATACACATGTAGTGGCAAAGCCTCGAGCATCTAGCATACTCCGCGAGTCTTACCCGTCAAATTGGTCATCTAAGACCGACACCTAGATGCATGGGGCTTGACCTGTTTCACTTGACATTTGCATAAAACCAGCACCTAGCTAATTAGGTTTGCACTTTTATGATTAGCCAAATTAATAGGGTTGGTGCATATACGAAACTTTAGTGAGCATACTAAGCAATACAAAAGTTTGCAATACAAATTGATATTAATATAAAACAGCGAGCATCTTATTCTTTTCCTCTTACTATACATTGTAAACTGCTCGAAACAAGTGGTACTCATTAACCGAAATTATTATCCTACAGGGAGGACCCAAATGCACGACATACGCATCATTTAAGAACACGTATGACCACCGTTCGCGAGTTCATCATAAAGCAAATCACGGGGCCACCGACCCCGAGTACACGTCCCCTTGCGACCCGTTCAACAACGTGCCCAAGGCTTAACCTGTGTACTCTCCAATGGTCCTCAACCCGTGCAACCACCGATCACATCACCTCTAGATCCATGAGATGTCCGGCCCACTTTACAATTCACAAGGCTACATAAGTTTACCGATCCCCATAAGAAAGGTATGCAAGTGGTACACAACTCAAACTTGTTCGCGGAGCCACAATTGGGTGTTCTCAATTTTACCAATTCATCATATTCAAGTGTAACATAAGCATTATGTGTGTGTCCCACTCTATCGTTGACTCCATAAGCATAGCATAGCATTTCTATCGAGGAAATGACACATAATCTACATAGGACATATAAGAAAATTTATGCAAGTGGATTTCCAACAAATTCCTAGAACGTAAATGCATATTCATCATCCTTAATATAGTGATAAAAGAAAGCAATTTAATATAATAGGAATGCACTGGGGCTTGCCTTGAGAGTGATCGAAGTTAGCACTAGCTTCACAAGTGTTCAGAGTTAGCAATGGCTTCTTCCGGCGAGATCAATTCGACGTCGTCACCTATGGAATGAAATGCAATGCATAAGTAAAAAGAACACACTGGTCGAAGTGATGATGATGATGTATGTTTTCTGTTTGTATGAATGCCATATGCAATATTCAATAAAGTCACGTTCATGGAATCAATAGTGTGCATGCCCTCAATTTCCTTTTTTCTTTAAATGAGCCAAATTAAATTATCACTTGTAGGTGTAACCTAGGCAAAGCAACGTGTAAACAACATGACATGAGAGCTGTGGTTTAAACATTGTGGATCATATTTTAAATGATGAGCAAAGTTACAACGGGGTGTCGAAGTGATGATGATGATGTATGTTTTCTGTTTGTATGAATGCCATATGCAATATTCAATAAAGTCACGTTCATGGAATCAATAGTGTGCATGCCCTCAATTTCCTTTTTTCTTTAAATGAGCCAAATTAAATTATCACTTGTAGGTGTAACCTAGGCAAAGCAACGTGTAAACAACATGACATGAGAGCTGTGGTTTAAACATTGTGGATCATATTTTAAATGATGAGCGTAAGTCATTCATCGCAGCTTGGAGTCGATGTCATCACGTGCAAAGTTCCAAATCACGTGTTCAACGATGAAGCCAACTCGGTTCTTGGACTGTATTTCAACGATCTTCACACTATGTTCGGCTTGGCAAGGTGGACGCAACCTTTATATCCCTCTGGTGCTTGTAAGTAACCCCATGTTTCTGTTTCGTATTTCGAATGTCAATCTCGTACATATTCTCATATTTCAAGCATTAATCTCGTTCATTTTGACTTATGCTTCATTTATGATGAATTTGGAATTTCAGAAAAAGAAAATCAATAGACTAGATTGGAGGGTCGGGTATGTCGAGTCTTAAACTCGGCACTAGTACTACCCGGTCTCTCACGAGCGTGGAATTCGATGGTGCAACACACAAAACACACAAGAACACGAGATTTTAGACAGGTTCAGGCCTCTCGATGGAGAGTAATACCCTATGTCATGTGTGTTATGTATTGCCTTTAGCAGATTGCTAATTGCAAGATGTCGGAGTGTAGGAACTTGTCCTAACATGTGAGAACTTGTCCTTCTAGGGGTCCCCGCCCCTGCCTTATATGTCCGGGGAGGCAAGGTTACATGTAGAATCCTAGTCGGATACAATATCTACATACTTAGAAACTCTATCTCCAAGCTTCCTTATCAATTCGTAGTCCTACTCGATCGGTCTTGTACTTTCCTTACGGATTAATCCAGTCTTGTTGTCCGCCTTTGTTTTCATACCGGTCTTATGGAACCTTCTGAAATCCTATACTAGTCTTACACCACTCTGTGGACTCACCCCACCGGTCTTATGTCTTCAATATGCCACCATGTCCTTGATAAATCATTCTTATGATCAATGTATACCCGTAAGGTAAGTCTACGACAGACAGTCCCCGAGTAATTTTTATTTGACATTGAATAAGTCCGACCGGACTTCCGCATGTTGGTCCGATTCCAATGTTAAATTATAAAGAGCTCCAATCTTCTGGAATACTTCTTCTTTCTTCAAGACAGCTTCAAAAAGCCAAAAAATTGGTATTTTATCCTCCATACCACCTAATTAGGTGTGCAAAAATAAAAGTATTTTTTTTCTAGTGCGTCGGTTAGGTGCATGTTGACGGTCCTTATGGTCCAATTTTACCGTCAACATGTTGCATCTTTTTGAATCAAACACCATCACCAAGAATAGACATAGGGATTATTTCTAACAAATTCCACTAGTCTTGGTGAAATTATGAATGCAGGTGCAATTCATATGAAAACAGGGGAAAACATGCACGAAACATGGACTTTGCAATCGACGGATTTTCCCGGACTAAAGAATATAGTCCAAAAGCCCAAAACCACAAAACAGAGCCTCAACATCAAACCAAGCAAGTGGATTGGGCCAAGTACACAGCCAGGGGAAGGCACCGAGAGAAGAATCAAGCCCGGGGAGTCCAGGCCGGTTCGGCCGAACCACCCTAGTGGGTTCGGCCGAACCGACAGTGGGCCCCCCGGCCCATCTTTCTCTCGGCGGTTTGTCACCGACGTCCGGAGGTCGGTTCCACCTGCAATTAATGCCACCGACGTCCGGAACCGCCTCCAAGTTGCCGACCTTCCAAGGCTATAAATAAAGGGCTACACCCCCTCTCTCAAGACACCACCAACATCAAGATACAAGACAAAACTCTCATCCTTAGGCCAAGGGCCTCTTGTATTTTAGTAGAATAGGAGAGAGGGCAAGGAAGAGGAAGGAGTGTTCCTCCCTTTTGTAAAGTGGAGTAGTATTTCCTTTTCTTTTACCTTGGCGTGTAAACACTCTTTTTGGTGATTTATACGTGGTGATCTACTTATCTATCGTGACATATCTTTGTGTTAGACGTAATTCTTGTTATACTTGTTTACGGGATCATCGCTTCGCAAGAAGTACTCTAGCTTTCTGAACTCGGCTCTAGGCCGAGGCTAGAGTAGTGGTCAATAGCATAGACGTGGTGTCTAGGCCGGAGATCGCCTTTGTTTGCTGTGTGCCCCACGGTTTGTAGAGGTAGGTGGCAGGAAGTGACAGCCCTGTCATCCAAAGGAACCCTCCACGTTCGGGTACATAGTAGAGCTTTCGTAGACCGGAGTGGCTTGGCAGACCAAGCCTAAGACGGTGCCCGAAGTAAACAAGTCTAGCTTGCGTTCGTCTACCTTTAAAGGATAAATAGATAAGAGTCACCCTCTCGACCCTATTTTGCTACGTTGTCTTGGTTGTCCTTGGGTAAACTAACCTTGTTGCAGAAATACTCCGTTCCCTCGCGGATATAAATACGATACCTTGGAATACTCCCGGTGAAGTGCTACAACGGTATTCCGTGCGCTTGCGGATTTATTCGTGACGTAAGAAATACCAACAAGCATTTCTCGGCGCCGTTGCCGGGGAACGGTTGTTATCTTTGTAACGAATCAGGTTTGCCCTCGTAATCTATCTTACTTACCGTTCTGTTTTTATTTTTTTTCCTTACATTCAAAATTTCACAAAAACATATCATGGAGTCACACCCAACCATCCAATCTTTCTCCACTCCACGGGGTGAACTCTTAGAGCCACCATCATCATCACAACCTATTTCTTCACCTGGCTATGAGTTCTCCCCGATTACATTTCGATGATTAGAGGTTTATCCTTTTCGGGTTTTAAACATGAAAATCCTTATGAACACTTGCGAGAGTTCGAACATTTGTGTTCATGCCGATTGATCCATGGCATGACACAAGAAACATTGAAGTGGAAGTTGTTTCCCTTCTCTCTCAATGAGAAGGCGAAGCAATGGTACACTTACACCGCTAAGAGAGTGAACGGTGATTGGAAAGAATTGCGAGACAAATTTTGTCTAGCATTCTTCCCCGTATCTCGTATCACTTCTCTACGAGCGGAAATAATAGGCTTTCGACAAGAAGAAAAGGAAACCTTAAGTGCGTCATGGATTCGGTTCTGTTCTCTAACGGACTCCGGACCAGAATTATTGCTCCCGAACCCGTTTTATTACAACACTTTTATTCGGGATTGAGCAACGATACCGCACTTTATCTTGACACGGCCGCGGGTGGATCTTTTTCTCATAAGACCATAGCGGAAGCACACGAACTTTTGGATCGAATTGTGGAAAACACACCTTTTTCCGCTGACTTACTCGTAGAGCCGGAGTCGAAGATGAGGAACTCGTTGTGCAAGAGACACAACACTTGGTGCCCATGATGGAGCACCTAGCACTCGAGTCCTCATCTAACACAAGAACAATGATAGAGGAAGATGAACCTCTTGATTTCCCATTTGAGTTCAAGGAAGAAATTTTTGAAGATTTTGGAAACACCTTGAACTATTCCTATCAAAAGAAACCAGCACTCCTCGCACCAACCCCCGAACCTATTGAAAAATCTCTTCTCTCAAAAATTGTTCGGAAGTTGACAGCAATTATGAGCGATGAATGGTTGATGGAAAACGAACTTTCTTCGGAAGTTCTTCAACTTGATCATCCTAGATCAACCATTCGTGGCTCAATTCGGGGAGTAATGGTAGATGTTCTCTATAATCCTCTAGTAGGTGCCAACATCATGTCCGAATCTTTTGCTTCAACTTTATTTGGAAACGAGACATGGGCACCTTCCGACAAACTCCTTAAAACCCCACCGGGGCAATTTTTTGAGAGTTTGGGGATCATTAGAGATGTTTGCATTAAGCGTAATGAAGCAGAGGTTTCCTTGGACTTTCACGTTTTCGGAATCCCGGATTTCGATGTTTTGGTCGGTCATCCCATAGAAAAGCTTTTCTTAGGGATATCACCTTCGAGAACCTTAGACTTCACCCTCGGCAAGAAAACTTTTTCTCTTCCTATCATTCATGCACAAAACTCTTTTGCCGAGGAGCCGCTTGTGGAAGAAGAATGCACGGAGGAGGTTATGGCAATTTTTCCTCATGAAAACCCCGAATCATCCTTGGATGAAGATGCTCTTGATTTCATTTTAGAAGAGGATGATTCGGCGGAAACTTTTGAGCTGCCCGAAACTTTTACACCTACGCCACCTCCCGTAGAGCTCAAAACTCTTCCACCAGGCTTGCGCTACGTTTTTCTTCACGGAAATCCCGAAACCCCTGTCATCATAAGTGACAAGCTTTCGGAGGAGGAAACTGCAAAACTCTTAGCCGTGCTAGAAAAACATCACTCCGTTTTTGGGTACTCGCTTGGAGACCTCAAGGGAATCAGCCCTGCTCTTTGCACCCATCGCATTCCCATAGACCCCGATAGTACACCATCTAGGGAACCTCAAAGGAGGTTGAACAATGCGATGCGGGAGGTCGTTAAAAAGGAGGTCTTAAAACTTTTACATGCTGGCATTATCTATCCTGTTCCACACAGCGAGTGGGTGAGTCCAGTGCAGGTTGTACCCAAGAAAGGAGGAATGACGGTCGTCCATAATGACAAAAATGAGTTGATCCCTCAACGCACCGTCACGGGATGGAGGATGTGCATAGATTACCGAAAACTTAACAAGGCTACAAAGAAGGATCATTTTCCGCTGCCCTTCATCGATGAGATGTTGGAACGGCTGGCAAACAATTCTTTCTTTTGTTTCCTTGATGGGTATTCAGGATATCATCAAATCCCCATCCATCCCGACGATCAAAGTAAAACCACTTTCACATGCCCCTATGGAACTTACGCCTATCGACGAATGTCTTTTGGGCTTTGCAATGCACCTGCTTCTTTTCAACGTTGCATGATGTCTATCTTTTCTGACATGATCGAAGAGATTATGGAAGTATTCATGGATGATTTCTCTGTTTATGGAAAAACCTTCGATCATTGTTTAGAAAATTTAGACAAAGTCTTGCAACGTTGTCAAGAAAATGATTTAGTGCTCAATTGGGAGAAATGCCATTTCGTGGTTAGAGAAGGCATAGTTCTGGGGCATTTGATTTCTGAAAGGGGGATAGAGGTGGACAAAGCTAAATTAGAAGTTATAGAAAAGCTTCCACCTCCCGTGAATGTTAGGGGCATTCGCAGCTTTTCGGGACATGCGGGGTTCTATCGTCGTTTTATCAAAGATTTCTCTCAAATTGCTAGACCCCTTACAAATCTGCTTGTGAAGAATGCACCCTTTGAGTTTATCGATGAATGCATGACTGCTTTCACTACCCTTAAGAATGCACTCATCTCAGCGCCAATTATCCAACCCCCGATTGGACGCTGCCTTTTGAGATAATGTGTGATGCTAGTGATTTTGCTGTGGGGGCTGTTCTTGGCCAAACTAGAGATAAAAAGCATCATGCAATCTCCTATGCAAGCAAAACCTTGACCGGAGCTCGGCTAAATTACACTACCACCGAAAAAGAGCTCCTTGCTGTTGTTTTTGCTTTTGATAAGTTTAGATCCTACTTGACTCGGAGCAAAAGTCATTGTTTACACCGATCATGCTGCTTTAAAGTTTTTGCTCAATAAGAAGGATGCTAAACCTCGTTTGATACGATGGGTTCTTCTACTCCAAGAGTTTGATGTAGAAATCCGTGATAAGAAAGGAGTAGAAAATTCCGTGGCGGATCATTTGTCGCGTATACAATTCACTAACCTGCAGGAATTACCCATCAATGATTTCCTACGCGATGACATGCTGCTCCTAGTGAGGGACTCACATCCATGGTACGCCGACATTGTGAACTTCATGGCAACGGGGTACGTACCACCCGGAAAGAGCAAGAAACGACTCATCTATGAGAGTCGCCGTCACTTATGGGAAGAGCCCTTCCTTTACCGTGTCTCGCGCCGATGGATTGCTAAGGCGATGTGTGCCCATACCCGAGAGCACACGAATCATTGAGAAGTGCCATGCATCGCCATACGGGGACACTACGGCGTGTTTCGTACACAGGCCAAGATATGGCAAAGTGGTTTCTTTTGGCCAGCCATGTACGAAGACACAAAGGAATTTGTCAGGCGATGCCCGTAATGTCAAAAAGTTGGAGGCATCACGGCAAGAGATGCAATGCCCCTCAACTACAATTTACAAGTCGAGCTCTTCGACGTATGGGGCATTGACTTCATGGGACCGTTCACCAAGTCACATGACTGCGAATACATCTTGGTGGCGGTAGACTACGTATCTAAGTGGGTGGAAGCAATGCCTTGCAGGGCCGCAAATGCCAAGCATGCTCGCCGGATGTTCCACGAAATTATCTTCCCAAGGTTTGGAACACCGAAGCTAGTGATAAGCGACTGGAGGGTCTCACTTCATTGATAAGACCTTCCGAAGCTTCCTAAGAGAACTTGGATCAAGGCATAATATTGCTACTCCATACCACCCTCAAACCAGTAGGCAGGCCGAGACCTCAAACAAGCAAATCAAGCGGATCCCGCAAAAGATCGTAACAGAAATGGGGAAGGGATGGAAGGACAAGCTACCCGATGCACTATGGGCATACCGTACAGCATACAAGACACCCATAGGCATGTCCCCATACCAGCTCGTGTACGGGAAAACATGTCATTTACCCGTTGAGATGGAACACCGAGCGTATTGGGCCATCCGGAAATGGAACATGGACTTTAATGGTGCCGGACGCAAAAGAAAAATGGAGATAGCTGAGTTAGAAGAATGGAGAGACAAAGCTTACCACAACTCAGCTATATACAAAGAAAGGACAAAAAGGTGGCACGACAAAAAGATAAAGATAAAGGTATTTAAGGTTGGAGATAAGGTCTTGCTATTCAATTCACGGGTGAAACTCTTCGGGCATGGAAAATTAAGAAGTAAATGGGACGGACCATACACGGTTATTGACACCTCGTCACATGGAGCAATCACACTTCAAGACGACGAAGGTAAAATATTTAAGGTAAATGGTCAGCGCCTTAAAATTTATTTCGAGCCCGATAAAGATAAAGAATTTGATGTCATGCACTTGATTAATTTAAATTTTCTCTCATGATAGCTCTTTCTTATCTATATCCCGTAGTAGCTCTTTCCCCGAAATAATTTTAGCAAGCAATCAACCGAAAAAGAAGGGGACCGGAGGGGCCCACTACAGTTCGGCCGAACCCCCTTGCTGGTTCGGCCGAACCAAGTACAGACCCCAAACGGTCACTTTTTTCTTTCATCTTTTGTCTCCAACGGTCACAAGATCAAATCTCCCCGCTTAGTGCCTTCCATGCTGCGGGAAAAATCAAATTAATTCTTTCCATGCTTTTATCTATAAATGAAGGTGTTTTCTTTCATTTTTCCCTTGCACCTTTCTTCCACCTTGTCCATTTCGCACAAAAAAAAAGCTTTTGCCCAGCACCATGGACAGCAGCATCCCAAGCCTCGACGTCTCCGTCACCACCAGCGAGCTTTGCCGCCAAGTCGGCCTCGAAGACATCCTTGATCATGTCTCCATTCCCAGCGAGCAAGCCTTGATGATCCATGATCTACCGCTCGCTATTGAACCTCCACCCACAGCAGCAAGAACACCCTCCAAGAGCTCTCCCGCTGCTGTGGCACCTCGCCAAAAGAAGGGGAAATCTACCCCCAAGAAGAAGAGCGCCGACGCCACCGACAACGCTCTCCCTCCCGGAGAGAAGTACGTCGGCACCCTCGCTACCAAGAGCGGGCAGGTGGTGCACCATCAATATGAGGGGCGCAACCTGCCTAGCCCCATCAAGAAGCCCGGCGAGAGGTTCAAGATCAAGGGAATCCGCGATGGCGGAAAGCAGCTCATCCCGCCGCTCACCTCGGCGGAAAAGAGAGACGCCCGCGAATCCGTGGGCGACACTCCTCCTAAGAGGATAAGGAGGCGTCTCTCTCCCTCTCCCATCAAGAGGGCAGGGGGAATGTACGAAAGCGAGGAGGAGAAAACTCCTAAAAAAAGCCCCTACCAAATCCTCCTCGCTAAACACGTTGATCTCCGCGAAGCCCATGAACGCCTACGTGACAATGTCGCGGAGATCAAAGACGCTATTGAAGACTTGAAGGATGCCCAGGCGAGCCATCGCCGCAGCACCAACTCCAAGATCAAGCGTCTCTTCAAGGACGCGGGGAAGGAGGACGAATACGACGTTTAAAATGAACCTTCCCGCGTTCATCATTTCCCGCAGTGCATTTAGTTTAATTTCCTTTTTTTTCATTTTTTCAATTCCTCAAAATTATAATGCGCCTGCTCTTCTAAATTTTTAATCATATTAGTGCTCCCCGGTCTTCCCTTACCGGTAGAGCAAGTTTTGTTTCGAAATATCTTTGTCTATTTTGAAGAAAACAGGCAAAAAGGCAAGTGTGGGGGGGACATCGCGGAAAGCAAAGACAAACACACGCGTAGCGCGCGGAAACATCACGAGGAAAACAACACAAACACAACCTCGCGAAACAGAGCACCAGTGGGGCCTAGCCGGCTCGGCCGAACCCACAAGGGTGGTTCGGCCGAACCCTCGGTAGGTCCCACTCAGCCCCGCTTCCTCGTGGCACTTGAGTTTGTTTCCCACACTTCCTTTTCGCCTACTTTATTTGTCAAGTTCATTCCGAGACGCGAAAAACAATTACTAAAACTTGACCAACTAAAACTTGGGAAGATTTCTTTTGAATACCTTTTCCCAAGTCTCTCCCTAATGCTCTCATGATGATCTTGCACACTTTTTATTACTCGCTTCATCACCACTTGCCTCGTGAACAAATAATCAAATCCATAGGACCCATGTTTCTCTAGATTATTGGCAAGTGTGATATGGCTCGACGAAATGATCTTATGCTTAGCTTACCGAGTCCTTGGGAATTTTATTTCACAAAACAAAAATACCATGGCTTCATGCTCCTCTCTTGATACAAAAATGCCTACCAATGCCATATGATGATCATACCTTGCAAAACTTACATACATATGCTGCTTGTGATTGCAATGAGCTTTACCAAAATCGAGTGACCCTAGAGAGAAACTTGTCATGCTCTCTTGATCAAGATCACGTACACTCCACCAAAATAAAGACACTCCACCAAAAAAGGGCTGAACTCCTACACCGGGAGCTAGCACCCCACCAAAATAAAGACACTCCTCGTTTGCACCTCTTTTTACCTCTCTCTCTCTCTCTCAAATCACGCATAAACGAGACATGGCTATGTAAAAAAAAAAAAAAAAAAAAAAAAAGAAAAGAAAAGCTCACAAAGATGAGCAATGAAAAAAGAGAGAAGAAAAGAGATGCTCAAGCATAGAGCAAGAAAAGAAAAGAAAGAAAATAAAAAGATAGCCATGTCTCGAAAATGCAAAATAAAGAGAGGTCAATTGCAATAGGAGTTGTCACTTTTTCATATCCATACACACACGCACTTCTTGATCAAGGTTACATGACTTGGCTTCTCCATGGATCCTTTCTTTTGGCTTAGCAATATTTGTGATACAAGTATGCCTCTCTCATTCCCTACCGAGCTCCACATACAAGCCTAAGAAGTAGGAAAAAGAGAGGCAACACAATGCCTTGGGGAGGAAAACACTTTTTGAGCGATTCAAGAGAATCGAAGAGGAGCGGGAGTCATGTTGTTTATTTTCAAAACTTTCAAAAACCCAAGGTGCTTAGTGAGCAAAAGTATAGTGACTTGAGTCATGAGCTGTTCCACTTATCAATCATCCAAGAATGCATGTTAGCCACCGTCATGTTCACAAGTAAAACGGTGTGGCTTGTAATAACATGTGTGCAGGTCTCTAAGGGGAGAGATCTCTCAACTTACGCTCCCACCTTTACTCGAGGACGAGCAAAGAGCTAAGTGTGGGGGTCTTGTTGACGGTCCTTATGGTCCAATTTTACCGTCAACATGTTGCATCTTTTTGAATCAAACACCATCACCAAGAATAGACATAGGGATTATTTCTAACAAATTCCACTAGTCTTGGTGAAATTATGAATGCAGGTGCAATTCATATGAAAACAGGGGAAAACATGCACGAAACATGGACTTTGCAATCGACGGATTTTCCCCGGACTAAAGAATATAGTCCAAAAGCCCAAAACCACAAAACAGAGCCTCAACATCAAACCAAGCAAGTGGATTGGGCCAAGTACACAGCCAGGGAAAGGCACCGAGAGAAGAATCAAGCCCGGGGAGTCCAGGCCGGCTCGGCCGAACCACCCTAGTGGGTTCGGCCGAACCGACAGTGGGCCCCCTGGCCCATCTTTCTCGGGCGGTTTGTCACCGACGTCCGGAGGTCGGTTCCACCTGCAATTAATGCCACCGACGTCCGGAACCGCCTCCAAGTTGCCGACCTTCCAAGGCTATAAATAAAGGGCTACACCCCCTCTCTCAAGACACCACCAACATCAAGATACAAGACAAAACTCTCATCCTTAGGCCAAGGGCCTCTTGTATTTTAGTAGAATAGGAGAGAGGGCAAGGAAGAGGAAGGAGTGTTCCTCCCTTTTGTAAAGTGGAGTAGTATTTCCTTTTCTTTTACCTTGGCGTGTAAACACTCTTTTTGGTGATTTATACGTGGTGATCTACTTATCTATCGTGACATATCTTTGTGTTAGACGTAATTCTTGTTATACTTGTTTACGGGATCATCGCTTCGCAAGAAGTACTCTAGCTTTCTCGAACTCGGCTCTAGGCCGAGGCTAGAGTAGTGGTCAATAGCATAGACGTGGTGTCTAGGCCGGAGATCGCCTTTGTTTGCTGTGTGCCCCACGATTTGTAGAGGTAGGTGGCAGGAAGTGACAGCCCTGTCATCCAAAGGAACCCTCCACGTTCGGGTACATAGTAGAGCTTTCGTAGACCGGAGTGGCTTGGCAGACCAAGCCTAAGACGGTGCCCGAAGTAAACAAGTCTAGCTTGCGTTCGTCTACCTTTAAAGGATAAATAGATAAGAGTCACCCTCTCGACCCTATTTTGCTACGTTGTCTTGGTTGTCCTTGGGTAAACTAACCTTGTTGCAGAAATACTCCGTTCCCTGCGGATATAAATACGATACCTTGGAATACTCCCGGGTGAAGTGCTACAACGGTATTCCGTGCGCTTGCGGATTTATTCGTGACGTAAGAAATACCAACAAGTGCACCCAATTGGGTATAGCCCCGACTCTTGGATCATTTGAACTCCTTTCAAATAATGCAAGAGTCCACTAGTTGATTCTTCATTATTTCCTTCAATATGCAATCTCTACAGACCGCTCCTTTCAATTTCCATTATTTTCCACTTCCCAAGATCTCTGCAGATCGCTCTTGAACACGGTGCATCGGTCGGGTGCACCTAATTAGGTATAGCCTCCGACTCTTGTATCATTTGAGGATCACAAATAATGCAAGCGTCTTTCTTGAGAGACTATGCTTTATTATTTTCATCAAATCACAATCATCTAAGCAATTTCTGTCAAGAACATATTTTTTAGACCGGTCATACCGGTCAGAACTTCATATCTTCCGGAGATTCACACCAGTTTGACTTAACATACCGCCTAAATCAGCATGAACTCATAATCCGCTTAGTGAAATTTTACTAAGAACAACAATTCCGGTTGATCGGACCAGTTTCACAATTAACTTACATCAACTCGAGTCTCCAAGGCCTATAATCAGCCGAATGATTAACACCCTGGGCCTAAGACATCCAATTTCACAATGATTAGTTAGGCAAGACCTAATTGTCTTTGATCTAACCAGTCTTATTATTCAATTTCCTCAAACAATCCAATTTGATATTCCAATGTTATCTCGAATGGGCACTCCATACCTCGGACCGCTCAAACATTTGCAAAACAGCCCCCGTGATTATTTAAATCACGTAAACCATTCCTCTATAACTCTTAACATCTTCCGCCAAGAACATACTTTTCGACCAGTCCGGACCGGTGTCAAATCTCATACTCCTGGTGATTCGCATCGAGAACCGATACTGGACCGCTAAAATCGGTCATAACCGATATTCCACTTATCGGAATATTACTCAAATCCAAATTCTCGATCGATCAAATCAGTCGCCAAAATTCACATATTAAACTCAAATTTTTCACACCTATTATCAGCCGAATGATTAACACCCACGGCCTAAGGTTAACCAATCAATCAGACAGTAGTCTTCAACCCGGCTGGTTTGTTGTATAAATCACTCCGTAAATCATATATTCGGGCTAAAACTGCTTAACGGAGTAAGCGTCGAACACTCAGACCGGTCATGACAATTGGCAAAGGAGCCCCCTGTTATTATCCAAATCACATGGACTTCTCCTCTGTCGCCGCACCCAAGACCGAAGCAGCGGTACATCAAGCGGAGCCGAGACCTAGTTCCTAGTCCATTGTATCTCGTAAAAACAATTTAAGAAGTACATAAATATGCTCATATGTAAATAAATACTCCAATGTTTTATTTACTGCAAATCTCAAATTATTTCCAGATTCTTGACCGGTATTTATATGTTTTTCTTACTTCAACATATAATATTTTCTCCTTTCGCGCAAACTGCAGCGGTCTAGATTAATCATTATATGCCTAATGTAATTCAACTTTGATAACCGGTCACTCCAATTTCAGAAAACTTAAATTTTACCATCCCGATTCAACCAATCAAGTCTATAACTAAGCAACGATTGTTAATTCAACACAAACCAACTATGACATGACCACTGGCTCTAATCAGCATTAGGTATAGCTCATAGCGGCGGTCTACTTGACAAAATCGTGCCGTATAGAAAAAATGACCGGTCTTAGAACTCAGGATCACAAATTTTTAACCGATCGCTCTCAAATAGCAGCCCCGTGGTTTGGTATATAATTCAAAATTAAGATTCCAAGATAAATAAAACCATGCGAGATAGACAAAGATTGACATATTTCATATTATCAAAAAGCTATCATGAGCATAGCATTACATAAGTTTAAAGAAAAAAACTTAAGTGTAAAAGTGACTTAGTCTGGTATATTGGGCGTAGCCTCGAGCCCGGCCGAAGATGATGTAGCCGATCGATGAGTAGTTTGGCGATCACGCTCAGCTCAAGACCTCCATGCAGCAGCAACGCTCTAAATCAAAATTGAAGACCGATGAAGATGGTTGAAGTTGACCCAATTGGTCAAAACTAAAGACTAGCAGCCACGCTAATGCTCAAGACCGCGTTCAAGGAGCAGCGGCGCTCGAAGTTGAAGTCGACGACTGATGAAAGTTGTTGAAGACGGCGTGATCCCGGTCGAAATTGAAGATTAGCAACCGTGCTAATGCTCAAGACCGCGTCCAAGCAGCAGCGACGCTTGAAGTTGAAGCTGACGATCGATGAAAAGCTGTTGAAAACGGCGCGATCGGTCTAAATTGAAGATTAGCAGCTGCGCTAATGCTCAGGACCGCGTCCGAGCAGCAGCGACGCTTCAAGATGAATTTGACGACCGATGAAAGCTATTGAAGACAACGCGATCAGTCGAAACCGAAGATTAGCACCCACGCTAATACTCAAGACCGTGTCCGAGCAACGATAGCGCTCCAAGTCGAAGTTGACGACCGATGAAAGCTATTGAAGACGACACGATCGGTCTAAATTAAAGATTAGCAGCCGCGCTAATGCTCAAGACCACGTCCGAGCAGCGGCGGCGCTCCACATTGAACTTGACGACCGATGAAAGCTGTTGAAGACGGCGCGATCGGTCGTCGCTCGTCGTCACATGACGACGATCACCGTATCGGTCGCCGTCATCGTTGCGACGACGGTCGTCATCTTGCACCGGTCATCACTCCGCGACACCGGTCGTTGTTACGCAAAGGCAGCGGTCGTCGTCCCGTGACATCGCTCGTCATCGTCGTCGCGGCGGCGATCATCGTCCTGCGACACCGCTCGTCGTCATCGTCGCGGCAACGATCGTCGTCCTACGACACCGCTCGTCGTCGTTGTCGCGACGCCGATCGTCGTCCTGCACCGGTCATCGCTCCGCGACACCGGTCCTCGACGTCGTCGTTGTGGTGACGATCGTCGTCCTGCGACACCGCTCGTCATCGTCATCTCGGCGACGATCGTCGTCCTGCACCGGTCATCGCTCCGCGACACCGGTCGTTGTCATAGAACGAAGTCGAGAGACCTCAAGCAGATCTTGAAGCTTGTAACGAAGTCGAAGTCGAAAGTAGAAGCCACCGAATTCTCCAAAAACTCGTCGGGACCCCTTCCTGGCGTGCCAAATGTCGAGTCTTAAACTCGGTACTAGTACTACCCGGTCCCTCACGAGCGTGGAATTCGATGGTGCAACACACGAAACACACAACAACATGAGATTTTAGACAGGTTCGAGCGTCTCAATGGAGAGTAATACCCTACGTCCTGTGTGTTATGTATTACCTTTAGCAGATTGCTAATTACAAGATGTCGGAGTGTAGGAACTTGTCCTAACATGTGAGAACTTGTTAGAACTTGTCCTTCTAGGGGTCCCCGCCCCCGCCTTATATGTCCGGGGAGGCAAGGTTACATGTAGAATTCTAGTCGGATATAATATCTACATACTTAGAAACTCTATGTCTAAGCGTCCTTATCAATTCGTAGTCCTACTCGGTCGGTCTTGTACTTTCCTTAATGATTAATCCAGTCTTGTTGTCCGCCTTTGTTTCCATACCGGTCTTATGGAACCTTCTGGAATCCTATACCGGTCGGACACCACTCCGTGGGCCCGCCCCACCGGTCTTATGTCTTCAATATGCCACCATGTCCTTGATAAATCATTCTTCCGATCAATGTATACCCGTGAGGTAAGTCTACGATAGGGCGCCTCAACCCGAACATGATTAATCAATCCGCGGATAAATGAGATGGACCCAAAATATAAGGACATGAAACCCGAGGAGCTAGATCAACTCAAGGCCAAGATGACAAGCAAAGCTAAATCCGATGTTGCAAACTACATCTATAACTCGCTTCATCAAGTGGTAGGATAGATGTTCTATTCTCGCGCCTTACAACTACAAGTAAGTTCCAACAAGTCTCTTCATCTTCTCTTGCATTGAAAGGCTTGGTGGAATACTAACTCATACGATCATTCTTGCAGTGATCACTAGATCCGCTTTGTCCTTATGCCGAAAAATGGGTACCTTCTAGTGCTCGACAGACCTCGACTTATGACATCGTGAGCGTCATTGATCGGTACGTAGTTAATCATCATACACATCTATAATTCGGAAATGATAGTTTTATCTAAAGATACGTTTTTGACGATGGAGCGGCGCATACGATAATTATGTAAAGGCTGGCGGGCCACACAACCCAAGGCTGCCGAAAAATATGTACTTTCGGCGTAAATTCCGAGTAAGATACATTTGTCTCACTTCTGTATGCCATTGTCCTAATAGCGCTGTGATTCACAAAAATGTAACTTATTTCCTTTAGTTTATAGTGTGTTAAACATGTAAAATGTAGTGTCCACTGTGGCTACTACACTTGTTTGTACGCGAATAGCTTCTCCGATTATATGTATGCCATCGTTGAAGAGAGTGACCAACATGTGCGTTTTGTTGAGTTTATCACATTCTATTTATTTTAATTATAATTGCAATCTTGTTAATAAATGAATTCTAATGGCACAGAACCAGAACGGACAAATAGATATTACAAGAATTTAAGAACAAATGGTTCCCGCAAGGATCGAAACATCCGACTTCGGACCAAATGTTAATGATCGTGGAGCGGATGTGTCGGTTCTTGCTCAAAGAAGTTATCTCTCCTCGCTGGCAGGTTCTTCGATGAAGACAGGTGAGAGCACTAGAGACCATCGTTCTCTCTATGAGTGGTGTGGTTCGACACGACCATTCGTGAACGATGGTAGTGAAGACAATGATGAGTGGATTAGGAAAGTAGTTTGATAGACGCGGTAGTTTTTCATGTAAAGACAATGTATATGTATATATATGCAAGTGACTTGTGATTTGTTTTGAGATGTAAATATTTAGATGATGAATACATGGAATGTTTTGAGATGTCAATGACTTGTGATAAATATATGTGCATGTTTTGAGATTTGTTGTATTTCTGGTGTACTGTAATTTTTTCGATATTCAAATATTAACGGCGGTTGGAGATGCAAACCGCCGTTACAAAATATCTTATTAACGGCGGCTTATATTGCTGGCCGTTAATAAGGTTGTTATTAACGGCGGCTGGCACCTCCAACCGTCGTTAATAAGGTCTTTTAACGGCGGTTGGTGATGGGCCGCCGCTACAAACCTCCATTTATAACTGCGGAGGCGTAGTGGCGGCCCGGCCTGCCAGCCGCTATGGGTCGAGTGTGGTAGTGTTATGATGAAGACAAGATGAATGAAGACTCTTTTTAATCTAGATTTAAAACTTGTAACCGGTATTTCTCCGTAACATGCTAACTTCTTCATGACATGTTGTTACCTGGCATAATTCATTATCAAAAGCATCATTAGCATTTGCATTGCATGAGTACATGCACTTTATTTCGAATTTGATTCAGTTTTGTCAAAAATTCATGCAAAATAAAGAAACTTAAAAACTTTTGAACATAAGTTGGCCCAAACAAAAATTTCTCCAATGCTGCACCTGATTGACTTGGATTTAGATGGCGTTCATCAATTTTTTAGAGAAGGTTTTCAGTGCCAAATTGTCGAATTCAGTCAGCAATCGGGCTACTTCAAGATTTTTGATCAAATCCCTACAAAGCTTTTGGAGACTTTACAGTTAAGATGGATGCTTTGATTCCTCTTCTTTTACCCTCCAAGTCGACATGATTTTTGAAGCCCCAGAAGTTTATATTTTAGATTTTTGAAAAGGGAAGAAAAGAATAAAGTTTCACAGTAGTTCAGAGTTTTGCTAAGGCCAGACAGGTTTTGGAGTGATTCGCTGGAACATGCAGACAAATATAAGGCAGATTTCTTGTAGAGGCCAGACATCTCCGAGCTTTTTGCTATTTTGCCCACGAGTTCGGTGGGTTTCGTTGAAACGCCCACCGCTGGTGGGGCTTCTCTAAAACGCTCACCAGTACATATGTCTCACCTCCCAAATGCCCATAGTTCATTTTCTTTTCTTTTTCACTTTAACACATCAGGAAATGACCAAAGTACCCCTCGTTCTAAAAAAAAGAAAATTCGCTCGGGCTACTGTAGCAAAAAAAATGCTCGAACTGCACTCCTACAATTAGACAGCTCTTTTGCATGCCTCTTTTTGCACTCCTACATTTAGGTCATAATTTTTCTCTTCTTTTTTAGCCAAAACACCCATGCAAAAGAGCTGTCTGTCTGGGCATTTTTTTGCTACAGTAGCCCGGGCGAATTTCTTTTATTTTTAGAGCGAGGGGTATTTTGTTCATTTCCTGATGTGTTAAAGTGAAAAAGAAAAAAAAATAGATGTATCAAACAGGTATGAGTATTTGAGAGGTGAGACATGTGTACTGGTGGGCGTTTTAGAGAAGCCCCACAAACGGTGAACGTTTCAGTGAAACCCACTGAACTCGTGGACAAAATAGAAAAACATGCAGACAAATATAAGGCAGATTTCTTGTAGAGGCCAGACATCTCCGAGCTTTTTGCTATTTTGCCCACGAGTTCGGTGGGTTTCGTTGAAACGCCCACCGCTGGTGGGGCTTCTCTAAAACGCTCACCAGTACATATGTCTCACCTCCCAAATGCCCATAGTTCATTTTCTTTTCTTTTCACTTTAACACATCAGGAAATGACCAAAGTACCCCTCGTTCTAAAAAAAGAAAATTCGCTCGGGCTACTGTAGCAAAAAAAAATGCTCGAACTGCACTCCTACAATTAGACAGCTCTTTTGCATGCCTCTTTTTGCACTCCTACATTTAGGTCATAATTTTTCTCTTCTTTTTTAGCCAAAACACCCATGCAAAAGAGCTGTCTGTCTGGGCATTTTTTTGCTACAGTAGCGCGGGCGAATTTCTTTTATTTTTAGAGCGAGGGTATTTTGTTCATTTCCTGATGTGTTAAAGTGAAAAAGAAAAAAAATAGATGTATCAAACAGGTATGAGTATTTGAGAGGTGAGACATGTGTACTGGTGGGCGTTTTAGAGAAGCCCCACAAACGGTGAACGTTTCAGTGAAACCCACTGAACTCGTGGACAAAATAGAAAAAGCTCCGCTGCCCGCCGCGGGCCTGTTGGCAGTCTCTTTCTTCTCTGTTCCTTGCGCTAGCATGCGCTCTTGACGTCGTACATCGCCGTTGAGGCTCTCCTCTAGCTTCCCGTCTCGCCTCACATCAACGCCGTCCTTTTCTCCGTTAAGAATGGAGAGCACTAAACAGCCGCATGCCATCTTCCTCATTTCTCTCCCCATCAAGCAGAGCAGGCACCAACGGCAGCGGCCCCTTGTGCGGAATCCGCCAGAAGTGGACACACCGAGCTCATCACTTCACCAAGCACACCATCCTCTGGAGACTCTCTGCGTTGTCTCCACCTCAGGCAGCCATGGGAGCGCAACTACCTTGATCCGATTCGGCCATCCGAGACACCGAGTGAGCCGTCAATCCATTCCTTCCATGAATGTTTTCTTGGATTGTTGCGGTAGCTAAGCGCAGTCAGGGCACTCTTCTATCCCCCGCAGTCAGGTCACTTTGCTTGGATTCATCGTCCTCTTCATTGCCGGCAGCCAAGTCTTGCGCAGCTGTGTTAGAAAACCAGCCGCGGAAGCTATTCCCCAGGATCATCAAGCCAAGAACACAAGATCACGAAACGAGAGAGACGCCGAAACACGATGTTTTTGTACGAGGTTCAGCGATGTGCCTACATCCTCGAGACATGACTACGGGCGCTCCTCCCCATAATAACTGTAGCTATACGGACATCCAGGAGTATACCGACACACGACCTGGCCGCCCCTAGGGCACGCCTCTCCCGGCCGCCGTCACCCCTTGTCTACTACATATGTCGTCTCTTGCGGTTACAACGGTGGTGCCCCCACGTATATATGAGCCCGGGAATACAAGTCCGACACAAACTCTATCCCTGTCCACCTAATACGACTCAAGTCTAATTTGTAACCGACTCTTGTACACATTATTCGACACAAATCCAACAAACTCCACCTTGACGAATATGCCATCCTGAAGCTTGCCCATGCTCGAACCTCCGTGTACGCAGACTTGAGTCGCCTCTTCCGCTGCTCACCTCGAACAGTCCGACGAGGCCACCTCGCCGCCAGGACCGAACGCTGCAACATTTGTAGCTCCATCCTTCATGACTCCACCTTTCAGCCTATAGTGATGTGTCTCCAACTTGTCTCCTATCATCACAGTCTTGCCATCCCGCATCACTCTCAAGGTCCTCCTATCCGGCACTCGCCCGATATAGCCAACCTTCTTCGTGCAGAACACCAAGCGAGATAAGATTTCTTCTAAGTTCGGCACATGTCGCACACCCTCAAGTAGCACCTCTTGTCCATCATACATTGTCAACTTGATCTTGCCAACTCCCATAACACGATGAACCGTGTCACCTCCCAAGTGAGCAAAACCATAGTCACCCTCAACATATGAAGAGAACCACTCCTTCTTAGGTGTTGCATGAAACGAACTTGCAGAATCTAGCAACCACGCTTCTCCATCACAAGACTTCTCACTTGATAGCACAAGAACATCACCATCGCTGTCCGAGTCATCCTTCCTAGAAACCACAACATTTGCCACGTCCTTCCTCTTCGGTTCCGGACAATCCCTCCTCACATGTCCCCATTCCTTGCACTTGTAGCACTGCGGCCCCTTCTTCTTCTTCTTGTCGGTCTCCCTCACTCGATCACTCTTGACTACGAAAGCATCACCGAGTGGAACCACTATCACTAGCATTATTGATCTTGATCCTCCGATCACGAGAAAGTAACGCCGTCGTGATATCTACCACCTTTACTTCAGTTTTGCCATTACGTCAATGTAGTGACCAAATGCTCATAAGAACTCAGCAAGGAACACAGAAGAATAATGGCCCTGTCTTCATCATCAAGCTTCACGTCCACCTTCACAAGGTCAGCCACAACTTGATTGAAAACATTGATGTGCTCAGCAAGATCTGCTCCCTCCCGCATCTTCAGCCCATATAACTTTTGCTTCGGATACAACTTCTGAGTCGAGTTTTGGACATGAACTGATTATCCAACTTATACCAAATTACTTTTGGTGACGTCTCATCCATGACATGGTACATGATCTGGTCGGAGAGACACAACCCGATGGTTGCTGCCGCTTGCGCTCGTATCTCCTCCCACTTCTCATCATCCACCTTGGTCGGCTTCTTCTCACTCGGAGCCTTCAGGATCCCTTGTTGCGCTAGCAAATCCTTGACTCTTGTTTGCCAAAGCCCGTAATTGCCGGTCCCGTCAAACTTCGTCAGCTCGAATTTGGACGACATCGAAGCCATCCGCCTCGTTGCCACGGACCGTCAAAAGAACCTCTCGCACGTGCACACCGTACGCCGCACGCGCACAATTCACGTCGAGCCGTGTGCCTCCCGCACACCCGAGCACGTCGCCGCGTACTCAATTAGCCGCTCTCGAGCCCCGTCGATTGCCACGTCGCTTGCACACGACGAAGTCGACCCACTCGATCGCAGCCCGCCGTTCGCCGTAACCACCGCAAGCCTTGGTTCACGAACAACACCAATTGCTTTCTGTTGTGATGCTCCAACCCTCCGTGGACTCCTCTTGTATTTATATGGAGTCGAGACACAAAGTCCTAACGAAACGGACTCTATCCCTTGTCCTGTTCGGACGAGATTATTCTGTCGCCATCATGAGCCCTCGTGTCCTTTGAAACCGAGTCGAAGAGGCCAACAAGTTGATGGAAACCAAACACCCAGCCACCGATTTGTTTTCTTAAACAAATACATGTGGCCGCACCTCTTGTCCCCCGAACAACACGTATATATGCATGCACGTATTTTCCAAGGACCATGCATATAGGCCGCCTCCAAGATCTATTCACACACGGAATCAATCGACGATGATCCGGCGTGTGCCTGCTTGTAACACGGACTCCTACTCGCACGTGGCATGGGTTAGCCCATCGGCATTGCACCTCCGTGCCATACGCCGCCATATGCCGCCTCGTCATCCGCTTCCGCCGAGTTCAATCCGAGCCATACACCGTCGCCATAACATGATGCCGGAAAACACGGCCTCACCTCCAAACAATACATCGAGTCCACCCATGGCAAAACACCATCGCCGTCGCTGCTCCACCTTGAGCACGCAACAACCGTCCGCTCTCGGCTGATCGCCTATCAGCCAAGACTCAAGTCGAAGCCGTCGCCGTCGTCGTCCGCGACGTCTTCCAGCCACACCGTCGAACTTGGTCATCACGTCCGATCAACCCCTATCGAACAACAGCCACCAACCACCATCAACACGATCTCCACGTCCGGACGGATCCCCGTTGATGCAGTTTATCGGACGGTTCGAGCCGCCACGCTCGAAGTGTCCAACTCCACCGATCGAGTCGTCGATCGCCGCCATGCTCCACCTTGCGCCATGTCCCTCCACCGGACACCGCGTGCAAGCTCCGCGCGGTGTGGAGCACCCCACCGTGCCTCTCGTGATCTTCTACCATGTAACCGGCTCCGATACCACTTGTTAGAAAACCAGCCGCGGAAGCTATTCCCCAGGATCATCAAGCCAAGAACACAAGATCACGAAACGAGAGAGACGCCGAAACACGATGTTTTTATACGAGGTTCAGCGATGTGCCTACATCCTCGGGACATGACTACGGGCGCTCCTCCCCATAATAACCGTAGCTATACGGACATCCAGGAGTATACCGACACACGACCCGGCCGCCCCTAGGGCACGCCTCTCCCGCCGCCGTCACCCCTTGTCTACTACATATGTCGTCTCTTGCGGTTACAACGGTGGTGCCCCCACGTATATATGAGCCCGGGAATACAAGTCCGACACAAACTCTATCCCTATCCACCTAATACGACTCAAGTCTAATTTGTAACCGACTCTTGTACACATATTCGACACAAATCCAACAAGCTGCAATCCTGCCGCCGTTCGTCATCGCAGTCCAGGACCTCCTTGCCGCACGCCGGTGAGCACCCGAATGACATGAGCATGCCCGTTGCATTCTTGTCCTCTTTTTGCTCGTCCAATACCGTGGACTGCAGTGCCCCATGCTGCCATGCCGTGCTGGCCGAGCACCCGGGAAATCTTCGCCTCCGCCCGGGGTGAGGCCTCGCCTCGTCTCTCTCCGCTCACCCCCACTCCCCTTCTTCCTTCTCCTCTCAAGCCCTTCTTCCTCCTCCTACCGGCGACCCGGGGTAGGGTTGAGTTAAGGTTCGGGTTTGGGTGTGGGGCTATCCAGCTATGTCCTCCAAACATGGAGGAGGCTGGGGGGGGAGGTTGAATGGCGGTGGGCGTCACTCCGTCGGGCGACGTGGCGGTGATGGCGTAGCCGTGACCGTGGGCGGTAGGAGGACGGTGGGAAGGGTTGACGGCGATGGCGAGATGATCCGACGAGTTAGTGGGCGGCGGCGACGGTAGTGGAGGTGGGCGAAGGCTTGGGCGGTGCGGTGGGCGGTGACGGGTCCGGTGAGTCGTTGAAGTCGAGAGGGCGGGGTACAAGTGGTGGGGCCAGGCGACAACCGACATGTTGAGGAAGAAAGTTGCATGGTGAGTTGGGCCGTTGTGGGCCGTGCGGCGACGCCTTGGGGATGGGCCTAGGAAGAGAGGGAAGCGGATTGAGAGAGAAGGGACATTGACATAGGTCGTGGGCTAGGTGTGTTTGTTTGGAGGGACGAAGAAGGATGGGACGAGTGTCATCCAGGGATATATCTCTTTTTCTCGGTGTTTGTTTCAGCGTCAAGAATGGAGGGACAGTATCATCTCTCACACGAATATTCTCTCAATATGTTGGATGAAGCCATCCCTCACATTTGGTGGGACGAAGTCATCCATCTTTGTTGATGACGCTTATTAGTAAAAGATTAGTGAATTTTAACATGTTGAATGAATAGTTAGTATATAATACTAAAGAATTAGCATTTATAAGTGCAAAAATGTTAGTTGGTGAGTAGTTTATTAACTAATCTAAGTATATTTAGTGTTAATTAGAAATTGTTATAATTGATTAGAGATGATAATTATTAGATAATATTAATATGTGATATTACATATTATTTTATATATTATTACTAATACATTAAGAATGTAACTAGATAATAATTGTTGTTCTTTTGGTCCTCGTCCCTTCAACCAAACAAAAAATATGGAGGACTCTATCCATCGAAGCAAACACCATGATAGATGAGCTCATCCAGGATATCATGGATGACTCTGTCCCGTCCTCGTTGACGCTCAACCAAACGCATCAACATAGGAGTAGGAAAAGCGTTGTGGTTTGGAGCGAGACGAGGTGTCTCGCTTTCACTCCGAACAGAACTCGATGGTAGGAAAAGCGCGAAGCAAGACAACATGAATTAAAATAATGGGTAAGCCTTTGTTGGGAGTGAAGAAATGGAGCTGACCATCATAAAAAGGTAAATTACAAAATTGGCTTAACCCTTTTTTATGTTACTGTTGTTTCCTGTTGGGTCTTGTACTACAGTTCTTTCTTTTCTGTTTTTGTAAATACTTTGTACATACAAAAACTTATAAAAATGAGAAATACCAGTAGTGGATTCCCCTCCTGATTCGCTAAAAAAAACTCTAATCTATAGGCTACGGCTCCGATCCTTTCTATGATCTTAAAGGATCCAATGTATCGGGGTGTCAGTCTGCCTTTAGTCTGGAACCGTCGAGTTCATCGAACTGGGGATACTTTTAGGTATACATACTCGTCGGTGTTGAATTCAAGATTATGCTTGTTTGCGTAACGTTTTTGTCTGCTCTGTGCTAGTCTAAGTGTCTCCCTGACTACGACTACTCGCTCTTTTGCCTCTTGGATAAGGGCAGGGCCAAGGAGAGTTCATTCATCAACTTCTGACCACATTAGCGACGTTCGACACTTTCGTCCATAGAGCATTTCAAACGGTGTCATCTTAATGCTTGTTTGATAACTATTGTTGTAGGAGAAATCTTCGAAGGACAAACTTTTCTCCCAATCTTTTTCAAAGGTAACACATGCTCGGAGCATATCTTCTAATACCTGGTTGATCCTTTCTTTTTGTTCATGTGTCTCTGGATGATTGTAACACTCCAAAATTTCAAATTTTATTTTATATATAAATTGTATTAAATTTTAAAACTTTTTGAGGTTTGTGTGAATATTTTTCTAAATTTAATTATAATGCTATCTTTTCCTACAACCAGAAGAGTTATTTTCTAAATTAAATAAATATATGTGGTTTATTAAAATGCTTTATTCAATAACAATTCACTTTGTTTAAAGTATTTTATTTTGTAGCAAGAAGTTTCTAGTTCCAAAATGCTTTCAACCAATAAAATGAGTTTTTCTTATTTTCATGAATTTTGTTT
Source organism: Chloris gayana (assembly GCA_031894775.1). Lineage (NCBI taxonomy): Eukaryota > Viridiplantae > Streptophyta > Magnoliopsida > Poales > Poaceae > Chloris > Chloris gayana. Next base: position 1,068,345 of record JAUNZO010001356.1, read on the forward strand.
TATGACCAACTATAGTTATTTTCTTCTAATTTTACTAAATTAATTAGGGTTATAATTATATTTGTTGCATCCATGCTTGGAGTTTTGCACTAGGATTTTATTTTTTTGAAAATTTGAGTAGAATTCAATTTCTTTTTGGTTTCAGGGCGAGAAGCCCCTCCTCCGCCTACTAGCCGCACCGCCCCTCCACGGACTAGTAGGCAAGTGTTGCGTCGCCTCTTCCCCTCTTCCTCCCCTCCCTCTCGCCTCACCATCGGCCCGCCACTCCAATCTCCCACTCCCCTTCGTCGCCAAGTCACAGCAGCCTCTGCCGGACCGAACCAAGCCGCCGCTTGAGCTCACCGCTCGTGCACGCATCTCCCCAAACCCCTTCCCTCTCGATCCCGAGCCCGCACGCACCCGGCCGCTAAGCGCCGCCGCTTCGCCGACCTTGGACAGGACCGCTCATCCTCGCCTTGCGCCGCCGGTCGCCGCCGACCCTCCCCCACACCTTCGTCGTAGCACGTCGATCACCGACGTGCCCTCCCTTCCCCCTCCATCCTACTCGAGGTGCCGGAATCGACGATTCGGACGAGCTCGGCCAACCTCGCCGTCCCCGTCCACGGTGGACCCGTGGACCGGCTCGTCGGCTCGGTCCGAAGGAGCCCGTGGACATATTCCACCATTTTCCCAAACAAAAAGAAATCCGGAAACTCTTTAAACCCTAGAATTTACAAATAGCCACGTGTCCTTTACCCGAATTAGAAAAATATAGCCTCATATTTTACATAAAACCCCCTTCCCGACCCAAAATGCCCATTTTACATTTTAGCCCTTTCACTTTGTAGAAATTCACAAAAATACCCTTCCCTTATATTGAAGCCCTATCCATTTTACAAAAACACCACTAGAACTTCCAACGGCCATAACTTTTCAATTGTAGCTCCGTTTCGAGTGATTCGGACGCCGTTGGAATCATCATAACAAACCCTAGCCCCTGCAACCATCCTCTCCACTCCATTTATTTGGTTTTGCATTGTTATTATCTTTTATCTTTGTTATTTTATGTGATGATAGCTTACGTATAGTAACGTCGTTTGTAGACGAGGACAACCAGGAGCTGGAGCCCGAGGACCTACACTACGCGGAAGACTTCGAGGACGCATTAGGAGGCAAGCTCTATCTATTCCTTGATCATTATTGGTCCTATTATCCTACTAATCTCGCACATAATTAGGAAGCTTATTCTTACTATGCATTATTCCTTGCAATTATTTTATTAGAGACCCACTTGTTGTATGTTAATGTTTTATCACTATAGATATGAACATTAAACCCTTTATTGGCCATTTAGACCCTAGATCAACCTAGATGTTATTGTAAACATAGTTAACGGTGACGCTATAGCATTGCTTAGGAACTGTTACTATTATCATGATACACCCTTTTTGTAAAAATGTTTTAAAATGAGTTTGGTGGTGTGGGTTGATGGGTGGGTGTCATACCCCGTTTCAAGGAACAAAACCGGGTTCATCCGTATGCGTGCGTAGGAACAAGTTTTCACGCACACAGGACAATATATGTGATAAAAGAACAATATCTTTATTAGATCGATAAATAATTTGCCGACGGAATCAGCTTCAAAATCCAAGGACTCGAAGCGGATCGCGAAGCCGGGAGCGAAGTCGACCTTGAACGAAAGAGCCATCAAACTCGCCAAGAAACTCGTCGGGGCCCCTACCCGACGCGCCAAATGTCGAGTCTTAATCTCGGCACTAGAACTACCCGGTCCCTCACGAGTACGAAATTCGATAGTGGAACACACGGAACACACAAGAATACGAGATTTTAGATAGGTTCGAGGCCCCTGGATTGAGAATAATATTCTACACGTTACGTATGTTGTGTATTGTCTTTAGCAGATTGCTACTTGCGAGCTGTCGGATAGTTTTCTAGGGGTCCTTCTCCGCCTTATATATCCGGGGAGATAGGGTTACATGCGAGTTCTAGTCGGTTATAAAGATTACATACTCGAAAGCTCTATCTAAACTTTCCTCGTTGAAACAGAGTCCTATCGGACTAATATTGCGTCTTTACTTCTCAACCAAGTCATCATACACCGGTATTGCAATCCGCCTTGCCTCCATACCGGCATATAGGATCTTCTGTTATTCTATACTCGACACCACTCCGTGGACCCTCCCAACCAGTCTTCTCTTCATTAGTATGCCACCATATCTTTGACTAATGATTCTTCGACAATTGTATACCCATAAGGCAAGTATATGACACCTTTGTTTTCATACCGATATATGAAACCTTCTATTATTTTGTATCGGTCGGGTACCACTCGTGGGCCCCCTAACCCGTCTTATCTTCTTAAATATGCCACCACCTCTTCAATAAATCATTCCTTTGATCATAACATACTCATAAGGCAAGTATACGACAGCGAGCCCGAGTAATCTTTTATTTTGCCTTGAATAAGACTGACGAGTCCTTTGCATGTTGGTCCGATTCCAGTGTGAAATTAAAAAGAATTCCATCTTCCGATAAAACTCCTTGCAATTCATCTTCTAAAAGCCAAAAATTGATCTTTTATTTACCATACCACCTAATTAGGTGATGAAAATTCGAGTATTTTCCTCCAAGTATTCCTCTTCCGGTGCACCGGTCAGGTGCACCCAATTGAGTATAGCCCCGACTCTTGGATCATTTGAACTCCATTCAAATAATGCAAGAGTCCACTAAAGACCGCTCTTCTAAATTTCCATGATTTTTAGCATCCTGCGATCCCTACGAGACCGCTCTTGAACATAATTCTCTACTTCCTGCGGTCTCTACGAGACCGCTCTCGAACATGGTGCACCGGTCGGGTGCACCTAATTACGTATAGCCCCCGACTCTTGTATCATTTGAGCATTGCAAATAATGCAAGAGTCTTTTTCAAGAGACTATGCTTTATTACTCTACATAAAATCTCGTACCTCTCGGCCGTTTCCGCCAAGAACACATTTTCAAACCGGTCATACCCATCACAACTTCATACCGCCTAGAAATTTACGCTAGATTAGCATATCGGACTGCCTAAATCAGTCCAAACTCACATTTCGCTTAGTGAAATTTCAATAGGAATCAAAAGTTCCGGTTGATCGGACCAGATCTCCAATTAGTTTATATTCAACTCAAGTTTTTCAAGCCTATAATCCGCCGAATGATTAACACGGAGGGCCTAAGGCATTCACATTCACATTACTTAGTTAGGCAAGACCTAATTGTCTTCGATCTAACCATATCATACCCCCAAACAATCCAGTTTGGTACTTAATACATCACCCCGGTTGGATATTCCATATCATAGACCACTACAATATTTGCAAAAGAGTCCTTGTGATTATCCAAATCATTCGGACTTACCCTCCGTAACGGCTCAGGTCACATACGCGTTTTCGGGCCCGGAGTAATCAAATTACCCGAGCAAAGAGTTATCGGGCCATAAAAATACGACCCAATACCATCCAGCCCTCGAGTCCAGCTTGAGAATCTATACAAGGAGACCAAGAGTCGACCTAGGTCAAACTCACTCCTAATCCAGCCGCAGCACGCCCACATTTCCATGCGGCTCCGTGTTCTTCGCACTTCGCGATCCAAACCTCTCATTTGCTCCCAATCTTACCTCGATCCATCCCAAGCTATGGGAAAACCAACCAAAAAGACGATTGCGAAGCCTTCTTCCTCCTCCGTAGTCATCCCACGCGATCAACTCCCCCGGAGTCTCGGAGCTAGTACCTGCACCGAAACCGTCCTCCAAGAGATGGTCTCCGATGGATCTCTCCCCGCCAAGCCGATGATCAACTGGTCCACCCCTGGAGCAGGAGATATTCCCCGGGAATTTGAAGACACCGAACAGGTAATCATTCGCTCCTTCTTCATCCGTGGTTTCGACCTCCCCTGTTGCTCTTTCTTTCGCTGCCTCCTCCAATTCTACAGATTGCAATTGGTGAATTGAAATCCCAATTCCATCCTTCACCTGCCTTCTTCATTCATCTCTGCGAAGCCCTCCCGGGGGTTCGCCCCCATTTCAAGTTATTCCACTACATCTTTCAAATCCGCCCACTTCAAGCCACCAACAACCAATAGGGCAACAGAGGTGTCGGCATTCAAAGCCGGCACAATGAAGAATATTTTTCAATAATGCTCAACAAGAGCATTTCTGGCTGGAAGAATGAAAGGTTCATCCGTGACTACCCAAATCTGGCCCTCCCTGCCTATAGAACCAAGGTAGCCCCAGGGCTCCCATGCTGGAATCCCGAGAATCTCATAGATGATCCGATCCAGGATGAAGAAGTTTCCACTCTCCTGGACAAAATAAAGGAGCTCAAGTAGAAGCGAGAAGGTCACAGCGGAGACCATCATTTTTAATTTAATCGTGCGCGAGGTCTAACCCACCCGCCGGTCCGAACTTGGGTGGATGTTCAAAGAGACCAATAACAATACCGGTGATGGCAAAAACCGCCCAAGCCTCAAGCGTCGGAACAAGCGCATGAAGAAGATGCTGCAACCGGACTTCGACGACACTCGGTTGCAACAAGGTCAACTCTGGCTTACGAGTGCAGCCAATCCTCGAGCACCTGGTATGTATGATTCTTTATAAGCAATACCGGTATTGCAATATTCCATTTCCTTCAATAAATCTTCTAATTCTTAACCATAACAATACAGGAATTGGATAGGTCCGAAGTCATCCCCCGCTTCCGAAGGTGATGAGTGGGTGAAGACTATGAACCAAAAGCTCCCGCCAACTCGCCACCTATCGGACGGTCTGTCATACCCCAATTTGCAATGAACAAATCGCAGTACCCGCATGTGTGCTAGGATCAGTTGAATCACACATACGCGACAAATTAAAGTGAACAGAGTAATTAACCATATCCGAAATGTATCATAGTATTTATTACAAAAGGACCCGTTGGTCTAAAAGAAAATTACATCACTTTATTCAAGTAGCAGCAGCGACAAGCAAGCGTAGTAGTTCCATCTCCACGGACATCAACTAGGGAACACCCGCCTAGTACTCCGACCCATTATCTTCATAATGACCCCATTCCTGTTACGTAGTGTAGTAGTGGTTTGTATCGGAAGTAAAGCAAGTGTGAGTACGCGTGTCGTATTCAACAAGTGGGGAAATGGATGACTGGCTACAAAGTCAAGGATAGGGTATTTAAACGGTTTATTTGCATAAAGCTAGTTTTGTTTCGTAAATTGGCTTAAGCATCCTAATTACTATGTGTGAAGCAACCCAACGAGCCCAAAACATCCCACGAACATCTATCACGGCCCAACATACTCATCCATACCATGCCCCCTAATCAAGTGAGGATTCCAGGGCCGCTCGTGACCGTGAGCACGGCTACCATGACAGGTTACACTCCGTAGAGGTTGTACCACTTTACCCACAAGTCGGTGATTTCGTCCCCTGTTGCTAGGTGGACTAAAGTCAACTTTATGCAAACACACTTCCGATGGTGTGGTGCCAAGAGATGACCACAGGACATTTCATTAGGCTCTCCTCCCAAATTGTACGTGGCCACTAAGGTTTCACCGGTAGGAGACTACCACTCGGGTACGTCCTCCTAAGGGCCCCCTCTTGTGCCTTGTGAGTCTTGGGACGACCCGTCGGTCTCTGTCCCTCATCGCCCATCCCACCAAATCTAACGATAATGGGAGAGTCCACTAATTACTAAGTCAAGCCTACCCATATCAGCCTTGTGTTGGCACCGATTTCCGGGGGATCGCTCCAAGAACCGGTCCTTATGATCTTTTGCACACATACAACAATCCACCCCGTGCCCTCGGCACCAACCAAAACATTCCACATGCTTAGATCCCTAAGTTCCATGTTGCTAAAAATATCATTCCCAAACCTCATGTGATATATTTCATTAGTTAAGTTTTAAAAAATAAATTTCCACTAAGCATGCTAAGCAATAACATAAAAAGGAACCGATCCTATTCTACCCAGGTTAACAAGGCATGGCTAACAATTCTAGGATAATCCTACAATAGGTTTTCCCGTCAAATTCACATGCAATAAGGCTCTAGGTATAAAATCCAGTTTGTAAAAAGGATCAAATAAGCAAGGACACTTGCCTTCTTCCTGTGTAGAGGGTTGGTCAAACGTTTCAAAGTCTTGATTCCGAAAGTCCTCGTATGATTGCTCCCGGCCTTGATGATCTCCTATACGCTCGTACTCGATACAAGCAAAATACAACAACCATAAAATAGTGAATGCCATAGTATAAAATCAATATAATCATGGTATGAATGCATAGATTACGTTTCGACGATCATTTTGATATAAAGAATGCGAAAAACAAAGCAACAGTTTAAAGGATATGTCAGTTTGAATTACGAGGACTAATCTATAAATGAGATAGAGCACAGGGGCTTCTGCATAACTAATTTTGGCTTCACAGGGGCCGCGGGTTGAATTTTAGATATTACGGGGGTTAAAAAGTAAAATGTGCAGAACAAATTGGATTGCGGGTTTTTCTGGTTTATTTTTCAATAGAGAAACGCGTGAACCGTGTCCGGGGACCCGTGGACCATGCCACCGTGGCGGTCCACCGGTCCACTGTGGACCAGGCGGCGCGGGAGACGCAACGCCGCCGCGGAGCTCGCCGAGCTACACGCGCACGCCGTTCCTACGGCCCAAAGCTCGTCGCGAAGGTACTAGAGGGGAGAGGGGGCACTACTGCACTCACCCAATAGCTCGCACGGGAGTGGGGAGGTCCTGGCGGTGGTCCGAGGCGGAGGATGGTGGTGTAGCTCACCGGCATTGGTGTTTTGGACGAGGGAGAGGCTGGGAGCTCGGGTTTGGATGAGGGAATGGGCTTGGGCGTCATTTTATAGGTGGAAAGAGAGGGGGAAAAGGGATGGAGAGGCGGCTCGCCGATTGGATTGTAGTGGTGGCCATTAATGGCCATTTAAGACCATGGTGCGGGAGTTTCCGGTCGGGGAGGGAGAAAATCAGGGGAGGAGAAGGTGGAGGGGTGCGCGGCGATCCACTTTCTGGTAACGGTGGGGAGGGGGAAGGCCGGGAGGCGCGGATCAACGACGGCGATAGCGCGGTGGCGGCGACGCTCCGTCGTCTCGAGGAGGAAGACAAGGGGGATGGGCCATGCCCGGGCCTTGGCTGGGCTGCACAGCGCAAGAGGGGAGGGAAAAGAAAAAAAACGAGTTGGGCTGGAAAAAGAAGGTTAGGCCTGCTTGACTAGATTTTGTTTATTTTTCTATTTTGATTTTCCATATTCTATGCTCATAGATTAGTAAAACTTATTCGAAATAACACAAATGATATACTGAAAGAAAGGTAGAAAAATCAACTTGACCTATATGCCTACATGCCATGAGATGTGTCGTATACTTACGTTATGGGTATACAATCATCAAAGGAATGGATAATTAGAGATATGGTGGCGTATCAATGAAGATAAGACTGGTGGAGAGGGTCCACGAGTGGTACCCGACCAGCATGAGATATCAGAAGGTTCCATATACCGGTATGGAAATAAGGCGGACATAAAGACCGACATGATATAACTTGATTGACAAGTAAAGGAGCAATTGTAGTTTGTTAAGGCTCTAAATCAATAAGGAAAGCTTAGAGATAGAGCTTCCGAATATGTAATCCATGTAATCAACTAGGACTCTGCATGTAACCCTAACTCCCCCGGATATATAGGACGGAGCAGGGACCCCCGCAAAAGCTCTCTCGAACAACTCGCAATTAGCAATCTGCTAAAGGCAATACATAACATACAGGACGTAGGGTATTACTCTCATTCGAGGGGCCCGAACCTGTCTAAAATCTCGTGTTCCAGTGTGTTTCGTGTGTCATCGAATTCCACACTCGTGAGGGACCATGTAGTTCTGATGCTGATTTTCGGACTCGACATCCGGCGTGCCGTGTAGGGGCCACGGCGAGTTCATAGCGAGTTCGATGGCTTCTTCGTTTGATGTTGACTTCGCACTCGGCTTCACGACCCGTTTCGGGTCTCTCGACTTCGAGGCTGATTCCGTCGGCAAGCTTCACTTGATTAATCCGACGTGCAATCTGGCCGCTGCAACTAAAGCGTGATCACCGGATGCGATCATAAAACCTTCCATCGGGCCTAGCGGGATCGACGCAGCTTTAGCGCGATCAATCATACCGCTTTCGTTTCGATCGGTCTAGCCAATCAGGCCAAGATCATGACTCGCTACCCGGTCCGTAGCAATAAGCAGCTCCTCCGAGTATGGAAGCCACTTCGAAGAGGGGCCTCAAACCTTCTTCCAAGTATTCATGACTAGCACCTTTCTTCTGCCGTGCACGATGCTTGAAGAGGTTGCAGCTGAAAGAGATAGGATGGCAAGGGAGGAGGCGGATCGTCGAAGACAGGAAGTGGATGAAGCGGATGGAGAAGACCCGCCTCCGCCATCGCCATCGACGGCTCCAACAAACAACGCCCGCATGAACAATGTTGGGACTAGCCAAGTTGGAAGTGGAAGCCGAACTCCTGCTGCGGCGTTGCCTACCACAGGACCTCCGCCAAGTCAAGCTACGGACGCGACGGACAATTCACTAGGATATAATAATCGTCGTGGATGTCGTAGTGGAAGAAATCATCATTCCTCCAACAGGGCCCTGAATTTGGACCCTATAGAGGTCGAGTTAAATGACACTCGGAGTCTTCACGTCGCCAGTTCACAACATCGTGGGCGCACAACAAATTCTGGAGAGTACCCCGGAGGAAGTGTTCAATTCAACACCAGGACTATAGCGTGCATTGAGCTTAGTGGAAGCGGCTGCCTTGCGGACCAATCAACTCATCCAAGATAGGGGAGAATCTTCCGATCGATCCCACTCGCGTCCGGAACCGTATGCGAGAACCCGATCCGAAGGAGCTTCGTCCGGAGGAAAAATGGGGCACCGGCATACGCCAATTGCGGATGAATACGGGCGTGCGCTCGATTAAGATATGCGCATCGCGCTTAATGGGAATCATGATGCTCGTAATGTACTTATTGATCGTCATGCCGAAAGAGTGGAAGACCGGCGAAGGCGGGAAGAAGATGAACGACGACGGACCGGTCATGTTGATGATCGTCCAACGGACTCGTACCGCCACCAGCGCCGCCCCGAGTTGATAACCGTCGGGGCAATAATAATCAACGACGAGACGACCGGCCTACACGCCATAACGATCGCTCGAGTAGGGATGACCGCCGTGACGATCGAGACGGACGTGATCGGTGGGAACGTGATCATAACAGCAGAGATAGGGAACCCGGGCGAATCGACAATGGGCACCAAGATCCTCCTCCGCCTCCACCTCCGCCTCCGTCGGCACCGGCCAATAATGATCACCAGCCCAGTCCGGGTGCTAGGAATCGTGGCAATCGTCATTGTGATGAACTCAATGATGACAGGGATCACAACTATAGGCATTACCGCCGCCGGTCTTCATCACCGGTCTAGATCGGTCTAGAGGACGACGAGTACTCGATAATCCCGATGTTTACTCGGGATCTATGCATCTGCAAGTATCCCAGGGGACTTAAGCCCGGAGCTATTGACAAATACGATGGAAAAGCTCCCCGCTAAATGGCTTTGCATGTATGCAACCGCCATCCGGTCTGCAAGAGGCGACACTTTTGTTCCGGAAAATTATCTTCCTATGTGCATGGAATATGATGGACGATTGTGGTTACAATCTCTGCCCAAGGAGTCTATTTCTTCTTGGGCGATCCGACTAAAAAGTTCATTGAGAATTTTCGAGCAACTTGTGAAAAGCCAGGAAATTTCTTCGACCTCAAGAGGCTGAAGCGTAAGCCCGATGACACGCTCACGGACTTCTTTAGGCGCTTCTACAACAAGAAAGCCTTAATCCCCAATGTTCCTTACCAGCAAGTGATTGCTGCGTTACAAGTCGGCGTCCGGAGTAAAGTATTGGTGCATAAGATCGGTAGGCGTAACCATAATCTTACCATGACGGCATCAAAATGCTTCAAGATAGCGAGAAGATTATGCTCGCCGGAGAATCGAACGTGGTCAATCTGCGTGGGAACAAAGGGAAGGAACCGAGCAAGATCACAGCAACCAGTTTGGATCCAAGAGTAACAAACGTAAGGCCGATAACCTCGACGCTACGAGTGGACCGGTCTCATGGAGGAGATTGCCCTGCACCGCCTAAGAGGGAGCCAAGAGAACAAATTTTGTTTGAAGCCTTACTCGACGGGCCTTGCATGATTCACAATGGGAATCATAAGAATAAGGAATGTTTTTTGCTGAGACTATTTGCTTCATTTGCTTTGATGGTGCCCCCCCCCCCCTCCAAGTCGGGGCTGCGCAATCAAGGGGATGATAAGGGAAAGACAGGAAACGATGATGATGGAGATGACGATGAAGGCTTTCAGGAACCAGTCAAGGAAGTGAGCTTCATTTGCGGAGGACCCGATGCATATGAATCAAAGCGCAAACAGAAATTAGCGATTAGGGAAATCAATGCTATCGCTCCCGCAACTCTTGAATATCTACGATGGTCGGAAGTACCAATTTACATTCAGCAGGGACGATCATCCGGAGGTCCTTCCCAAGGCTGTTCGATATCCGCTCGGCTTGGCACCTATGGTCCAGAAAGTGCGTCCGAAGAAAACTTTCGTTGATGGAGGCAGCTTGTCCGGACATACTCTTCGCTAAGACTCTACCGGAGCTTGGGCTCTCGGTTGTAGACTTGGATCATAGCGTTTCATCGTTTCATGGCATAGTGCGTGGTGGAAATAGCTATCCTTTGGGGTAGATTACTCGCCGGTGACTTTGGTGCAAAGGAGAATTACAAGAAGGAGAACCTCATCTTTCAAGTGGCTGATATTGATTCTACATATCATACCATATTGGGAAGACCGGCTATAGCTATGTTTATGACAATCCGGAACTACCAGTATTTGATGCTAAAGATGCCCGGGCCGAAGGGGGTTTTGACATTCCGGTCTGATATCAAGATCTACGTATGCTTGTGAGGTACACAAGATCGAGCTGGCGACACACGTCGATTCAATGAAAGAACGTCGGGAAATCAGGCGAGCAGCTAACCTCCTTGAGGCACAAGCGCTGCTTGAAGAAGAAGGACCATCTAAGAAGATCGCCAGGGAGAAATTGAAGGCTGATGCGGTCGTTTCCAAGACTATTCAACTTGACGAGACGGATCCCTCCAAGGTCACCCATATTGGGTCCGATCTTGGTGATAAATAGGAAAGCACGCTCATTCTTTTCCTCTAGGAAAATAGGGACATCTTTGCATGGCAACCTTTCTACATGTCGGGTGTCCCTAGTGAGAAGATTGAGCACGCACTCGTTGGTGCGTCCCGATGCTAAGCGATCAAACGAAGCTCCGGAGGTTTGCTCAAGACCGCAAGGAAGCAATTAAGAAAGAAATTAATAGATTATTAACAGCTAAGTTTATAAGGGAGGTGTATCATCCGGATTGGCTTGCTAATCCATTTTTTGTACCAAAGAAGAATACTAAATAATTAAGAATGTGTATTGATTATACCGATCTCAACAAGGCTTGTCCCAAAGACCCATTGGCGCTGCCTCGGATCGACCAAGTTGTTGATTCTACTCGCTCATCTGCGAACGCATTTGTTTTCTTGATGCTTATTCTGGGTATCATCAAATTCCCTTGAAGGTTGAAGACCAAATCATGACCGCGTTCATCACCCCCTTTGGAGCTTGCTGCTACACAACTATTCCATTTGGTCTCAAGAATGTTGGTGCGACTTACCGAGTGTGGAATGCAACATTGTCTTGGTTCACAAATTGGAAGGAATGTCGAAGCATATGTGGATGATGTAGTGGTTAAATCCCGGAAAGCTGAAGATCTTCTCTCCGACCCGGCAGAGACCTTTAGCAATTTGCGAAACTTTTCTATGAATCTTAAACCTGGCAAATATGTATTTGGGGTTCGATCCGGAAAGCTACTTGGATATTTGGTATCATGGCGCGACATTGAGGCTAATCCGGAAAAGATCCGGACGATCGTCGGTATGAAACCTCCTAGTTGTTTGAAGGATGTGCAGAAATTGATCGGGTGTATGGCTGCTCGATCCGTTACATTTCAAGACCGGGGTCGGAGGTCTTCCTTTCTTTAATTACTCAAGAAGCAAGATAAGTTTGAGTGGACGAGATGAGGCTCAAGCCGTATTTGAACAACTCAAGGGATATCTCTCGTAATCCGTCGGTATTAATACCGCCGGAACCTGATGAAACTATTCAGCTGTACATATCCGTGACGACTCATGTTGTGAGCACGGTATTGGCGATCAATCGGAGGGAAGAAGGACATCTACAACTGGTTCAAGCACCTGGTTCGACGAAATCAAGGATACCGTATCTTCAAATACAGAAATTGATATGTGCTGTTCCGATAACATCACGGAAGTTGAAGCACTATTTTCAAGTACATCCAATCGAAGTCAAGACCGGGTTTGCCATCGGGGATGTAGTACATAATCGGAAGCAATTGGTCAGGTTGCTAAGTGGGCTATAGAGCTTGGTCGAGTATGAAATCACTTTTTCTTCGCGAACAACTATTAAGGGGCAAGCAACGGCTGATTTCATCACTTAGTGGCTCGAGACTCGGATACCGCCTACAATTCAGAATTTAGAATATTGAGAAATGTATTTTGATGGGTCCCCGCAGCGTTCGGGCGCGGGGGCAGGAGTAGTGCTTTTTACTCCACAAAAAGATCCGTTGAAGTATGTATTGCAAATGCACCTCCGAGCTTCAAATAATGCAGCAGAATATGAAGCCTTGTTGCATGGACTTTGGGTAGCTATCTCACTCGGGTGTCAAGCGTTTAGATATTTATGGTGACTCCATGCTTGTGATTAGTCAAACTAACAAAGTATGGGATGCTCATGCGGATCATATGATGGCTTATAGACAGGAAGTTCGAAGCTTGAGGATAAATTGGATGGTGTGCCTTTTTCTCATATATTGTGCGAAAATAATTCTGCGGCTGATGAGTTAGCCGGACCGGGTTCTTCGAGGCGAGGCAGTACCGCCCGGGGTATGTCTTCAAGTATTAAGAAAACCATCTATTAAGACGGTTCAGAAAATTACAAATACAGGAATAAAGACCGCAGATGCGGTCTTGGGAGAAAAGACCGGTGAGGCGGTCTTACAACATGAGATTGGAGATGTAGTTCAAGATGGAGTACAAGCGGTAGGAGTCGATCAATTGCCCGAAGTTATGGTGATCGATTCTGATTGGCGTACCCCATATATTGAGTATTTGTGGTCCGGTAAAGCGCCGGAAAAAAGGGTAGAGCGGCAGAGGGTTGAGATCGGAATAAGGAATTATTTGCTTATTGAAGACGAACTTTATCGGTGAGGAGTCAACATTTTGATGAAGTGTGTATCCGTTTCGATGGAATTCAAATGTTGGAAGAAATTCACAACGGAATTTGCGGAAATCATGCGTCGTCAAAGACTTTGGTGGGAAAAGTGTTCGATCAAGGACTTTATTGGCCTACGGCGATCGATGATGCGCATAAAGTAGTTCAAGCTTGTCAAGGATGTCAATTTTTTACACAAGCAACCCCATACTCCGGCTCATAAATTGCGTATGATTCCTATGACTTGACCCTTTGCAACTTGGGGGCTAGATATTGTCGGACCGTTCAAGAAAGCATCTGGAGGTTTTACTCATATTTTCGTGGCAGTTGATAAGTTTTCCAAATGGATTGAAGCTGAGGTAGTTACTTGTACGACCACCGCTCGAGCAATTAAATTTTTGCATAATGTCTTTTTTCCGATTAGAGTTCCGCGTTGTATAATTACAGATAATGGACCATAATTGACCTCGGAATTCTTCAAGGATTATGCTGAAAGCCTAGGAATCAAGATACACTACGCTTCATTTCACATCCACAGAGTAATGGGTAAGTAGAGCGTGCAAATGGCATGATCTTAACCGGTCTTAAGCATAGAATTTCTGACCGCTTAAAACCATACGCTGGAAAATGGGTGAAGGAGTTACCTTGGGTGTTATGGGGGCCGCGCACGAATGTAAGTCGTGCTACGGGACGATCTCCCTTTTCTCCGGTATATTGGTTTGACGCAATGTTGCCTACGGAAGTGAATATGGTTTCCGCCGAGGTGCGGTATTATAATGAAGAGAAATATGTTGAACAACGTCAAGTGGAGTTAATTGCTGCAGAAGCATTATGAGATCAAGCATTGATTCGAGCGGCCAAGTACCACCAAGGATTGCGGAGGTATCATGATCGCAATGTGCGGATGCGGGAATTTCAAGTGGGCGATTTAGTGCTCGGGAAGATTCAGTCTAATAAGAATCGACATAAGTTGTCGCCGGTCCGGGAAGGACCATTTGTGGTCAAGTCGGTTTCCGGACCGCGGGCTTATAGGCTTATGACCCAGGAGGAGGAGGAAATTCCAAACTCTTGGAATATTGATCAACTTCGTCGTTTTCACTCCTAAAGATTTTTGTATCTAGTGTTTTTTGTAACTTCATGTACGGAATAATATAATTCCTTTTTGGTTCTTGGTGATGATTATGTTGTGTTTTTGCGTCTCGGTCCATTAATTTTGAATTAACATACCGAGTTAGGGGTTGTTATATTAAGAGCGAGTATGTGAATTTATGTAAATTCTAAGTTTTAGTACTAGTCATTTATTCTATATCGCATGATCTTGTTAATAAGACCGCCTCTATCAACTATATATCGTGCTGATTAGAGCTAATGATTACGTTGTAGTGGGTTCGTATGGAATTAACCATCATTGCTTAGTTATAGATTTGAGTGGTGGACTTAGGAGAGGAAATTTGGGAATTTTTTATTTGAATAATGATCATATTGTGTTATGGCTCGAAGTGTTAATTTTCTTTAACATTTTGAGCCGAGGGCTGCTGTTTTGAGAGTAGTCTTGGATAATATGTAATCTTAAGTCTTAAGACTGATCATTTTTTCTATACGGCACGGTTTCGTTAGGTAGACCGCCACTATGAGTTATATTTTGTGCTGATTAGAGCCGGTAATTAGTCATAGTTGGTTTGAGTTCCAATAATCATCGTTGCTTGGTTATAGACTTGATTAGTCGATTTAAGATGGTAAAATTGGTATTCGGAAGGATGGTTATTCATGTCAACATTATGTTTTCAATATATAAACCGATCCGGACCGCTGCAGTCTTGCGCGTAAACACTTTGCTATGTATGAAAAAGAATGAAGATTGGACATAATTGAAAGGACATATATTACGAAACATTCACACATATTACTTTTGCATACAAAAGATTAATTACATAGAAAAATCTCGGGACCGCTTGAGTCACCGGTATCACCGGTCTCGGGATCGGCGGTCAACCTGTCGTCGATTGTTCCCTTAGAATCAGATGACAAAGATAGAAGATCCAAGTTTAGATCATCATATTCATCTTCTAAATTTTGTCTAAAGGTTGCAGCAGCGTCTTGCACGGCTTGATCTAGGGTAGGAAGAGCTGCAGCTTCATTCGGAGGGGCACCAAGCGGATCCGAGAGGAATATGACGGTACCAAGGAGTGAATTCCTTAACTCGTTGAACCGGTCTTCGGTAGTCTCCGGATGGGTGCCTGCTCCGATAAAGTTGAAATCACAGTCTTCGACAGGAGTCCAAGACTGGATTGTTGCAGCAATGTGTCCTCCTCCCGCAGCAGCAATCGTCTTGGAGTGCTCCCTAATTCTTCGAGAAGCATCCCGGATGGCACTTTCCATGTCCATGTTCTCTTGCTGAAGAGGTTCACCTCCATTTAGATATTCGAGCACCCGCTTACTACCTGCTGCAAGTTCCGTAGAAGGAAATTTGGAAAGAATATTAGAAATTCAGATTGGTAGGTAAAGACCGCTTCTCGGAAAGATAGAGGAGAAGAAACTTACGCCTATGCCCGATGTCCAAGATCTTGAATTTACCCTTGAAGTTGATGTTGGAAGCTCCCGAGCTTGGCTTCGCTCTTTAATAGACATTGGATTTCATCTTCCTTTACCTTGAGTGCTAATTGAGTAGACTCGTGGGCGGTCCTCGGGGCATTCTCCTTCTCTCGCTTGAGCAGTCTTCGTAGCTTCAAGCGCTTCCGCAAGATCAGCTTTGAGCTGGGCATTCTCGTTCTCAAGGATCTTACTAGATCTAAGAGACTACGACAGGATGTTGTCCTTAGCAGTCAGCTCGCCCTCTAGCTCGCCAACGCGGGCAGCCTCGCATCTGCTCGACTCGTGAGCCTTCTTGAAGAGCTAATTCCTGTGCAGCGGCTTTTTCAGCGAGAATTGTTTCCGTCTTCTTGTGCGCTGCAACAAGACCATCAAGAGTTGAAGAGGACATCCGAAGCAAATGCAAGGTATTTAAGATTGATCAATTTATTCGAGGCTTACTTTGAACTTTTTGCTTGAGGCGGATGATTTCTTGCCGACGGTCTTCCATCGGACGATAAGTGTTAAGGAGGTTTGATTCCCACCGCTAGAGATCTTCTTCTTTGGATTTTAGACTACCGGTCCGAGACCCGAGCTCGATTAATTGCTCCTAAGTTTGGTGCAGTTCTCCTTCTAATCGAGCTATGATGGCGCTCTTGGCTTCCGAATTCTTCGGAAGAACCTGAAAGGAAGATAAATATTAAAAAAAAATTGCGGTATGGAGATTGTAAAGTAAGAAAAATACCGGGTAAGGAATAAGAAATACCGACCGGACTCGCTGAAGTTCTTTAGGGCTTCCTCTTCTTGGAGTGAATCCCATGTTGCCGTTGCTATGAATGTACGAGCTCCGCTGGAACTGTCGATTTCTACATCACCAATTACCATCATGGCGAGCTTTGGTCCAGCTCGGAGCCTTGTAAGTGGTTCTTTCCGGGTACTTCTTCGATCCGGACCGGCCCCAATGGGATTTCTCGGAGTGGTCCGGAATAACGAAGCTTGAGGAGAGAAGTCATTGATTGACATGTCAATATTGGTGGTTTCGGTGTTACGCTGCTCCTCGGCAGTTTTTGTTGCGTAATCACTAGCAATCTCTTGTTCTTCCGTCAAGGCGACAGGGGTTCCTCCGAGATTGTCGCACTCTTGTCTTCCGAGCTCGTTCGGCAATCGTTGCCGTTGGTTCGGTGACTACGGTCTTGTTGCTGATAGTTGCTCGGAGTGGAGGAAGGAATATTTGACATGTGTCGGTGTTGTGAAACCGGCCGACAAGTAAATTTGTGTTTGGAGGGGATCGACGCTACTATTCGGATGGGCCTTGGATGTTTTAGGAGAGCGTGGTTTATACTGGTTCGGGCGATCGAAGCCCTACGTCCGGTTCGAGGATTGTTCGTGTTTTGTCTTGCAAAAAGAGCTACAAAGGATGCGAGGGAGGAGGGTCGCTCCAAGCCTCCGTGTGCAATGTGCTCTAGGATGTGTGTGTGTGATGAGTTCGATTAGCTCAATCTGTGTTGTGTGTCCCCCTTTCTTGCGTGTGTGTGGGGTCCCTTTTATAGTCCAAGGGCCGGGCCACTTACGGGTGGGGTCGGAGTTACTACCTATCGTCCCAAGCGGGGTCGGGGCCGTCGTGCACTACCACTGCTCGCATGCGGGCCGCTTTGGGCGCTCCGGTCGTGCGGCGTACGGTTAGTCTTGATTGGTAGCGCCGGAGTCAATGCCACGCTCGTCACCGTGGCAGCCGTCTGTCGCATGGCGGTCTCCATCCATCACTCCCGTTCATCATGGCTCCGGCGGAGATGGTGTTGACGCCTCCGTCTTGTCATCGTGCCGGGGTGTCCGGCGACGCGTGAAGATGAGACAAGAGGAGCTGCGCCGATCTCACCCAATCCTCGTGGATTGGTGAGTTCCCGAGCGGAGTTATGGCGATCCCTGTTCACTCGTGAGGCTTCGTGAAGAAGCCATTTGCCTCCGAGTCGGGCGAGGCGGGGATCGGCCGAGCCCGCCCGAGTCCTGAGTCGGGCGGGGCGGAAGTGGTGCACCTGCCCGACCCGGAGTCGGGCGAGGCGGAGGCCGCGGGCCCGGCTTTCGTAGCCTTCGTAGGCCTAGGCGGATGCTTGTTGGTCAGCCACGGGACGGATTACGGGCTATTGTCCCGTCAATCGCCCGGCCTCCGTCCGGTCCACGAGGCCATCATGGGCTTGGTAATGATCACGCTGCTCTGCAGCTGAGCTAGCGCTAGCGTGCGGCGCTGCGGAACGGGACGGTTAGGTACTGCGCCGGTCACATCACGTCATGTTGGTGAAACGAGTTCCCGAGGCGCTGTAATTGCGCCTACCGGCCTGCCGCAACTCCTCCCCTATCCGGTGGGTGAGGTCGCTTCTCCGCGAAGCAAAGGCAAACGCGGCGGGGATTGCGGTCCCACCCGACGCCGAGTCGGGCGAGGCGGAGATCGTGGGCCCACCCGACCCAGGGTCGGACGAGGCGGAAGTCGTGGACTTCGCCCGACTCGGGGTCGGGCGAGGCGGAAGTTGTGGGCCTCGCCCGACTCGGGGTCGGGCGAGGCGGAAGTTGTGGACCTTGCCCGACTCGGGGTCGGGCGAGGCGGAGGTTTCGGGCCCCACTTCGTATCCTTTACGCGTACAAGACGGAGCTGTTAGCCGGATTAAGTACCCTGATTAGGGCTCCCTAATCTAGGTACCCGACGATAGCCCCGAGCCTCGGCGGCGGCCGAGGGCAAATGGTCGCCGTCGAGGCTTTTCCGACAAATCCTTAGATTTTTCCGTGCGTTTGTTTTTCCGGTGGGTGCGCGCGGCGCACTCGCCGGGTGTAGCTCCGAGCCTCGGGGCAAGTAGAATACTTGCGCCGAGGGTTAACGATTTTGAGCGGTTTTATCGTTTATTCGCGAAAGCGAGCCCCGAGTCTTCGCTCGTTGCTCGGATCCGTCCGAGGGCTGTTTCGTCTTTTTATTTCGTTCACACCCGCGCATCTTTGCGATAAGATGAGGCGTGCGGTGAGCGGCCACGTCATTCCTCGATGGTTCGATGCGTGGTGCTCGTTTAAGCTCCAAACGGGAATGTCCGAGTGATGGCCTCGGCTTGCCCTTAGCGGGGATCCGACGGAGACTAGCGGGAGTCGGCCTCATTCATATCCGAGTGCCTGTCTTTTGTGATTTCCGACCCCTTTCGATCGGGGTCGGCGGGCTCGTTGCCCTCCCTTCGCGGGATTCAAGATCACGGCTTTTTCAACTCGGACTCGGACGCCGTCGATAGAGGCCCATTGTGCTACGGTGCACGGGTGTTGATCGCTAAGGATCCCTCTCGACAACCCCTCACTTACTTTTGTCCAAGGGCGGGCGTCCGAACCCTTTCGTCTGGGCCGCCCTTCGAACCCCTGGGTTGGAAAGCGGGCGTCGGGGCGTTTTCATCCCCTAGCCTTATTTACCTGCGGGCCTTATGGGATTCCAAGCCCAATCGGCCCGTCATCGAGCGCCGTCGAAGCGCAACGGTTCGCCTCCCATGATGGCGCGCATCTCACGGCGGTTCGCTGTAGATGCGAAATTTGCGTTCGCATTATGGCTCCGCGTCGAGGCGCGTGCGGCGGCCTCTTCGGTTCCTGCACCCGGTTAAATCGCGGAACGGTAGAGGTGCGGGAGTCGAGGCGCCGCGGGGGCAATTGACATGACCGCTATTTAAAGGAAAGGGAGGACGCATCCGGTTACCTCTCTCTCACCTTGCGCTCGCAAAAACTCATCCCCTTCCTTTGTTCTCGCGTGCTCCGTCGACTCGCCTTTCTTCGCCGCGTCCGCCGCTCGCCGCCTTCCTCACTTCTCCCCAATCCACCGTCGCGCATCCGATCCGAGCCCTGCCATGGCGGATTGGACTCCGTCCCGCTGCACTGCGTCGGGTCCCTTGAGGCCCTTGTCGCGCGTGGACTCCGATGCCGCGCACCGACGCCATGGAGTGGGCGGTGCCGGGGAATGAGGCCCTGCCGGCGCCGCCGGACGGCTACGTCGTCTCTTTCCGCCACTTCCACGAGCGCGGCTTGGGAAGGCCGCCTCACCCTTTCTTCCGCGGCATCCTCCACCATTACGGGCTGGAGCTGCAGCACCTCAACCCTAACTCCGTCCGGCACCTCGCCGCCTTCGTGGCGGCTGTGCGAGGGCTTCCGGGGATCGCCCCCACTTCGAGGCTGTTCAAGCACTTCTTCGATTGCCGGTTGGTGACGAAGAAGGACACGGCCGGGAACCCTCGCGCCGTCCCCATCGGCAGCGCCGGCTTCCGATCGCGGGGCGGCCGGTCCGAGAAGTACATCTCCATCGCCCTCACCGACTCCAACAAGGGCTGGCACGAGCGGTGGTTCTACCTCGGGAACACCGCTGCCACACCCCTCCCCGAGTTCACCGGCAACCTCATCACTCGCCGCGCGGAGAAGTGGCACTTCGGGGTGCCGGCGACGAGAAGAGGGGGATCGTCGCGCTGTTGGAGGCGGTCGAAGCGCTCGACCGAGGCCGGCGTGACCGGCGTTGGAGTGATTGGCTCCTACCACCGCGCCGGCTTGCACCGCTGCAGGCCCGGCGTCGGATGATGTCGGAGATGGGAAGTGACTTCGCCTGGGAGGGAACCTGCATGGTGGACCCCGGGCGGACCCTCGGATTTCGCTCCGGGAGTTGAAGGCCCGACTCGCGGAGGCGATGCTGAAGACGGCCGCCGCGTGGGATCGGTTTGATTGGCCGGTTCCCAATCACCCACCAATGCTCCCGGAACGGGGGCGATTTTGTTTGTAAGTTTTTAGTTCCGCCTTCGGTTGAGTCGGTCTTAAGTGCCGACCTCTCTTACTTTTCTAATTTACGTGTTACGAGAGAGGTTTGCAATTTATTCCTTCCCCGGCCCCATTGCCCGAGGATGCCGACGTCCGGGCCATCAATCGGGCGCGCGCCGAGGAGCTAAAAGCTCGAAAGGATGCCAAGAAGGCTAGGAAGGCGGAGCGGCAACAGCGGAAAGCGGAGAAGGAGCGCCGGCGCCGTTCGGGCCGGATCGTCATCTCCGAGAGCAGCAGCACCGACTCCGACGACAACGATTGGGGTGACGACGAGGAACTCGTCGACATGTCCTCTCCCATCGGCGAGCTCGCCGAGGAGGAGGACATCGAGCGAGGGCCCGACTCGGCCGGCCCCTGCGGAAGTGGGCCCCGCCGGGCGACGCCGGCACGTCGCTCGCCGGTCCGAGCCGGGAAGGAGCGCCGGGCTCTTCGCGAGGCCGAGGCGCATGCCGGCGCCGCAGCGCCGACTCGGCGCCCACCACCACCACAACGCCGACCGCCCGGCCGCCGTGCCGGGGTCGCGGCCCCGATCTCCGCGATCGTCACCACGCCGCCCCGCCGCCCACACGCCGGGTCCCCTTGGCGACGACCATGGCGGGGGCGATGATGGCCTCGGCCGCCGCGGTGACGTCGACCGTGGTGACCGTAGCGCCGGTAACGGTGACGGGAGGGCTCACCTCGTCGGCGATGGCAGCGACGGCCTCCGCGGCGCCATCGGCGTCCGTCCGAGCGCCGGTGACAATGGCCTCGGCGGCTTCGCCGGCGTCGGTTCGAGCGCCGGTGACCGCGCCCGCCGGCGGCCCTGCTCCGGCGGTGGCCGCAACCCCGTCGGGTCCGAATACGGCCGCGCCGGCCTCCACGACCTCTTCATCTGCGGCGCCGAGGCCGGCGGCGATGCCGAGTCTCTCGGCGACGTCGGCCCCCGCGACGGCGGCGGCGCGAGTGCCCCGGGGCGGCTCTTGGCAAGAGGCGGCGTGAGGGCCTTGGGTCGGCGGTCGATCCGCCACCCAAACGACAACCGTACCGGTAAGCGTTGCTTCCTTCCGTCTTTCCTTCTTTCTTGTCTTTCGGTTTGTTGACTTGCGCATCCCGCGAGGGTCCGTTGGCCGGGGCTCGGAAGCGGCGGCCCTAGGGTCGGGGGCCCCGCTGTGCCATCCCCGGCAGCCCCTCGGCCGGCAAGCACCGTGGGGCGGCCGAGAGACGGCGGCGCCAACTACGGCCATGGTGACGGCGGGCTGCCGGCTCCGCGCTGTTCCCGCCGCGAGGGACCTCCGCCGAGCTCCTCCGCCACGCCGCACCGGCCGGCGCCGGAGGCGGGGGTCGTGCACGTTGTGGGGCCCCAAGAGCGGACGCACACGTTTGACGAGCCGGCGGAGCGGACCCTTTGGGGCGCGTTCGCCGCGGCTGCGGCCGGGCCGCCGACGTCTTGGGCGCGGCGCTCCATCTCGTCGGGTCGCCGGCGGAGCCGGCCGAGGTGAGCGCGAGTTCGTTCCTTCGCGGAATATCGGTCTTTTTCGCTTCGCTCATGATTTTGTCCTCCTTTTCGGACTCCGGATATGATGAGCCGGGCCAAGCATGCCCGCATCCGTTTCCAAGAAAGGGAACGGACCCGCCTTGACCGGGAGGCGCGAGAGCGCCACGGAGCAGAGCCCTCGGAGCCGTCCGAGAGGCCGAGGATGCGAAGAAGGAGAGGGCCGAGGCGGCCGGGGTGGCGGCCGAGGCCAACGATGCGCGGAGGACGGCCGAGTCCCGCCCGGCCGAAGCCATCAAGAGGGCCGAGGCGGCGGAAGAAAGGGCCAAGAAGGCCGAGTCCGATGCCGCGAACGCTCGTCGGGTGGCCGAGTCCCGGCCGGCCGAGGTCCGAGCGGCGATGGTGAGGGCGTTGAAGGCGGAGGAGGACGCGGCGAGCGCGCGCGAGGCGACGGACACCGAGCGCAAGCTCAAGGAGGCCGTCTCCCAATCGGTCTCCAAGCTCACTTCCCAACTTTCGACGTTGGAGAGTGAGGTTAACCGTAAGTTTTGTTTCTCATCCCTCCTCCTATTTTGCTTTTGATTGGTGTCATGTCTCATGATTTCTTCTTCCTTTTCATTTTCGAGCTCAAGACGGACCCGGACGGGCTGCGGCGGGAAGAAGTTCGGCTCGACCGAATCCGCATCGGTGCCGAGTTCCTCCGCAACGAGCTGGAGGTGCCACGGCCGCCGGGACCACCAATTTGGAGCCGCGCCTTCTCTCCATCGCCAACCGCTTTGGTGCTCTGCGGCGTGAGAGTTTTGAAGCCGGGGTCCTGTGGACTGCAGTACTGGGAGCGGACACATTTCGAGGACAACCTTGACCTCGACACGCTTGCGCGGCTAGGCATGGTGCCCGGCTTCTCCGAGCAGGAGATCGAGGACATGAAGAGGAAAGCCGCGCCGATCGCCGCCAAGCTTGCTGTTGACGGTCCTTACGATCCATTTTTACCGTCAACTTTATGCACCTTTTGAAATCATATCCACCACCAAGAGTAGACATAGGGCTTTTATCTAACCATTTCCACAAGTCTTGGTGAATTCGTGAGTGCGGGTGCAATCCATATGAAAACGGGGACAAGTATGCATAAAACATGGGCTTCGCACTTGCCGAACTTTCCCCGACATAAAAGACAACTCTCTCAGCCCAAAATCCGGAGAAACGAGGCTCCAACTCTATCCCTAGCAAGCTGGACCAAGGAAGGAAGCAACACGGAGAGCCACCACGAAGAAGACCGGACCCGGTGGGGCCCGGCCCGGTTCGGCCGACCTGGATTTGGGTTCGGCCGAACCGTGGTGGTGGCCCCACCGGCCCATTTTTCTCCGGCGGTTCACTACCGACGTCCGGAGGTCGGTTCCACCTGCATTAAATGCCACCGACGTCGGGAACCGCCTCCAAGTTGCCGACCTTCCAAGGCTATAAATAAAGGGCTATACCCCCCTCTCTCAACACACCACCAACATCAAGATAGAAGACAAAATTCTCATCCTTAGGCCAAGGGCCTCTTGTATCTTAGTAGAATAGGAGAGAGGGCAAGGAAAAGGAAGGAGTGTTCCTCCCTTTTATAAAGTGGAGTAGTATTTCCTTTCCTTTTACCTTGGCGTGTAAACACTCTTTTAGGTGATTTATACGTGGTGATCTACTTATCTATCGTGACATATCTTTGTTAGACTTAATTCTTGTTATACTTGTTTACGGGATCATCGCTTCGCAAGAAGTGCTCTAGCTTTACGAACTCGGTTCTAGGCCGAGGCTAGAGTAGCGGTCAATAGCATAGACGTGGTGTCTAGGGCTGGAGATCGCCTTTGTTTGCTTGTGTGCCCCACGGTTTGTAGAGGTAGGTGGCAGGAAGTGACAGCCCTGTCATCCAAAGGAACCCTCCACGTTCGGGTACATAGTAGAGCTTTCGTAGACCGGAGTGGCTTGGCGAGACCAAGCCTAAGACGGTGCCCGAAGTAAACAAGTCTAGCTTGCGTTCGTCTACCTTTAAAGGATAAATAGATAAGAGTCACCCTCTCGACCCTATTTTGCTACGTTGTCTTGGTTGTCCTTGGGTAAACTAACCTTGTTGCAGAAATACTCCGTTCCCTGCGGATATAAATACGATACCTTGGAATACTCCCGGGTGAAGTGCTACAACGGTATTCCGTGCGCTTGCGGATTTATTCGTGACGTAAGAAATACCAACAAGCATTTCGGCGCCGTTGCCGGGGAGCGGTTGTTATCTTTGTAACGAATCAGGTTTGCCCTCGTAATCTATCTTACTTACCGTTCTGTTTTTATTTTTTTCCTTACATTCAAAATTTCACAAAAACATATCATGGAGTCACACCCAACCATCCAATCTTTCTCCACTCCACGGGGTGAACTCTTAGAGCCACCATCATCATCACAACCTATTTCTTCACCTGGCTATGAGTTCTCCCCCGATTACATTTCGATGATTAGAGGTTTATCCTTTTCGGGTTTTAAACATGAAAATCCTTATGAACACTTGCGAGAGTTTGAACATTTGTGTTCATGCCGATTGATCCATGGCATGACACAAGA
The DNA here is from genome assembly GCA_031894775.1 of Chloris gayana. Taxonomy (NCBI): domain Eukaryota; kingdom Viridiplantae; phylum Streptophyta; class Magnoliopsida; order Poales; family Poaceae; genus Chloris; species Chloris gayana. The sequence goes on from JAUNZO010001356.1 coordinate 1,093,205, forward strand.
AACATTGAAGTGGAAGTTGTTTCCCTTCTCTCTCAATGAGAAGGCGAAGCAATGGTACACTTACACCGCTAAGAGAGTGAACGGTGATTGGAAAGAATTGCGAGACAAATTTTGTCTAGCATTCTTCCCCGTATCTCGTATCACTTCTCTACGAGCGGAAATAATAGGCTTTCGACAAGAAGAAAAGGAAACCTTAAGTGCGTCATGGATTCGGTTCTGTTCTCTAACGGACTCGGACCAGAATTATTGCTCCCGAACCCGTTTTATTACAACACTTTTATTCGGGATTGAGCAACGATACCGCACTTTATCTTGACACGGCCGCGGGTGGATCTTTTTCTCATAAGACCATAGCGGAAGCACACGAACTTTTGGATCGAATTGTGGAAAACACACCTTTTTCCGCTGACTTACTCGTAGAGCCGGAGTCGAGAAGATGAGGAACTCGTTGTGCAAGAAACGCAACAATTGGTGCCTACGATGGTAGCACCCAACACTCGAGTCCTCATCTAACACAAGAACAATGATAGAGGAAGATGAACCTCTTAAGTTCCCTTTTGAGTTTGAGGAAGAAATTTTTGAAAATTTTGGAAACACCTCGAATTACACATGGGTAAAGACGCCACCTCCTTCTCCTCCCGATCCTCCTAAAAATCCTTTTCATAAGGAGGATATGACGGAGAATCATGGGAAAACCGTTTTCACCACCACCACCACTCAAAATCCTTTGGAGAATCCTCATCACAATCATGAACCACTTGAGCAAGTGAAGTTCATATCTCGAACCCGATCGCTCGAGTCTTCATTATATGAGGATGCAAAGTTTTCCACCCATGAAGAGGATGAGTTTGACGAAACCTTTTATGCCTATGAACCCAAACGGTCCTCTTCACCATTTGAGCCTTTTCCCTACTGGCCCTTCACGCACCGTTCTCGATGATGATCAAGAACTTTTTGAAAACAAACCTTGGGCCATGGAATTTCATGAGGCATCGACTCTAGAATCTAAAGAGGAATCTTTGAATGAGCATGGGAGCTTCTTCTTTGAACAACCACATGACACATGCTCACATCATGAATCTCTAGGGTCAATGCCTGTTAGTGCCAACACCACTTCTGCTGCCCACAACCACCTTGGTCCCTTGTTTTGCTATATGTTCTTTAGGATGGTTGTAGATACTTTTGTTTATCATAAATATTGCAAATATCGTGCTTGTATATTGTTGGCACTAACCTTGCAGGTCCTTCTCCGGGACTTTATTGACAAATCATGATGATGGAGAAAAGTCTTGCTCATCGGACTTAAAATGATGATGCCCTTGCCGATAGGATAATCGGTAGTTATCTCATATTTGTTTCCTCCATATTTGATTTCTCCTCAACATGCATATTCGGATTTTTTCTGATTTACTGGTGAAAAAAAAAAAAAATAAATGCAAACCATTTGTTCTTCACATGCATGTTTGTTTTCCCACCGGACACCGCATTCCTTGCATATTTGCTTTCTGCATGTTTGAATTGTTCCAAACCATTTTGGGATTCTTCAAACCTTTTTATAAAAAAATGCTTTGAGCAAAATTTTGGAGGAATTTTGGCACAACTCCCTACGGCTTTCTAATACATAGCCATCATGGGGTTGTCAACCAAAAATGGACTTCATTTCATTATATTGGTTTTCAAGAGTGCTTCGTGCCTTCACTTACACTCCACTCAAGCACCCTCTTCCAAAATTCTTACTCTTGCATTTTCCGAGAATTTTTATTGTTTGCCCCAAGTTCAAGAAAAAGATTTTTCCTTCTCCTTTTGGTTTTTCCATTTGAATAATTGGAGTTTCTCCAAAATAAACTCCCTCCTTGTTGGAATCATTCTCCAAACTCTTATTTTGTTCTTTTTTCTCCTTGAAAAAAAAAAAATCTGAGAGAATAAGATTGGTAAAATTTAACTTGAGCCAACCTTTTGGAAAATGCTTTGAGCAAAAGTTTTGATGGAATTTTGGCACAGCCCCCTTGACTTTAAGCATATAGCCATTGTGGGGCTGTTGACCAAGTTGAACTTCATTTCTTTTTGGATGCAAGGGTGTTTGAATTCATCAATTTCATCCCTTCCGCATTCAAGAACCCTTAAAAGCTAAATTCTTGCTCTCGCATTTCCCCAATTTTCCACGATATTTTGTCTCAAGTTTAAGAAAAAGATTTTCTCTTTGGTTTTCTTATTTGCATAGTTGGAGTCCTTCAAAAATAAACTTCTTCCATCTTCGATCGTCTCCAACTCTTCTTTTTTCTTTAGAAATTTATTCTCAAAGAAAAACAATTTTGAGACAAACCATTTTGGCTTTTCGTCTGGAAGTTAAGAAAACGGTTTCCCTTTCTCTTCTTTTCTATTTGTTTAATAAATTAAGTTGCGAAAAAAAAAAAAAATCCTTGCAAAGGCAACCGACGGGAAATCCATTTGGTTTTCACTAACATAACCCGTGCTCGAGTTCGCTTTTGTGTTCTTGCTCTTATGTGCAGCCAGGAGAAAGGCCAATAATCAGCTCATCAACACGTTGAAAAAGGCGACAAGTTCAAGCACAAGTCACCCCCGACGTGACACATACTCGTCCCCCTCCATTGAGCTCATGCCTAATGTGAGAAGGTTGGCATGAAGAGCCTCACGAAGATCCCATGGAGGAGGACCTTGATGAAAACAACATGTCAAGACTCCTTTTCGACACCAACCTTGTCGTGGTGTGCGAAATGAAGGAACAAGCCTACAACTTCAATTCGATATCTCTGCACAACAAAGGTATGACCACATTCTTTGCTAATAATTGGAAGCCCAAGGGTGATATGGTTTTTATTCGTGTGGATGAGTATGGCTCCCACCTACTTACCACATGATTTCCCATGCATCCTTGTAGTAGTTAAACAATGGTACTACCCTTTGGTTCTCCCATAGGGAGTATCACCCTTCATGCATACATCCTTGCTATCTACTAGGCTTTCATAAGCATTGCTTATCAAACTTTGAGCCTACAAACTCCTGATCTTCACAAGCATGCTCATTGGCAATGAATCTTATTCCTTCTTGTGCTTGATGCATGGTTGGCTTGCTATGACTTGTGTTCCTCAAAGCAATCATAGACATATCTGTATGAGGAATGAGCTTAGAATCCTCTCGCCATGGTTAACGATATCAAAATCCCTCCTATGCAATGCATGAATGGTTAAGAACTTTCCAAGCAATTAGGACTTCTTGAGTGCACCTCGTTGTTTTATCATATCACTCCTAGAGTTGGGGCTTACACTGTTTCAAGTTTTCATATCACTAAGCCCCAAGTTGTTTTTATCAACGAGGAATATCTTGCCCATGATCGCACTCAAACATGGTCCACATGACATGCTTGTGCCTTTCTTCCTCGGTCTGTACAAATGAGGTCCGGTCATCTAACCCGGGACCTTGTTTGTATGTGCTCCGAGAGCTAACCTTGCCTCTCCAAGTTGGAGGAAATTGCTTGCAGGAGTAGTGTTTTTGGCAGGATTCTCGGGTGCGAGAGAACAAGTGTGGGGGAGATCTCTCGAGTTTTCATCACGCACATGTTCGAGATCTCCCCACCAAAACATTGCACCAACATCACAGCCACACTGCACAAAGGCCTTCCACAATCACATTGGGTTCAACCCCAAATCAAACGCCATGAGCAAAAGAACAAGTGTGGGGGAGGTTCCCTCCCCCACAAAGGTAACTTGTATCGCAACTTGCATCCTTTTTCTTCCACCTTGAAAATGTCAAAATAAAATAAAAATTATAAAATGAAAAAAATCGAATAACACTTGAAAAAGAAATAATAAGTAAGGTGCTTCATCTCTCTTTTGTTTCAAACACATAAGGCACCTAAAGTTTAATTCAATAAATCTAGGCTCCCCGGTCTTTAACCCCGGTAGAGTCCTCTTTGTCTTCGCTTTGTTTTTGTTTGTTTCGAATAAATAAAGCAGATACAAGAACAAGTGTGGGGGGAGATCTCTTTAGTTCTTCATCACGCACACATTTGAGATCTCCCCCACCAACATGATGCACAACATCGCACTAATCGACACAAAAGAAGGTGGAGCCATCGAGACAAGAAAGCAAGGTTTGGCCGAACCTTTGGTTCGATCAAATATCCTATGGTCCACTTGGCCTCCACTTCACCCAAGGCGATGGTTTGCGCATTCTACCCCACTACTCTATCTCTCCAATTCATGAGTTAAACCAACCTTTTGAGCCAATCACTAAAATTTAACTCAAGAATAAAATGAACGTTATTGTTCCCTCAAACTACATGCTTCTAGACGGTTGGCCTGCATACTCTTTATTCCTCGCATCATATGCTGTTGCTTGTGAACACCAATCTCATAGGAACCCATGTTTATCTAAGTTGTTGGCGAATGTGATATGGTTGGATGAGATGAATCTTGCTCCTCCTGCATAGAGTAATTGGGTATTTATCTTGAAAAATTTAAAATTTATAGCTTCATGCTCCTCAATGATCTTATATTCCCACCAAAGCCATATGTTGATCACATTGCAAAGCCTACACACATATGCTGCTTGTCATTGCATTGAGCTTTATCAAAATTGTGTGACCCTAGTGAGAAGCTTGTTATACTCTCATGATCAAGATCACATACACTCCACCTCACATGCTAAACTTCTACACTGGAAGTTAAGCAATACGCCCATCCATCCACCAAAATAAATACTCCACATTATTACCCTTCTCTCTCAAGTTATCATCGGAGACATGGCTATGCAAAAGAAAGAATAATCCCTGCTCATACAAAAGTAGAGCATGTTGAAAAAAAAAAAAAAAAAAAAAAAAAGAAGAAGAAGAGAAAAGAAAGAAAGAATCATAAGCCATGTCCTCCTCGAACAATCAAAAAGAGAAGGAGAGAATGAACACAAAAAGGAGTACAATTTCCACAACACCACCCTCATACACACTTGCACATCTTGATCACGGTTGTATGACTTGCATTCTCCATGGATCCACTCTTTTGGTTCAGCAAAATATGTGATACAAGTATGCCTCTCTTTCATTCCCTACCAAGCTCCACATAAAGCCTTTTGTAGAAGTAAGATGAAAAGAGGAAAATCATGCCTTGGTGAGGAACCATAAACATTGAGCGATTTGAGAGTGATCATTTGAGGAGTATGAGCCATGTTTTTACTTTGAAAATCTATCAAAAACCCGAGTTACTCAGCGAGAGGGAGTTATGATGACTTGAATCATGACCGTTCCATTCCTCAACCGCCCAAGATTACATGGTAGACACATCAAAGTTCACGGGTGCAGGTATGGCTTGGAATAATTTGTATGCTAGCATCATACCATGAGAAGTATGCTCCCGCTTATGCTCACTAGCTTTACTCGAGGACGAGCAAAGAGCTAAGTGTGGGGGTCTTGTTGACGGTCCTTACGATCCATTTTTACCGTCAACTTTATGCACCTTTTGAAATCATATCCACCACCAAGAGTAGACATAGGGCTTTTATCTAACCATTTCCACAAGTCTTGGTGAATTCGTGAGTGCGGGTGCAATCCATATGAAAACGGGGACAAGTATGCATAAAACATGGGCTTCGCACTTGCCGAACTTTCCCCGACATAAAAGACAACTCTCTCAGCCCAAAATCCGGAGAAACGAGGCTCCAACTCTATCCCTAGCAAGCTGGACCAAGGAAGGAAGCAACACGGAGAGCCACCACGAAGAAGACCGGACCCGGTGGGGCCCGGCCCGGTTCGGCCGACCTGGATTTGGGTTCGGCCGAACTGTGGTGGTGGCCCCACTGGCCCATTTTTCTGCGGCGGTTCACTACCGACGTGCGGAGGTCGGTTCCACCTGCATTAAATGCCACCGACGTCGGGAACCGCCTCCAAGTTGCCGACCTTCCAAGGCTATAAATAAAGGGCTATACCCCCTCTCTCAACACACCACCAACATCAAGATAGAAGACAAAATTCTCATCCTTAGGCCAAGGGCCTCTTGTATCTTAGTAGAATAGGAGAGAGGGCAAGGAAAAGGAAGGAGTGTTCCTCCCTTTTATAAAGTGGAGTAGTATTTCCTTTCCTTTTACCTTGGCGTGTAAACACTCTTTTAGGTGATTTATACGTGGTGATCTACTTATCTATCGTGACATATCTTTGTTAGACGTAATTCTTGTTATACTTGTTTACGGGATCATCGCTTCGCAAGAAGTGCTCTAGCTTTACGAACTCGGTTCTAGGCCGAGGCTAGAGTAGCGGTCAATAGCATAGACGTGGTGTCTAGGCTGGAGATCGCCTTTGTTTGCTTGTGTGCCCCACGGTTTGTAGAGGTAGGTGGCAGGAAGTGACAGCCCTGTCATCCAAAGGAACCCTCCACGTTCGGGTACATAGTAGAGCTTTCGTAGACCGGAGTGGCTTGGCGGACCAAGCCTAAGACGGTGCCCGAAGTAAACAAGTCTAGCTTGCGTTCGTCTACCTTTAAAGGATAAATAGATAAGAGTCACCCTCTCGACCCTATTTTGCTACGTTGTCTTGGTTGTCCTTGGGTAAACTAACCTTGTTGCAGAAATACTCCGTTCCCTGCGGATATAAATACGATACCTTGGAATACTCCCGGGTGAAGTGCTACAACGGTATTCCGTGCGCTTGCGGATTTATTCGTGACGTAAGAAATACCAACACTTGCCGAGCTCCTCGCCTCGCGCGCCTTCCCGCCGCCGTCGTCGCCGCATGACGAGTAGATGATGTAGTGTGTTAGTTGAGTCGGCCGAGTGGCCGGTAGTCGAGTCGGCCGGGTGGCCAAGATATAAAGAACTCGCTTATTTTGTAAACAAGTTATCTGTTTTAATTTCGTTCGAAATTTCTCACATGTTCCCCTTTCGTGGCTTCCTTCTCATTCGGACCGTCTAGTAGCCTAAGATTCCTCATTCGATTGATCGGTGACTTAGGCCGCTCTTAGCCGCCGGGCGTCGGAGTCCCGAGTCGGCCGGTCGGATCGGCCGAGTAGTCGTTGGCGTTCCGGGTCCTGTCCGAGTTGGACTTGCACTATGGGATTAGACTTCGTTCAAAATTTTAAACTCTTGCCCTTTCGTGGCTCCTTTCTCTTTCAGACCGCCCGGTTGCTTTAGATTTTTCATTCGGGTGAGCGACAACTCGGGCCGCTCCTAGGCTGTAGAGGCGTCGGAGTCCCGAGCCGACCGGTCGGACCGGCCGAGCCATCGTCGGCGCTTAGGTTCTGTCCAAGTCAGGCCCGCAGCGAGGGATTTTCGTGTGAGTTCCGCAGCCGTGGGCACAGCCGGGACCCGCACACGGCCTCCTTTGCGCACCCGCCGGGTGGAGCCCCGACTCGGGAGAGTCGGGGCCGGCGGCCGGCAAATTTGGACTTATTCGTTATTTGTCGAAAACAAGAGAAAAAAGAGAAAGGTTTTCTCTTTATATTTTTTTGCATAGATAACTGAAACAACAAGCTAAGGGTAAAAGCGACGTAGGCTGCTCGATGTTCCATGCGTTGGTGAGCACGTTTCCGTTGGCGTCCTTGAGCTTGTACGTGCCGGGTCGGAGCACCTCGGCTACCGTGTAGGGCCCCTCCCATGGCGGAGTTAGCTTGTGCCGGCCTTGATTCCCCTGGAGGAGTCGAAGGACGAGATCGCCGGGCTCGAAGGCGCGCTTCTTGACCTTGCGGTGGTGGTAACGGCGGAGTGCTTGTTGGTATCCGGCTGAGTGGAGCGGTGCGGCTTCCCTTGTTTCGTCGATTTGGTCCGGCGCATCTTCGAGATAACGCTTATTGAGTTCGGATCGAAAACTTGCACGCGCGGAGCTCCATAATCCAAATCGGTGGGTAGCACGGCCTCGGCCCCGTACACCATGGAGAAGGGAGTATGACCCGTGGCCCGACTCGGCGTCGTCCTCGGGCTCCACAACACTTGCACCGAGCTCTTTCGCCCATTTCCCGGCAAATGTTTTGAGTTTGCTGAATATCCGGGGTTTCGGTCCTTGGAGGACCATGCCATTTGCGCGCTCGCATTGCCCGTTCGTTTGGGGGTGTGAGACGGCCGACCGATCAACTCGGATGCCCCGGTGGTCGCAAAAGTTTAGGAACTTTTTCCCGTGAACTGCGTACCGTTGTCGGTGATGATTGTGTTTGGGACTCCAAACCGATGCACTATGTCGGTGAAGAATTTTACGGCCTGGTCCGAGTCGATTTTGCTTATCGGCCTCGCCTCAATCCACTTGGAGAACTTGTCCACGGCGACGAGCAAGTGGGTGTAGCCTCCTGGTGCCTTTTTGAACGGGCCGACCGGGTCTAGGCCCCACGTGGCAAACGGCCATGTTATGGGGATGGTTTGCGGGGCCTGGGCCGGCTGGTGTGTTTTACGTGCGTAATGTTGACACCCTTCGCAGGTGCGCACGACTCGTTCGGCGTCGGCGATCGCGGTCGGCCAATAGAAGCCATGTCGGAAAGCGTTGCCAACGAGACTTCGTGGTGCGGCGTGATGCCCGCACGTTCCACCATGGATGTCCTGAAGCAGCCATTTACCCTCGTCGAGAGGGATGCAGCGTTGGAGGACGCCGGTGTGCCCTTTTTGTATAACTCATCGCCGATCACGACAAAGGTTTTGGCGCGTCGAGCGAGTCGGCGCGCCTCCACGACGTCGGAGGGCAATTTTTGCCGCAACGAGATAGTCGAGGTAGGGCTGCCGCCGGTCATCTGGCCGACTCGGGCGCAGCCCCGAGTCCCCTCCGGGGTCGGGAGTTGGATCGGCCGGACCCGCTGTGTCGTCGTTGGCGCCAAGCTCGGAGACCGGGACCTCCGCGGCCTCGGTCGGAGCTGGCTCTTGTTCTCCCTTTGCGGGGTCGGCCGCCGTTGGCTCCTTGATAGACGGCTCATCCTGGTCGCAAGCAAAAACGCCCTACGGGTGTTGGCAGCCGATTGGATCCCATCTTGGCCAATGAGTCGGCCGTTTCATTGTCCCGCCGAAGGACATGTTTGACTTGGAATCCATCGAACTTTTCTTCAAGACGGCGGATCTCACTGCAATAAGCCGCCATCTTTGGGTTGGTGCAAGTCGATTCGTTCATCACCCGATCCACGACGAGCTGGGAATCGCCGAAGGCTTCGAGTCTACGGATCCCCGGATCAATCGCTGCCTTCATGCCGTTGAGCAAGGCTTCGTACTCGGCCACGTTGTGAGAGGCCGGAAAGTTAAGTCGGATGACGTATTGCATGCATGCACCTCTCGGCGAGATGAGCTGCCATCCGCTCCCGGCACCCCTCTTCGTGAGGGAGCCGTCAAAGTACAGCCGCCAATGATCCATTTCGCCGGAACCACGAGCAAGCGGGTCTCCGTCCACTCGGCTATGAAATCTACCGAGTGTGTGATTTTATGGCGGATGGGTGCGTGTATTCTATGCCCTGGTCCATTAATTCTAGCGCCCACTTCGAGATTTTCATCGCTACCTCCGGATTGCCCAAAATTTCAGCAAGCGGGAAAGAGGAGACGGCTGTTACCGGATGAGAGTCGAAATAGTGCCGAAGCTTGCGCCGAGTGACGATCGGCGCGTACAACACCTTACGGATCTTCGGCCACCTCGTCTTGCGGTCGGAGAGGACTTCGGCCGACGTAGTAGACCGGCCGTTGCACCTTGAGCGCCTTTCCCGGCTCGTCACGCTCCACCACCAACGCCGTACTCACCACCTGATTTGTTGCCGCTGTGTAGAGCAGCAAAGGCTCCTTCTCGACCGGCGAAGTCGGGGTCGGCGCGCTTGAAAGTTTGGCTTTTAGGTGGTCGAGGGCCTCCTGCGCCTCGGCTGTCCGGACAAAGTTGTCCGACTTCTTGAGCGGACGATAAAGTGGCAGCCCCTTTTCTCCGAGTCGGGAGATGAAACGGCTTAGCGCCGCGAGGCAGCCCGTGAGTTTACGCACGCCCTTTACGTTTTTATCGGCCCCATCTTCGCGATGGCTTCGATTTTCTCGGGATTGGCTTCGATGCCACGTTGCGAGACGTCTGTATCCCAAGAGCATTCCCTTCGGGACCCCAAAGACACATTTCTCGGGGTTGAGCTTGACTCCGTTGGCTCTCGGCCGGCTGGAACACGGCTTCGAGGTCGGCGACTAGATCGTTGGTCCGAGTGGACTTGACTACGATGTCATCCACATATGCACGCACAATGCGTCCGATGAGGTCACCGAAGCATTTGATCATGCAGCGTTGGTATGTGGCTCCCGCATTTTTTAGCCCGAACGGCATAGTGACGTAACGATACGTGCCGAAGGGTGTGATGAACGCGGTGGCCTCTTGATCACCAATCCTTAGCGGAATTTGATGATAACCCGAATAGGCATCTAGGAAACACGGGGTTTCGCACCCCGCGGTCCGATCAACTATCCGGTCTATGCGTGGCAAGGGAAACGGATCCTTGGGACACGCCTTGTTGAGACTTGTGTAGTCAACGCACATTCTCCATTTCCCGGTTTTCTTCCTTACAAGTACGGGGTTGGCAACCCATTCGGGATGGTACACTTCTTTGATGAAGCCGGCGGCGAGGAGCTTCGCTAACTCTTCACCGATTGCCCGGCGTTTCTCCTCGTCGAAGCGGCGGAGTCGTTGCTTGACCGGTTTCGATCCCGGCTTGATGTTGAGGGAGTGCTCGGCGATGTTCCTAGGGATTCCCGACATATCCGAGGGCTTCCACGCGAAGATGTCCTTGTTGGCGCGTAGGAACTCGACGAGCGCGCTTTCCTATTTGTCGGAGAGCGCGGACCCGATGATGACCTTCTTCCCCTCGGGGTCGGCGGGGTCGAGGGCACCATCTTGGTGTCTTTGGCCGGCTCGAAAGAGCCGATCGCCTTCTTTGGGGTCGGCGTGTCCTCCGACTCCAAAGTCGCGACCTGTGGGAAGTCGGACTTGTTGATGAGCGCCGCAGCCGGCTCGCAGCACTCCACCTCGCACTCGTAAGCACGGCTGAACCGACGTGTTCACGGTGATGATCCCCTTCGGACCCGGCATTTTGAGCTTGAGGTAGATGTAGTTGGGAACGGCCATGAACTTCGCGTAACATGGTCGCCGAGGATGGCGTGGTACGCGCCGGGGAAGTCCACCACGTTGAAGGTGAGGGTCTCGGTGCGGTAGTTGATCGGCGTGCCGAAGGTGACGGGCAAGTCGATTTGCCCAAGCGGCACGGCCGTCTTTCCGGGCACAACCCCGTGGAAGGGCTCGCCCGATGGCCGGATCCGAGAGCGGCCGATCCCCATGGCATCAAGAGTCTCTGCATACAAAACATTCGGACCACTACCCCCATCCATCGGTACCTTAGTCGGTCGTTTGTTGCCGACGATGGGGTCGGCGACGAGCGGGTAGCGTCCGGGTCGGAGAACGCGCTCGGGGTGGTCGGCTGCGGTCGAACGTGATTGCCGCGTCGGACCACTTGAGGTAGGTCGGGGTCGCGAGGTTCGGCGGCGTAGACCTCGCGCCGCTCCTGCTTCGGTGTCGCCTGGAGGAGCCGGTCCCCCGCCCCGAAGATCATGAGGCAGCCGGTGGTTTGCGGGAAACCGCCGTCCGCGTCCTTGTCGTCGCCGTCGTCGTTCTTGGGGCTGGGGTTCTTGGGGTCGAACTTCCTCGCCTTCGTGCCCGGGAACTTGAGCATCGGCCCGCGGTCCTTGAGGGCGTGGTTGACGGGTCGGCCGTGGTTGGGACACGGCGCCTCCGGCATCTTCTCGAAGTGCTGGCCCTTCTTGCCGTCGTCGGCGGTCGGCTTCTTCGGCTTGCGCTCGGCGGCGGCGACGAAGTTGGTGTCGCGGCGGTGCGGTCGCCGCTCTTCCTCCGCTACGCTTCTTGTCATGCGGGGAGGACGGGCCCGCACCGGAACTCTCGTTCCGCTTCGCCCTGCCCTTGGCTCGATGAAGGAGGGCATCCACGGCGTCTTCTCCGGAGGCGTGGCTGGTTGCCACGTCGAGTAGCTCCTTGACGGTGCGCGGGTTGTTGCGGCCGAGCTCATGCACCGGCCCCTCGTTGTTGGTGCCGGCGATGAACGCCGAGATCACCTCTGCGTCGGCGAGGTTGGGGAGCGTGTTGCACTTGCGGGAGAAGCGCTTGACGTAGTCCCTCAAGGACTCGTCTACGCCGCTGCCGGCAGGTCCCGAGGTCCCACGGGTTCCGGGGCGCGTGTACGTGCCCTGGAAGTTGCCGATGAAGGCCTCCTCCGAGGTCCCACCAATCGTGGATCGAGCCCTCGGGAGGTGCTCGAGCCACATCCTGGCCGAATCGGCCAAGAAGAGTGGTAAGTTGCGGATGATGAACCGCTCGTCGGTGGCGCCGCCGGCTTGGCATGCCGGGCGGTAATCCTCCGGCCATAATGCGGGGTTCGTCTCCCCGTTGTATTTGGTGATGCTTCTTGGGGGCCGGAATCGGCGGGGCACCGGAACCCGCCGAATGGCGAGGCCCAAAGGCCTTGGGCCCCGTCATAACCGGAGGTTTGTCCTCCTCCGGGTCGAATCGTCCTCCGCGCCGGGGCGTACCCGTGGTCCTCGGCTCGCGCCTTGGAGCGCGGTTTTGTTCCCGACGCCGGGCGGTCGGGGTATCGCGTGCGTCGCGCGACTCGCCCATCCGCCGCCGAGCCGACGGCGAGTTCCGGTTCCGCTTTGCTCGGCGGTTGGGTGGGCCGAACCGTTCGGTCCCCGGGGCCGGCTTGGCGTGTGGTAGGAGGCACGGCCTCTTTCCGCCGCGCGGCGGAGCTTTGCTCACGCTCGGCCTGTTGGACGGCCGCTAAGTCCGGGAGGTTTCGACCTCCTCTTGGATCCTCCGCTGGTCCTCGTCGACCGGTTGCGGAAGCGCGCGGATCGGTGTCGCGGCCGCGGCCACGTTACGGCTGGGCCTCTCGTACACGGGAGCGAGGTGGTTTGCCTCGTCCGGGATCCTTCTTTGGGCTTCGCGCCCACGCCGGCGAGCGAGTTCGCGCTGCGCACGGCGCCGCGCCACCTCGCACTCGAGGCGTTCGCGCTCCTCCTTTAGCGCCGCTCGGTCTCTGCGACCTCGCGTCGGCGTCGGAGCGGCTGCTCTAGGTCGTCCTCCTCCCGGGGCTCGGGGCTTCCCGGAGGGGTTTGTTGTTGTGGCACCGCGGCGTGCGGCTGTGCGTTCCCTGCACCGCCGGCGTTTACCGCCGCGGACGGCGGCGCTACCCCGGCCGGGAGTCCGGCGGCCGCCGGGGCCGCACGGCCCGTGTCGTTGATGCCGTCGGTGTCGGCTGGTGTCCCCGTCCTCCACCATCATACACTCCCGCGAGGGTGGTGGCTGCCGGTATCGGATCCACTGCCGCGAGTCCGTCATGCCCGCGAGCTCCGCGGCGGCGGACACGGCGGGAAAGTGGTGTGGAGACCGGGAGGTCGGCGGGAGAACGCGCGACGGGCTCCCGGCTCCGGTCACGATGAACTCCGGGCTCCCGAAGGTCACGAGGGCGCCTCGAGTCCGGTCGACGGTGTGGCTCGCCATCTTCAAGATCGTCGAACGCGTCGAGGTCCCCTACCGGCGCGCCAGCCGTCGGTGTTGTGAAACCGGCCGACAAGTAAATTTGTGTTTGGAGGGGATCGACGCTACTATTCGAGATGGGCCTTGGATGTTTTAGGAGAGCGTGGTTTATACTGGTTCGGGCGATCGAAGCCCTACGTCCGGTTCGAGGATTGTTCGTGTTTTGTCTTGCAAAAAGAGCTACAAAGGATGCGAGGGAGGAGGGTCGCTCCAAGCCTCCGTGTGCAATGTGCTCTAGGATGTGTGTGTGTGATGAGTTCGATTAGCTCAATCTGTGTTGTGTGTCCCCCCTTTCTTGCGTGTGTGTGGGGTCCCTTTTATAGTCCAAGGGCCGGGCCACTTACGGGTGGGGTCGGAGTTACTACCTATCGTCCCAAGCGGGGTCGGGGCCGTCGTGCACTACCACTGCTCGCATGCGGGCCGCTTTGGGCGCTCCGGTCGTGCGGCGTACGGTTAGTCTTGATTGGTAGCGCCGGAGTCAATGCCACGCTCGTCACTGTGGCAGCCGTCTGTCGCATGGCGGTCTCCATCCATCACTCCCGTTCATCATGGCTCCGGCGGAGATGGTGTTGACGCCTCCGTCTTGTCATCGTGCCGGGGGTGTCCGGCGACGCGTGAAGATGAGACAAGAGGAGCTGCGCTGATCTCACCCAATCCCTGTGGATTGGTGAGTTCCCGAGCGGAGTTATGGCGATCCCTGTTCACTCGTGAGGCTTCGTGAAGAAGCCATTTGCCTCCGAGTCGGGCGAGGCGGGGATCGCCGAGCCCGCCCGAGTCCTGAGTCGGGCGGGGCGGAAGTGGTGCACCTGCCCGACCCGGAGTCGGGCGAGGCGGAGGCCGCGGGCCCGGCTTTCGTAGCCTTCGTAGGCCTAGGCGGATGCTTGTTGGTCAGCCACGGGACAGATTACGGGCTATTGTCCCGTCAATCGCCCGGCCTCCGTCCCGGTCCACGAGGCCATCATGGGCTTGGTAATGATCACGCTGCTCTGCAGCTGAGCTAGCGCTAGCGTGCGGCGCTGCGGAACGGGACGGTTAGGTACTGCGCCGGTCACATCACGTCATGTTGGTGAAACGAGTTCCCGGGCGCCGTAATTGCGCCTACCGGCCTGCCGCAACTCCTCCCCTATCCGGTGGGTGAGGTCGCTTCTCCGCGAAGCAAAGGCAAACGCGGCAGGGATTGCGGTCCCACCCGACGCCGAGTCGGGCGAGGCGGAGATCGTGGGCCCGCCCGACCCAGGGTCGGACGAGGCGGAAGTCGTGGACTTCGCCCGACTCGGGAGTCGGGCGAGGCGGAAGTTGTGGGCCTCGCCCGACTCGGGGTCGGGCGAGGCGGAAGTTGTGGACCTTGCCCGACTCGGGGTCGGGCGAGGCGGAGGTTTCGGGCCCCACTTCGTATCCTTTACGCGTACAAGACGGAGCTGTTAGCCGGATTAAGTACCCCGATTAGGGCTCCCTAATCTAGGTACCCGACAACATGTTTCTCAACGAGCCTGCAATATTGGCTTGAAGGTTTGGAGTGATCCCGTAGATAAGACAAAGTTAAAAATTGGAGTAACATAATGATGATCCTGGATAGTGAAAATATCAAGAGGAGGAACTAAGTAAAGAATGTTTATGTAGTCCCCTTCTTGAAGACTGCGAAGGTCCCGGTCTTCTTTGTTGGGGGACCTTGGGAGCCTCCGATTGATTCTTCCGCACTCCTCTTGGCTACCGACAACGTTGAGGGTGCCGAGGTAGAATCTCCCGCGGTATCGTCCGGGTACCGGTCCGAGACGCATACCGGGACCTCCGAGGAACATTGGCAAGGAAATCAATTAACTGCGGGTCTCCTTGAGGTCCTCCGCTTGATGTCCCCCGAAATACGGCCTAGGTGGCTTGGCGGTCCCTTTTGAATGCTTCCTGCTCTCTCTACCGGTCTTCGATCTTTTGAGCTTCCGTACGGCTGTCTGCGAGCGAGCAAGCGGGGATTGAGGCCGACTTACATTTCTTCGTGTTGGGGGCTTGGATTGCACCCCCGGATCTTAAGATCTTTTGTGATGGCCCGGTTGGAGGGAGAGCGGGAGCTGGCAGACCGGTATGCATAGGATTGGGGAGAATCTGTCCAAGGCATGCGTTAAAACAAAAATACATGTTAAGAGAATAGCAACACAAAGATATAGGAATTTAGGATACCAGTGTTAAGCGAGAAAGCAGGTACTTACAGTGGTCGCTAGGATTGGAAGAACTGAAACCCAAGCCCACTCTTTGACATCCCGAATCGTCAAAGCCTAATTGTAACATCTTCTTCAAGCGGTTGTTCAGGCGATCCGGACCGGCGCTGGTCATTCCGTCGCTTGGATTGTTATTGTTCTCATTGAACAACCATCCAGGTTCAGATTGCCTCTTGATTGGCTGCACTCCCGGACTATAAAATTTGAAAGGATGGCTTCCACCGTGACACCTTTCACTTCCTTCAGATTCTTGATTGTCACACCCCTATCCCGAAAGATAGATTAGTGTGCTACGGATCGTCTTGGGAGATGATTGACGAAGCAACCATACATAGCATCACATTAACAAACATACACGATTTGCAAGTTTACATAGTTAAGTCTCGAATTACAACATAGAGTTCAAATGAGAGATACATTAGGTTCGAATTTAAGTTACATAACCATCATCTTTGTTCGAAATAGAGTGCGGAAGCGAATACATAACACGACGATACATAGATAGCTTATGTGAACCATGCCGACCTAGGCCACGGCTCACTCATCATGGGTCGGAGAGCTAGGAACCCATTCGATGTCCACTCTTTGGGCTCCTCTCCATCCCACACAACCTTACAACAACAATCGTAAAACCCGGCTTGCAGGAATCCCGAAAATACACATGTAGTGGCAAAGCCCGGGTATCTAGCATACTCTGCAAGTCTTACCCGTCAAATTGGCCAGCTAAGACCGACACCTAGATGCATGGGGCTTGACCTGTTTAACTTGGCATTTTGCATAAAACGGCGCTTAAGACATTAGGTTTGCACTTTTATGATCTAGCCAAATTAATAGGGTTGTTGTGTAAAGAAACTGTAGTGAGCATGCTAAGCAATACAAGAGGTTGCAATACAAATTTATATCAACATAAAACAACAAGCATCTCATTCTTTTCCTCTTACTACACATTGCAAACTGCTCGAAACAAATGGTACTCATTAACCGAGAGGAAACGACGATAGTTATCGAATTATTAATCCTGCAGGAAAGACCTAAATGCACGACATACGCATCATTTAAGAACAGGTATGGCCACCGTTCGCGAGTTCATCATAAAGCAAAATACGGGGCCACCGAACCCGAGTACACGTCCCCTTGCGACCCGTTCAACAACGTGCCCAAGGCTTAACCCGTGCGTCTCTAACGGTCCTCAACTCGTGCAACCACCTTGCCATACACATCACCTCCGGGTCGGTGAGATATCCGACCCACTTTACAATTCACAAGCTACATAGGTTTACCAATCCCCATAAGAAATTATGCAAGTGGTACACAACTCAAACTTGTTCGCGGAGCCACAATGGGGTGTTCTCAATTTTAATCAATTCATCATATTCAAGTGTAATCATGAACCATATGTGAGTGTCCCATTCTATCGATGACTCCATAAGCATAGCATAGCATTTCCATCGAGGATACGACACATATTCTACATAAGACATATAGGGGAAAATTATGCACGTGGATTTCCAAGCAACTCCTAGTACGTAAATGCACATCCATCTATAACATCCTGGCCCGGGGCTTAATAGGATTGATAGAATACTCATGTCAACAAGTTGCAACTTCTTTTCCGGAAGCTTATCTCTAAAGAACTCTAAGGTTAAGCGTGCTTGGTCCGGAGCAATTTAGAGATGGGTGACCGATCGGGAAGTGATTCCAGGGTGTGCATGAGTGAGGACAAAGTGCGCAGAAAAGACTAGTGTTGGTCCGTGGGGAAATCTTGAGGGCCTATTAAGCTGCCAGGGGTAAGTGGGCCCGCCCGGAGTGGCGGGACGTTACGGATGGTATCGGAGCCGACTCTTGCGGTTTCATGGGCGCGTGTGTCGCACGTGTGCGGGCATGGTGTGCATGGCTGGTGTGGGCCCGGAGTGGTCACACGAGCATGGCATATGCGGCTGGCAGGTGGACACATGGACGTGGCCAAGAGAGAAAGTTCCTGGCTCGGGGTTGACCGACGAGGACGTCGGTCTTCTAAGGGGGAGTGTGTAACATCCTGGCCCGGGGCTTAATAGGATTGATAGAATACTCATGTCAACAAGTTGCAACTTTTTTTCCGGAAGCTTATCTCTAAAGAACTCTAAGGTTAAGCGTGCTTGGCCTGGAGCAATTTAGGAATGGGTGACTGTCACACCCGATTTTAACGACCAAAACCGAATGCATCCGTATGCGTGCCCGGGAACAAGTTTTCACGCACACAGGACGAATAATGTGATAAAAGAACAATCTATTTAATAAATCGAATACTTACATCGATATTGTCTCAAAGGACTAAATACAATATACGCTAGCGGAAGACTCCATAACACCACAGTGCAATCGACCGGGGTTTCGCACGCCTAGACCTTTCTCATCGGTGGTCTTCTCCATCTTCCGAGCAGCAGTAGTTGGTAGCAAAAAGGAAATAGCAAGAGTGAGTACATGTCGTACTCAGCAAGTGTGGGAATACATGACATGTAAGCTGAATGAAAGGAAGGCTAACACGTGGTTTGCAATAGAAAGCACCTACACTAGTCAAGTTAATTAAAACAACCTATTTACTAGGTTAAAAATAATCCAACAGGCTACCACACCTGTTAACCACCGCAAGCTACCCTACTTGTAGCAAACCATACCTACAAGGTTACCCCGCCTGTAGCAAACCACACTACAAGGTTACCCCGCCTGTAGCAAACCTCACTACAAGTTACCCCACTTGTAGCTACCCAAGGATTACCCCACCCAAACCATCCCTCTAGTTCTTGTGAGGATCCAGGCCGTTCGTGGCCGTGAACACGGCTGTTAATAACAGCTTTACACTCTGCAGAGGTTGCACAACTTTACCCACGAGTCGGTGATTCCATCACTATTCGGTGACTAAAACCTCTATTATGCCAAGCACACTTCCTAAGGTATGAGGCCAAGAGATCACCGCAAGGTCTTTTCTAAGGACTTCCCGCTTGCAAAACGCCCATGCTAAGGTTTCACCGCCGTAAAAGTGACGCATCACCCGGAGGCCCCCTCTTGCACCGTGGCTTCAAGTACTCTGCCTTTCCTCGCCCGAATCCGGAAGACACCTTCTTCCTTCATCCTTCCTCGACGCTTGCGAACCGGGAAGCTACCTCGGTACTAAACCTTACCTACCCATTATCAGCTTTGTGCGGAAGTCCTGGGTTGCCGCTCCAAGAACCGGTCCTTATAATCCCCAATAGGTACTACCGCAACCCAATAGTACTACTACGAGTACCGTGCATTCCCGCACCATCATCCACATCCTCCTGTCGGGATCACCTAAGTTCCATGTTGCTAAAAAGCATCTCCCAATTCATGATCATTATGTTCAAGTGAATAATTAATCAAGCTTAGCATTTAGTTCAATTTGAACCCCATTAAAAGCCGCTAGCAATGACGTACCCATCCTAGCATACTATACCATAACCAAGGCGACAAGGTAGAATAGGGAACAGGGTATGACACAAATAGGATTCAAGTTAAACGGTAATGCATGAAATGTAAATTCAGAAAGTAAGAAAGTAGGCGCAATGTGCATCAAGGACACTTGCCTGTTTCCCTTTGCTGCTGCTCATGTCTTCAAGTCTTGCTCTTGAGTTCTTCGAAATGTACGTTCTTCTATTTAACGCCACACGGATACAAAACATGCAAGAAACAAGCATACAAGCAAACTAAGAAACAGTACACCAAACAATACCTAACGACTATGAAAACAGTACTAATAAATAGTACTCGTCTCTACGATCTCGTGAGTGCAAGAATCACTAAAAATGAAGCTACGAACTAAAAGTTATAAGCATTTGAAGATCTAGGGTTTAAAATGCAAAATAGCTTTTACCGTATATATTCATGAAATAGAAAGACCTAAAAGATTATTTCATTTGTAAATAAAGATTGATGTACTAAATAGTTTATTTCGCATAATAAACAGGAAGGAATTTTATTTTCGATCCAAAATCATGTTTTACATTATTCTTTGAAAACAATAAAGATTAGGGTCCTAATTACAAGGTAACCTATTACGGAAGATTAAATAAATATTTTAAGAAACAGAAGCAAATAAAGAATTAGTTAAGTTCATAGAATTAAATAATTTATTTTACAAAATAAATAGAAAACAATTTATTCTATTGTGAAAACATCGATTTTATATTATTACAATAAAATAGGGAAAGATAGCGCTATTTTCGTTAAAAGGTAGGGCTCTTAACTAATCAACATTAACACGAAGAGATTTTATGCAAAGTTTAAAACAATGGCGGACGGCCGGACCTTGCTCGATCTCGGGTTATGGTGTTCGGAAAACTCACCGCGTTTGCTATGAAAGAGAGGGGAGGATATGGCAGGCTCACCAAGGGTTCTCGCACAACGCCGAGACACCTTGAGGGCCCCGTACGGCAAGGAACGGTGGTGGCGAGGTAGCATCCATCTCATCGGAAAGGTGGCTGTGGCGTTGGGCTCACGTCCCTATCTTCGTGGGCTCCCGTCATCCTTCGGCAGCTCCAATCCACGAATTCTCGAGCTCGGCGACGCGGCTCCAATGGCTACGACAACGCGACATCGTCCGGGACGGAGTCCTGTGGTGGTGAACTTCCAACGGGGACGCAGTCTACGTCTGCGGTTGGCCAGCGTTGGCGGAGGACGCGGCGTCCTTAGTCTTCACCTTCACGGCCGATATTCTCTTCGCCAGCCTGCAGCTCGTATCCGTTCTTCTCGACCATACGATCAGCTATCGGCTTATGGACAACTCAGTCACGACTCGAGTTGAACGAGAATACCGTAGCTTAGGTAGGTTGATAGTGCTTACTTGCATAGATCTTCTAGTCCTACGCATGAGGGTGCTGGTAAGGCGAGGCAGAATAATCTTGCTTGCCGCGATTGAAAGAGGGGAAGTAGATGAGGGTCACCAGCTCACCACCTCCAAGTTTCCATCGGTGAATACCTTCCAACACTTGCAAACCAAACTGTGCTTTGCCCGGCCCTAGTAGCAATGAAACCTAACAAGGATCAAGGGTAGCGGTAGCATGCACAAAGCAGACACGCAGCACGACAAAGCACTAGAACATGGCAAACTCTTTTCTCGGCATTTAATCAAACATCCGGCCGAGGTGTAGAGGCTGGGACTTAGGTTCCATTATCTAAAAAATCAAACATCCGGCGGGTAATTAGCAACTCGTCGATGGAGCAGTGGTAGAAGACACGGGAGGAAGCATGCGTGCTCACCACACAAGATTGGCAAGGTTACTCATCGAAGTGGCCGCCTTTCAGGGAAACCACGACCGGTTTCGGACCTGGCCGCAACTTTTGCACTTCATGGCACGTCCAGTGGCATCCAAAGCGTTCCCAGTGTCCCTGCTCATAATCCACATCCGGAACTCAGGCACGAGAGGCAGAAAACTATGGATACTAGCGAACGAAGGTTACATCCGGATGAAGCTCACCAAAAAGGGATGTACGACGAAGATTTAGGTGTCCTCACGACGGCGGGCGGCGATGATTGTTGGCGGCTCCGACCGGTCGGCGCCGGGATGGTAGTCTAGTGGGGAAACGTTGATGGGGACAGGTTCGGAAGGAGCGGCGTGGTGTAGCAGTCCTCACCAACGAGCCTGCAGCGATCCAACGGCTTCTTCGATCATTGGCGACGAGCTCGACGTGTAGGCAACAATGGTGGCGGCGGCGCACGGCACTAGGGTTGGGGAAAACGCGAAGCAGCGGCAAAAACAGGTGGTAGACACGATACGTTCCGTTTTATAATCACGAGGCCCAGGGATCCTGAGCGCGCACGCCAACGCGGTTGAATTGAACACGGCGGCGATTTGGCTCGATGGCGGCGAGGTCCCGTGCGTGCGACGCTGTCGATGCTTCCGTGAGCTGAGCCTGCAGGTGCGTGCGGCTACTGGGTCGAGTTGGTTGAGAAAAAAAAAACAGAGAGAGAGGGAGATGTCTGGGCTGCGGAGGGATTTAGGCCCAAGGACACGGACGGTCTTCCTTCTATTCTTTTTATTTCCCTTTTCCTAATCCAATTCTAACAGCGAATAAAAATGCAATTATATTCTAATTCGGATTTTGAGGTATAATTTCCACACAATAAAGGACTATCGCATAGAAGTGTTCCAAACAATAAATAACAACCATCTATACCAAAAATTAATTTTATAAAATAATAGGCTTTGTCTAAAAGGGTTTATAAATGGTCTTTTGAAACCAAAATTTTATCCAATAAAGATAAACATTTTAATTGTTTGAAATGCCTTGGGACCAAAACAAAATAAAATACTTTAAACAAAGATAAGTATTATTTCATAAATTCTTTTAAAAACCCCATGTGTTGATAAAAGAAACTATTTTTCATAAATCATTTTCTTAAAATAGATTACCTCCATAAATCAAAAGTATTTCTTAAATAAATGTTTCCATAGATGAAACTTTATTTATCTTTTAAAAACAACTCTTTGGTTCACATAAAATGACAACATACTCCTCTTTCTCTTGCAAAGGGAAAATACCTTGTATAAAATATTGTGTTCCAAAATAATATAAATTGATAAATCAAATATGTATGTTTCAATAAGTCATTTTCATAATCCAAAACAAATCATATGTTCTTTTGGGAAAATTCATTATTGAAACTTTAGAATCAAAATAATTGATTGAGTTTAAAAGATAATCTCTTCCTCTCAAATAAGAAAGAAAGAAAGATATATTTAAAATATTATCCTTTAGATAATATTTAAATATGCTTTAAAAAGTTTTTAAAATTTTGTGAATTTCGTGCATAACCCGGAACTTGAAATTCCGGGGTGTTACAAGGCTACCCCCTTAACAAGAATCTCGTCCCGAGATTCGATGTGGCTAGCAAGAAATTTTAGATGGGTGATCTTTTCCTAACGGAATCTAGGGCTTCACACTAGATTGTACACGTCCGTGAGGACCCTTCCAACATCCAACGGTCTTATATCCATACGTCTTACTCTCATCATATATGACGCATTTCTTTAAGATTCCATTCCGAATAGATGGTGTTGATCTCTATCCTGTAATTAGACGTAGCCTTCAAAGAACAACGACATTACCATTCCATTTTCTCCAAGGTAAATATCACTTAATCGTAAGGTCTCATTGTCTTGATAACATTATTCAAACGACTCAACAGCCATAATACTTGGAAAAATTAAACAAACTATCGACAAAACACTCGTTGCCCTCTTGATCGGAAATCCATTGATCAGCCTGGATTTGCACTTCTTCATGGGTGGGAATTCTTGAATTGTCTCTTGTTGCACGTGTTGGAACCTCTTGGACTAGGATGACACATTTGCTGCGGGAGTTGACGGCGTCGTGTTGTGGTGGCTATCGATATTCCCTTTTGTTGGTTCTTGGGACACTCATTAACATAGTGTCCTTCCTCTTTGCAACGATAACAAATCCCACGCTTAAAGACGACTTGAGCTTTATCGGATTCTTTAGGCTTCTCTCCGAACCGAGGAGATCCATTATGTATACCGGAGATGGAGGGGCGATCATCTAGTGAACAACGACTCATAGCTTGACGAGAGAGTTTCTGTTTCCACCTGCTTCGAAACAGCCAATATTCGAGTTCCGATGGAGTAAACGTCCCCATTGGACACTTATCGGCGTAATGCCATATTGCTCACAACTGAAACACAATATATCCTTCCTTGGGCAGGTCTCGAAGTAGTGACCATGTTTACCACAAAGTGAGCATTGATTCCTTCCAAGTGTGGGCCTTCGGAAAAATCCATTGGAATCACCTCTTCGGAAACTCCTCTTTCTAGAGGGTTGATGCGATGTCGTAGGCTCACGTTGGGTGATCTGAAGAAAACATGGGTGACCACGACATTTGCAGCAATAGCAAGCTTCACGGACTCGAGAGTTCTTGTAGTGCTGATCTGAAGTTTCAGTACCACTATCCGACTTGAGCTTCTTCTTATTTTTGACATGCTCTCTTCGTCCAAGCCTAACAACTGCGAGGTGATCTGTTGGTCATTAGAAACTGGTCGTGACCTCTTCATTGGGGATTTACCAATCTTGTTGTCCTTGCTTGGAGCTAGCAGAGTAGATGGTGAACTGTCTTGGATGGTGTTCTCCTCGAAATGAAGGCTACCATCAACGGTTTCAATTCTTGGGGTCATCAGCTGAGAAAATCGATTCGTTTTGGGCATAAGAGGAGAGAGAGTAGAGAACGGGGTAAAGAAAAGAGGAAAAATGAGGAATAGCGAAACTAATACCCATTAATGCAAAACAATAGATGTAGTGACAAAACTAAAAGCTTTGCCATTACACCTTCGGACAATCAAAGATCCAACTCAAAACAAGACACACCACAAATCAAGCACTTAACCTAAATTGTACATCGACTCGACGTTCTGCTAAACGTTTAACTACTAAAGGGTACTACTACTAATCCTCCTCATCTTGGTTGGGAACAACGTAGGCTGGGGAGCGCGACTTGCAATCTTGCGTGGAGGTGATTCAGGTGCCTCTTCTTCCAATTCTTCATCCGAGGACAACTCCAAATCTTCACATAGACGACGCTTCAGCTTGCGGTTAATCCTCATAGCCTCGGTGTACTTCTCATGCCAAAAGTCCACTTCTTCTGCATTTGCATCCAACTCTTCCGTGAGTACCTTGGCGAGAGCCACTTGCTTCTTAAGCTTCCGATTTCCTTGTTCCTCCACCGGGTCTACGTGGATGTAGGTGGATCCGCTTGCTCGTTGAGGGAAATGAGCATACTCCGTCTTTTCCAAATAAGCACGGGACCTTGAGCGAGTAACTAGGATGGCTTGGCAAGTAGCATCACGAATTCCAAGCAAAGAAACTTCTCCTTGGGGCAATGGCTTTGTGAGTCCTCTCAATCTCATGAGCTCCTTCAACAGGTTCTCGTGCATAGATGAGCACATGGACGTCCCAATTTGGCACCGATCCTTCAATAACTTCTCAAGCTCCAAAGTACTTTGGTAGCTTCACGTATCCTATTTCTTGCAAGCATCTCCCAAAGCATGTTAGGAAGTCTCCCAAGCACTTAGTCCATCACTCTCAAACTCACGAACCTCTTGATATGGTAGTGGAACTTTCATCATTTCTTGTTCCACTGCTTCCTCGTCATGGCTATGGGTGATCTCAGGAGCATGGTGAATGCGATGGCCGAAACTGCATTTGTGATCAACGATCTTGGCTAGGGCCAGCTATAAAATGTTTGGAACAAAATAGAGTTAACAAAATGAGACAAAAAGCAAGAAATTGTTTGGGCAAGGAATGACACTAGAGTGAGAGAATCCTAAGAAAGAATTTGTAGGGAAGAAGTGTAGAAATTTTCCAATATAGTTTCTATTTCAAAACAAAATACTCTTAGAGGCGACAATCCTTCCTAGGCTTGCGTCCTACAGTCGACAAGGCTCGATACCACTTTGTCACACCCGGTTTTAACGACCAAAACCGAATGCATCCGTATGCGTGCCCAGGAACAAGTTTTCACGCACACATGACGAATAATGTGATAAAAGAACAATGTCTTTAATAAATCGAATACTTACATCGATATTGTCTCAAAGGACTAAATACAATATACGCTATCGGAAGACTCCATAACACCACAGGCAATCGACCGGGGTTTCGCACGCCTAGACCTTTCTCATCGGTGGTCTTCTCCATCTTCCGAGCAGCAGTAGTTGGTAGCAAAAAGGAAATAGCAAGAGTGAGTACATGTCGTACTCAAGCAAGTGTGGAAATACATGACATGTAAGCTGAATGAAAGAAAGGCTAACACGTGGTTTGCAATAGAAAACACCTACACTAGTCAAGTTAATTAAAACAACCTATTTACTAGGTTAAAAATAATCCAACGAGGCTACCCCACTCGTTAACCACCGCAAGCTACCCTACTTGCAGCAAACCACACCTACAGGTTACCCCGCCTGTAGCAAACCACACTACAGGTTACCCCGTCTCGTAGCCAACCTCACTACAAGTTACCCCACTTGTAGCTACCCAAGGGTTACCCCACCCAAACCATCCCTCTAGTTCTTGTGAGGATCCAGGCCGTTCGTGACCGTGAACACGGCTGTTAATAACAGCTTTACACTCTGCAGAGGTTGCACAACTTTACCCACAGGTCGGTGATTCCATCACTATTCGGTGACTAAAACCTCTATTATGCCAAGCACACTTCCTAAGGTATGAGGCCAAGAGATCACCGCAAGGTCTTTTCTAAGGACTTCCCAGCTTGCAAAACGCCCATGCTAAGGTTTCACCGCCGTAAAAGTGACGCATCACCCGGAGGCCCCCTCTTGCACCGTGGCTTCAAGTACTCGCCTTTCCTCGCCCGAATCCGAAGACACCTTCTTCCTTCATCCTTCCTCGACGCTTGCAGAACCGGGAAGCTACCTCGGTACTAAACCTTACCTACCCATTATCAGCCCCGTGCTTTGTGCGGAAGTCCTGGGTTGCCGCTCCAAGAACCGGTCCTTATAATCCCCAACAGGTACTACCGCAACCCAATAGTACTACTACGAGTACCTGTGCATTCCCGCACCATCATCCACATCCTCCCGTCGGGATCACCTAAGTTCCATGTTGCTAAAAAGCATCTCCCAATTCATGATCATTATGTTCAAGTGAATAATTAATCAAGCTTAGCATTTAGTTCAATTTGAACCCCATTAAAAGCCGCTAGCAATGACGTACCCATCCTAGCATACTATACCATAACCAAGGCGACAAGGTAGAATAGGGAACAGGGTATGACACAAATAGGATTCAAGTTAAACGGTAATGCATGAAATGTAAATTCAGAAAGTAAGAAAGTAGGCGCAATGTGCATCAAGGACACTTGCCTGTTTCCCTTTGCTGCTGCTCATGTCTTCAAGTCTTGCTCTTGAGTTCTTCGAAATGTACATTCTTCTATTTAACGCCACACGGATACAAAACATGCAAGAAACAAGCATACAAGCAAACTAAGAAACAGTACACCAAACAATACCTAACGACTATGAAAACAGTACTAATAAATAGTACTCGTCTCTACGATCTCGTGAGTGCAAGAATCACTAAAAATGAAGCTACGAACTAAAAGTTATAAGCATTTGAAGATCTAGTGTTTAAAATGCAAAATAGCTTTTACCGTATATATTCATGAAATAGAAAGACCTAAAAGATTATTTCATTTGTAAATAAAGATTGATGTACTAAATAGTTTATTTCGCATAATAAACAGGAAGGAATTTTATTTTCGATCCAAAATCATGTTTTACATTATTCTTTGAAAACAATAAAGATTAGGGTCCTAATTACAAGGTAACCTATTACGGAAGATTAAATAAATATTTTAAGAAACAGAAGCAAATAAAGAATTAGTTAAGTTCATAGAATTAAATAATTTATTTTACAAAATAAATAGAAAACAATTTATTCTATTGTGAAAACATCGATTTTATATTATTACAATAAAATAGGGAAAGATAGCGCTATTTTAGTTAAAAGGTAGGGCTCTTAACTAATCAACATTAACACGAAGAGATTTTATGCAAAGTTTAAAACAGTGGCGGACGACTGGACAAAGATAAGTATTATTTCATAAATTCTTTTAAAAACCCCATGTGTTGATAAAAGAAACTATTTTTCATAAATCATTTTCTTAAAATAGATTACCTCCATAAATCAAAAGTATTTCTTAAATAAATGTTTCCATAGATGAAACTTTATTTATCTTTTAAAAACAACTCTTTGGTTCACATAAAATGACAACATACTCCTCTTTCTCTTGCAAAGGGAAAATACCTTGTATAAAATATTGTGTTCCAAAATAATATAAATTGATAAATCAAATATGTATGTTTCAATAAGTCATTTTCATAATTTAAAACAAATCATATGTTCTTTTGGGAAAATTCATTATTGAAACTTTAGAATCAAAATAATTGATTGAGTTTAAAAGATAATCTCTTCCTCTCAAATAAGAAAGAAAGAAAGATATATTTAAAATATTATCCTTTAGATAATATTTAAATATGCTTTAAAAAGTTTTTAAAATTTTGTGAATTTCGTGCATAACCCGAACTTGAAATTCCGGGTGTTACAGGTGACCGACCGGGAAGTGATTCCCGGTGTGCATGAGTGAAGACAAAGTGCGCAGAAAAGACTAGGGTTGGTCCGTGGGGAAATCTTGAGGGCCTATTAAGCTGCCGAGGGTAAGTGGGCCCAGCCGGAGTGGCGGGATGTTACACCATCATCCTTAGTATAATGACAAAAGAAAGCGTTTTTCAAAATTCTAAGAATGCACCGGGGCTTGCCTTGAGAGTGATCGACGTTAGTACTAGCTTCACAAGCGTTGAGATTGGCAACTACTTCTTCCAACGGAATCATTTCGACGTCGTCACCTAAAGAATGACATGCAATGCATACGCAAAAAGAATGCAAGGTTGATGATGATGGTAATGCATGGATGCTGTTTTGTATGAACATCATAAGCACAATTTAATGGGGCCAAGTTCGTGGAATTAATAGTAGGCGTGCACTTCATTTCTTCTCTCTTTAATTGAGTTGAATTTACTACACTTGTACATGCAGCATAGGCAAGCAATGTGTAAGCACAAGAACATGAGGGCTGTGGTTTAAAACGTTGTAGTTCGGATTCGAAATGATGAGCAAAGTTCAAATGTGAATCAAAGGCAATTAGGGTTAGGAGGGGGGGGGGTTTATTATCACATGTGATGACACTTCTAACACTCTTAGGGAAAGCATTCACTTAATTAGCATAAGTGCAATATTAACGAAACTTCCTGCCAAAACCGAGCATGAGGGACTAAGTAACATTTACATAACCTCGCCAATATATAAATTTTTAGCCTTTTCTTGAACTAAACAAAGAGACAGACAAAATAATTATTTAACATGCTCAAAATTAAACCCGAGATTTTATGAAAGTGTACAGGGCTATGATGAGTAGATCTACCAAGTTTCATGCCAAAATAATTTATATACATTTAATTAGAAATTAATTACAGAAAATGCCATTAATGCCATAACTTGAAAAAAATATAATGAATGAAATTGAGATTTTCCAGTGCCAGAAATTCAAGGATACAATGATGCATGCTCTGTCCACGTGGCACCTCCATTGGCCTTATATTTTTAAAGTTATGATTTAAGTGAGTTTTGTAGATTGCCTTTTAACATTTTTATAAAATATGAAAATGACCCAAAATAACAAGTTCATGTTACCTTTCTAAAAGTACAGGTTATGTATATTCCAAAACATTTTAGTTTTCAATTTTTGAACATTTAAATCGAAAGATGTGAATTTTTCAAAATCGAGTAAACTTCGCACTAATTATGAAATTGCCACTAGGCCAAATTTGAACGAGAGGGGTGGCGCGCTCCGGCGGCGGTGTCCAGCGCCGGCGAGCTCGTGCGTGGCAGCGCGTTACGGCGGCGCATGCTCCGGGATTTGGTGGGGGTGGCATGCGCGAGACGGCGGAGCTCATGGGCATGGTCGCGGGGCCGAGAGATGGCCGGAGTGGGCCCGCGACGAGCGGTGGCGGCCGTGGTGTCTCCGGCGGCATGGCGCATCCAACACGAGAGGGAGAGAGAGAAAGGGGCGGGGTCCGGGAGCACCACCTAAGCGAGGGAAGCGCGGCATGGGGTCGCGCGGCGTGGAGGATGACCGGAGGTGAGGGCTCGACGTGGAGGTGGCGGGGCAGGACGACGGTGGCGACCCTTCTTCCGAATTCCCGACATTTGGCTTCGGACCAAGGGGAGCGGGGTTAGAGGGAGACGCGAGGAGGCTTTACGCGGGGACAGGCGTGAGGAATTGGTGCGCGGATTCACCTAGCTCGCGCTCAACGCGGAGGCGGCCATGGCCGTCGTCCCGGCGACGACAACCTTTCCTTCGATTCACGCGCAGGTGAGGGGAGAGGAGGCCGGGCAGGGGCACGGGGAGGAGCGAGAGGGAGATGGGGAGCAGGTATGAGGCGAAGTGGAGATCGATTCTTGGCTCTTGCGCCATTTTCTAAGGGGAGCGGCGAGGCGGCGCACGGCCAACGGCGAGATGGGCGCGACGCCTTCAATTACCGACCGCTCCTGTTGGCCGGCGGGTATAGGTGTGGTTGGGAGGTTGGCCAGGGTGGCGTGGCGACTTGACGGGGCGGGCGCACGCACGGAGGGGCGGCTCGGGCCACCACTGCCCGGTGGGCAATGAGCTCGAAGGAGATTTTTCAAATTTGAATTCTGCTCTTTGAATTTTGATTCAAAAATTCACTTTGGTGCCTCCAAAAATTAAACAAAAATACAGGGTGAATCAGCACGAAAAGATCTACTATTTTTGTTTTAGGTCAAAGTTTTGATTCGGTTGCTAAAAATTCATATAAAATTCATAAACAGCATAGTTTTGAATTCAAATTTGAATTTTGAGCTTTTAAAATTTGATACAAAAATTTTGTGAAAATGCTTTATATTCATGGTTTTGCATGGGCAACATGATGGTGCAAAAATATGAGGGTAGTGCTTTTATAATTTTTGAATTTGTCTTAGGGTTAGGGTTTAGCCCTAGGGTTTGCTTTTCTTTTGAATTTCCCCTTTCCTTTTTCTTAATTTCTTTTGGGTGATTAGCATTACGGTTTTACTAGTGGGGTGATTAGGGTTTTAGTTAGGTCATTAACACCTAATCGTGAGATGGGATGTCACATTGATCATGGCAAGCAAGGCGAGTCACCTCTTCATCCCGTTTGAGGTTTTCTCTAGTGCTTTTGGAGTTCCGGAAAGGAAGTTCTCCGGCTACGCTGGCCTTAAAGGGTGGAAAAGCAGGATGAGGATTATCACGGATGAACACTCTTGTTTCTTGTTAGCTATGCTCTTGTTGGGAGAAAGAGGGAAGTATTCTTCAGACATTTCAGATTTGAATCCAACTCCGCCAACCGCACAACGATTGTTGACGGATGGGAGTGGGCGGATTTGGAATAGATAACGAAAGAGATTGAAGTGGGAGCGGATGCCTAGGAATGCTTCACAAAGATGAATAAAAAAAGCTATTTGAAGGATGGAGTTAGGGTATAGATTCACTAACTCCCATCCATAAAAGAAAAGCAGGCCGCGAAAGAAAGAGGAGCAAGGAAGAATCAAGGCCGCGGAGAAAGAAGGATCAAAGTACCAATTGTTTGGAATCATCAATTCGTCATGGGACTTGACCGGGCGTAGGAGCGGCCCAGTTGAGTATGGGTTTGGGCGGAAGAATCCCGTCACAAACCATCTCCTTGAGGTTTGCTTCCGTGATGTTACTATCTCTCGGCTCTTGAGCACCGAAGGCGAGTTGATCACGAGGGATGTTGGTCGAAGATGAAGGAGTGGCAGAAGATTTCTTCTTGCCCATCTTGAGGATTAGAGAGGAAAATGGAGATTAACTTTTTTGGGAAGGATGAGATGCAAGAACTCGGATCGCAATGTCCGAAGATCAAGGAAGGATTGTGGCGCGCTGCGGTGATATAGGAACGGGTTTGACCTAGGTCGCCGCTTCAGTATCCTTTATAGGTACCCGAGCCGGGCTCGAGGTCCGGAAGTTATTGGGTTGTTTCTAACGGACCAATGAGTTTTACCCGGGTAATTTATTCATTTAGGCCCGAGTTATGTAATTATGACCAACGGTCATAAGGAATTAGTGAACGTGATTGATATAATCACGGGGGCTTTTTGTAAAAGTAAGGCGGTCCGAAATACGGAATATTTAGTCATAGGAATGATATAAGTACCAAATTGAATAATTTGGAGGTAGATTAAGTTAGATCGAATACAATTTGGTCTTGCCTAACTACTGCATTGTGAAAATGGATGCCTTAGGTTCCGGATGTTAATCATCCGATCGATTATATGCCTTGGAGACTCGAGTCGATGTGAGAAAATAGGAACAACTGGTCTGATCAACCAGAACTTTTTGCTCTTAGTTCAATATGACTAAGCAAGATTGTTTTGAGCAATCTTTTATATGATAAGATGTGAAATCCAGGAAGTTGTGACGCTAAGACCGGGGTGACCGGTCTGAAATACGCATTTAATGGAATTCAGTTGGTATGAATTATGATCTTGCAGAATTGAATGTAGCATAATCCTTTGAAAAGGACTCTTGCAATATTTGCGATATTCAAATGATACAAGACTCGGGGCTATACCTAATTAGGTACACCTGACCGGTGCACCACGTTCAAGAGCGGTCCGAAGAGGTCACGGGAAGTAGAAAATCAAGGAAATTGAAAGGAGTAGGCTATAGAAGATGAAGAAAATAATGAAGAATCCAAGTAGTGAACTCTTGCATTATTTGAAAGAAGTTCAAATGATACAAGAGTCGGGGCTATACCCAATTGGGTGCACTTGACCGATGCACCATATTTTGAGGGCGGTCTGTAAAGATCGCAGGAGGTATACGGGAATTTTCATACACCTAAATAGGTTGTATGGAGGATAAAATACCAATTTTTTGTCTTTTTGAAGTTATCTTGAATGGACAAGAAGTACTGCAGAAGATTACGGTTCTTTTTAATTTTACATCGTCATCGGACCAACATGCGTAAGACCGGTCGGTCCTGTTCAAGGTCAAATAAAAAATTAGTCGGGGGCTGCTGTCGTATACTTAGCTTATGGGTATACAATCGTCAAAGGAATGGATAATTAGAGATATGGTGGCGTATCAATGAAGATAAGACTGGTGGAGAGGGTCCACGAGTGGTACCCGACCAGCATGAGATATCGGAAGGTTCCATATACCGGTATATAACTTGATTGATAA
The DNA here is from genome assembly GCA_031894775.1 of Chloris gayana. NCBI lineage: Eukaryota > Viridiplantae > Streptophyta > Magnoliopsida > Poales > Poaceae > Chloris > Chloris gayana. Next base: position 1,125,762 of record JAUNZO010001356.1, read on the forward strand.
GTAAGGGAGCAATTGTAGTCTGTTAAGGCTCTAAATCAATAAGGAATGCTTAGAGATAGAGCTTCCGAATGTAATCCATGTAATCCACTAGGACTACGTATGTAACCCTAGCTCTCCCGGATATATAAGGCGGAGCAGGGACCCCCAAAACCTCTCTTAACAACTCGCAATTAGCAATCTGCTAAAGGCAATACATAACATATATGACGTAGGTTATTACTCTCAATCGAGGGTCCTAAACTTGTATAAAATCTCGTTTTCCTGTGTGTTTCGTGTGTTGCACCATCGAATTCCACGATCGTGAGGGACCGGGTAGTTCTAGTGCCGAGTTTAAGACTCGACAAGATGAAATGTATGATTTAATATTTTATTTAGAAAAGTTTTATTCCTAGTCTAGATGATCACATGAAATGATGATTGTTCTTGGAGATTTTAGGTTAAAAAAAAATAGGCCGTCGGAAGAGCCCACGAGTCTTCCCAACAGGCCCTCAAGGTCAAGGAGGATGAAATCCAACGCCCGTTGAGGAAGGAGGCTTTGGCTTAAAATGTCTAATACCAATTACAAGGCCAAGTGCAGAATTCTAGACTTGTCGCACAAGCATAAGTCTCCTTCCCCTTATTCTTCACATATCCGGTCTTATATACCGGTTTATAGCATTAACATTCCATACTTCATTCTTATAGGACTCTCGGCATGCAGCAAAAGGGTCATCGATTATCCGAACGGGGGTCAAACCCCTCGGAACGATAATGTGAATCTCGAGACCACTCTGCGGGACGTTCCTCGGCGCATCCGAGAGCATTCAAAGAAGGTAGCTGCCTCGGGAGGTGCTCAAATTGCGGCGACGATCCGGTGGTGGACGTCGGTCGATGAATGTGATTTCAGCAGCATTAAGATCGGTGCTCACCCGGATACAACCGAAGACCGGTTCGGTGAGTTGAAGAACTCACTCATTGTAACATCCCGGCCTAGGGCTTAATAGGATTGATAGAATACTCATGTCAACAAGTTGCAACTTCTTTTCCGGAAGCTTATTTCTAAAGAACTCTAAGGTTAAGCGTGCTTGGCCTCGAAGCAATTTAGGGATGGGTGACCGACCGGAAGTGATTCCGGTTCCGCATGAGTGAGGACAAAGTGCGCAGAAAAGACTAGTGTTGGTATGTGGGAAAATCTTGAGGGCCTATTAGGCTGCTAGGGGTAAGCGGGCCTGGCCCGGAGTGGCGGGACGTTATAGATGGTCTCGAGCCAACTCTCGCGGTTTCACGGGCGCATGTGTTGCACGTGTGCGGGCATGGTGTGCATGGCTGGTGTGGGCCCGGAGTGGTCACACAGCATGGCACATGCGCCGGCGATGGACACATCGACGTGGCCAAGAGAGGAAGTTCCTGGCTTCGTGGTTGACCGACGAGGACGTCGGTCCTCTAAGGGGTGAGTGTATAACATCCCGGCCCGGGGCTTAATAGGATTGATAGAATACTCATGTCAACAAGTTGCAACTTCTTTTCCGGAAGCTTATCTCTAAAGAACTCTAAGGTTAAGCGTGCTTGGCCCGGAGCAATTTAGGAATGGGTGACCGACCAGGAAGTGATTTCCGGGTGTGCATGAGTGAGGACAAAGTGCGCAGAAAAGACTAGTGTTGGTATGTGGGAAAATCTTGAGGGCCTATTAAGCTGCCGAGGGTAAGCGGGCCCGACTCGGAGTGGCGGGACGTTATACTCATTGGAACCGTGACCGATCTATTCGAGTGACGTACGGTTGACCCAACCGGAGAACTGCTGAATCAAGACATCGCCCTTCCGAGTTACTGAATCAAGCTATGAACGAAGTCGTTGAAGCCGTCGAAGCCTCAAGACACGCTATCGAGGATAATTATGAAGACTTGAACTTCGACATGCTCTCATCGGCTTCGGAGGACACGAATGACAACCCGCTGATCGCCAATCTAGAGACCGGTGATACCGACGCGAGTAATTCCAAGCTTGTAATCGTTGTCCTGTAAAAATTTGTAATATATATGAATGTTCTAGTTTAAATGTTCTGTATATTTATCCTTTGCTACAATTTTGATATATTTTTCCTTTTATGGCCGGTCTTTATATGTTTTCACTTTTCCTTCGGATAAGACTAAGATCGTGCGGACGCAACGGTCCGAAGTAGTTCAATTACGGAAAAAATAACATAACTTTAGTAACCGGTTATTGCTACTTAAAAAATTATAGAATTCACACCCTAATTTAACCAATCAGGACTATAACGAAGCAAGAATGGTTAATTTCAACGCAATCTAACTATGGCATGACCATCGGCTCTAATCAGCACTAGATATAGCTCATAGAGGCGGACTACTTAACAAGATCGTGCCATATAGAAAATGTGACTAGTCTTAAAACTCGGGATCGCAAATCATTACGAGACCGCTCTCGGGTAGTAGTCCCCTGGCTCGGTATATTAATGTAAAATAAAAATGCCGAGACACAAAACACTATGCGAGATAAGCAAAACATGATATATTTCATATTATCAAAAAGCTATCATGAGCATAGAGGTACATAATGACAGAATACAAAAAAAACTCAAGTATAAAAGCGATGTAGTTGATCAATATTCCACGAATTTGGAATTTCTTCTTCATCCTCGATCATAAGGTCCGGAGACCGATTTAGCAATGAACGACCCTTCCGAGACCGGTGATAACTTGTGTCGATTCTTGCTAGACTAAATCTTCCGAAGCACCAGCTCCCGGCACGAACATTGCGATCATGATATGTCCGCAACCATTGATGATACTCGGCTACTCGGACCAGTGCCCAATCTCATAATTCTTTCACAGACAATCAACTCCATCCGACGCCGATCATCATACTTGCTTTCATCATAGTACTTGAACTCGAGTAATCATGTTCATCGATAGGTAACATTGCCTCTAATCCATAGAAAAGAGAAAATGGAGACTGTCATGTAGTGCGACCGGTATTCATGCGCAGCCCCCACAAGACCCATGGCAACTCTTTCACCCACTTCCCAGCGTATGGTTTCAAGCGGTAAAAAATTCTTCGCTTAATACCGGTCAAAAGCATCTTGTTTGCTCATTCCACTTGCCCATTACTCCGAGGATGCGAGACCGATGCATAATAAATCATGATACACAAGCTCTGTGCATAATTCTTGAAAACTTCCGAAGTAAACTGCGGTCCATTATCAATAATGATGCAATACGAAACTCCAAATCGAACAAAAATATTCTAAAGAAACTTGATTGCTCACGCTGTAGTGGTGTGTGTGGCTGCTTCCGCCTCAATCCACATGGAAAACTTGTCAACCGCGACAAATAAATGAGTGTAGCCCCGGGCGCCTTCTTGAACGGTCCAACCATGTCAAGCCTTCGGGTAGCAAACGCCCAAGTCATTGGTATCATGCGCAACTCATGAGTAGGAAGATGAGATTGACGCCCAAAAAATTGACAGACCTTCACAAACTTTCACCACATTACGCGCATCCTCAACCACCGTTGGCCAACGAATCCTTGTCCGAATACTTTAGCAACCAATATTTTTCAAGACGCATGATTCGCACAAATACCACTCGTGAATCTCATCCAACAACCGGACGCCGTCGGTCGTGGGTATACACTTCATCAAGATATTATCACCCCCACGCCTATAGAGTTCACGTTCCATGAGAAAATAACTCCAAGCTCGATCTCTAGCCTATGCCTTTCGGTCTTATCCTCCGGGACAACACTCGACCGCAAATATTCAATATACGGGGTGTGACAATCGGTGTCAATGATTATAACTTCCGCTTCGGGGACTGCATCATCGGTCTATATGTCGCTTCTAAGACCACTCCATCGGTCTGTGCTGCTTCCAAGAATGCTTCACCGGTCCGTGCTGCTTTTGAGACTATTCCACCGGTTTGTACATCGGGAACAACGAGCTTCGTGCAATCTTGATCGATGGTTTATCCCGAATATGAAGTATTACCACGAGCGGTACCGCCTGCCTTGAAGAACCCAACCTAGCTAACTCATCTATAGCAGAATTATTTCTGCGCAAAACATGAGAGAAACACGAGACCCTCGAACTTGCCCTCAAGCTTCCGAACCTCCTGTCGATACCATCATGTGATCGTCATGCGCATTCCACGCCTTATTAATCTGACCGATGACTAGCATTAAGTCGCCATAAACATCTAGGCACTTAACATCGAGCGAAGTTACCTCGTGAAACCCATGAAGCAAAGCCTCGTACTCTATTGCATTGTTTGATGCTTTGAAGTGCATTTGAAGCTTATACTTCAACAGATTTTTTACGGTGTTACCAACGAGTACTCCAGCACCCGTGCCTAAAAGCTGCAGAGACCCATCAAAAAACATCTCCCAATATTCCGAATTTTAATTGTTGAAGGAATATGCATAACTCAACTTCGCATCCGAAGATAACGTACGTGGGATTCGGTTAAGACCTCGTTGACGAAATAGGCCAGGTGCTGAACTAACCGGAGGTGACCTTCTTCTCGTCGATCAACCGCCGAATTGTACTCGCCACATGAGTGGTTGCTGAAATATACAACTAAATAGTTTTATCGAGGCTCCGCGGTACAAAGACCGGTGGATTACTCAAATATCCCTTGAGTTGATCAAACACCTGTCCGAGCTTCATCTGTCCACTCGAACTTATCCTTCTTCTTGAGTAGTTTAAAGAACAAAAGACCTCTAATCCCCAGTCTTGAGATGAAGCGGCTTAGGGCAGCCATGCAGCCGATCAATTTCTACACATCCTTCAAGCAACCGGGAGGCCTCATGTCGATGATCGTCCGGATCTTCTCCGATTCGCCTCAATAACGCGCCAAGATACCAAGTACCCGAGCAATTTCCTAGACCGAACCCCAAACACACACTTGTTCGAGTTAAATTTCATGGAAAACTTCTGCAGATTGCTAAAGGTCTCTACCAGGTCGGAGAGACGATCTTCAGCTTTTCCGAACATAACCACTACGTCATCTGCATACGCTTCAAGCATTGCATACCGCGCTGGTATGCGCCAGCGTTCTCCGGACCCAACGGCATAGTCCCATAGCAGTAGGCTCCAAAGGGGGTAATAAAGGCAGTCTTAGTCCGGTCTTCAACCTTCATAGGGATCCGGTGATATCTACGAGTAAGCATCAAGAAAACAAAGACGTTCACAGCCAGCGGTCGAATCGACAACTTGGTCGATCCGAGGTAGCACAAAAGGGTCTTTGAGACAAGCTTTGTTGAGAGCAGTATAATCAATGCACATTCTCAATTCCTTAGTATTCTTTTTGTGTACAAGGACTGGATTAGCCAGCCAATCTGCACGATATACCTCCCCGATGAACCTAGTAGCTAATAACCTAGTAATTTCCTTCTTGATAGCCTACTTGCGGTCTTGAGCAAACCTCCGGAGCTTCGCCTAACTAGCTTCGCGTCGGGACGGACCAACGGTGCGTGCTCAATCTTCTCCCTAGGAACTCTCGGCATGTCGGAAGGCTGCCATGCAAGGATGTCCCTAATTTTCTCGGAGGAAAAGAATGAGAGCACTTTCCTATTTGTCCCCAAGATCAGCCCGAGCATGGGTGACCTTGGAGGGATCTGCGAGGTTGAGCTGAATTGTCTTGGAAGTCACCGCATCTACCTTGAGCTTCTCCTTGGCCGCCTTCTTGCATGGTGATTCCTCCTCAAGCGGCGCTTCCGTTGCTGAATTAATAGCTGCAGTAGCTCGCTTGACATCTCGACGCTCTAACGCTAAATTGGCCTTGTTGGCTAGCTCAACGCCGTGTACCTCGCAAGCATAAGTGGTCTTGATATCAGTTATGAATGACAAAACTCCATTGGATGCTGGCATCTTCAACATGAGGTACGCGATAGTTCAGAATCACCATAGACTTGGCGAGGGCCGGTCCGCCAAGTATGGCATGGTACACGAGTCTATACCGGGCACATTGAACATAATGAGTTCCTTTCTGTCGTTCTCCTTTGTACCAAAGATTACTACCAGAGCAATGCCCCAATGGATAATCTGTTTCGGCCAGGCACAATGCCATGGAACAGAGAAACGCTGGGCCACAAATGATCAACCGAGAGACCAAGCTGCGGGAGAGTCTTTGCGAAGAGGATGTCCAAACAGACTTCCTCCATCGATGAATATCTTCTTCGACCGACCGGCTTTAGGCAAGACTTCGGGTGGTCAGCTCTGCTATAAGTAATGGGAACTTCGGACCACCACGGATATTCAAGGGTCGCAGGAGTGACAACATTAATCTCTCTCAATCCAAGCTTCTCCTTGTGCTTAGACTCATAAGCATCAAGGCCGTTTACAAATGAAGTTCACTTCCCTGAGCGGTTGCTCGAAAGCCTTCATCATCATCATCCTGCTTCTTGTCCTTGCCTTTGTCATCCTTGTAGTCCCGTCGGCTTTGCGGAGCCACCTTCGGCGCATCCGAGGTAAAGAGCCTCAGGACAAAACAACCTTGGCCTTATGATTTCTACCACGGATCGTCCGGGGCCTTTCCAACAACTCTTCGAACGATACCCGTTCTCTCGGACCCTTTTGGGGCGTGTTGGGCGGTCTCCTCCATGAGACCGACGCACCGCAGCGATGAAATTATCCGCCTTGCACTTATTGTTCTTGGACCCAAACTGGTGTCCCTGGTCTTGCTTTGGTTCCTTCCCTCTCGTTCTCGCATAGGTTCACAACGATGGACTCGCCGACGAGCATACTCGTTTTCTATCTCGAAGCACTCGGACGCCATGAACTTGAGGTTAAGGTTGTGCCAACCGATCTTGTGAACCAGGCGTAATCACTCCGGAGGCTAGCTTGGAACGCAGCAAACACTTGCTGGTCGGGAACATTGGGAATCAATGCTTTCTTGTTACTGTAACCGCTCGAGGTTGTCCGTCGACGACTCGTTGGGTTTCGCTTGATCCTGTTGAGCTCAAAGAAGTTCCCTAGTTTCTCACAAGTGGCCTAGAAATTCTCAACAAATTTCTAGGTTAGATCACCCCAGGATGAAATAGACTCTTTAGGGAGCGATTGTAACCATAAGCGACTAGCTTGCTCCATGCACATGGAAAGATAATTGGCCATAACAAAGGTATCACCGGATGGTCGTAGAGTACATGCGAAGCCATTCTGCAGGAGGGGTCTTGCCATCATACTTGTTGATATTCCTAGGCTTGAAGCCCCTGGGATACCTACAGATGCGTAAATCCCGCGTAAACGCTGGGACAACAAAATACTCGTGATCCTCAAAGCCGTTCCAGATCGGTGACAACGAGCGACGACTATAGTGTCGATAATTGCGGTCACAATCATCTTCCGAGTCATCACTATAGTGATGATTCCCCGACCCCGGATTGGGAGTGGGTCGACGATCATTGTCCCTAAATCTCCGACTTGACCGGTTCCTGGAGCGTTGACATTAGTGGGCAGATTGCTCGATCGGTGCCGCCAGCAGAGGCGCGAATCTTCAATATCCACCGCCTCCTCGGCAACTTCCTCTCGCAGGCGTTCATCTTCCGCCAGCTTAGCCCTTCTTTCGGCTTCGGCAGCCGCTTCCTCGAGTGTGAGGTGCACAATGACTAGTCCAGTCATGAAGACCTGAAAAAAGGTTTGAGGACTTTCTTCGAAATCGCTTTCGGGCTCGGAAGAGACGCTCATCACTAAAAACTAGGTAGCGAGACAAGGTCTTGGCCTCGATTGGCTACACCGAAGGGAAACTCGACTGGTCTAAAACACCGCGCCACAAGAGTGGCAGCGTCGGACTTGTCGGAATCCGAAGTTGAGATCAAGATCACATCCGGTGATCGCGCTTCGATAGCAGCGGTTAGATTGCGAGCATGATTCATCAGCTGAAGCTTGTTGGCCGAATCAGCCTCAAACTCCAAGGACCCCAAGCAGATTGCAAAGCCGGGTGCGAAGTTGACATCGAACGAAGAAGCCATCAAACTCGCCAATATGACACCCCTACCTTGCAAAGCAAGAGGGATAGTCGCACAGGACTACCTCGGGAGACATTCGGCGAAGCGAACATTCATTGCACATACATCAATGATACATCTATAATTTACATAAACATAATTAAGTACACGAGTAGCTTATTTTACATATGAAGTTCAAGTTCATATAATACATAGAGTTGAGAGTTCAAATTACAATACATTAATATACAATGAGCGGAAGCGTTCGATAGACTCGACGATACATAAACTTATTCGAAAACCATGTCAGCCCATAGGACACGCTCTCACTCCATGTTTGGTGATGACAGAACCCACTCTACGAGTCCATTCCTTGGGCTCCTCACCTTGCCACACGGACTTCCCGCAGCAATCATAGTAATCTGTCTGTCGGACTCCTGAAAATGATTTAATTGCAAATCCTGAGTATCTAATTTACTCTGCAAGGCTTACCCGCCGAAATGGTTATAAAACCGACTCCTAATATGAAGGGGCTGACCGAGCTGCTGAATTTAAGCAAAAAACAGCACCTATTTTCAAGTCTAAATTCATCTTTTAGCCATATTAAGAGGGTTGTGACATAAACATAAATTTGGTAAGCAGGACTAGCAAAAATGGTTGCAATACAATGAATTTAATACTTCAAAAACAGCATCATATCATACTTTGTTCATGAAATTACTACGATGCAATCTGCTCGATACAAATGGTACTCAATCACCGCGAGGGACAACAATATATATCGATTGACATTCCTGTAGGAGAAACCCAAATGCACGACATACATATCATTTAAGAACACGTATGGACACCTTTCACGAGATCATCATAGATATGAGGCGGGTCCACCCTCCGAGTATATGCCCCCTTGCAACCATATTTCGTCGGGTCCAATAATACACCACACACCCTCCATCTAGTCACAAACTCCTGCATCCACCGCGTCCGACACATAGCACAAAGGGGGAGAGACCGTCCAACACTACGACACGCAAGTTACATCAGTTTACCAACTCCCATACGAAGGTATGCATTTGGTACGCAACTCAATACTTGCTCGTGGAGTCACAACGAACGGTCTTCAACCGACACGCACGGGGCTATGGCGAACAAGGACCAACTTTGTCACCGCATCACAGTCTCCAATTTAATCATGTGAGCGGGTAAGAATATTTGAAACCTAAACCAAGAGGTCTCCAAACCGCTCATTGTTGCTACCGATGACTCCATTAAGCATAGCACTACTAATGGAAAATATTATACTTATCCAAGACCATAGGCATAGGGAATTAATAATGCAACTATGCTGCGATCAACTTCTAAACATAAATGCACAATACATATAAACATAGACGTATGTGAAGTAAAACCAAAAATCAACATAGGGTTTTGCACCGGGGCTTCCCTTGGCTTTGATCAAAGTTAGCACACTCGGTGTTGTTCAACTCGGTGGGCTGCTCCTCGTAGTTCTCGTCTCCGGTCGGGGTCCCTAGATGTATGCAATGGATGTTGCGAGTATTAATGAATGCAAAGATATTTAGTGCATGGAACTTTCTCAATAGGGAATTAAGATGATATTATGCTCATGAAATAAACATGGTGATGTATGAAATATGATGCTTGCATATGGGTGATAAATCATGATTACATGTCATGGGGACAAACTTCTAATTAGATAAAACATAGATTAAGTAACATAAAAGTATATGGTCTAGGTTGTAAGGAAATATGATCATAGCAAAAAAATAATATATGACTTTGCTAATTTTTCTATATGGCAATATGGCAACATGAGCATAGCTTAGAACCTCATACACACATATGCACCTAAATATAGACTTGCATATAAATTAAACATGATAATAGGAAGAATATGGCATTTCATGTGTTCATTACTTGATAACTCTATAACACGACAATTAGTGTTACAAAGCAACCTATACATGAATTTCATGAAAAATCATAATTTACTCATGATGAGCACCACAAGCAAATAAGTATTTATTTTGACACATTTTTTAAAATAAAACATTTAGGGCAAATATACATAACATAAACTAATAATGCTATATATAGCAAAAATATGTATGAATGCATGAAAATCATATCATGTACATTCATGCATGCATGATCATTAAGTCGCAACGTATTGTTGGTCGACCTAGGTCATGGCGTGATCGAAGTCCCATCCAAGTTCGAGACAGAAGCGGGAACTTCGAAGTCGACCAACACACCGAGGAAGCTAACCCCGACTCGAATCCACGCAAGCCCGGTGCATCCCACCTATGTTTTTAAAGTCTTTTCTTTTATCACAGTAATGAGTCGTGATTGTGCATTAGGTTATAGGAGTTGCTTGATACCCTAGATGCATGAGATAGGTTTCCAGTTGTTTATGCTATACTAGTACAGGTAGCTCAATAGAGTTCGATAACTCGCTAAGCTTAAGTCATAGGGAATCGGTAGAAGTCGAGTGGTGTCATACACTACTCGCGAGATATAGGATAATGACTGGTTCAATTTTATGCTAAGAAGAATGCTAAGAGAAAGATGAGAGTGGAAGTGAGAGTGTTAATGAAGTTGAGACCGGACGGGCCCCGTATGAGAAAGGGCAAGACGGAGATGAGGTCTTGCAAGGTGGTAGCCCCGTCCGTGTCGGTCAAGGACTGTACCGTTGTCGGCTTAGTTGAACAAGTTTGAAACGTACCGTACTACATACTGGTATCATGGGTCCAGCAAGCTGATGTACACTACGACCCGGAGATGTAGCGTAGCCACCTCTCTTTATCGGCTGTTAGTGAGAGGATAGTCTCACGGGAGGGAGATGGGTCGTCCACGAGGGAAGTCGTGGAGTCGCCATACTCCCGGGGAGCTGGAAATGGCTAGTCTTCAGTCAAGTGCTAGCGGGAAAGGTTGTCGTATACGATCGGTGTGATGCGTATACGTCATGTAGTCGGGTTTTGCCAGCTGGTATAAAATCGATTCGAATCGCTGTCCCTCGCCGTAATGAGTACCGCTTGTTTAGCTCGTCACATCGTAGTAAATTATATGGAAGATGAAGATGAGAGATGAAAGGATTAATGATCTATTTTATCTTGTCTTGCAAACTTGATTGCAATAGTGACAGTCTGCAAACACCAAGGTTAATGAACTTAACGTGAGCTAAATTATTGAAAGTAAGGACCCACCCTTTAATGCTGTTTTTGCAAAGGAGTAAACCCCACAGACGGAAAGCCTTTGCATACTAAGCGTAGGCCTTAGCGTGCCATGTTGATGGGTCAGTCTTGCTGAGTATTAGAATACTCGGGGTTTGTTCGTTATCTTTCGGGGAACTAGTCGTACTACCACGACTTGTATGGCAGTTTCCGGAAGAGGAGCAATGTTCGGAGGGAGGTTCCCTTCAATGGGAACGTATCCCCTCGCCGTGAAGAGGGAGGACCGTGATGTACGAAGGGCTCGAGTGCATCACGTTGATCGTTTAAAGTCTTTTGGGTTGTATATAGAACAAGCTTCCGCTGAATACTCGTAGGATGTTAAACTTTAATAATGTTATGTTTCCGTTGCACGGATGTTTGTATTTTGAAAACCTGGTCGTATTATACCATGATGTATATATTCTGGCTTGTATGAGATGATGTTTCGTTGTTACTCGCCTCGTCGAGTGTCCCTCCGTACCGATTCCCGGGTATCCCGGAGGGGATGTCACAGCTGGTATCGGAGCGGTTCGGAGGTAACAGTTCATCATTACAAGCTTGTTTTCAAAACTTCACAGGTTTAGTGCGCTTAGAGCACGAGAGAATACAGATCCTATAAGGATGTAGAATAGTTAGATTTTTACTAACTGATCGACGTTTAAGTTTTGGGAAGTGCTAACTATTCGTTGTAGTTATACACTATAGCACATATAGGTAGTCTACCGAGCATGCATCATGTCATATTGAGTGTTATAATAAAAAGTCGGGGTTGTACTTAGTTAGTATCGTAGTATAGAGTTAGTTTCCTATGGAGGGCACAAGAAGAAGTTTATGCTAGTGCAATAGAAGGCAAGGAGAACTCTCACCTAGAGGCAATGGAATGGGGAATTTAAGATCTTCATATACGGATGATCAAAGGCAATCAAATATAGGGACGATCATGTGTAGTTATCAAGGAGCCCCATATGAGAGCTACGGATTTTAAGGGATAGATTAAAAGATGCTAGTATGAATGGGTGCTACAGGTGAATCTTAGGATGAACAACTTACAGCTGCCAAAGCAATAGTTAAACAACTAGATGCAGATCTGGTAAGAGACATATGATGAGATACCTGAATCTTGAACAAGACAATAACTTCCTAGGGAAGAGCAGAAGGATGGAATGAATGAGTTGAAGAATCCAGGAGCGAGCCACCGATGCCACTTTGACTCGCTCTAGGCCTTATCCGAGCAGATGACCGGTCAACTACCACTTGTAGCCACCAAAAGTTCTCGTTCCCTCTCCGGAAATAGCCCTTTTGATTTCTTTTCGATTCTTCCTCTCGACGGAACTTTTGGATGATAAAATTCCAAGTAATATGAGATGATTATTTCTAGTCCGAGAGTCATTCTCCTTCTTTCACTCAATTGCATTCAGAACTTATCTTTTCTTGAAGTTCCTGAGTGACTTCCATGGAAGAAATAATCATCACATTTTCGACTAGACTAAGTTGTACTCGAGAGCTAGTTTGGAAATGGATGTTTTGTATTTTCAAATTGCCATTTTGCCTTTGAATTGTGCCGGTTCGCCTGGGCGCTTCTCAAAGTCAAACATGAGCGGTGTGAAAATGCATACTCTATTTTGAAACTAGAAGAGAATCCAAATACAATGTTCTTCCGAACGGATGGCGTATAACCTAGGATACGCAACCGGAAAGAAGAATACTGTCTTGGAAACTCATCGGTGCAATTATCCTTGTAAATATCTTAAGCCTATATTTCCTTCAACACCAAGACAGACGAAAGGATCTGTCGCATCTTTTGATTCCCGATCACGACATGAAAATGGTAGATATTGACAACAAACACCTTGACAATCTAAATTTGGATCGAGGAGTTAGTATCAATGAGTTGTAAGTGAAGCTATACTCATGGAGGATGCTCTTTATGCTCGTCAAGACGAGACGACTAAGAAGATAGCAGCCGGTGAACAAGGAAGCGAGATACTCTCCAAGTATCGTCTAATCCACACTTCGCAACAGATCGGAGGTTTGAGCCTCAGCCATCGGATTCTATTTCTTATCGGTCATCTCATCATCGACAACGGGTGTTCTGCTATTCAGCGGTTCAACAATCCGACTAATCGAGTATACGCCCCTTATACCGGACTCCACAATCTGTTGATCATCCATGCCGCAACGGTGATTGTCTTGGACACTTGACTCAAGGTGGTGTCGGACCAACAAAGCAGAATTCTTCAACGCGTCCTCAAAGGAAAGCAGCTTGGTCGCAAGGATCATGCAAGTAAAAAAAATAAGATGAAGACTGGTCGTGTCAACTTTGCCACATTTGAGGAGATTCCGAAAGGATCACAAGTCATGGCTGGTCAAAATACTACGGAGATATCATTGAAGTCGAGTCATAAGGATCATCCCAAGTCCTTTATAGTCTTAGACGGACAAGGATTTGATGCGATTCTTGGCATGAGATGGATGAAGTATTATAAGGCAAGTATCGGACATAGATGCTTTTGCAGCTCATCTAAACTCTCCTCTTCGGGGACGAGATTGTCTTCGGTTGAATTCTTCCCAAGCTATTTTTCCGGTGATCTATAAACTATTGGTAAACGTTTGGAAGACATTCCCGTAGTTTGCAAATACCCCGATGTTCTCCGAACACTTACCAGGTTTACCACCTGATCCGGTAGTAGAGCCCAAGAGAGAATTTCAACCAAGGACTGCATCCATATCGAGAAGATCGTATTGGATGACACCCAATGAGCTGGCGAATGGAAGGCACAACTGAATGAGTTATGGGACAAGAGATATATTCACCCAAGTACGTCGCCTTGGTGATGTCCAACGATGTTGTCAAGAAGGAGGCTCAATCATTTAGATTATGTGTGGATTATTGACCTTTGACTGCAGTGACCATTAAGCACGAGTATCCATTTCCTCATATTGATATCCTGTTTGATCAGTAGATAAGAGCAAAAGTGTGTTACAAGATAGATCTTCGCTCCGGATATCATCGGATCGAGATTAGAGCGGAAGATATACCGAAGACAGTTTTCTCTACCGGATATGGACGTTATGAGTACCTGGTGATGTCCTTTGGTCTAACCAATGTACCTCATGAACCGAGTGTGTATGCCGTAGCTGGACAAGTTCGTCGTGGTATTCATCGACGATATATTGATCTATTCCAAGACGGAAGAGGAACATGCGGAACATTTAAAGACCCCGCTCCAACGTTTAAGGGATCGCCGGTTAGATGCCAAATTCGAGTAAGTGAGAGTTTTGGCTGAAGGAAGTACCCTTCTAGGTCATGTGATATCAGCAGAAGAGTGACTCGTTGATCTTGGTAAAGATAAAGGAGTATTGGATTGGAAGCCACCTAACTCGGTCACACGGATCCGAAGCTTCTTAGGGTTGGCTAGTTATTATAAAAGGTTCATTCCCAATTTCTCGGAGGTTGCCAAACCAATGACTAAATTGTTGGAAAAAGGGATAAGAAGTACGAATGGAACAATGAATGTGAAGAAGCTTTTCGGACATTGACGAAGTTACTCACAAGCGCACCGCAGTTAGCTCGGTCGATTTGACCAAGCCATTTGAGGTGCACCGTGATGCCTCGAGCACACGACTTGGATGTGTTCTAATGCGGGAAGATCGAGTAGTTGCCTACATGTCTCGACAGACTTAGGCGACAGGAGGAACACTACCCCACACAGGAGCTGGAATTAACAGCTGTGGTTCTAGCATTGGAAAGTTGGAGACATTATCTCTTGGAAAAGTTGGTACATCTATACACGGATCACAAGCGTCTCAAATATATCTTCACCCAAGTGGATTTGAACATACGCCAACAAAGATGGTTAGAGCTGATAAAGGGTCGAGATTCACTACCATCCCAAGAAAGCAAATGTCGTAGCCGACGCCTTGAGTCGAAAAGCTCATTGCAACAATCTCACGACTCAGCTATTAACCGAAGCACGGGAAGAGGAAATTAGCGAGCCTAGTCTCCGGATTCTTTCGCATGGAGCATTGACCAACTTAACTCTTATCCCTACCATTCGTGGAGAAATGGTAGCAGCTCAAAAAGTAGAACGTTGGTGTGAGTCACATTAAAAGACGAATTTAGAAGGAAGAAATGAAGTGTTTTCGAGAAGATAGTGAAGGCGTGAATTGGGTCAAGAACAGATTGGCAATGCCTAAGAACTTGGAACTTCACAAGAAGATAATGGATGAAGCACACCCATCCAAGTATTCTATTCATCCTGGAACCAACAAAATGTACCAAGATCTCGAAGAAAAGATTATGGTCGACAACCATGAAGCAAGAAGTAGTGAGGTAAGTCAACGAGTGTGATACTTGTCGACGTGTCAAAGCAGAGCAATTGAAGCAAGCGGGTCCACTTCCACCTTTGAGTATTCCAGAATGGAAATGGGAGGAATATTAGTATCGACTTCCTTGTCGGCTTAACCTTAACTTCACGAAAGCACAACTCTATTTGGGCATAGTTGACAGATTGACCAAAGAGTACCGAAGACCATCATCCCGGATCGAGAAGCTCGATTTATAACTAGATTCCGGGAGCCAATGCATGAGTCGTTGGAAACCAGGTCGATTCGAAGCTCAACGTATCACCCTCGGATAGATGGACAGACAAAGAGAATCAACCAAGCATCTAGAAGATATGCTTCGGGCTTGTATATTGACATACAACAAGGATTTGGAAAGATGCCTACCGTTAGCAGAATTCTCATCCAATAACAGCTACCAAGAAAGAGCCGGAATGTCACCCTTCCCAAGCTCTATATAGACGTAGCGATCGTACACCTCTCGAAATGGTCCGAAAGTGGAGAAAGAATAATCTTCGGACCTGACTCGGTAAAAGATGCGAGAGAAACAAGTACGTCTCATTCAACGGAACCTCAATAGAGCCAAATCTCGACGGATCGGTTATACGGATAAGAGACATCGAGAGTTAGTGTTCGAGGTTGAAGACCAAGTTTATCTCCGAGTAACTCCTACCAAAGGTGTCCAGCGATCCGGAATCAAAGGAAAGTTAGCTCCACGCTACATCCGATCCTTTCCAATTCAAGAAAGATGTGAAGCAGTGGCATATCCTTTGAAATTGCTAGCACATTTATCGGGAATCCATAATGTGTTTCACGTGTCTCAACCGAAAAAGTGTCCGAAAACACCGACGGACATACCGACCGCCGAAGTGGAACAACTACAGCCATATGACGAACATTCGATCGTAGTTCTCGACACCAAGGATCGAGTGGCTCGACATCAAACCATCACGTTTTATGAGATTCAGTGGAGCAATCACTCAAAAGCTGAAGCTACGTGGGAACAAGAAGAGTTTCTCCGATCCAATTACCCCGAATTCTTTAGCACCATCGCCTAGTCGCTTTGATCGTGAATCTCGGGACGAGATTCCTATAAGGGGGAGGGCTGTAACAACCCTAACAAATCAAAGTGCATTTCATGTCATTCATCGTCATGTCATCATGTGCATTTAGGAAAATATTTAGTTTTGTGAAGAAATGCACATAAATTGATAACGTTAACCTAAGTTAAAATTGAGTTCTTAAAAGAAGAAATTAAATAAAAGAAATTTTGGAGTTTAACATTTTCTATTAATTAAACATAAAAATAAAAGATTTATGGAGTTGATACGAAATTATTTTTGTTTGTAAAAATGTCTACAAGAAATAAGGAAACCTTCTCTTTTTAATTTCAACTTGAATTTTTAATCCGAAATTTATTGGGATTTTGAACTCCGGCCAATAAGGAAAAAGATTCAAAATGTTATCATTTCCATTCCTGAATTTTTGTAGAATTTTTCGAGTACTAGAAATACGTTTTCCAATTAAAGCAAAGCTCGAGGGGTTTTATGTAAAATAGCCGGATCGGGCCGGTTGCCTTTCTCTTCTTTTCTCTCGCTTCGAACCGACCCTTGCCGCACCTCCTCACCACCGCACCACCGCGATAGCTCCTGGCCGCGTGTCCGGTTCCCTCCGTGCCATGCAGCTGATCCCTCACCGCCTCACCCGCTACTCCGTTGGGATAAAAGAAAAACCAGAGCCAACTCCTTTTCTTCCTCCCGGGCACACCCGAAGCACCGCCGCCCCTCCTGCTCTTCGTCGTCCGGCCGCCTCCGGTTATCCCCACGTGAGCCACCACCACCCAGCGATGTGCGTCCCCCTCCCGAAGCTCACCAGGTCGACCAATCGCGCTCCACTGCACCGACACCCGAGATCAAGGCGTTCTTCTCCGGGCGGTCGCCATTGGTGGTCATGACCAAATATTCCAAATTCTTCATCTCCGGTGAGACGCTTCGCTTAATTTCTGTTTCCCTGTGTGCGCAAGGAAGTACGTCATCATATCCCAAACCCACGTTGAGAAGCTTCCGCAGGATCCTCGGGAGTTTCTCCATCTTCTACAACTCCGATCCATCGCCACCCGCGCCTCACCGTCGAACGTCGTCGTCCGGCCGGTTCCAAGGTGCTTCCTTCCCCTGCCATCGTAGTCCATGTACTAGTGATGCTTTCGAAGCTTTCTTACAAATTTTTGGACACCACGGTAGGCGCCACGCCTTGCCGGAGCTCCGCCCAAGTTGCATCTCGCCGCCGACCATGTCCGGTGAGCCCCCAGCGGAGCTAGCCCCCTCAATGGGTGCGCCGTGTCCGATGAGTCGGGGTAGGGTTGGTCGCGGCGAGCTCGGGACCCTTCTCCGGCCAAAACCGGCGGCCGCACCGCCGTGCCTCGCAGCCGCGGCGACGCCACACAGCGGGCCACACGGCCTGGATCCCGTGTGGCCACGCCTGGATCGGGTGTGGCTCACTCTATGCCCCCTGGTGTGGCACGGAACTATTATCGACCTTCTAAAAATTGTAGAAAATCCAAGAAAAATCGGAAAAATGCCAAACAAAGTTCATTAGTCTCATAAAATTATTCTCTATTTAGTTATGTATTCAAATGCCTATTTTGAGAAATTACAGGTTCATAGTTTAATTAATTACCTTTCTTTAATGAAGATGAGCTATTATTTCATGCTAATTATTGTTTGATTTTGAGAAATAAATTTCTTCAAAAATTAGAGATACTGCAGACGAAAGTTTTTGTTAAGTTTGTTTTCCAAAATTCAACATAAACACCGTCATTTCATGTGATCCCAGTTTAATACTCTATGTGTTAGTACCTATCATTGATTAATGATTAATGATTAATTGTTAATTAATGAAGATGGGTATTTGTTAATTAATAAACAAGATTAATTGTTAATTAATGACCAGGATTAAGTATTAATTAACGAGCATGATCCATTGTTAATTATTAATTGTTAATTGTTAGTTGTTAATTACCGAACATAATGAATCAGTAATTGTTGGTTAATGAACGTATTTAAGGAAACCCTTGCATAGTCAAATCATGTACATTCATGCATGCATGATCATTAAGTCGCAACGTATTGTTGGTCGACCTAGGTCATGGCGTGATCGAAGTCCCATCCAAGTTCGAGACAGAAGCGGGAACTTCGAAGTCGACCAACACACTGAGGAAGCTAACCCCGATTCGAATCCAGGCAAGCCCCGATGCATCCCACCTATGTTTTTAAAGTCTTTTCTTTTATCACGAGTAATGAGTTGTGATTGTGCATTAGGTTATAGGAGTTGCTTGATACCCTAGATGCATGAGATAGGTTTCCGATTGTTTATGCAATACTAGTACGGGTAGCTCAATAGAGTTTGATAACTGCTAAGCTTAAGTCATAGGGAATCGGTAGAAGTCGAGTGGTGTCATACACTACTCACGAGATATAGGATAATGATTGGTTCAATCTTATGCTAAGAAGAATGCTAAGAGAAAGATGAGAGTGGAAGTGAGAGTGTTAATGAAGTTGAGACCGAACGGGCCCCGTAGGAGAAAGGGCAAGACGGAGATGAGGTCTTGCAAGGTGGTAGCCCCGTCCGTGTCGGTCAAGGACCGTACCGTTGTCGGCTTAGTTGAACAAGTTTGAACGTACCGTACTACATACCGGTATCATGGGCCCAGCAAGCTGATGTACCCTATCGCCCCGAGAGATGTAGCGTAGCTAGCTCTCTTTATCGGCTCTTAGTGAGAGGATAGTCTCACGGGAGGGAGATGGGTCGTCCACGAGGGAAGTCGTGGAGTCGCCATACTCCCGGGGAGCTGGAAATGGCTAGTCTTCTGTCAGGTGCTAGCGGGAAAGGTTGTCGTATACGATCAATGTGATGCGTATACGTCGTGTAGTCGGGTTTTGCCAGCTGGTATAAAATCGATTCGAATCGCTGTCCCTCGTAGTAATGAGTACCGCTTGTTTAGCTCATCACATCGTAGTAAATTATATGGAAGATGAAGATGAGAGATGAAAGGATTAATGATCTATTTTATCTTGTCTTGCAAACTTGATTGCAATAGTGACAGGCTGCAAACACCAAGGTTAATGAACTTAACGTGAGCTAAATTATTGAAAGTAAGGACCCACCCTTTAATGCTGTTTTCGCAAAGGAGTAAACCCCACGACCGGAAAGCCTTTGCATACTAGGCGTCGGCCTTAGCGTGCCATGTTGACGGGTCAGTCTTGCTGAGTATTAGAATACTCGGGGTTTGTTCGTTATCTTTCGGGGAACGAGTCATACTACCACGACTTGTATGGCGGTTTCCGGAAGAGGAGCAATATCCGGAGGGAGGTTCCCTTCAATGGGAACGTATCCCCTCACCGTGAAGAGGGAGGACCGTGATGTACGAAGGGCTCGGTGCATCACGTTGATCGTTTAAAGTCTTTTGGGTTGTATATAGAACAAGCTTCCGCTGAATACTCGTAGGATGTTAAACTTTAATAATGTTATATTTCCGTTGCATGGATGTATGTATTTCAAAAACCTGGTCGTATTATACCATGATGTATATATTCGGCTTGTATGAGATGATGTTTCGTTGTAACTCGCCTCGTCGAGTGTCCCTTTGTACCGATTCCCGGGTATTCCGGAGGGGATGTCACATGCGAGTGTCGGTGGACGGAGCTCCGGGAGAAGACGAAATACTGATTAACCTGCGGAGCAAGCTTGCGGTTGAGTTGCCACGGACGAAGAGCTTCCAGTTGCGCATCGGTGGCAAGAAAAAGGAAAGCAAACGGCTCACCAAGCAACGGCAATTTTGAGCCGCGACGGAGGGTCGACGGTGAACTAGTCCGGGAGAGAACTTCGTCGATCACGGAATTGAAGGCGTCGCAGCACGATTGAGTGGGTGGAGGAGCTTCGTGGGGTGATGGCGGAACCTTTGGTGGGGCTGGTTCGAAGTGGGGGTCGTCGGAGCCGCCGGCGGCGTAGCTCCGAGAGAGGGGAAATGGCGGTGGCCGGGGAGGAGAAATGAGAGGGGGAGAGAAGAGATTTGTAATCTGTTAGGACTCCGAATTAACAATGAAAGCTTAGAGATAGAGCTTCCAGATTTGAAATCCATGTAATCGACTAGGACTCGCGTGTAACTCTAGCTCCCCGAATATATAAGGCGGAGCAAGGACCCCCGAAAACTCTCTCGACAACTCGCAATTAGCAATCTGCTAAAGGCAATACATAACACACAGGACGTAGGGTATTACTCTCCTTCGAGAGGCCTGAACATGTTTAAAATCATGTATCTTGTGTGTTTTGTGTGTTGCAGCATCGAATTCCACGCTCGTGAGGGACCGAGTAGTACTAGTGCCGAGTTTAAGACTCCACATTTGGCGCGCCGGTAGGGGTCCCGACGTGTTTCAAGCGAGTTCGATGGCTTTTTTGTTCGACGTCGACTTCGCGCCCGGTTCAAGATCCGCTTCGGATCCCTCAACTTCGAAGCTGATCATGCCGGACCGCTCACGCTTGAAACGGATACCCGGTGTGTGATAATAGGCGGCTCTGTCAAGCTTGGTAACAGCTTCGAGGAAGGATCTCCAGCCTTCTTCCAAGTATTTATGGCTGGCCCAATCCTTGTGGAACTCACTTCCGAGGAAGCCGTCGCAGAAGAAGCTAGGATGGCGAGAGATGAAGCAAACCACCGCCAATGTGAAACAGACGAAACGGATATAGACGATCCACCTCCTCGAGCTTCAGCTACGAACCCTCACGCAAACATTGTAGGAACCGAGTCAAGAAGGGGAAGGCGTTCCCGCTAAAGCGCCACCCGCTACCGGACCACTACCGGAGCGAGGCCGGGGACGCGGCAGAACAATAACCGAGGCTATAACAACCGACGTGGATGTCGTGGTGGTATAAATCATCATTCTTCCGGTAGGGCTTTGGACATGGGCTCCATGGAAGTTGAATTAAACGGCACTCGGGTCTTCACGTCATCGATCCACAACATTGTGGGGGTGAAACAGATCCTTGAGACTATTCCGGAGGAGGTGTTCAACTCGACACCAGGATTACAATGGTCTTTGAGCTTGGTGGACGCAGCCGCTTTGCAAACTAACCAGCTTGTTGAAGATAGAGCTGAACCTTCCGATCGTTCGCGCTCGCATTCGGAGCGGCAAGCGAGAGCCCGGTCCGAAGGAGCATCTTCCGGGGTAGAATTGGACCCCAGCACACCCCGTTCGCGGATGAGCACGAACGCGCCCCCAATCGGGATCTACGTGTGCCGATCAATGGCAATCGTGACGCTCGTAATGTGCTTATTGACCGTCATGCACGGAGAACGGAGGAACGCAAGAGACAAGAAGAACACGAGCGACGAAGGACTGGTCATGTAGATGATCGTCCGCGGGATCCAGCTCCACCTCGCCCACGTGTGACCGGTTCAACTAGGCATGGGCCGGCTGCTTCAGCGCCGCCCCGGTTGGTAATCCTCCACGCAACGATCATCGAGGGTATGGCAAGAAGAGATGATCGGCCAAGAAGAGATGATCGTCGTGATCACGAGAGACCGACGAGGACGGGAGAACAAAGACGAGAGATGGGGAGCCTCGACAAGATAATAATGATCGTAAGGCGGCGCCACCGCCTCCTCCGGAGCAAGGCAACAATGATCGCCAGGATGGTTTGGGGGCTAGAAACAAGGATGATCATTACTATGACTACTTAGATGATGACAGAGACCGCAACTACCGGCATTACCCCGGTCGGCGATCACCATCGCCGATCCGGACCGGTCCGGAAGATGACGAGTATTCGGTAATACCAGCCTTTATGCGGGATCTACGCATTTGCAAGTACCCTAGAGGATTTAAGCCTAGGGCCATAGACAAATATGATGGTAAAGCCCCTCCTGCCGAGGGGCTCCGTATGTATACTACTGCCATCCGATCAACGGGAGGAGATACTTTTGTGCTAGCAAACTATCTTCCCATGTGCATGGAGAAGGCTGGGTGCTTGTGGTTACAATCTCTTCCCGAGAGGTCTATTTCTTCTTGGGTTGATCTTACCGAAAAGTTCGTTGAGAATTTTCGGGCGTCTTGTGAGAAGCCAGGAAACTACTTCGATCTCAACGGGTCGAAGATATTCAACTCTTGTTGGGTGAAGATATATTTGAGACTCTTATGATCGGTGTAGAGATTGACAAGGTTTCCAAGTAGATAATGCCTCCAAGTTTTCAAAGCAAGGACAACCGAGGCTAGTTCCAAATCATGGGTAGGGTAGTGTTGTTCATGCTTGCAAAGTTGACGGGAAGCATAAGCAATGACACGACCTTCTTGCATTAGCACACATCCTAGACCGGTACCGAACGCATCACAATACACGTCGAACGGCTTGGTGATATCGGCTTGTGCTAACACCGGAGCGGAGGTCAAATGCTTTTTGAGAGTTTGGAAGGCTTCTTCACATTCACGGCTCCATTTAAACTTAGCATCCTTTTCCCATAATTTTGTCATAGGCTTGGCTATGCTTGAAAAAATTGGGAATGAATTTCTGATAATAACCGCCAAGACCAAGAAGACTTTGAATTTGCCTCACCGATCTTGGGGACTTCCAAGTGAGCACTTCTTCAACTTTACTTGGGTCAACGGCAACACCTTCCGCGGATATGATATGACCCAAGAAAAGAACTTGCTTCAACCAAAATTCACATTTGCTAAATTTGGCATATAATTGATGATCACGAAGCCGTTGGAGAACAGAGCAAAGGTGTTCGACATTCTCTTCTTCGGACTTCGAGCAAATAATAATGTCGTCAATGAAGACCACGATAAACTTATCCAACTCGGGCATAAAAACCGAATTCATCAAGTACATGAAATAAGCCGGAGCATTTGTAAGACCAAAATACATGACAAGATATTCAAAGAGACCATACCTCGTAGAGAATGCGGTTTTTGGAACATCTTCGGCTCGAATTTTGATTTGATGGTAACCGGGTCGGAGATCAATCTTAAAGAAGACCTTAACACCAACTAGTTGGTCAAAGAGAATGTCAATCCGAGGGAGCGGGTATTTATTCTTGACGGTTACCGCATTGAGAGGGCGATAATTCACACATAGATGTAGCGTCTTGTCTTTCTCCTTCACAAAGAGAGCGGGACATCCCCACGGAGAAGAACTAGGGCGAATATATCCTTTATCCATAAGCTCACTTAATTGCTCTTTTAGCACCACTAGCTCATTGGGAGCCATCTTGTACGGCCTACGGGAAATTGGTGTCGTACCGGGTTGGAGCTCGATTTTAAACTCAACATCCCGATCGGGTGGCATGCCCGGTAAGTCATCCGGAAACAAATCGGGAAACTCACATACCACGGAAATATCCTCAATCCTTTTTCCCTCAAGATGGTAGATTTTAGAGGTGGAGAATTTTGGATGGTGTAATCGGAGACCGGATGAACCATGGAGTGGTGAGTTTAGGTGAACTTCTCGGGAATCGATGTGCAAAACGGCTTTATGGAGTTTCATCCATCCGATGCCTAGGATTATGTCTATTCCTTGGCCTCCTAAAATTATGATCGAGGAGGGGTATTCTTTTCTCTCTAGGTTTAGCGGTACTTGCCTCAACTCTAGGTTTGTTTTTATTTTCCACCGGGTGATGTGATGATGTAGGGAGTATCCAAAACGGTAGGAGTGAGTTGTAAGGTTTTGGCGCATGCTTGGATAATGAAATCATGAGTTTCACCGGAATCAAAAAGAACCAAATTGGAGTGGTTGTTGACCGAAAACATACCCGAAAGTACCGGTTCTCCCGCTTGAATCTCTTCGTCCGTGGTATAGTTGACTCGACCATTTTTAGCATTCGGAGTGGATGATTGGTTGCGGTTCCCATTTCCATTATTCCCATTGCAGTTTTGATTGTTGTTGCCACTTCCGGAACCATTGTTGTTGTTGTTACCCGGGTTACGTGTCGGAACACGACAATCCTTTGCGAAATGACCCGGACGTCCACAATTAAAGCACGGACCTTAAGGACCAAGTCTGCTGCGGAGGGCGAGATGAATTGTTGTGCTTCTGATTTCCACCGTTAGAATGGTGGTGTTGCTGCGGCACAAATTAGCGTGATCCCCCGTCGGCGGCAATGCGGCCGAAACTTCTGTCCGGACGGGGAAGTGATAGCCAACTTGTACTTAGGCGGAGCGGAGCCGGATGGATTTTCTACGGCATGCTTCCTCTTCTTGTCCTCTTGGTGAGCACGGATAGCATCTTCTTAGCGGAGCAAGGGCACTCATCAAATA
Source organism: Chloris gayana (assembly GCA_031894775.1). Taxonomy (NCBI): domain Eukaryota; kingdom Viridiplantae; phylum Streptophyta; class Magnoliopsida; order Poales; family Poaceae; genus Chloris; species Chloris gayana. The sequence continues at coordinate 1,150,584 of JAUNZO010001356.1, forward strand.
ATAATTAATATATAACAGCAAGTAACCATAATCTCCTCAATTTTGGTTTGCCACGAGTTGCTCCAACGGCGTGAGAGGTGGAGGGTTGGGTAGCTGCTCTTCCCTCGCACCTTGACCACTGCCGGAAGCTTCACCACGACGGGTATTCACCATCTGTCACATATGAAGAATTTTCCCACGTTAGCTCATTAGTTTTGGAGCTAAAATGGCAAGAAAACATGACATTGGACATAAAGAAATAGTCATGAAATGAGCATAATGCGACGGCAACACACATATTCCATAGATTCCAACATAGCTAGCAACATGATAGAAATTTTTGATACACGGGAAACCACAAATCCGATACAACACGGTCTTAGGTTGCAACACATGTGACCCATAAACAAACATAAATATTGGAGAGCTTAATTAACAATACGCGGATCGTTTTCCATACATGGTTAGATGCCTCATGAGATTACAAATCCTACAACACATAGAGCTACGACCACCGGTCGTGACAACTACTCGTCGTCATCGCCGTAGTAGTCGTCGTCACGCCTCATGGGAGAGGGTGGTGCTCCGTCCTCGACGTCGGAAGCATCCTCACCATCACTCATCTCCATGTGCTCCTCGGGTGGGATGATCTCAAGTGGCTCGGGAGGTCCGCCATTAAGGATGGCGTGCAGGGCGTTGTTGGCGGCCTGGAGCTGCTCTATGGCGGCATTGTTCTGCACAATGGTCGCCTAGGCGTTGTGGAGGTTGCCCTCCGAACATCCCTAGCACCTTGTGCCTGCAAGAGAGTGACCTCCAACTCGTCCTTCTCCTCAAGAAGGGCGTCGACCTGACCGGAGAGGATGTAGTTCTCCTCATTCGTGGCGGTAAGCTGTGCCTCACGCTCATTCAGCGTGGCTTGCAGAGCGGCTGCTCCATCGCCCTGAAGGGCGAGGTTGGCGTCGTGGAGCTGCTCGTGGAGGTTCCAACGCTCCGCCTCGCTATAGTCGAGCTGCGTACGAAGGGTGTCCACCTCGGTAGTGCGCTCGGCGGTGCATGTAGCAAGCTCGGCGGTGCGAGTAGTGAGCTCGGAGCTGCGGGTGGTGAGGGCGGCCTGCAGGGCAGCACGCTCCTGCTCCAACTCGTGCACACGCTGCGCGAGGTTCTCGCGATCCAACATGAGCTTGCCGGGGGCCATCTGTCGGAGAATTTTGAAACACAAGTCAAAACTCAATATCCAACAACAATACATGCTAATAAGTAAAGCATGAAAGATGGAAATGGCACATGCTTGCAAAAGAAGACAACAAAACTTTTCACACACGACCTAACACGGTTCAGCTTTTAGACAGATTTGACCCGTTCTGGAAACTCGACATTTTCTCCGTTTTCTGGGCAGAATTAAATTTTTAAGTTCTTATGAAGGTTGTAGATAATTTCTTATGCTTCCCAACGCATCCTTGAACAGCTCAATCTGACTTGTCGTTTGAAAGTTATGACCGATCTACGACAAGGACAGAACCGGAGCTTGTTCTGGAAATCCAGAAACAGCTCTCTGTAATGGGCCATTCTAGCTACGTTCAAGATTTTTGCAAGACCTGAGACTAGAATTTTATTGTAGTTCATAACACAAGCTTTCTAGAAAGTCCTCATTTTCCCTATTTGGTTAAGTATTGAGAGGGTTATGCTTGTTTTCGTGAAAGTTAACAAATCTGCCACGTTTCCGGGTCCAGTTTTCAACCTTTTGTGAGAATGAAGCTATGTGATCAAATTTTCATGATTGTTTCATTTAAACAAGTTCATAAGTATATGATTAACATAATGCAATGATATGCAAATATAATGAATGCTCAATATGTCGTTTCGTGCGTCCTCTCAAAATTAAAAGACCGCGCCCGCCGATATGAATATCGGACAAACGCATCGGTGGCACACACACTTCTCACACGATACTACACGAACTAAAGCATTGTTATGTACCTGAAAGAGATGGATTCCAGAAACAATACATCAAAATAAAAGAAACTACCAAAAACAAAGCACAATTCTACTCTTACTATCCATAGAAGGGATCGCCTCGCGGTATCGCCACGAGCCGGCATTGTCCCGTATTATTACTTCCGCGGGCACGGAGCGCTAATTTAAATTGCAAACATACCTTTGCCAAAGCCGTAGTTGCAAAATATTTAAACAATCATAACACGGGGTTAGTTTTGCCACCATTCTATATAGTCCTTATATTGGCCTTTCTAGACTCGTACCTCACCGTGACACAAAAAAAACGGGTTTAAGATTTTTAGAATGAGTGTTAGCGTGACGCAAATCTCAAGTCAGTTTTGATACCACGTGTCACACCCCTATCCCGAAAGATAGATTAGTGCGGTACGGATCACCTTGGGAAATGATTGACAAAGCAACCATACATAGCATCACATTAACAAACATACACGATTTGTAAGTTTACATAATTAAGTCTCGAATACAACATAGAGTTCTAAATAAAAGATACATTAGGTTCGAATTTAAGTTACATAACCATGATCTTTGTTCGAAATAGAGTGCGGAAGCAATTACATAACACGACGATACATAGATAGCTTATGTGAACCATGCCAGCCTAGGCCACGGCTCACTCATCATGTGTCGGAGAGCTAGGAACCCATTCAATGGTCCACTCTCCATCCCACACAATCTTACCACAACAATCGTAAAACCCGGCTTGCGGGAATCCTAAAAATCCACATGTGGTGGCAAATCGTGATTATCTAGCATACTCCGCAAGTCTTACCCGTCAAATTTGGCCAACTATGACCGACACCTAGATGCATGGGGCTTGACCGGTTTAACTTGGCATTTTTGCATAAAACGGCGCCTATTAATTTTGGCATTTATGAATTAGCCAAATTAATAGGGTTGTTGCATAAAAGAAACATAAGTGAGCATACTAGCAATACAAGAGTTTGCAATACAAATTTATATCAATGTAAAACAACGAGCATTTTGTTCGTCTCGTCTTACTACACATTGCAAACTGCTCGAAACAAGTGGTACTCATTAACCGAGAGGAAACGGCGATAATTATCAAATTATTAATCGTACAGGAAAGACCCAAATGCACGACATACGCATCATTTAATAACACGTATGGCCACCGTTCGCGAGTTCATCATAAATCAAAACACGGGGCCACCGACCCCGAGTACACGTCCCCTTGCGACCCGTTCAACAACATGCCCAGGGCTTAACCCATGTACTCTCCAACGGTCCTCAACCCGTGCAACCACCGTGCCATACACATCTCCTCCGAGTCGGTGAGATATCCGGCCCACTTTACAATTCACAAGCTACGTAGGTTTACCAATCCCCATAAGAAAGGTATGCAAGTGGTACACGACTCAAACTTGTTCGTGGAGCCACAATGGGGTGTTCTCAATTTTAATCAATTCATAATTTTCAACTTTAATCATAAGCCATATGTGAGTGTCCCATACTATCGTTGACTCCGTAAACATGGCATAGCATTTCTAACGAAGGTATGACACATATTCTACATAGGACATAAAGGAATTTGTGCATGTGGATTTCCAAATCAATTCCAAGAACATAAATGCACAATCATCATCTTCAATATAGTGATAAAAGAAAAACATTTTCAAAATAATAGGAATGCATTGGGGCTTGCCTTGAGAGTGATCGAAGTTAGTACTAGCTTCACAAGCATTGAGAGTAGCAATCGCTTCTTCCGGTGGAATCAATTCGACGTCGTCACCTAGAGAATAAAATGCAATGCATAAGTAACATGAATACAAGGTCGATGATGATGGTAATGCATGTGTGCTGTTTGTAGGAGTGCATATTAATAAGTTTAGTAAAATTTAGTTTCGTGAAATTTCTAGCATGCACAATGCATACCTTTGCTCTCTTAAATGGAGTTAAATAATTTACCACTTAGAGTCCTAACATATACAAGTTATGATTTACTTCCAAAAGTGCATGAGTGCTGTGAACAACTCAATTGTTCAGATTTGAAATGATGAGCAAAGTTTAACGGGAGTCGATGCAATTAGGGTCAAGGTGGTTTTAATTATCACATGCGATAACAATGTAACCCTAATTTAAGAACATGCTTAGAAAAATTAATACATGCATGAATTTACCGGAAACTTCTTACTAAACATATCATTCTGGACCAAGTAACATGGTGGATGGTGAGATTTACATAAACATGCAAAAATGTAATTTTTAGAAACATAACACGAGTTTTACATATGCTGAAATTAACTTTTTCTTGACTTAAACAAAGGGACAGCAAATGGAGTTCGTTTTGGAAAATTACTGGGATATTTTGTATCGTGGCGAGGCATTGAAGCTAATCTAGAAATGATTCAGACAATTGTTAACATAAAACCTCCAAGCTGTTTGAAGGATGTACAGAAGTTGACTGGATGTATGGCTGCACTTAGCCGTTTCATTTCAAGACTGGGGGTCGGAGGCCTTCCGTTCTTTAAACCGCTCAAAAAGCGGGATAAGTTTGAGTGGACAGATGAGGGGCAAGCCGCGTTTGATCAACTCAAGGGATATCTCGATAATCCGCCGGTACTAATACCACTGGAACCTAATGAGACCATTGAATTGTACATATCTCGTAACTACTCATTTCGTAAGCACGGTATTAGCGAGTTGACCGGAAGGAGGAAGAACATCTGCGAGTTAGTTCAGCATCCGGTATATTTTGTAAGCGAGGTCCTAATCGAGTCTCGGATGCATATCTCCGAGTTACAAAAATTGATATATGCTGTAGTGACAACCTCTCGAAGTTGAAGCATTATTTTCAAGCACATCCCATCGAGGTCAAGACCGGGTTTGCCATTAGGGATATCGTGCGTAATTGAGAGGCTCGTTGGCCAAGTTGCCAACCTGGGCTATAGAACCTGGACAATATGAAATTACTTTTTCTTCATGTACGGCTATTAAAGGACAAGCTTTGGCTGCCTTATTACTGAATGGCTAGAGACGCAAGTGCCACAAGCAATTCAGAATTTGGAATATTGTCGGATGTTTTTTGATGGGTCCCTGCAGCTTTCGGGCGCGGGGCTGGGGTTGTACTTCTTACTCCGCAGAAAGAGCCATTGAGATATGTATTACAAATGCATTTCAGTGCCACCTGGTGTTTTTCTTCAGGTTTTATATAAGCCATCCATTAAGACGGATCGCAAGTCTACTATTAAAGAGATAGAGGCTACGGATGCGGTCTTAGAAGCGAAGGCCGAGGAGGTGGTCTTACAGCATAAGCTTCGCCAAGGGGCTTAGAGCGAATTACGGATAGAAGAAACGTAGTAGTTATCCGAGGTTATGATTGTTGATTCCGATTGGCATATCCCGTATCTTGAATATTTGCAATCTGGTAAAACTCCGGAAGACAAAGTTGAGAGGCAAAGACTGGAGGTTCGGGCATGAAGTTACTTGATTCTTGAAGGAGAACTTTACGGACGTGGAGTTAATATCTTGATGAAATATGTATATGTTTCTAATGGCATTCAATTGCTAGAAGACATTCATAAGGGGATCCGTGGCAATCGTGCTTCATCAAAAACCTTAGTTGCGAAAGTGTTCAGACAAGGCTTTTATTGGCCCATGACTAATGATGATGCGCATAAGGTGGTTAAAAATTGCCAAGGATGTCGGTTTTTCACTCGACAACCTCATACTCCATCTCTTGAGTTGCATATAATCCCGATGACTTGGCCTTTTTCAACTTGGGGACTGGATATTGTTGGACCATTGAAGAAAGCGCCGGGAGGGTTTACTCATATTTTTGTGGCAGTTGATAAATTTTCTAAATGGATTGAGGCAGAAGCTATCACCAGTACAACCACTACTCGAGCAATTAAGTTCTTACATAATATCTTTGTCCGTTTTGGTGTCCCGCATAGTATAATTACTGATAACGAGCCTCGGATCACATCAGAATTCTTCAAGGATTATGCCGAAAGTCCGGAAGTCAAGATACAATATGCCTCGGTTTCACATCCACGAGTAATGGACAAGTTGAGCGCGCTAATGGTATGATTTTGAGAGAATTCCCTCTATGCCACTCGAAATTATACCTAGTTCCTTCTAGGAAATCAAATTTATGAAAGTTCCTTCCATGCCATCAAATTTTTTTCTATGCCTTACGTGCCATTCTTGGTGAGATTTCCCATCTAACACCGTTAAGTGTCGACTGAAAAGACGAAAATACCCCTGGTATACTAAACATGAAAACTTTGCTTCCACTGGTATACCCACTGATATTTTTTTTGTAATTATGATTTTCCATTAGAAATATCGGTGTATCTATTTTGGGAACTCAAGCAAAATTTTCATGTTTAGTATACCAGGGGTATTTTCGTCTTTTCAGCTGACACTTAACGGTGTTAGATGGGAAATCTCACTAGAATGGCATGTAAGGCATAGAAAAAAATTTGATGGCATGGAAGGAACTTTCACAAATTTGATGTCATAGAAGGAACCAGGTACAATTTTAGTGGCATAGAGGGAATTCTCTCTATGATTTTAACCGGTCTTAAACCTAGAATTTTTTACCGCTTAAAGCCGTATGTCTGGAAAGTGGGTTAAGGAATTGCCTTGGGTACTATGGGGATTACGTACAAACGTTAGCGGGGCTACAAGACAATCTCCTTTTTCTCTGGTCTATGGATCTGAAGCCATGTTGCCCACCGAAGTAAATATGGTGTCGACCGAATGCGGTATTATGATGAAGAGAAGTATGAAGGCCAACGTCGGATTGAGTTGATCGTTGCGGATCAAGCTTTGATTCAACCAGCCAAGTATCATCAAGGATTGCGTCGATATCATGATCGCAATCTGCGCACCTGGGAATTTCAAGTGGGAGATTTGGTGCTTCGGAAGATCTAGTATAACAAGAATAGGCATAAGTTGTCATCGATGCAGGAAGGACCCTTTGTGGTTTAATCGGTTTCCGGACCGGGGGCTTATAGACTTATGACCCACGAGGAAGAGGAAATTCCGAATTCTTGGAATATTGATCAATTTTGTCGTTTTTATGCTTAAAGATTTTCTCGTACACTTTCTTAGTACTATAATAAAGCATTCTTAGTTTCTGGTATAAGTATGTTTATGTCTCGATATTTTAATTTTGCATTAATTTATCGAGTCGGTGGTTGCTGCATTAAGAGCAATCTGTGAAAATTATGATATTCCTGAATATTAGTACTAGTCATTTAGTCAAGATAGGGGGCTGCTGCATTAAAAGCAGTCTATGAAATTAGTTACTTTCATTTTAGATTTGACTGGTATATTTAGGAAAGGAAATTTTAAGCATCTCCTTTGAAATACTGGTTTGTAGGCTGCTATCTTAAAGAGCAGTTTGTGATATTATGTGATCTTAAACCTTCAAAACTGGTTGTTTTTTCTATATAGCATGATTTTGTTAAAGTAAGCTACTGCTATGCATTGTGATCTGTGCTGATTAGAGCAAGTATTCAGTCATAGTTGGTTTAAGCTGAAATAACCATCGTTGCCTAGATATAGAATTTGACTAGTTGGGATAAGATGATGAATTTTTGTTGACCAGTATAAAAAAGAGAAGAGAGGACACTAAAACTTCAGCATGATTAAAAGGATAACGGTTAAATTACAAAGCACTATGATAAAATCATCTGTTCAGCAAACAAAAGACTGGTCCTACGAAAGACAATTACTGGGCAGGTCTGCTGGAATCGCCGGTATCTATTGTCTTGGGGTCTTCTGCTAGTCTATCATCAAGCGTGTCTTTAGAATCAAAGGAAGAGAGCAATGAATCTGCATCAAGGTCTTCGTACTCCTCCTCTACCGTTTTGTCTAAACGCGGTAGCAACATCTTGAGCAGCTTGACCCGGAGCGAGGAGTGTCGCAGCTTCATTTAGTGGGATGCCAGTCGGATCCGGAGGAACATCTTCAATTAGTTCGAAACGGTACCAATAAGTGAATTTTTCAACTCATTGAACCGGTCTTCGATAGTCTCCGGGTGGGCACCCTCTCCGATGAAGTTGAAATCGCAGTATTCGACAGGAGTCCAAGACTGGATTATGGCAGCAATATGCCCTCCTCCTGCCGTGGCGATCATCTTGGAGTGCTCTCCGATCCTTCGGGGACATCCTAGATAGCGGTTTCAAGATCCAGCTCATCTTGGTGAATGGGTTGACCCCCGTTCGGATATTCGAGCGTCCGGATACTGCCTGCAGCAAGTTCTGAAAAAAAACGAAAAAGTATGAGAAAGGTTATAAATGATGACCGATATTAAAAAGTGTTTCTTAAGCAAGAATAGGAAGAAGGAACTTACGTCCGTGCCTAATGTCCGCAACTCCGAACTTGCCTTTGATATTGACATTTGAAGCCCTCGGCTTGGTTTCGCTCTTCGGTAGGCATTGGATTTCATGCTCTTTCGCTTTGGGAGCAAGCCGAGCGGACTCGTGCGCGGTCCTCAAAGCGCTTTCTTTCTCCATTTGCGTAGTTTTGACAGCTTCCAATGCTTCGACTAGCTCAGCCTTCAAGCGAGCATTGTCGGCTTCAAGCATTTTATTGGAGCGTAGAGTCCGTGCCAAAATATTATCCTTGGCGGTGAGCTCGCCCTCCAGTTCTCCAATTCGAGCCGCCTGCTTGTTCTTCGATCCAGGAGCCCTCCTGAAGAGCTTGTTCTTGAGCGGCTTCTTTTTCCGAGAGAGTTTGCTCGGCCTTTTTATGAGCAGGTGACAAGATTTTTGAGTGCTAAAGCGAGATAAGACCGGTCGGAAGGGTTATAAGTTAATTAAGGAAATTAAAGCTAAAATTAAAAGCTTACTATGGACTTCCTTCCGGAGTTTGATGATTTCTGCCGGCGATCCTCCATCATGAGATCGGTATTCAACGGATTTGCTTCCCTCCTTAGCAAATCAGCTTCTCCGGACTTCGAGTCGGCGGTCCGAAAGTCGAGTTCAACCAACCGCTCTTGATTCGATGAAGTTCTTCTTCAAGACGAGCAATGATTGTGCTCTTGGCCTCAGAATTTTTAAGAAGAACCTTGAGGATAGGTGAAATAGAGGGTCGGATATTAGGAAAAGGCTGGGTAAGGGATGGAGATATACCTGGCGGAGTCGGAGAAGTTCTTCAAGGCTTCTTCTTCTTGAAGGGAATCCCATTGGGCGATTGCTTGTAAATTTTCTAGCTCCGCTCGAGCTATAAACTTCCACATCACCCACCACCATCTTGGCAAGTCTAGGTGCACCTGAAGCTTTACGAGTTGTCCTGGCCGGCGGTGGATTTCTTCAATCCGGACCGGCCCCGGTGGGAGTTCGAGCGCGATCTGGAACAAAGTGGCTTGTGGCGGGAAGTCACTTACGATTGTATCACCGACGTTGATATCGGTGACAACTCGCTCTTCGACCTCCTTGGAGGACTATTCTTCAATTGAGGCAGCGGGGACTTCCTTTGCGCTTGCTGCACTCTTGGCTTCGGGAGCTTTTACAGATCGGGAGCCGAAGGAGTGAATATTGGAGTTGTTCCACTAGGCTGTGGCAAGGATACTTGGGCTTATTTCTTAACAAGCTAGCAATGTTGACTTGGAGATGGGAAGGAATTCTACAAGACGGATAAAAAGGTTGAGAGACTGGAATTACGCTAATAAGTAGAGTATCGAAACGGCTGGGTTAGGAAAACTTACGAGGAAGCTTTTTAAAGCTCAAGGGAGTCTTGCTTTTCTTTACTTGGAGGACCTTGAACTCCCCCACTTGAAGTTTCTACGCTTCTTTTTGCCGCTGGTTGGACTTGCGGCGTCGGAAGGATTCTCTTGTAGCATCCCTGAAGTACCGGTCCGGATACCATACCGAAACTTATTGGGGATGTTGGCAAGAGAATATGTTAATTGACGGGTTCCTTGAGATCCTCCGAGCAACGGTCGCTTCAAATGCGGCCGGAGCGGCTTGGCGGTCTCTTTCAACGGCTTCATGTTCTCGGCGGCGATCTTCAAGCCTTTGTGCTTCCGTACGGGAATCTCCCGGTGTGGAAGCGAGGAATTGCAACAGGTTTGCTTATGTTAAGCGCCAGCTGTGCGTTTTCTTGTACTTGGGGGCTTGAACAACCTTCCCATATTTGAAGATCTTTGGAGCTGGCCCGGTCGGTGGAACAGGTGGACCGGTCCGAGGTCCCTTGAATAAGAGTGGAGGGGCGGGCCGGTCCGAACGGCAAGAGGGACATTGTTGGATTCGTAATCTTCTCCCCATGCATCATTGGGGGAAGCGGAGGATGACTTCGTAGTTATCCATTTTTTGCATTCAATAAAAATATATGAGGGATGATGCGGTGGTGATTCAAATACCAGTATTTAAGGAAAATAAGAATACTTACGGAATCTCGGGGATTTGATGAGCGAGAATGCTAAACCTACTCTCCGGCATCCTGTTCCATTGTACCCGGGCTTAAGCATCCTCTTCGAAGCTTTCCCAACCGCTCCGGATCGAGAAGAGGTGTTCCGTCGGTTGGATTGGCGCTATTTTCATTAAAGGACCATTACTGGATGTTCTTGCCTCTTAAGTGGTTGGACTCCCGTACGATGAAACTCCAAAGCACTCGTTTCGGCTACGACACCTTTGATCTCCTTCGGATATTTGATACTTACCAAGAGGGCGAGTATTTCTTCATCTTCTTTGAGGTCGTCTTTGATGTCTTTGGAGGAGAGTTCTTTGGCTACCTTGGCTCCGTAAGGGGAAGAGCGGGTTGAGGATTATCGTAGATAAACCACTCATTCTTCCGAGTGAGACAAGCTTTTGTTCAAGGGCGGGAGAAGTATTCCTCGAGTATTCTAGCATTGTATTCCGACTCCACCCACTACAGACACGGTTGGCTGATGTGGGGAGTGGGCGGATTTGAAATAGGTACTTGGAAAAGCTTGAAGTGAGGGGGATTCCAAGAAAATCTTCACATAGATGAATGTAAAATGCAATCTTGAGGATGGAATTCTGATTCATGTTTACTAACTCCCACCCGTAAAAGAACAGCAATCCTCCGAAAAAAGAATAGCAAGGGAGATCGAGGCCGCGAAGAAAGAAAGATTTAAACACTAATTGTTGGGAATCGTCTATTTCCCATGGAATTTGACCAGGAGTAGGCGCACTCCGGTTCGAATGGGTTGCGGGGGAAGATATCCGTCAAGAACCATCTCGTTGAGAGATGATTCGGTAATTTTGCTGTCACTCAAATCTTGAATGCCAAAGGGAAGGTCGATCGCGAAGAACGGTTGATGAAGAAGAAGGATTGGTAGCAGATTTCTTCTTGCCCATCTTGAAGGACGAAAAAGGAAGTTGGAGATTAGTTTATACGGGAAGGAAGGAGTACGATCGCAATGTCCGAAGAACAAGGAGATATGGTGGATGCGTGTGGAATTTTGGGAATGAGTGAGTTTGACCTAGGTCGACCCTTCGTTTCTTTTATAGGTACCCGAGCTGGGCTCGAGGCTAGCAAGTTATTGGACTGTTTTTTACAGCCCGAGTAAATTTAGCATTAATGATTTATGGCTTGATTGTGCAATTATGACCTAACGGTCAAGGATAAGTCGACATGATTATTATAATAATGGGGGCTTTTTATGAATAAAAAAGCTGTCCGAAATATGCAATTTTCAGATACTAGATTAATATAGTGCCGAATTTAATTATTGGGCAGTATGAAAGAGTTAGATCGAAGATGATTTGGATCTTGCCTAACTCAATTTTAATAATGGATGCCTTAGGCTATGGGTGTTAATCATCCGGCTGATTATAGGCCTTGGAGATTCGAGTCGATGTGAGACTATAGGGAAAAAACTGGTCCGATCACCAGGACTTTGGTTCTTAGTTAAAACTAACTAAGCATATTACGGGTTAAGACCGATTTAAGTGGTCTCGTTATATTAATTTAATATGAATCTTCAAAAAGATATAAAGCTACGATCGGTATGACCGGTCCGAAAAATATGTTCTTGATAGAAATTGCAGAGAGGAATGTAATATGATGGAAAATAATGTAGCATAGTCTCTCAAGAAGGACTCTTGCATTATTTGTGATCCTCAAATGATACAAGAGTCGGGGCTATATCCAATTGGGTGCACCTACTGGTGCACCGTATTCAAGAGCAGTCTACAGAGATCACGGGAAGTGAAAATTAATTGAAAGGAGCTGTCTCGTAGAAAAGGCATATTGAAGGAAACAATAAAGAATCAACTAATGGACTCTTGCATTATTAGAAAGGAGTTCAAATGATTCAAGAGTCGAGGGCTATACCTAATTGGGTGCACCTAATTGGTGCACCTCGATATTTAAGGGCGGTTTATAATAATCGCGGGAAATATATGGAAATTTTGCATACCCAATTGGGTAGTATGGAACAAAATGCTAATTTTTTTGGCTTTTTAAAGTCATCCGGAACAGAAAAGAAGTATTGCGAGAAGATTGGAGTTCTTTTTAATTTTTCCATGGAATCGGACCAACATGCGGAAGACTGGTCGGTCTTATTCAAGGTCAAATCAAAAATTACTCGGGGCTGCTCTCGTATACTTACCTTACGGGTATACGAGATGATAAAAGAATGGATAATTAGAGATACGGTGACAAATCAATGAAGATAAGATCGGCGAAGAGGGCCCACGAGTGGTCCACGACTATGGAATAACAGAAGATTTCATATACCGGTATGGAAATAAGGCGGGCGTCAAGACCGATGTATGATGACTTGAGCAACAAGTAAAAGAGCAGTTTGTAATCTGTTAGGACTCTGAATTAACAAGGAAAGCTTAGAGGTAGAGCTTTCGAATATGAAATTCATGTAATCGACTAGGACTCTTCATTTAACCCTAACTCCCCGGATATATAAGACGGAGCGGGGACCCCCGAAAACTCTATGACAACTCGCAATTAGCAATCTGCTAAAGGCAATACATAACACACAGGACGTAGGGTATTACTCTCCTTCGAGAGGCCTAAACCTGTCTAAAATCGTGTGTTCTTGTGTGTTTCGTGTGTGGCACCATCGAATTCCATGCTCGTGAGGGAGCGGGTAGTACTAGTGCCGAGTTTAAGACTCGACGGGGACCTCACCGGATTGTAGCACCCATCGAGACAAGCCCGAAGAAGGGATTCCCCGGGACGGGGGCTCGGCGGAGGATGGCCAACGACGAAGCACGCTGTCCGACGAAGTTTAACCAGGTCGTACGCTCGGTAGGATGCACAAAACCGAGCATCATTTCCTTTAGGAGCTTCGGAGGAGCGAGTAGAAGACCGTTGTGGAGGAAGTCGAGGTCGAGGATCCGGGAGGGTGGTTCCCGTCGTGGAAATCCGATGATGGTGGTTGCCTATGCTCCAAATTCTAGATAGCTTTCTGCAAGTTTAAGGTATAGGCTTAAGCTGGAGGGAGGAGAAGGTCAAGCAGCGGTTTGAGCTGGGTATGGGGAGTAGCACCTCGCCAATCGACGACAGCTGCCATGACGTTCTCTTTGATTGGAGGCGGGGGACTTGCGCACTGTTGTCTCACCGGGGAAGGAAGGGAAAAGCGCTGCGGGAGGTCGGAGGGGTGCTAAGTAGTTGAATGGGGTGCTGCTTATAGGAGCTAGACGCCCGAGAGGGGAGATTTTGGCTATTTTGCCCACACAATCGGTGGGCTTCGACGGTATGCCCATCTATCGTTGGGCTTCGATAAAATGTCCATGAAACTAATGACACATCGGGTAAAATGCCCATGAACGAATTTTCGGACAAATTTGTCCCTACATCTTCTTCTTCCTCCATTTTTTTCCTCCTTCATTGCAACCATGGCTGCTGCCACCGCCATCTGCTGAACCCTTCGTGTGCTCGTCAAGCTGCCGAGCACGAGCTACCACACGCGATCACCCCTACGGCCGGAGAGCAGCCCCGCCGCAGCCTCCCGAGCGCGGCCCCATGCTCCCCGTCGTGGCCTGGGCGTGCGGGTGGCGGCAGCGCTCCGGCTTGGGCGCGCGGGTGGTGGTGACGCTCCGGCCTGGGCACGCGGGCGGCGGCATCGGCGGCTGCCCGGCTTGGGCGCGAGAGTGGCGACGGCGGCAACCCGACGTGGCCGGCGGCGGAGGTGTGACAGCCCTGTTTGATGGAAGCTAGGAGAGAGGAGATCTAAGGAGAGAGGAAGAAGAAGGAGGCAAGGGCAATGTCGTCCTGTGGGCATTTTATCGGATACGGCAGCGGTTTCGTGGGTAAAATAGCGAAGCCCAACGACAATGGGTATTATAACGAAGCCCACTTGATTTTGTGGGTAAAATAGAAAAAATCTCCGAGAGGGGCCGGCATAAAGAGGAGAGCCACTGCAGCGAGGAGCGTCGGGAAGAAGAAATTGGTCGCCCAGGACACAATCGTACCCAAATTCGGTGGATCTCTTGGGAGTGCCTTGTCGTCTATTGGAGGAGCGACAGGGGTAGTTGGAAAGATTCGAGGGTGCCTTAAGTGCTGCTCAGGCGGCGTGGCTAGCTAGCCGGCGGCCTGGACCGATGGTCAGAATGGCCATGATCGGCACGCAATGATCTAGATAAAGAAGGTTTGGATTTTTTGGTTAACTTTCTCCAGCTTGGGAAATCGAATTTGAAACCATACTTTCAGAGCTCAGATCAATGTGCCGAAAATCATGGGTGTTCAGCATGAATTGCTCTACAACTTTTATTATGGGTCAAGGTTGTGATTTTGCTTCTGGAATTTTTGCAAAATTCTAGACTGCACACTGTTTCAGGAATTAAATCGATTTTTAAGGCATTAACTAATTCACCAAAAAATTGGTAATAATGTCCTAAATTCCTTATTTTGGATGGCCAACATTTTGTGAAACAATATGGGCACATCAATGTTGTAATTTTTTATCTGTGTTGAAGCTAGGGTTTGCTCCATTTAAATCTTGAATTTCCTATTTTCTGGATTTTTAATTTGGCAATTAAATTAGCCTTAACCTAAATGGTGATTAGCAAAGGCCATTGACTTAATTAGCCCTAATTGTTACATGGGATGCCACATCGACTAGGACTTTCCATGTAACCGTGCACCACGAATATATAAGGCGGGGAGGGGCACCCCTCAAAAAACACAAGCTACACCATCATAATACAATACCTCATATAGAATGTAGGGTTATTATCCGAAGAGGAGGCCCGAACCTGTCTAAATTGTTCTATGTGCACCATCGAGTTCTTGATTCGTAGGACACTCCATAGTTTACTCGCCGAGTTAAACCTCGAAAGGAATTCACAAGAGAACTATGATATTTTTTACATTTGCCTATTATAAAGACTTATAAATAATATTAATTAATGTTTTTGCAACGCATATACACTATCTTTAGTTTACGTAGTTATGTTTGTTCACTCTTTATTTCGTGCATCATTCCAAGTCTCCATAAGTTTGTCTCTAGCGAATCAATTATTATCATACTTTACTTTATACATTAATGATTGAGTTAGATTAGCTACATAAACATGTATCTTTTTTCTATTGATGTAATATATATCTCGTCAGTATTCGTGTCGTGCATAATTGCTAGTGTTACGGTAAAAGTTTGGATAGTTTGGGTGTAATCGAGAACCGAACCGAACTTTACGTACACAAAGTTTTTAGATACCCAAGACATAATACCTATTTTTTCGATATTAATTCTCAAAATCATAATAAATAAAAATCAATAAAAGACCGAACCAAAACTTCAGGTAAAATTGCCTCGGGTGCCACTCAGCTCGAATCTCAGGAACAGAATCATACGGTCCAGCTAACGGGGAAACACCTTTGCCAGGTAGTAAAATTTCATATACTTCCGGAACAGTAAAAAAAGAAAACGAAAGAAAAGAAAAGACGGAAGAGTTGAAGCCCCAGGGAACAGTCCCCAAACCAATCGAGATTTTCTCTATTTTGCCCACAAAATCGGTGGAGCTACGGTAGAATGCCCATTGTCGTTGGGCCTCGAAAAGAAAGAAAAGAACCCGGAAGAGTTGAAGCCCCAAGGAACCGTCCCCAAACCAATCTAGATTTTTGCTATTTTGCCCATAAAATCAGTGGAGCTACGGTATAATGCCCATTGCCGTTGGGCTTCGATAAAACGCCTATGAAACCGCTGCACATATTGCTATTATGCCCATATACAGTCTTTAGGACGAGACTGCCCCTGTGTTCTTCTTCCTCCCATCACTAGTCATGGTTGTCCCGGTTCTCTCCCATCAGGCGAAGATGGAGGTGGTCTGGTACGGCCTCGAGTAGGCGGAGGTGCGCGTGGGGCGGCTCGAGCAGGCGGGGCTGATCTCCGGTGGCGGAGCAGCGCAGGTAGTGACGGGGCGTGCACAGGGACGCACGAGGGAGCCACGGCATTGCTGCTCCCCGGCAGCAGTGGTGGCGACGCGTGCTAGATGAGCGCAGTGGGGCGACCTCGTGCAGGGGCGGTGGGCGCGGTGCGGCGAGCTCGCGGCAGGGCGGCATCGACGGACGCGACCCCACGCTCGGGCAAGCTTCGAGAGGCGGCGGCACGCAGGACCGGGGCGAGCTCGCGTGAAGGGGTAGCAGGGCGGCGGGGCAGGGCATCGCGGCCAGCAGCGCACATGGTGGCGCGGCCGGACACGACTTTGCGCCGGGGCAAGCTCGCAGGGCGGCGGCACGCTAGACAAGCTCGCACGAACGGCTAGCAGCGCACATGGCGGCGAGCGCGGTGCCACGAGCTCGTGGCGGGGCAGGGCGGCATGGCACGCACAGGGGCGTGAGCGTGGATTGCGGCTTGGTCCGGCAATGGAGGTGGAGTGAGATTCGGTGAGGAAGAAGAAGACAGGGAGCAGTTTGGTTCGAAAAGTAGCTCATGGCATTATAGCGGTTGAGCAAACGGTTTCTTGGGCATTTTAGCGAAGCCCATCGAGATATGGGCAAAATAAGAAAGCCCAACATGTGGATCGGCGAAATAGCAAAAATATCAAACCAAACGTGCGCCCCTGCCCCGTCTCAATTCCCCTTCCTCGCCGGCAGCCAAGCATCCCATGGCGCCCAAGCCGGCTCCTCGCAAGCACCACCGCGTCGCTCCCCTTTCCTCCTCCTCCTCCTCGGAGAAAGAGGAAGAGGTATCCTCCGGCGATGAGCAAATGACGCCCCTCCAAACCAAGAACCGGAGTGAGGGTTTCGACGAGGAGGAGTTTGAGTACGAGACCGACGACGATGCGGAGGAGATGGAGGAGGAGGTACCGGCCAAGGTTGCCGTCAAGTCCACACCTCGCAAGGCCGCGGCCGAGCCACCGGCCAAGGTCGCCGCCAAGTCCACACCTCACAAGGCCGCGGTCAAGCCTCGGGCCAAGGTCGCCGCCAAGTCCACCCTCGCGAGGCCGCGGCCGCGCCGGCGAAGGTTCCGAATCCGATGAGAGCGAGAAGTCGGAGCGGAATGCGCCTCCGAGGCAAGGTCGGCGCCAAGAGTGCCCCTGCCAAGGGCACGACTGCGCCGGCAAAAGGCTCGGCGAAGGGGAGGATGCGGTTATGACTTTGGGGCCCACCAAGGAGGCGCCCGCCGCAAGGGGAGGAGATCTCCGACCACATGCCTTCGGCCAAGGGGCATGATGTGGTCCCGAAGCCGTCCCGGCTCAAGAGGGACGCGACTGCTGCTTTCAAGAGGAAGGCGGGGGCTGCTCAACACACCAATTCGCCCCGCCCAAGAAGAAGCCATCCCAGCGGAACGCTGCCGCTGCTACTGATACTATATCCGGACCAGGACCTATCCGACAAAGGCCGCATTTGTGGCAAAAAACAAATCAGCCCCACCCAAGAAGCGTGCGGCGAGGAACAAGGTGCTGCCGCACAAGACCAAGACTGCTGCAAGTAAGACAGTGGCGGATGTTTCTGCCGCAGAGAAGAATGTCCCTGCTGCAACGGCAACTGCAGAGCAGGCCCAACCGCAACCGCAGGAGGGCGCCTACGATGCAGAGAAGCTTTCTAAGGAGAAGAGCATGACTCATCCCTTTGTCTGGCACATACTACAGACTATGGACAAAGATCAATCCCTTGCTTGGAATAATTCCTTCCTCAAATTGAAGGATGTTGATGCCCAGGCTTTGAACACAGATATCAAGAGCATTTATGTGCGTGAGTGGAAGGGTCAGTTAGAGTGGCTGAGAATTGGCGCAGGTTACATCGAGGGGTGTATGGAACGGCACCACACTACAACAATAACGTACTGTAGCATCGTTGTACGGACTCGCGTAGCGGTGCGATAAAAGACACCTGCCGCTACAGTTCCATGATGATTTGTAGCGGCCGATTACAATACGGACCGTCTTTAAAAATAGATTTTTAACGACGGATGATATTGTAGTCCGTCCTTAAAAATCGAGTTATTTTTAACGGCGAATGACAACACGGGCCACCTTTAAAATTGATTTTTAAGGACGGATCGTGTTTTGACCCGCTGTTACAATTGCTGCTGAAGCCCAAAAAAACCAGCCCACCACAAATGCTATAAAAGTACACAAACCCTAGTCCTCAACAACCAGAGAGCCGCCGCCTGCCACCCAGCCACCGGACGCCGCTCCTCTCTCTCTCTCTCTCTCTCTCTCTCTCTCGCCCCACGCCAACCTCCCCTCCACCGGCGCGGCTCCCCTTCAAGGCGACGGCGGCGGCGCGGCTCGCCTCCAGCCCGTGACGGTGGCGCGGCACAACGTGATGGGCCGCGGCTCCCCTCCAGCACGCGACGGCGACGTGGCGCAGCGCGCAGGGCCACGGCTGCCCTCCAGCCCGCGGCGGCGGCGCGGCACGACACGTGGGGCCGCGGCTGCCCTCCAGCCCGCAGCGGCAGCGCGGCACGGCACACGGGGGCCCCGCTCCCCTCCACGCCGTGGCGGCGCGACACGGTGCGCGGGGCCGTCGCTCCCCTCCACGTGGCGGCGGTGCGGCACGACTCGCCTCCGAGCGGCGGTGGCGGCGTGGATCCATCCTCCTTCGGATCCGGCCCATCGCTTCCAATGGCGGCGACCACCATCCACTCCGGCGCGGCGGGGCAGGCTGGGGGCTTGGGGCAGCCAGATCCGGCGGCGCGGGGCGGCAGCTGCATAGGTCGACCCGGGCCCGATCACGTTTTTTTTATTTGTTTTTCTTATTTCCTAGTAGCGGCGGGTGAAGATACCACCCCGGTACTGCATGCTTTTTACGACGGGCTATGTTGTTTGTGCCGTTATCGTATTTTATTTGTAACTGCGGAGCCGTAGCTGCGGGCCACAGTACTCGCCGCTGTAGCGGGTTTTGGCCCGCCACTATTGGCCAGGTTTATAGTAGTGCCAGTGACTGCAGGTGAACAATCTATTCTTCTGACCTTAAATCCTTAAATCATCAAAAACTCTCTAATTATTCAGCACTATTTGAATAATGTGGTCATTACAAATTCAGTGGACACCACTTGTTTATTCCATTCCATTCTTCATTTGAAATGCTTATCAATGCGTCTCTACACAGCTTATGGCTCCTATATACACAGAAATATGGTTGAATGTTTTAACACAAATTGAGAATGGACTGAAATCATAAATGCGGATTGAGTCACATGTTTCAGATAGTTCACATATTGGATGGTGTGAGGCACATGTTTGATAACAAATGTATATAATTAAATGAAAATAAATCAATGTTCATTTTCTAACGAGTATGAAGCTAATAGTGTTTCTTTTATGAGATGTATATGAAGCTAATAGTCTTACATCTCATGAACTTCATTGCTAGCCATTATCAAGTATTCGAAGTTTACATCTAGTGCAAGCTGCCAATTGGTTTGGAATTTTTTTATTAAGGCTACTGTCCAACATATGCTTATTGTT
Organism: Chloris gayana; assembly: GCA_031894775.1. Lineage (NCBI taxonomy): Eukaryota > Viridiplantae > Streptophyta > Magnoliopsida > Poales > Poaceae > Chloris > Chloris gayana. Next base: position 1,170,398 of record JAUNZO010001356.1, read on the forward strand.
GATTTCATTATCCATTGCTATTTGTTCCCTTGAGTTTTGTTTGGGAGTCTATAGTTTTTATATTTTTACCTTTTAAATTTGCAAACATCATGAAGCTTTACAAGAATTTGATAAAAGTTTTTGTGTGACGTGATGACATCTCCTATATTCCAATTCATCACTTTTGTTATCTGCGGGTGTTCACTGCTGAACCTATAGAAGTGCAGGATGGCATTGGAACTTGAAGATTATCTTGGCCTATAAGATGGTTTTTTTTTCTATCTTATTTCTCGAAGAGATAGGGAGCTGTGTATCTTTTCATTAATAGAACAGGGGAATACAATCCATACCCATACACCCCAATTGCTTAGATTACATTCATGCCTGTTAACAATAAACTACCTGACTAGCTGGTGACTCAATCACGAACCATGCGACCATTGCTTGTTAGGTCTCTGAGTACTTGTTATGGGCAGGCAACTGGGCCTTATGGACCGGTATGTATTGTAGCAGCCCACTACTGTAGCGACGCCTATTGTAGTGGCGGCTAGGTTTAGAATTATTGAGTCTATATAATCAGAGTAAGGGTGCACTATAGGGCTAGAAGAAAAGAAGAACATCGTCGTAGGTCAAGACCTCCGAAAGGAGGCGACTTTCTAGGTTCATCCTACTAGGTTCTAGACGAACCACAACAATTGGTATTAGATTCATTTGGGGCTTTGACCACCATGGCTTGCCCGTCGATCCATGGCCTTGACGTACTCTCGAAGTTGGATCGCCTTCTCACGCTAGTTGCGGAGATGAAAATCCAAGTCAACGCCATGAGCCGTCACCTGGATAGTCACGAAGTTACCATCACGGTGTTGGAGACGATGTTGTCCGCCTCCACCGACAAAGCTACACCCCCCACCAAAGTTGTCGATGATTAAAGTAGGCGTAATAATCAACTTCGTCCCTGAATTATCATCTAAAGCCCAATTTCATCCCTCAATTTTCATAAGGTCCAATTTAGTCCCCAAAGTTTGGTTGGCGGGTTCAATCTCATCCACCGTCCTACGTGGATGTCCAGGTGACATGCCACATCAGCTTTGAGTCGAATTTCAAATTTCAATGAGATTTTCCTTCGATTGTAACTCTATTTTAAATCTGTTTGAACCATTGTATTTGTTTTAATGTAATATTTGGATATATTTGTTACTTTAACATTTTATATACCACTTCAACATTTTAATAAAATATGAGGGGTTGTACCTATAAAATAAGTTACAATTATAAAATATGTTCAAATATTGTTTTGATATAATAATTCAAATTGTTGAATTAAAAAATGAAAATGTACATAAATGTATATCATGTCAGATCTTTTACATTAAATTAATTATAGCACAATGGTTCAAATGGATTTAAAAAATAGAGTTATATTTTGAGAGGAAAAAATCAATTTGAAAATTGAAATTCAACTCAAAGCCGACATGGATTTGACGTGGCATGTCACGTGGACATCCACCTAGGATAAGGGATCAAATTGAACCTATCAATCAAAGTTCAGGAACTAAATTGAACCTTTTGGAAGTTCAGGGATTAAATTGGGCTTTGAACGATAGTTCGGGGACAAAATTGACTATTACGCCATTGAAGTGAGGCTCCCGTGACGAAGATCCCGTCCGCTCCAAGCCACGGGGATAATCACCATGAAAAGGTCAATTAGGCACCTTCCGTGGAGATGCCATGCCATCTGCGACCGCACGAGCACGATACCCACGAGTGCTGGTGATGGTGGTGTCCCCAATGTTTCTCCCCACGATCGCCTCCCCCACATCTCCAACCATCGAGCCGGAGCGGATCGGATCGATGACTCGGTTTCCCATCAAGGTGGCAGCACCATCGATTGGACGGAGGCATGGATTTAGCTCCACATCGCGCTCTTCCCCGCCTCCGCACCGCCCTCCTCCAGCCGCACTACCGACACTTGGATTGCTGTTGTTCCCATTGGCCCCATCGGCCTCATCGCGGACGAGTTCGGTTTGTCGAATCTCAATTTCGTCCTCTAGCAAGAAGGGCTCGTGCAGGACGGCATCCGCATTCTGTCCGTCTTCATCTCCCCTTGTGCCCCGGTCGTTCTCTCCATCCCGGACTAGGTCGACACTCGCCATGGAGGGAGGGCGCTGTAGGAAATAAATCCTTACCTTCCTTAGTTAGTACCATATTCTCTTTAGATGTTAAGTTTGGTAGTTTATCTTTCCAATTCGAATTAGGGTAGGAGTCCTGATTTCTTCCCATGTAATAGCCTTTATATACGGAGTAATAGAGTCCACAAAAGCTACCAGTTGCAGCACCAAAATTCAGATTGCATCTCTTATTTTTCTCTCGTGAGTTTTGTGTTCTTGGCCGTGATCTCTCCAGCGACGTGCGCGTCGTTACTCCGGCGAGATTCCAACAAGTGGTATCGGAGCTAGCTACGAGCCTAGGCGATGGCTGGTGATGACAAGAACAATGCCAAGGGTACCAAGGGCGAGACCTCCGCAGATGGCGTCGTGATCCAACGGGTGATTCGTGAGGTTGGAGGTGGGACTAGCTACCCCACTCTCACCAAGACCAATTACTCCGATTGGGCGCTCCCGATGAAGGTGAAGCTCAAGGCGCGGGCATTGTGGAAAGTCATCGAGAGTGGTGGCGTTGATGCCCAAGAGGAGATGATGGCGCTTGACGCCTTGTGCGGTGCGGTGCATCCGAGAGATGGTGCCGACGATCGCAAAGAAGGAGACAACCAAGGAGGCTTGGGACGCGATCGCGACCATGAGGTTTGGGGCAGATCGCATCAAGAAGTCAACAGCGCAACGGTTGCGCGAACGGAGGAGGAGGTAGACGAGGACGAAGCCGCGGGCACGACGGGTCGTCGTCTAGTGGGCCACCGAAGTCAAACAGGTCTACCGACGACGAATGTCGGTGTTGCTGTAAGATGGGCCACCGGGCTCACGAATGCAGGTCGAGCCCCAAGAAGGAGCAAGCCCACGTCGTGCAAGATGAGGAGGAGGCCTCGCTCTAGCTCGTGATGGCATCCGCGACCCTAGACTCTACCCCACCACCGAAACCCGCAAGCACATCATCGGCAAGGTCGTCTCGCCGATGTCGCCCTGCAGGAGGCGGGCCGGAAAGAGGAGACCAATGGATCTAGGGCGACGTCGACGGGATGCCTTGCCCGGATCGAGATCCGAGAGGAGAAGGTGCTCATCGACCTCGGCGACGAGAAGTACCGGGATGCGGAGATCCGGGTCCCGGACACCGGCACCACCAATCACATGTCCGGATCCGGGGCTGCCTTCTCCAAGCTGGACACGGAGGTGTTGGGCACTCGTCCGCTTCGGCGATGACTCGATGGCGCGGATTGAGGGCGGAGGCACCATCGTCTTCGAATGCAAAAACGGCGAGCTCGAGTCGCTCCCCGGAGTCTACTTATCGCCCTCGCAGCGCACGAGGGGTGGGAGGTGCACCACATGGATGTCAAGTCAGCATTCCTCAATGGCGACCTGCAAGAGGAGGTGTACGTCGAGCAGCCGGCTGGCTTCGTCATCACCGGCAAGGAGCATAAGGTGCTCAAGTTGCGAAAGGCATTGTACGGCCTGCATCAAGCACCACGCGCTTGGAACGCGAAGCTTCACGATACTCTATCGTCACTCGGTTTTAGGAGGAGTCGGTCGAGCATGCCATCTATTTCTGGCAAAATGTCAATGCTCAACCGGTGGTTGGGGTCTACGTCGACGACCTTGTGATCACCGGCTCAAGCTCCGGCGGAATCGGGGCATTCAAGGAAGAGATTGCGGCCGCGTTCAAGATGAGCGACCTCGGCTTGCTTCACTACTACCTCGGCATTGAAGTGAAGCAAAGCGCGAGGGGGTCTTGCTGAGCCAAGGTGCCTACACCAGCAAGATTCTGGAGAGGCGTGGCATGGATGGGTGCAATCCCTGCCAAGTACCCATGGAGACGCGGCTAAAGCCGAGCAAGCTCGGCGAGAAGCCACCGGTTGACGCCATCGAGTACGAAGCATCGTGGGGAGTTTGAGGTACCTAGCAAACACTCGCCCGATCTTGCTTTCTCGGTTGGCTATGTGAGTCGGTTCCTGCAGGAGCCGCGGGAGGATCACCTTGCTGCTGTGAAGCACACCCTGCGCTATGTGGCGGGAACCAAGAATTGGAACCTCTGGTTTGAGAGGAAGAAGGAGAAGGAAGCTCGGCTGATAGGATTCAGCGATAGCGATTACGCTGGAGATGTTGATGCTAGCAAGAGCACAACAGGTGTGATCTTTTCTCTCACCAATAGCCCAATCACCCGGCAATCAAAGAAGCGAGAAGGTGGTGGCGCAATCTAGCTGTGAAGCAGAGTACATTGCAGCTGCGAATGCGACATGTGAAGCATTGTGGCTCACTCGGGTACTAGAAGAAGTGCAAGGGAAGACGCCGAGTGTGCCGATGCTGTTCATGGACAATAAGTCCGCTGTTGCTTTGACCAAGAATCCTGTACTCCATGGACATAGCAAGCATATCGGGGTGAAGTATCACCTAGTCCGGGAGTCTGCAGAAGAGGGTTTGATCAATGTGGAGTTCATCCGGAGCGAAGAACAACTAGGCGACATTCTTACGAAGCCGCTTGGAAAGACTAAGTTCCATGAGCTGAGATCAAAGATTGGCCTGATCAATGTTGAACAAGGCAAGGTTTAGGAGGAGATTGTAGGAAATAAATCCTTACCTTCCTTAGTTAGTACCCTATTCTCTTTAGATGTTAAGTTTGGTAGTTTATCTTTCCAATTTGAATTAGGGTAGGAGTCCTGATTTCTTCCCATGTAATAGCCTCTATATACAGAGCAATAGAGTCTACAAAAGCTGCCAGTTGCAGCACCAAAATTCAGATTGCATCTCTTATTTTTCTCTCATGAGTTTTATGTTCTTGACCGTGATCTTTCCGGTGACGTGCGCGTCGTTACTCCGGCGAGATTCCAACGAGAGCGTCGGCTGCTGCAACGAGGAGGCTCACGAGGATGTGTTGGTCCTGTAGCAGCTCAGCAAGGAGGGTCGGTACACTTCTAGCCATGCTGCCAGGTATGTGGCGACGAATCGACGCTCCTGCATCTCTCTGCATGCAGGTGCTGGCGGCAGAACACTGCGATTCCATACTTCTCACGCATTAACCAAAGTCAATACCATCACCGAGCTGCTCTTTTTTTATTATTTGACATCGGTGACTGCTCAGAAGCTATGTTCCATGGATTGGGCATGGTAAACATAAACTTTACTTGGTACGCTCCATGGGCCAGAAGCACGCTGGTCTCTGTTGGATGGGTACAACCTTGGCCTGGTTGGAGTGTAATGCTTCTTGCAGCCACCCTGCAGGTGCTTCTACCGACTGCTTCTGTTTGTGCACTTTACCAAGCAAATGCTGATTTCGCTGGGCAAGCAGCAGCAGCAGCTCCGTCTGGTTCCATGATCTTCATCTGGTGTTGGTCATGAATAAGTTTAGGCCGAAATGTAAAAGGCTTAATTTGAGTCTTGTCTTTTATTTGTTAGTTGTAGTCGTAGTCAGTCAGTTTAGTTAGCAAGTTTTAAATGCAGCTCGGGCTAGCTGCTTGTAAGGAGGGGTGAAATGTTATGGGTAGGCAACTGGGCCTTATGGGCCGGTATGCACGGTAGCAACCCGCTACTATAGCGACGGTACTGTAGCAGCAGCTAGATTTACGGTTATTGAGTCTATAATCAGAGTAAGGGTGCACTATAGTGCTAAGCAAAAAAGAACATTGTCATAGGTCAAGGCTCCGAAAGGAGGTGACTTGCAGGGTTCTTCCTGCTAAGTTCTAGGCGATCCACAACAGTATTTGCTCGCGTCATACTCCACGTGGATGATTCGTCTATGGCCCATTAAGGCTGTTGGAAGGCTCGGAGAAGTCACATTAAACAGTCATTATGATGTCTCCATAGTGTCCAGTCTCCTAAGCTCACAATGGAGTTAACCCTTTTTGTGTTGCTTGATTCACTGAACCTGAAATTCGACTCCACCATTGATCAAACTTCAAAGTGTGGCCGTAGGAGGGGGGGTGATAGTGAAGTTAGGTCAATGTGCTACAATGGAGATCATGCTACAATTTTGTTGACATCTTACGACCACTCATAATGTCTTGCTACCCCTTTCAAAGAGCTGTTACATTGTTTCCAATGTTTTCAAGTCATTCGACTAATCGTGATTAGTCACGATTAGTCGGCCTGAACGGTTCCGTGAGTTCGATAAGGGTCAGCGACCCAATCAGCTCGCCTGATCGATGAGTCGTCCGACTAGGCGACGATTAAACGTGATTAGTCGTCCGATTAGGAAAGAAAACGACCAGTTGCCTCGACTGGGCTTTTGACCTGGCCCGTTAACAAACGTGCGCATCTTTTCCCTGTTATATTGTCACCGCCGCCTCTGAAGCTTCCGTCCACCGTAGCCTGCCCTCACTAGTCCCCCAAGATGAGTGTCTCCTCGGATGATGGTGAGTCTGCCCTTGTTCCCGCCCTTCCGCCCTTCATTTTATTGAATTCTTTCTGCTGGGTCATCAAGCTGCTCCCTCCTTTTCTTACATGATCTCATGGTGTTCAACTATTCCCTCCTTTGCTCCACCAACAAACCATTATTCACCAGTAGACACTTTTTAATTTCTATATTGTGTCTATTATATATACTATATTTAGGAATATATATATAGTGGACGATTATATGGACGCCTAGGATCGATTAGCCTCGACTAATCGGTCTGGTTACGACTAGTCGCGATTAGTTTCCTGGTCAGTCCCATGGCAACTAGCGTCAACCAGACGACTTGAAAACATTGGTTGTTTCACAGCTGCACAGGGTTGATTAGACTAAACACGATAATAATGTTGCCACTCCTGTTGTAACAGTGAAAAATGTTAGAGAAACCATGCTCTAACTAGTGTTCTTGTCTGTTTGTTTCCGGGTGTGAGCAAGGTATTTTGGAGTGAGGTGTCCAAAAGGAATTCCGTAGTATGTTAACTTCATGGTGGCAATGCCTTTATGTTGGCTCATTTTGGTTTGCCTGAACTACTTAATATTATTGAGTATCGTAAGACTAGGAGGTCTCTAGCCCCATGATCTAGAGCTCTTAGTAACTGAATATGCATGAACATCTGAATATTGTAGTTGCAAGGGATCTTTGCTTGCTCTGGCAGCGACGGTAGATGCATTATGAGTTGTCCAGGAAAAAGTTGAGTGTTGCTAATACTTGTGGATGATGTTCGATTGATATCGAAGCTTTTGCTTGCTAGTAACTCCATGCATTATTATAGTTGCAATGGATGTTTGCTTGCCTCTGGTAACGATGGTAGATGCGTTATGAGTTGCCCAGGTAAGTGTCCCTATACCTGTGAATATGTGTTCGATCGATATTGAAGCTTTTGCTTGCTGGTGACTCCAACCATACAGCTCTGCTGAACACATCGAGTTACGATCCTTAGTCAAATCTTGTTGAACACAACGTTTCCAGCAATCCAAGAAGATGAGCACTGATTTCCTCATTAAGTGCTAATTTCCTGCAGAATTTAGTCATCGAGTAAGAATTAAGCAAAGATTGCATCGAAGTTTTTTAAAAACTGAAGAAAGCTTGCTCAGGAGTTTCAATCAAGCATAAATGATCACAAGCCGTCGCAGTGTCACAAACACTGCGACGAACATCATTCTTTGTTTTTTAGTTCTTTATGTTCTTAAGCTGAACATCTTGGTCGGTGTTGGAGTGCACGGACGTGAGCTGGAAACGTCGTAGTAAGGTTGTTGGATCACTGAAGACTGGAGTGGTCGTTTATAAAATAAAGGACGAGGTCCTATTGTTGCCAGCAGCACCTCTGGCGTGGAAAGCGTGGCATCGCCAAGAATTAGATCACCACTAACATTTTCTTTTAAATGGGGAAATCACACGATTCCATCACCACAGTGATTGCTGGACGGACATCACGTTAGTGATTCCTTGGACCCAAGAAATTTACATCCTTATGAACCAGATCTCAGCCAACTTGGGCCATGAACTGAGCTATAGCCATTTTTCATTGATTTTCGGTGAATAGCGTTACATTTAGACAGGTCGTGGTAGTCTTTTGTTCAAGCTTAACGCTGTTGGCAAAACATGGAAACCGGAGGCAGGATAAACTTTGATTCGAGAAATGTGCAATATAAAAAAAACCACTATGCTTTAAGGAAAGTCACATGACAGCGTAAGCAAGCAAAACCACCACCTCTTGCAAAAGTTTCCATTCTGGATGTGCTAATCAGCATTACAACCGATTGCAGCTATGCAAATTCAGGTCATTGTTTCCTAGAGGGACACCAAAAAAACTGATCCCCAATACATCACTAAGACAGATCCTATTCATCCTCTGATCTTCCACAAAATGGAGAAGGTATAAAGATGGCGTGTGCATATTCACAAGCTTACATACAAGAGTGAAACCAGGAGGTGGCACGTTATGCACAATGCCCTGTTGATTCATGGGCTTCCTTCTTGCCTTCATCTCCACATTCCACGATTTCAGAGTCACCCTCGATTTCTGACTGAACTCTTTTCTGCTTCCTGAGACGCACCGATGTCTGCTTGACACGGCCTTTGCCAGAATCATTTACTAGGAGTAAGCGTGACATGACATATGACAAAAGCTCCTCTCTATGCGAGAATGTGAAATCCAAATGGGCATATTCAAACTCATTATATGAGACCTCAACACCAGCCTTCCGCATCAGCTTGTAATGCTTCTTAACCATTGATGGTGAGATAACTCTGTCCCTTTGCCCAGCAACTAAATCCACAGGGATGTCAATGAGACCATAATGAGCACCGAGGTCCAATGGTTCAGGCATCCCATATGCTTCCATATTTGCTGCAGCGCTTCCATAGTCATACATTTGGAACTTTTTCGACCTCTTGATCTGCGCAAGGTGAAGAGCAACACGAAATGACACACCAGGCATATCATCCATGTTGTAGTGGGGAAGACCAAGCACTCCCACCCAATTTGAACTGTCACCACCAACAATATAGCCCATAAATGTTTGGACTAGGCCGCCCAAAGCTGGATAGTTGTGGAAATCCCTAGCTAGTTTGTTCAGAAGCATCCTAAAGAATCGAGTAGGAATGTAAAGCCCTGGTATAAGTGGAGCAAGAACGGGACCAACAAACAACATGAGCTTCTCCACCATACTGAAAACCAAATTGGAGTCCTCATGAAAGCCTGCAGGAGATAGCAGGATCAACCTTGACAGCCTGTGAGGTTTCTGCAAAATCCTTGACGTCACCACATACATCAGCATAACTGCACCACCCAGGCTGTGGCATACAGCACAAATCTTGTAGGGCTGATCTTCTGTCCTATTATCCTGTGACTCCAGTGCTTCCAAATTCTTAATCTTATCATTTTGTTCCTCTGTCTCCTCTCCTGATTGAGTCTGGCTTTTGCTGAGCTCTGAAGTTTTAATCTTGTGAATTTCCTCAATTATTGCGGGCATATCTTTGGTTCCATGCTCATTAACAGAATATCCCCAGTACCTGACAAGAATTGGAGAATGAATAAAATAACTTGACTTCAGACATATATCGCCTGCTTGCAACAAATAAGGTGTACTCGGTGGAATTACTTACTTGTAGGAAGAAATGTTTTTATCTATGTGTTCCCTTGAAACCAAACCACGGAGATTCCCAAGAAAAACATCATAACCTACATTTCGGGAAAAAAAGTATGAGTACACTTTGCAGCAATAAAAACATTTGATTTTTATTTCTGACCTTGATCATAAGCTGCAAATGCTGGTGATCCAACAACACCATTTGATACCCAACTGCACGGAGATAACATGACAATTTTTTAGCTCATATAATATAGAAGGATAAACATCAGATGAATTGCTTTAAACTAATGTCAAGATTAAACATTTTTAACTAAAAAAAGTTTCATGATCACCCCAGATTACTAGTTGGCCTGTTTAGACAAAAGTGATGGCGTACGGAAAGAGATAACTATGCAACACACTGAAAATTATGCTGATTTCACTTGTTTTGATGGCAGCATATGATCAGAAGAATATAAACTAGCAAAGAGAATACATCTATGGTCCGCCATCCAAAAGCCCTAGCTCCTAAACATGTATGAAATGTATCACCAAGAATAATTTGGTATGCACTCACCCCATAGATGAGTCCAGTATCCCATGTTGCAACAATACAACCTTCCGTGAATCACGCCTGACAAAGTAATACATCAAGCCTCACTCCACAAATATCAAGATAATAGCACAAGATTAGTTATCATTTTCACCTTGGAATTCTCTCCAGTAACAGAACATATCCATCAGAAGTAACTACCTTTATAGCTTCAAAAGGGTAACTGAAAAATAAAAAAAGGAAAAAATCAATAACTACGCATAAGACAAATAAGAAATAATGTCTATCTGGTTCTTCTCATTAAAGCCTTCAACAGAGCATTAAAAGTTATTAGTTTTAGTCAACCATTCTATGTAAATAGCTATATCTATTATGTATCATGTGACTACACTGCTAAAGTTCTAGCTTTTCTTAGCAATACAGTAACAGAGGCCACAGCATACATGTTCATGGTTGATGTATCATGTGGAATTGGAGCAGCAGGAGAACACGGCTCTAACTGAATAGCTAAAGTTGGTTAATGCTATGTTACAAGGATATATTTGGACGGAAATAATAATGGTTTATTAAGTTATAGACTGTAATTAGTTTGGTTTGGAGCAGGTCCATCTCCATTCATGGGGACCAGCAGTATGAAATGCAGAACTCAAGATGTCTAGTTAATCCTATCCTGATCTCTCCCTATCTGATTTGGCTCCACCTGCATATCACTTTTCTTTAGCTAAGTCTACATCCATAGCTCATGGGCATGAAATTTGTGACACACTAAATCTAGCTCTGCCAGCAAAGGACAAACATATGAAAATATCAAGATGTTTACCCAAGCTCAGTTATGACATCTTCACATGTCCGGGAATCTGTGTTCAAAGAATGACGATACACAGTCTTCTTTTCAGTTGGAACAGGATTTTCACTGCCAACATTAGCTGTTGGTACATCAACAACAGAGCTGCTTTCACGACCACTTCCATAAATCGAACAATATACATTCTGCCACACTTCTGAAGGAGAAAGAACATAATGCACTCCTTTATGAACAATGTCAAAGACTGATTCAATGAAAATCTCGATTGCCAGATGTAGGTCCTAAATGTTAAAAAAGAAGGTGACTATTAGACACGCTAGGAGTACTTGGACATGAACTTATCATATCTTTTCAAATCAAAGATAGTAAATAAACAAACAAGGAATTCAATTCCGCCACTACCTCAAAAACTCCACGTCTCCTATCTGTTGTTCGTTGGAGGAACTGATCCCTTATATGAAAGGATCTCTTGGCCGGACCAGTTCTAGAAAGATGAGGGCTTTCTGCACTTTCTGTGCTCTTAGCAGGCGTCCTTACAATCCGAAATTTGATGGCATTGAACAAAATGAACAATAAAGAAAGGAAGAACCTCAATGGCCAAAGAATCCAAGAAACTGTATATCTGATATGCCTCCTCATTCTCCTATCACGCCTACCAAAGCTGCTTGCATGTGATAATTGTGAATTTTGGGACATTGGTGAGGGGGGCAGACAAACTCTTCATTATCATCATCCCCAGGGATAGTAGAGTCAGCAATTGATTCACCATCAGAATCAACAGAAAGATCATGGATGAACTCATTAAATGAAGATACCCCACTAAGTTCAGAAAAAAGGAATGGATTGTCAAAAAAAAAGTAATGTAATGTTACCAGAGAAACCAAATCATAAACTAAACTAGTTAGGTTAGGTATAGCTAAATAATAACTGCAAAACAGCAGCAAACATTAAGATACCGATAGTATATATTGTCATAATCAAAGAGACTACATAAACACTTTCATGCAAATGAGCCTATGTAAACTATATCATTTTCCAGTTACATACTAGTATATGACAAATAATCTGTTATGAACTTTCCAGCAGAAAAACCTAAACTCCTTACTGCACAGAATGCTAATTACTCTTAGATACAATACAAATGGATAATTTTGTATACAAATGGATACTCAAAATTTTCACACCAACCTATAGCTAGGAAACAGGTAGATTCAATAACACTTGCACTTAGCCTACTTATACAAAGCTGTACCTAATTCAATAACACTTGAACTGCCTACTTAGTTTTAAGAATAGTATGTTCCCCAGTCTTATAATCAAATACCACATGCCCCATAACTTCCCAATACAATTTAAACCACATAACTTCCAAGTACAATTTAAACCAAACTAACCTTTCCATCCATCGAGGAAGACGTGGTCCGCGGAGTGCTGGCTTAAGTTCCCAGCCACTAATGCCCTCTAAAATGTTTCCTTTTCCTGGTAATAGAGTTAACAAGAGAGCCGATATTCCATTTATGAACCTTGCAATATTGTTCAGCGACTCATATGTGACAGTCTTCACAGATCTGCTCAAAAAGCACCAGAAGTCAAATACTGAATACCATTGTACAGGAGGGCTAAAATCATATCAGCTTGATAAAAAAATATCCAGTTCCAGGTCCTAACTGTAATTTACAATGAAGGCACATAGGAAGTTCAATGCTCCCTTAGAATACATACATCAAATGCAAATCTGGGGATTAAGTAAAATTGTAAAGCAGGCCGAAATCAAGATGAACACACATGACACTTCTCTGATCATGGCCTTAAAAGCAATTCATCCATGCAACCGATAATAATTGTTAGATTAAAATAGAGACTAACCAAAGGAACCACAATGTATGTATTTCTTTCTGAACTGTAACTCCATTTCTCTTTTATTTGGTGTTGAGTACAGCAGTGAGCAGTGAGCTACTTGTCAAACGATGTGTGTAAAACTAAAACAGAAAAGCAATAACATGGAATTGCTTTAGAGAATTCAGATACCTCAGCCAGATGGGTATTACCAGGCCTATCCAAAATCTATACAAAGCTTAGCTCTTTATGGGACTCAGTTCTATAAAAAAAAAATCTTTTGCTACATTCATGCCTACACATTACGAAGTTCCTAGCTCTGCTATTGACTTTAGGCATATGGAACCACCTCATAGGTGGCTGTTCAAGCGAGGGTGTGTGACTCTACCATAGATGCTACCTGTTACCCACCTCAGGCAACCAATAGTGATTGGCATACATATGTGTTCGCCAGCAACACGGCGTGGTGGTGTGTCTGTGAAAAAAATAAACCATGGTAATCTAAGGAATTATTTTTTATGGACTGTCTGCTATTGGCAGGTGAATAGCATTATATTCTAAATAAAAGCATGTGTTCCTCGATTTAGGATTAGAGTTCTATGTCCTGTTTGACTGTTACTTCCGTGAATAAATGTTCAAAAATTAAATTCATGTTCTGTACAAAAGCACTATTTTTGTACACAAATATAGATTTTCATGGACGCTAATTGAGCCACAATCGAGCCTCAAGGCAGGTACTAGCGAGAAGTTGACATAATACGAAATCTCCACGGACAAGTGCTAACCCAATTCTAGTTTATCAAGCAATAAGAGCGCGCAGCTCGTGAACTCGAATCCCTTAACACCCCACACATCTGACCAACCATTTGTGCGGACATCACAACGCCTCCACAGAGACGGGAAGGCAAAGGAAGGGCGCCCAAACTTACTCCTTCGTAACGGCGATGACGTTGTCGACGAACTCTTGCAGCATCATCGCCCGCCGATTCAGACCGCGGCGACCCGCGGATTCGGCCGCACCAGCTCCGTCTGGAACCTTCCGGAAGGAAGCGGAAAAAGGGAAGAGGCGACGCGAGCGAGGTTGAGTAAATCAGGCAAGGAATCAAGCGGAGGATCGGTGACGAAGAGGAGCGAAAAGAAGAAGGGCACGGGCGGTTGCCGGCTGGGTCCCTATTTTGGTATAGTATTTTTCGTTTCTTTCGCGTTTTTTGTTTTCTCTGGAAAAATAAATTTCGAATCGACGGCAAATTACCAGGTCCACACATGCCAGCTCGATGCTTCTGGAAATGACATGTGGGTCATTTGTGTTACCACACGTATATAGTTGCGTTATGTTGTATTATTACTTGCACTCCATTGTACATTGTACTCTATATATACTCAATCATCAATAAAGAAAGGGACTCATCGCAGTATTTCTCCTATTTTCTGTCTCTCACATGGTATACAAAGATCATGATCCTACCATCTAGCTTCTTCAGTTGGGTTTAATCTCATATCGGATATTGGTGGAGGAGCCAACTTATAAGTAGAGGGATCGTCACCTATTATGCTAGTCTTTTGGGTTGAGGTGGCTCATGACCGTAGTTGAGATTCAAGTTGGGCCTATAGTTTCGTAGCTCCAATATTGACCTGTGTCGACGACAGGGACTCGTGGCCTCGACGAGCCGGACCGCACTCTAATATCCATAAACCCTAACTCTCTCCTCTACGCTATCGTCAACGTCAACGCTAACCCGACCAGCTGCTTTGCTCTGGTCATTGTTGCTGCCTACTATAAGCTACACGAGTGTTATGTTTGCAGGATACCTTCCTATGTAACTTTCTAGCGGTGGAGGAGATGGAACAAGACTAAGGACCGCTAGGTCCAATGTGACACCCCTATCTTGCAAAGTAAGAGGGATTGTCGCACGTAACCGCATCGGGAGATATTCGACGAAGCGAACGTTCATTGCACATACGTTAACGATACATCCATCATTTTCATATACATATTTAGATACATGAGTGACATATTTTAGATCTGAAGTTCAAGTTATTATTATACATAGAGTTCGAAATTCAGATTTAATATACATTACTATACAATGAGCGGAAGCGTAAAGATAATCTCGACGATAATTGTCTAAAATGTAACACATCAGCCCGTAGATATGCCCATTCTTCTCGACAATCTTACCTGCACAAAAATGTTAACAACAAAGCCCTAAGTATCTAATATATTCCGCAAGTCTTACCCGACAAAAACGGTTTCTAAAACCGACTCCTAGTATGCGAGGGCTGACCGGGCTTGCTTGGAAATAGTAAAAAACAACACCTATGCTAAGTCTAAAATTTCTTGTTTTAGCCATATTAAGAGGGTTGTGACATAAATATAAATTTAGTGAGCAAGACTAACAAACATGGTTGCAATACAAAAATTAAGTGCTTCAAAATCAGCAAGTATAATATACATATTCACTTTATTACTACGATGCGATCCGCTTGAGACAAATGGTACTCATCACCGCGAGGGACGACGATATATATCGATTTATATCCTGCAGCAGAAACCCAAATGCACGACATACGCAACATTTAAGAACACGTATGGCCACCTTTCACGAGATTACCATAGATCCACCGTGACCAACACTTAGCACAAAGGGTGAAGAGATCGTACAACACTATGACTCTCAAGTTACATTAGTTTACCAACTCCCATACGAAGGTATGCATTTGGTACACAACTCAAGTACTTGCTCGCGGAGTCACAACGAACGGTCCTCAAACGATACGCACCGGGCTATGGCGAACAAGGGCCAACCTTGTCACTCGCATCCTACACATGAACTTCCCCGTAGAGTCTCCAATTAATTTCATGTGAGAGGTAACAATATTTGAAACCTAAACCGAGAGGTCTCCAAACCACTCGGTGTTGCTACCGGTGACTCATTTAAGCATAGCCATTCTATCGAAAAAAAGATTATACCTATCCAAAGACCATGGGCAATAGGGATCGTAATGCAACTAGGGTTGCGATCAGCTCCTAAACATAAGTGCACCATACATAAACATAGACATAGGTGAATTTAAAACAAAAACTAAACAACTGGAATTATGTACCGGTGCTTGCCTTGGCTTTGCTCGAAATTGGCACTCTCAACCAACCTCAACTCAGCGGGATCCTTCACGTGATTTTTTCTTCGGTCGGGGTCCTTATATGGATGAAATGCATGATGTGAGTATGGATGCATGCACAGATATTTAGTTAATGGAACTTTCTCAATAACGAAATCTAATGCAATGGTTGCACAAAATAAACATGCTCATGTGGGGATGAAGATGATTGCTTATTGTGATAATTTATACAGGATATGTCATGGAATAACCTTCTAATTAAAAGAAACATAAACTATATATCATAAATCATCCTCTTTATGCTAGCAATTTGGCATCGCAAATCAAGCAAAGCAGGTGCATCAGATTTGATAATCATTTAGAAATGTTGCTGCCATGATTATGAAAAGTATGGTTGATATGTACATGAAATATTAAGCACCTATACGGCATATTCTATCCATAGAGCTATATGACAAAATAATGATCGGTGCATTATACACTTAGCAAAATCTTAAGCAATGGGTGCTGCCCTATGCAAATAATGTACAACCTTGCGAAAATATAGCACATGACAGAATGGCATACACTCATAAGCAATAATGCAAATTAATACCCACACTTAAACATAACCAAAGCCTATATGTCATTTTTCATGCACACTTTATCCCATCATCTCATGAATGACCATTAAGCATATAAGATATATGACAATATGTGATGCAACTAACATTAACTTAACAAGCATGAAAACATGTATAATGATCTCTCGTGCAAATACATAAAAGAATCATAAACAAACATAATAACATTTATGTACTACGTATAGGCCTTTTCATGCATGAAAACATGTAATATGGCAACATGACATATTATGACAATATGGAATGGCAACTTTCAAAATTAAGCAACTAGTGCTACAAAGCACTCCTAAACATGAATTCTATGGCAAAACATGATTTGCTCATGAGGAGCACCAGAAACAAATAATATGATATTTGTGTATGCATTTTTGCTAATTAAACCTTTATAGGCAAAACATGTTTGAATGTACAAAAGGCATGTATCGGAGGGTCTAATATGTTATGGAAAGTGCTCGTGTCAATTTTTATAAATTTTACACATCACAAGAATGAATTTTACGTTTTTAAAGGCTTAACAAGATAGCATTTCTTTTTACGTGAAACTCCAATTTCCTGCACAGAAATCTAGGTAAAACATTTGACCATTGCAAAGTTCATGTTTCAAGTATTTCAAAACTTTTTAGTTTGCATTTTTCTCATTTTTATTTTGGGAGATATGAATTTGTTTAAAGTAGCTAACAGATTTACCATTTTTCTAGATTTAGGGTGTGTGAACAGTAAAAATAAAATCAGATCTCATGTGTAGCTTTGGATCTTCTATTTTTCTAGGATAGGGCTGTGATTTAAGCATGAGAGATGATTGCAAAAGATGGATAAGGAAGTGATACAACCATGGTGAGCTGAAGTTCAAGAAAGAGCTCACCTGAGAAGCAAAAATCGACGATGAAACTCGAAGTATTCTTGATGCCATACTTGAGGAAGAGCATGAGGATCAACCAAAGCACCATGCAAGAGTTTGAGGGAGTCCAAGTGAAACCTCTTTCTACCCTTGCTCATGCCAAGGTGAACCATTAATAAAAATCCTACACTAGAAACTATTTTATGCTTTTATTGAATTTGTAGGGCTATTTAACCTTTACAAAAAATTATGGTAAAATCACTAAAATTCCTATTTTTGAATACCCTTCATGATTATGCAAAAATATTGGTATGGTTATGTTAACATTTTTGAAGTGTGTGCATAATAACCTATAGGGAATATTGAGAGCACTTGCATATGAGTTAAATATTGCAATATGGCTATATGTCATTCTATGCACATTTCAACGTAGCAACTTTTTTTCCTGGAACACGCAGGAGAGCTGCGTGTCATTTCATTAAGGAGAAGAAAAAAACCGTACACATTTGATCCCCGGCCACGGGGCTACCACCACATAGTTAACGCACTCTTTAACAAAACGCTAACTAGCGAACAATAGTTCCTTGAGCTTTTTCGCTCCAGCCAGCCCCCATAAGGTGGCCTCCTCCGTGACCTCGCGTATGACTTCTTGCACCCGTGGCGATCAGCTGTCAAAAACGCAACGGTTTCTATGCTTCCACAGGGACCAGGCCACCAAGCATAACAATGGAATTGAATCCTTTCCTACTCTCTTTGCTGACCCGCCTATGAGCGCGCCTCCACCAGGACACCAGGTTGAGCTCGGAAGTGGATGGCGCAACATGTTGCAGCCCTGTCCTCCGTAGGATTCGTACCTGGGTTTCGCGTGCAAAGATGCAGGAAACTAGGAGGTGGTCGATGTCCTCTTCTTCGTGGTCGCACAACGGACATCGTTCGGTCGCTGTAATCCTCGTCGCGCCAGCCTTGTCTCGCGATCCAAAGATCGTCGCCATAGTGCGAGCCGGATGAATACCTTCACCTTCAACGACGCCCAGGAGTTCCATAGGCGGCGGTGCGGTTCAAAGGTTATTCCACCAGTGAAGTAGTGTAAATACGCCAATTTGGTAGTGAAGGTCCCGGAGTTAGATGGCACCCGAAGTGAGTGTCGTAGCCTCCAAGTGAGAGATATCTTCTCAAGTGTCACTCGCCAGTTGCAAGAGCTGCCACATTGCTAGGACCCACAGACCCGCCCTCTATGTGTTTGATCTAGTTGCTGTTTTCCAAGGCTTGTTGTACTCGTCCGTTCCCATGTAACCAACGGTCGATCCAAAAGTCGGTGTTCCGACCATCGCCGATAGTGGTGGTGACCGAGATTCGAACGTTGCGCGCACCTTAGCCGGTACCTTCAGGTTAAAGAGTGTCCAAGGTCGGTCGGGTTACGTTTTCGAAGCCACATCCAACGCATCTTCATGGCCCATCCAAGAACCCCCTAGATCTAGTGGCCGCGTAACTCTCTTCCGAGCTATCGGGCGGTGCCCTCCTTGAATGTCCGATCTCGCCACACTAGAGAAAACCGCGACGAATCTTGTCGATCGCTCCGATGACCTAGCGCGGAACGTCCGGCGCCATCAATAGATACAAGGGCACCGCCGTGAGAACCGCCTTCACCAAAATGAGACGACCCGAGTGATCCGAGCAGCTTGGCTTTCCAAGACGGCAGGTGATCAGCAATTTTGTCTATGATGGGTTGTAAATCAGCAACTCGAAGTCGTCCGGTGGATAGGGGAAGGCCCGGTACCGACATGGGAAGGAAGCCAGCTCGCATTCCATCTCGTCGTCGGGCTATGATGGTGACTTGCGTATCACAGACGAATAGGGATGATGGCAGATTTGGCGAGGTTAACATGGAGGTCGGATGCCCGCCCGAAGATGGCTAGCAAAGACTTAACGAAGGCTAATTCGAAGCTGCCGGCGATGCAAAGAGCACGACATCATCGGCGTAAATCGAGAGGCGATGTCCCATTGGCCACAAGAAGAGTGGTGAAAGGAGTCCTAGATCATCGGCCTTGCAAAAGAGCTTTGTGAGGACTTCCATTACCAGGATGAAAAGCATGGGGGATAAAGGGTCACCCCGACAAAGTCCGTGTCGGTGGAAGATTTGCTCCCCCGGCTCCCCGTTCAACTAAACCCTTGTGGAGGATGTAGCCAGTGAATCGTAGAGTGTTGTGCGCCACCGGCCCCCAAAACCAACATGACCGAGGACTTCCAGGAGGAATGACCATGACAATGAATCAAACGCCTTCGAGATGTCGAGTTTGAGGAGAATGCGCGGCTGTCCTCGACGGTGGAAGTATTTCGCCATTTGCTGCACTAGGAGAAAGTTGTCATGGATACACCTTCCGCGGATGAACGCGCTCCGGTTGGGAGAGATCGAGGCCGTGTAGCTTTGGCACCGACTGTTGGCCAGGATTTTGGTGAGAAGTTTTGCAAAGCCGTGAACTAAGCTTATCTGGTCCGAAGTCCGAAACTAAGGTCGCTTCTTCTCTTTTTGGAATCACCGTCATGAAGGCCGAATTCAAAAGATAGAGTTTTCTGCTATCTCCTCCATGGACAGCACCAATTGTTGCCATGACATCTTGTTTTATAGTTGCCCAACAAGCTTTGTAGAAACGCCCGTGAAGTCGTCGAGTCCAGGCGCTTTATCTCGGTGGCGGTGGCTTTGATTACTTCCCGGACTTCTTCTTCGGATATTGGCGCGTCTAGGGTAGCCAAGTCCAGCTTGCCTATCCAGGAGTCCATGCAAATTCAGCGTACAATCTCTCTCCTACTAAGTGCCCAAGAGCGTTGAGTAATACCGCCGCATCGCTTCCTCCTTCTCCTCTTGTGTTGAAAGAATTCTCGGTCCCTCTTGCAAAGTTGCAATGAAGTTGTTTCTCTTGCGGTATCGTGCGTGGGTATGGAAGTAGTCGGTGTTGGCATCTCCCTCGAGCAAGCCGCTCGATGCGTGATCGGAGTCGTACAATTTTTCGATGCAGGGACGATAAGGGAAGACAATGATGTTTTAGGTGACTCCGTCGCCACGTCTCTTCTGCTAGTAGTGGGCACATGTCTTGTGCAATTTCCAACCCGTGTAGGAGCTCCCTACATTGGTCAAGCTGCAACTTGACGTTCCCTACCTTGCGTTGGCTCCAAGACTGCAGGTGCTCGACTCGTCGCACGTAGTTTAGTGGCAGGGCGCTCGCCGAACACATTGTGCTTGTACAAGGCACCGAGCTCCACGCCCGATCGGCCACTTCCGGAAGCCCTCTAATCTTGGCCAAAAACATTTAAAGTGAAAACGCCGCCGTCCCATTGGGCTATGCAGCGTGAGCAACAATGGGCGATGGTCGGAAATACCCGCTGCCGTGCTATGCAGGGTGTAGTTGGGCAACAAGGCATCCCGGTCCGACGAGCAGAAAACTCGATCCAGCCTTGACCAACGTCGGAGCAAGCACGTTCACCGGACCAGGTATACCTTCTACCAAGGAGTTCAATCTCTCGTAGTTCAAGATCATTGAGCATGCGCTTGAACCGACCCATCATTGCTCGATCGATGTTGGAGTTGTTTTCGTCCTCCGCTCGATAGATTAGGTTGAAATCACCCGCGATGAGCCAAGGGCCTAAACAGGATGCCCCGACTAGGCGCACTTCCCGCAAAAACTGCACCTTATGCGCGTCAGCCTGCGGGCCATAGACGCCGATAAACCACCGTTGTTTTCCTCCGAGATGAAGAGGACAGAGGCCGAAAACTCATCAATCCCGTGAGTGACGGCTTGCACGGCCGTGCTCCTCCATGCAATCAGCACCCCACCGCGTGTTCCATGCGTAGGCAAGACCGCATGGTGATCAAGGTCACTACCGAGCGTGGAAAGTAGTATGTGGGTGGACATATTTTGGACTTTGGTCTCTGCAAGCGGACAATGTCCGATCTACTAGCAGCCACTAATTCTCTAACCGAATCTCCGTGGGACTTATTGTTTAGTTCACGCACATTCCATACAAGAAAACTAGAGATATCCATTAAGCAAACCAGAACAACAAAGATGCGGGGCTGCAGCTCTACGCCTAGCTCTCAAGGAGGGCAGCTGAGCGCGCCTCACACATGTCGGTAATTGCCAGCCAAACAATGCTGCCAAGGCTGCAATATGTGTTCGGGAAAGAGGGTTATAACGTCCCGCCACTCGGGCCGAGCCCACTTATCCCCGGTAGCTTAATAGACCCTCAAGATTTCCCCACGGACCAACACTAGTCTTTTCTGCGCACTTTGTCATCACTCATGCACACCGGGAATCACTTCCTGGTCGGTCACCCATCCCGAAATTGCTCCAAGCCAAGCACGCTTAACCTTAGAGTTCTTTAGAGATGAGCTTCCAGAAAAGAAGTTACAACTTGTTGACATGAGTATTCTATCAATCCTATTAAGCCCCGGGTCGGGATGTTACAAGGGTGCTCGAAGAGTGCAGCGTACGCATCACGAGCTTCCCGATCGATCACTTCCCGGTCCGTGACAATGCCAAGTTTGCGCATGAGAACCGCTCGTGCTCGTTGGACCGCTTGGCCACTCTACGCATCGGTGGCGATGCTCCCGCTACGGCGCGAGGAGGAGGCTATCGGGACTCCTCGCTTCCGTCGTCGGGGTGTCGAGGCGACGTAAGGGCTAGCGTGTGAAGTTTCGAGCTGCCGAGACACCTCGTTAAGGAATTGTCACCTAGGCTCATCCAACAATTAGGATGTCATGTGCGTTTACCTTATGGAACATCCACTTCTCGAGCCTCTAGTAATTTTGATTTAATACATTGCGACCTTTGGACATCACCTGTCGAGGCAGTTTTCAGCCTCTTATCCCCGCTTACCTTCGAGGCTAAGCCTCGTTCTAGTCGAGCTTCGAGGTCGAGCGGTTGACCTTGAAGTGGGTAGGTAGGAGGTCGAGGGACCTCCTCGGGTGCGTGCCTTTCCTCACATGTGTCGGCATGTGAGAGAATTTGAATTGACAGGGGAGACAGAGGGGAGCGTGGCAATTTTACCGTCCCGGCTTCCATATTTCGGGAATCGAGGCGCGTCCTCATCCGTTGCCGACGTGTAGTGGTGGGCCGGCGTGGGGCAGATTCGGTTTTCCATCGGTAGTGGTGGGCCCCCGTAGTTAGTACGGGTAGTAGGACGGCGGACCCGGAGATGGTGGCATGAAAATCGGGGAGGAGAGGAGTTAAGGGACTTTACCCAAGGGGTGGCGATCGTGGGGCCCGCAGCAGAACCGAGGGACGCGGCCGCCCGACGCGGCCGCCTATTTAAGCCGATCCCGCCGTGCCCTTTTGCCTTCACGCGCCGCCGCCTTCCTTTCTTGCCTTCCCCGCTTTCGTCCTTCCAAGTCCTAGCTTTCGTCTCCCTCCTCGCGCAGCCCCCGAGCCCTTCCGTCCTTGCCTCGCCATGTCGACTTGGACCCGTTCCACGATGATGAGGGCTGACCTCGAGCAGCCGGTGGCCCAAGGCTTGCTGCGCGAGCGCGGCACAAAAAGTGGTGGATACTCCCCGGCAACAAGCCGCGCCCCCGTCCCCGGCGGGCTATGTCGTTTCCTTCCTGCATTTTCACAAGCGGGGCCCGGGAACGCCGGGGAACGACTTCTCGCGGGCCATGATGTTCTAGAATAAGATGGAGTTGCACCACCCGAACCCCAATGGGATCCAGCAGTTGAGCACCTTCGTGGCTCTCTGCGAGGTTTTCCCGAGCATGGAGGCCAACCTCGACCTGTGGTGGTACTACTTTCGCATCAACCTTTATCGAGGCGGAACTCCGTTGGCGAGGATGTTCCCGCGCACGTCGGCCGTGCGGGGATCGTCATGAAGAGAGGTCGGGGGACGACTACATTTCGGTGACCACCCCTCGGCTAACCGGGGTGCCACCCAAAGTGGTTCTACTTGCCCAGGACCCGGCGCACCCGTTCCCGGCCTTCGAGGGCCGGGTTTTCGAACAAGTCCCGGAGGAGTGGAAGTGGGGCTGCCCCCGCACCAACCGGGACCAGATCGACCCGATGATCGAGGCGATCCGGCATCCGAGCCGGTTTGATGTTGACGCGACGGTGGTGGTGGGGTCCTACCACAAGTGGAGGTTCGCGCCGCCGATGCGGCGCTCAATGCTCGGTGCACCAGGTCTCGAACAACGACCGCCGCGTCCCGGACACGGTGATGGCGCCGCAACAGCCTGACGATGATGCTCGTCTCGCTGCGCGTCCGGAGTGCGCTTGAGTACGCTCGCGCGGGCCTCGGCCCGTCGCGGGGGCCCGAAGATGAAGCCGGACCCCCAAGCACTAGACGTGGTAAGTCGCCTCGACCTTCGTTTTATTATTACTCGGGTCCGGTCTTGCTTATTTATTTGTTTTTCCTTCCGCAGTCCGCTCGGATCTCGCTCACCGGGCGCCCCAAGGTGCGACTCCCCGAAGGAGCGGGTGAGAGAGAGGCCAACCGTCTGCGGGCCGTGGAGGAGTAGACCGCGAGGAAGGCGGCCAAGGACCCGGCCGCGTGACTCAAGGCGAAGAAGGCGGTGAGAGACGCCGAGCATCGGAGGAAGAGGGACGCGTACGAGGCGGCGGGATTAAACCCCAACACGGCCTCCACCACCTCGACTCCCATCCCCACCGACTCCTAGGATGACGGCAGAGCGCCGAGTTCGAGGTCGACGGGGAGATCACGTACCTCCGCTCCCGTCGGGCCATCACCTCGGCCCCGGAGACCTCTACCCCATCGTCCTTGACCTTCGCGGCTAGGTCCTCGATGCAGCCCGTGACCTTCGAAGGTGGGTCGAGCTCCCGGATCGAGGAGGCGTAATGGCGACCAGCGGGGAGCCTCCGTCCGGGCCGGAGGTCGTGGACCTCACGGGTGATCTTGCTGCCGATGCAAGGGAGACGACGGAGATGATCGTTGAGCTAGTCGAAGGAGAGACGGACCTTAACCGCGCGCCGGCGGCACCCGGAGACGGGGTGGCGGATGGCGTAGATCCGTGAGGTCTTCCCTCCACCGGATCCGCGGACGTGGTGTCCGCTCAAGGTTCCCGCCCCGTGCGCTACGAGCCCAAGAGTCCGGCGGGGCCGTCCCCGAGCCCGTGAGGACCGGCGAGGAAGGTCGACATGCGTACGCGCATGCCAATGTCCCCGAACCTCGCTGCGGCCGGCGAGCCGCGGCCGGCGAGCCAGGCTCTCGACACGCGGACGCGCGTGTCGATGTCTTTAAACCCGCTGCGCTCGGCGGAGGATGCACGGCGGGGTCCTCCTCGGCCTTGAGGTCCCCGCGGAACCCGTTGTGGAGGAGGCACGAGAGGCGGTGGATCCGGCGGCGTCCGTCGGGAAGCGTGCTCGCGAGAGCGCGCTTGGTGACAGTGGGCCCACGCCAAGCGCGCGAGTGCCGTCGAGGAGGAGAGCTCCGGCTACGACTCTTCGAAAGTCGTTAACCACTTCGGTGGCGCAAGCCGCGAAGGCGAGGAGTGCCAACGCCGAGGAGGCTGCTACGACGGCCATAGTCGGCACGGGAGGGACGCCGGCGGGACCCGGCCACGCTCCGCAGTCGCTTCGGAGCGAGGCCGTCGGACTTCGTGGCCGGGCTCACGCCGGTGGTGCGTGAGTTCCTGTCCCAACTCGAGTCCGGGGCGGACGAGCACGTGGAGTCGGCCGGTCGAGCCCGCGTCGTCCTGGAAGAAGCGCTCGCGCGGGCGGAGTCGCTTCGGGCGGCAAAAGAGGCGGCGGAGCGCGAGGCGGCGGAGGCACGCCGCGCGAAGGAGGTGGCCCCGGCCTCCTTGGCCAAGGCCAAAGAGCCGCCTCGGCGGCGGAGAAGCGAGCACGAGCTAAGGCGGAAGGCCGAGGCCGCGGCGAAGGTCTCCCATCGGACCGCGTCCGGCTACCTCGGGGAGCTCCGGGAGCAGCGGGCCGAGAAGGAAGGTAAGAGTTTAGACCTTTCTCGTTTCGACCTCCGGAATTCCTTGGTCATTCTCTTGGTTTTTCAAGCTCGAGCCTTTGATGCACAACTCTTTTGGTGATGTAGGGATGGAGCGAGAGGCCGGTCGTGGCGGAGGCGTCCCAAAGGGAGCTCGACGCAGCCTTGGGCCATGCCTTCGCCGATGTGGAGGTCGAGCGGCGTGTCGAGGCTGCCCTGTCGGAGCGGATCGACGCGGTGGTCCGAGGAGCGAAGCGCTCCGGTGTGCGCGGGACCTTTATAGTGCCGGCGTCGCACTACAAGGGCCTTGACTTCGGGGCCGTAAGCTCCGGGCTTATTCCCGGCTTCGTCGGCGCCGAGCCGGAGGCGCCGCGGACCGAGACCCGTGCACACGCCGACTCCCTTGCTACAAAGCTCGAGGAGGAGCCCCTCCCCAAGATGTAGATGAACTAGGGGATTAGTTTTTATTTTTGTTTTGTTATGAACAATGGGGCGGTGTCCCCTCGCATGTAAATAACTTTAACTTTTTAAATCGTTTTGTGTTCGACTCGTCGAGGTCTTGCTTTTTATCAATCGTTTTAAGCTTGACTTAAACCTGTCTCGGCCTTTTTATTTATCTCGTCGACTCGCAAAGTTTGAGTCTCCGAGACTCGTTGGACTTAATCGTTTTTGGTGAGCATTTGCTAGGACCGCTGGGGTACTCGAGCATCGCCCTTCCGACCAATTTAGACCGTGAGTCCGTTTGCTCGCGACTTACTTTGTTCGTCACCGAGATTCGAATCCGAGGTCGAGGAGGACTTAGCAGACTTTGTTCGCGAAAAAGAGCTAAGTGCGGCGATTTTTGTTTTGAAAAATCGTAGGTATCGCCCGCCTTCCATCCCCCGTGTGAGGCTCGACCTCGCAGCGGAGGTCGAGGGTCACCGTACCGAGCGTGCAATCATTGAGAAGTAAAGGAATTAATGCGAGTTCTAGGGTAGAATTTACATAACTTCGTGTTGTTCTAGGCGTTGGTTAGCTCTCGACCTTCCACCGTCTTGAGCTTGTAGGAGCCGGGTCGGATGATGCGTGCGACGACGTATGGTCCTTCCCAAGGAGGGGAGAGCTTGTGGCGGTCCTTGCTACTCGCACTCGTATAACACCATGTCTCCGACGTTGAAGCCTCGACTCTTGACGTTGCGTTCGTGGTATCGTCGAAGCGCCTGTTGGTACTTGGCGGAGTGCAGGAGCGCGAAGCATCGCGTGCCTCATCGAGCTGATCGGTGGCATCCTCGAGCGTCGTTTCGTTTCCTTGCTCGTTGAAAGCACGAACCCTAGGAGCGCTATAGTCAAGGTCGGTTGGAAGAATTGCTTCCGAGCCATAGACCATGAAGAATGGCGTGTAACCGGTTGCTCGGCTTGGGGTCGTTCGAAGACTCCAGAGAACTTGCGGCAGCTTCGCCGCCCATCGACCGCTGAAACGCTTCAAGCGATCGTAAATGTGAGGCTTGAGCCCTTGTAGGATCATGCCATTGGCTCGCTCGACCTGCTTGTTGGTTTCTCGGGTGAGCTACAGCTGCCCGATCTACTCGAATGTGGTAGTCATCGCAGAACGTAAGGAACTTCTTCCCCGTAAACCGCGTGCCGTTGTCCGTGATTATCGAGTTTGGAACACCAAATCGATGAACAATGTCGAGGAAGAATTCGATCGCCTCTTCGGACCGGATTTTACCGATAGCTCGAGCTTCGATCCACTTGGTGAACTTGTCGATCGCGACGAGCAAGTGGGTGAAGCCCCGGTGCTTTCTTTAACGGCCCGATCAACTCCGCACCCTGCACCGCGAAGGGCCAAGTGATGGGTATGGTTTGGAGGGCTTGAGCAGGCCGATGCGTCTGTCGAGCGTAGTACCGGCAACCCTTGCATGTGTGCACGACGCGAGTTGCGTCGACCACGGCGGTTGGCCGGCAGAAGCCTTGTCGAAAGGCGTTACCCACGAGGGTTCGTGGCGCCGCGTGATGCCCACGGACGCCCACGTGGATGTCCTCAAGGAGTTTTACGCCCCCTCGATGGGGATGCAACGCCGCAGGATTCCGGACACGCTGCGCTTGTAGAGCTCGCCGTCGACCGAGACGAAAGATTTAGAGCGCTCGTGTAGGCGTCTTGCCTCGGTTTGGTCGGTCGGGAGCTTGCCATGGAGGAGGTACTCTATGTACTCGCGTCCTCCAATGGGATTGTGGAGCCTCGCTAGCCGCCGGCGCGTCGATTTCCATGACCTCTCCACCCGCCGGCGAAGGATCAGCCCCCGAGCCCCGGTTTGGGCTCGAGTGTTCCTCGGGGTTAAGGTCGGCGCTCGGGGCAGCCCCCGAGTCCGCTTCGACGGGTCCTCCATCGTCCTTAGGAGGGTCGGGAGGGTGGACGGACAGCTGAAATCGATCGTTGGCGAAGACGCTCGGTGGGATCGATTCCGTGCCGGACGCCATCTTAGCCAATGAGTCCGTCGCCTCATTGAGTCGTCGAGGAATGTGCTTGAGCTCGAGACCGTCGAACTTCTCCTCGAGCTTTCGCACCTCTTGGTGATTGAGTATCGGCGTGTCATTCCGACAGCCTTGACTCTTTCATCCCCCGATCAATGAGGAGCCGCGAGTCCTCGCGGATCTCGAGCCGTCCGATCCGGAGCTCGATGGCGATCTTGAGGCCGTTAACTAAAGCCTCGTCTTCGGCTACGTTATTCGAAGCTAAAAAATGTAACCGAATAGCGTGACCCAACGAAGTACATGACCCAAGTACTCCTGGTCCACCGGCGCGGGTGGCAACCGGGTCTCCGTCCACTCCGCAATGAAGTCGACGAGCACTTTGGACTTTATCGCCGGTTAGGGCACATAGGTGATGTCGTGCCCCATCAGCTCGAGAGCCCATTTGGCGACTTTGCTCGTAGACTCCTCGTTTTCGATAGTGTCACTCAAAGGAAACGAGCTTTCCTTATCGAGTGTGCGTCGAAGTAGTGGCGCAGCTTGCGCCCGGCAATCATCACGACGAAGAGGATCTTGAGGACTTGGAGGTACCTCGTTTTCGAATCGGAGAGCACCTCACCGACGTAGTAGAATGGATGTTGTACTTTGAGCACGTGTCCCTCTTCCTCCCGCTCGACCACGACGGCAGCGCCGACGACTCGAGTGGTTGCCGCGACGTAGAGGAGGAGTCGCTCGCCGGAGATGGTGGAGTTAGGACCGGAGATTGGCCAGGATACGCTTCACGTCATCAAGCGCGGCTCGGGCGTCCGGCGTCCACTCGAAGCGCTCGGACTTATTGAGGAGGTTGTAGAGCGAGAGGGCTCTTTCCCCACTCGCGAGATGAAGCGGCCGAGTGCTGCCGGGCACCTCGTAAGTCGCTGCACTCCCTTGAGGTTTTGGATCGGACCCATGCACTCAATGGCAGAGATCTTCTCCGGATTTGCTTCGATGCCACGCTCCGAGACGATGAAGCCCAATAGCATCCCTCGCGGGACCCCGAAGACGCACTTCTCGGGGTTGAGCTTAACGCCGTTCTCACGCAGCTTGGCGAACACGCGCTCAAGGTCGACCACAAGTTGGTCGACCTTCTTAGACTTGACGACGATGTCGTCCACGTAGGCTTCAACGATATCTCCGATGACATAATCGAAGCATTTCTCGGATGAACCTCCGGTACGTGGCATCGGCGTTATTGAGTTCGAACGGCATCGTGGTGTAGCAAGTACGAGCCGAACGGTGTGATGAAGCAGGTCGCGAGTTGGTCGGATTCGTCGAGCGCTATCTCGATGGTACCCGGAGTACGCATATAGAAAGCAAAGAGTTTCACACCCGGAGGTCGAGTCCACTATTTGGTCGATGCGTGGTAAAGGAAAAGGATCCTTGGGACATGCCTTATTCAGAGCTAGTATAATCAACACACATCCTCCATTTCCCATTCTTTTTTCGTACAAGAACAAGATTAGCTAACCACTCCGGATGATACACCTCATTGATGAACCCGACCGCCAAAAGCTTCGCGATCTCCTCACCGATTGCCTTGTGCTTCTCCTCGTCCAAGCGGCGCAAGCGTTGCTTCACCGGCTTGGAGCATGGCCCGATGTGCAAGGAGTGCTCGGCAACTTCCTCGGTATTCCCGGCATGTCCGAGGGTTTTCATGCGAAGACGTCGGCGTTAGCGTGGAGGAAGTCGACGAGCGCGCTTTCCTATTTGGGGGAGAGGGATGTGCCGACGCACACCGTCTTCTTCACATCGCGCTCAAGGTCAAGGACGACCTCCTTGGTGCCCTCCGCCGGCTCG